>OY744517.1:57638537-57678537 GCA_963556195.1 Sepiola atlantica | reverse complement strand
TTCAGGTTTTTCTTTATTGCCCGTTTAAATGTGTCCACACATTTTTCTGCCAACCTATTCGACCTAGGTGTCGTGATATGTTGAATATTCAGCGATTTGCAGAATTCTTTAAATTCGTGACCTGTAAATGCTGTGCCATTGTCACTCACTATGGTTTTTGGCACACCAAAACGTCTAAAGATTTCGTTAAGTGCATTTACAGTGTTCCTTGCAGTTGGATGTCTTGTTTTAAAAATCTTTGGCCATTTAGAGAAAGAATCTACTACAATTAAGTAGAAAAAACATTTAGAGGTCCGGCATAATCAATATGTAGACGTGACCAGGGTAGGTCCGTTTTCGGCCATGGGGTCGTTTTTACTGGCGGATCTCGGGCTGCTAACTGACATCCTTTGCATGCTTTGACACAGTTTTCTACTTCTTTGTCCATACCAGGCCAATATACGTATCCTCTAATTAAGGATTTCATTCTTGAAATGCCAGGATGACCTGTATGGAATTCCATTAATATTTTCCTTCGTAATGCCTGTGGAATTACGATTCTATCAGCATACATAAGTACACCTTCACAAATTGAAAAAAAATGTAGTTTGTCCTACTTTGTTACTTTTTCCCCTCAGTCCTAATTGAGTTTTCATTTTCTTTATGAAAATGTCTTTTTCAGCTTCTCTTTTAATCTCTTCAAGGGTTATTGGAAGTTCACGTATCATATTACACATTGAACTTGTACATTCTCTTTCATCTTTAAGAGCAGCAATTACTGTCTCTTCGAAATTTTCGTTTCTTTTTGGAATCAACCTTGATAGTGCATCCGCGTGTCGTAACTTTTTCGATGACACATGCTCCATCTTAAACTGGTAGTTTAAGAGAGTTACAGCCCATCGCTGTAGTCAATTTGCAGTATGCTTAGGAATGCCTTTCTTTGATTCAAATATCGTAATCAAGGGCAAATATCGTAATCAAGGGTTTATGGTCTGTTTGCAATGTGAAGGTCCGTCCATGGAGAAATCGATTATACTTTTTGACTCCAAATATTATCGACAGAGCCTCCTTTTCAATCTGGCTATAGTTTTTCTCAGCTGCAACCAAAGTTCTTGATGCATGAGCGATTGCTATTGTTGTTCCATCCTGATACTTATGGAGTAATGCATCGCCATCGCCGTAATCACTGGCGTCCGTTGCTAGTACTAACTCCTTGTCTGGATCAAAATGCGCTAATGCCAAGTCTGATAGTAGACATTTCTTTATTTTTTGGAAGGCAGATTCACATTCCTTATTCCAACTCCATTTACTACCCTTTTTAGTAACTCGTTCAGAGGAGCTCTCAAATTATGCACATTAGGTATGTATATCGCGTATATTGAACTAATTTCCAAAATGATTGTAGCTTCGGTACTGAGTCTGGAGCAGCCATCTTTTCAATTGCTTCGGCCCGTTGTGGATCTGGTCTTCGTCCCTCTTTGTCGATTATTTGACCAAGGTATCTGATCATTTCCATAAAGAAATCGAATTTCTCCGGGCTCAATCTGAAACCAAACTCCTCTATTCTCTTAAATACTTCTCTGACGTGCTTCTTGTGTTCATGCAAATGGCTGCCCTTTATCAGGATATCGTTAAGGTATGCCATTGAAAATTCCAATCCTGCGAGCATCGTATCCATAACCTGTTGAAACAGAGCAGGGGCGACCTTTAATCCGAACGGAAGTCTTTTTAGTTTAAAAATACCCTTATGCATGTTAATGCAGGTACTTTGAACATTCGTCATTGACTTTGATTTGCAAGTATGCATCCGAGAGGTCTATTTTGGAAAAAAAATTTCCTCCGTTTACTTTTGAGAATAGATCTTCTGCCGACGGAAGGGGGTAATTGTGGTCCTGCAAACAGTCATTAAGGCCCGTCGAAAAGTCAGCGCAGACTCTTATTTTGTTATTCTTTTTCTTCATATATACCGTCGGACTTGCCCAATCCGTGTGGTTAACCTTTTCAATGACGTCTAATTGTTGAAGTCTCTCCAACTCCTTCTCTATTGCGTCCATCGATGAAAAAGGTACATTTCTTTTAGGTTTGAACACTGGGGTGGCATTTTCCTTCACCTCAAATGTTGCTTCTGTTTTCACACAGTATCCAAGTTTTTCGGCAAACACTTTTGGGAATTCTGCATTTAAATCGTCCATGAAGCCTTTAATTTGGTTTGATTTCTCTGTGGTCAACCTATTACAAAAAGAATTAACCGGTCGTTCCCATAAGTTGAACAGGACAATCCAATCCACTCCAAATAGACTTGTGTTCCTTCCTGGTACTACGTATACTTTGGACTTGTGTGTTTGACCACCAAATGACACATTGCACCTCAGTTCTCCTTTGAATCCCAATCTTTTGCCGCACACACTCTTCGCCATCTTGCTGATTTCTCTTAGTTAAGGTCGACCGATCCTTCTCCAGATATCTTCATCTATGATGCTAATGTCCGCACCACTATCCAGGAGTAATGTTACATGATGTTCATTTATCTTTACATCGACATATTTACGCCTTTCGCAGCTTTTCTCTTTCCTTGTGCGAAGCGTATTAACTTTCTCGGTCCTTCGTTTTTTCTTCTGCTTACAATATGTTCCCTTGTGGCCTTTGGATCCACATTCGTAACATATCCTATTCCTGAACCAGCAGATATTTTTGGTGTGTCTTGTACTTCCGCAGCATTTACAACTTTAGTCCTTGTACATTCTGGGAGTCTTTTGTTCCTGGGTCTTGTATGTTCGAGAGGTCCTTTGCCTTTTTACATGTTGTATCTTGTAAACGCTTTTTTTTTCAATGCGGGTGTTGTCTCTTTTGATATTAATGAGACGTTGACACTCCTCAGTTACTTTTTGTAAAGTTACATTCGGGTCCGACTCCATAATTGTCAGGATCCGGGATTTGCCATCTTTGTCCCTTGGTGATGTGAGTCTTTGTACAAAGATTAAACATTTAAATAAATCTGCCGAAATTTCATTTAATTTAAATGATTCACATAAGCAATTTACCGTGCATGCATATTCTAAATAGTCTTCGGATTCCGACTTCTGTAAATTTAAACATTTATATCTAGAATGAAAAAGGCTGTCTCTTTTATCAAATATTCTAGATAAAGTAATAATTGTCTCTTCAAAATTCACTTCCTCCGGTTTTTTGGGTAAAATTAGATTAGCATACTTGGTGTTTTCGTCCGTCCCCAGTTTTTGTAGTAACAGCGTAACTTTTTCTTCGTCGGTCCAGTCCGAACATCTTTTTGTAAAAACTGTTTCGTACCTTCTATAGTATGCTGGAAATGTAACGCCAGTATCGGAAGAGTAGTGAAATTCGTACAACGAATTTGAAATACCTTTGCAGAAAAATTAGTTTTCTCCTATCTGTCGACGTTTGAATTAATTTTTCAAAATTCTTTTGCTGCGTTAACATTTGGCGTTGAAGTATTTTTGTTTGCTCCTGTTGTGCCTCTAAAGTTTTTTGTGTCAATTCTTGCTGTTGTTGTAGCTGTTGTTGTTGCTGTTGCTTGTGCTGTTGCTGTTGTTGTTGTTGCTGCTGTATACTTAGAGTAAACGCCTTCGTCAACTCAGCCAATTGCTCCATTTTAGCTTAATTACAGTACAAAATATCTTTCCAAAGTTTACAACAATAATTTCACAAAAAGTTCGTCAATATGCGTTTTCGTAAATTAGCAAAAATACTTCCATAACTTTTGCAAAAATAAATGTTTCACAAAGTTTATACAATTTAGCAACAGTCTTTTACCAGGTAAACTTTTTCACAAAATAATTTCAGACAATAAAACGTTTCCAAAATTCGCACAACAAATAGTTTCAATTACTTTAGACAAAGCAATGAACAATTACTTTTCACTAAAATACGGCTGCACTAGGGAGAGAGAAAAAAAATATGACAATAATTTCTGAATTGTTTAAAGAAAAAAAATCGTAAGCGTACTTTTTTCTTTCGAAATTCGTAATCTCACGGTGCAGGTTTCGAATTCAGCTTGTGCTTCCCAAATATTTTTTCGTAAACATACAGATAAAGTTCACTTTACATTAAAATTGTTTCGAGTACAATTTTCTTTACTTTCCCGTTAGTTCTTACCGAAGAAATCCGTACTTTTTACTACTTTAGGTAGTAAAATTCTCTTTTATTTGACGCACGTGTCGACGTTTTTTTTTGTTTTTTTTCTTGCCGTCCTTGCAAATTTAAAAAATAATCCTTGAATAGTACGGTAATTTATCTCTGTTAAAAGAAAAAGATATATCCTCGTTCGCCACTGTTATATCCTAAATTACATAGGACATACTAAATTAAGAATACGCCGAGTGGTTTGTGTTTAACAGAGATCCGGTAGGAAGTAGAGACGTTTACTCTTCGCTGACGTCCAGATAGCACTGCCCGTCTTATATACGTACTTTCGTATATAGTCAATACCTGATTACTTCCCTTTATGTTAGTTTCGCATTTATGCCAATCATGTACCTTTACAACAAGTAATGTAATCTCTCTTTAATGTAAATAAAAGTTTCCCTCCAAGAATAAATTTAAAAGAAACACTACAACGCTATTAGTCGCTTTTCTGTGTGAAAAAATATTATTTCAGCTAGCAACACGGAACAAATTACTCGACGTGTCAACGGTCATTGAGAAAAAGAAAAATAATAAGAGTCAAGGCGGAAGCTACAGCGACAACAATGAAAGAGAAGTAAAACGACAAATAGAATCGGGCAGCGTCATTCATCAATAATGAAAATGAACGAAAAAGCGACAACCACCGAGAAGGTATTTCACACTAATATTAAAATAGGTATTTCTGGTGGTCGCGTCGTAATCAAAAGATAAATAACTAATTAACTTATCCACACTCTCACACACGTAAAAGAGTTAATGCGCTGCTCGAAAAGCAAATAAGTAAGAAACTAGCCAGAACATGCTGATAAGTAACTTTTTTGGAACTTACATAGCTTTACTTATTTCGATTTACTGCCGTGCAACGAGCTTTGAACCGGGGTATCAGCAAAGACAACGTGCGGGTCCGAAAAAAAAAGATTCAAAAGTTCAAAAGAAAAGACTGAAAAAAGAAGACGTCGGAGAAGACGAAGAAAAGACAAAAATAAGATAGAGACAGAAAAACTACAAAGATTAAGAATAGAAAAGACAAATCGAATATAGAGAAATGAAGGGAGAAAAGAACCAATATAGACAATTTGGAACTTCGTTAGAAAATTGAGAGAAAATATGGTAAATGTGTCGCGATTGTTTAAAAAAAACACACGCCAATGTAAAAGTGACCTTTTCCTAATTCGACATTTTGGTTTGTTGTATTTTTTATTGTATTGGCTTGTCGACCATTGTTGGTTACTGACTGGGGGTAGGTGAAGGTGATTGACGGCGAAGGTGGGGCGCGAAGAGAAAGGAAATAAAGAGAATGTGTTTGTTTTGCATAGGAGATTCATTGCCATGTGTCAATTTAACTGTTCGAATAAGAGATCAAAGAAAAAAAGAGAAACAGCGAAAAAGACATAAGAGAATATTTTTTTACAAAAAAACTAAGATAAAAACGAATGTTGCTGAAAGATTGAACAAGGAAAAGAGACAGTGTTAGAGCGAAAGATATGACGGTCGCTGTGTGACGTATTAAATATATATTTTCAATTCCACATTTGTGGAATTGGAGTATACAAATGTCAAGTGGTGTTATTATTGAACTTCCTAATTGTCTAAAAGGGAAAAAGAAAGAAGCATTTAAATGTGTGATTCAGAAATTTTGTAGAAAAAAAAAGGAAAAGATTTGTATTTATTCGTCATTTTGTTAGTTTTCTTGGACTTTGCAAATGTGTTAATTTTGTGATTTTTGTTTTTTGATTCGATAACTGGTTACGTGGTAATATGTTTAACTTTTTAGCTTTAAAACTAAAGAAAGATGTTTATATGAATTAGAAATCTTGTGAATGGAAATAAAGAACAGTTGTTTTTTTTTGTGATCTTTTTTAATTTTGTTAAACTTTAAAAATATGTTATAATGTTTGTATTTTTTGTGCGTATTCCAATTGTGGTTACTTATGTTATGTCAAATATTTCAATCATGTCTGTATTTAGTAGTATCTTGTACAGAGAGAGAGAGAGAGAGAGAGAGAGAGAGAGAGAGAGAGAGAAAGATAGGGGAGAGAGAGACTACCATCTTTTATTATTTTTTCCGAGTTAACCAGAATTTTTTCATGTGTTCGAATAATTATTTTCAACAAAAAAAGCAGTAACAACGGTTAGTTTAATATTTACATTAGTAGTCGGTCGAGTAAGAATTCACATAGAAAGGGTTTCGATCTTATGTGTTTTGTGCGATTCTTTATTATTTGGGTGGGAGAAATTGGATTAAAGCGTGTTGAGGTCAAATTGTTATTTGTGGAGACCTCGCTGCCGGGATTATTTTCCATAAAATTCAATTTGTTTATAGTATACACAGACTTAGTGAAGCTTAAAGGAATATTCGATGTTCACGAGTGTTCAGTTCCGAGTTGCGACCTCGGTTTGAACAATAATTATTCCCACATAGTTAAAAGCGAACGAGACATTTATGATAGAGAATTATAGTCATTCTATAAAGGTGTGACACCTCGGTAATACCGCAGTTACATACTCGATCTGTTATAAGTAGTCTTAGAATTAAGTTGAATAATATTGTCCTATATTTGGCTTTTAGATGCTGAATGACTTGTGTACTCTCCACACAAACCGTGTAGATAGAATCATCGGTAGGGTGCGAGTAGACTCTGATTCAGCGTCCGCCTATCAAAGTAAACATTAACTCGCGTATTTCTTTTGCTTTATTGTTGTTATTTTGGTTTGAAGGTGACGGTAACCTCAATTAGTTGTATCTGTTTTTACAGTTACATTTACATCATGTGTGACTACCACAGTAGGAAATAAATTGTTTTTAATGAAAAATAAATCATTTTACTACTCTCAAGGAAACACGTCATATCCCTGCTTGTTAAAAATAATAGACATTTGATTTATAACTTCGTTTTAAAAACGAAAATAATTATTTAAGTAATTTCAAAAAAGATTTATTTAGCTTTTACCGTAGAAGAAAGTATACATTTATGTAATTTCTACAAACGTTCTTCATAGGCCTTTTTGTCTCGTTTCTTACGTACGAGCTTTTTGTGCTCACGCACTCTTTTACGTGGATTAGAGGTAAATTAGTTCATTACGTCTTTACTTTTATATAGCCACGCGACAACCTTAAATGCCCATTTAAATATTAGTGTGAAATTTATTCTCTGTCGTTGTCGCTGTTTCTTCTCTTTCATTATTACTGACTGACGCTTCCCGATTCTCTTTGTTGTTTTTTGACTCTGTCATTGTTATCGCCACTTGACTCTTCCTGTCTTTCTTCCTCTAAATAGTCGTTTATGCGTCAAGTGGTCGTTCGTAATTTCTTCAGTATGGCTATTTCAAATAAACTTTTACTCGCACAGAAAGAAGACTAACGACATTAGAGTATTAAATTTAATATTGGAGAAAAGATTAATTCCGATGAGAAAGAGAATAAATGTGACCCCATTAATTAGTTAACTTATCTTATTATGGAATAAATGGGTAGTCACAGTGAACATGATTCATTGGTGAACAGAGTTTCGCCTTTTGACGATTTACACTATTCTTTAGGTATTAAATTCTACCTACGATTAGTACAGCTACGGGTTCCACGAACGGCTGCCCTAAAATTGTTGTTTCGTTTTCAATGTAGACTTGACGTAATGCAGAATGTAGATTCATGTCCCATTTAGTCTAACTTACCTAACATCATACATTACGGTCGCTAAGTGGTTAAAAATGCGAACTAAGAACATGGATGTGCAAAATACAAATCCAATTCGGTCCACATAAACACTTTCACCAAAAACCTACACCTTACATTTTGTGTAATTATCCTTGAAAGGAAGTAAATAAAGTACATTATGTTTTAATATTTGGGTAATCGTATCTGAGTATCTACTCTGATAACGATTTCGTTTTGCCGATGTCGCGCCACCATGACCTGCACTTCATTCGAGCCTTGTCAAAATTAACACTAGATAATTAACTCGCTACCCGACATGGGGCCCTCCATAATGGAACATAACTTCCTCTTTCACAAAAAACAATCCTAGGACAAAATACTCTTAGAAACACAGCCAATAAATGTCACCAATCGTAGAACATTATATTTTCGCACATAAGGTTTAGCTAAGAATTTTGATTCTTAGCAAATTCTCATGTATTAAAAGATTGAAAGTTTTCGACGCTTTTTACATCCAATAATTTTATGAATAGAGATTAAATAAACAGTACACTAACAATCATTATTTATAGTTCCATAACAATTTGGTTCAGTTAATAATTTAATGACCAAACTATACCGTAAAAATTCAATTTAACTTTCAAAATGTTATTTAAAAAATAATTTGTTTAAAAAATATTTTTTTAAATAATTTGGTTGAAAAAATATTTAAAACAAATAATTTGGTTAAAAAATATTTTTTTAAATAATTTGGTTAAAAAGATATTTTAAATATTTTAATTGGAGGAACCCCCCTCCAGGACGGTTTTAAAATTTGTTTTCATTGATTGACAACTATTAACAAAAGATTATTTGCGACGTCTTTGCGTTAAAAGAAATGTAATATTTAATATAAAATATAAGCACATTAAGTTACCGTAAATATTGGTTGTGAGTAAAGTGATGAACGTCATACATCTTGTTATATATGTCACAAATGAGTAATTAAACCCAAATTATTTTTTTGACCGATTTTTCAACAGTATCTGATTTACCACCCGGACTTCGGGTTAGTAGTAAAAAAGGTGAGTGTTTTTTATAATGTGATCTTTAAAAGAATGCACTATTTACTAAGTACCGGAAAAATACTTAAAAATTAAATATAATTTTTTTTTCAATTTAAAAAAAAAAATGTTATTTTCATGTTCGTGGGCTTTTGTCCGTATTTGAATTTTTTTAGTGCGCTTTTACCCGGTGGGCTTTGGTCCGCACACCGAATCTTCTCGTTAATATTCGTTTCATATTCGGCCACATTTTGGATAAAATCGATTCTTGGGTTGAAACAATACTTTTTATCGTGAAATAAAATTCATATTTATTTGTTAAAGTGTTAAGAATGTTACTTTAATTCGATGTTTTAATCGCCATTTTTTTTCTTGGACCACAAATATAACAAATTTAAAAGCAAAAATGAAGAAGTTAAAACTAAAACATATCAGTCAATAAAAAAAATGTCGGAAAAAAAGACGGTGGGTCGGGTAAAAGTTTGACATAATAGTTAAATTTTATATACGTTAAAAAAATAAAAGTACTATTTCACACAAAGGATCGATGTTATCCAATATGTTTTTTGATAATGCTGATGGCCTGGAGCAATACAAAATGGCTGTGGTGATCTGCTATTTGAAACTTTCTATTAGAAATGGGCTCTCTAGCTTGTTTATACAGAGTGAAATTCAGCACTTTGAGGAGACGGAAAAACTATTTGAGATCAACTATGGGACAAGAAAGGTTGAATACATTGGCTATTTTAGAAATATAATCCGAAATCGCTAAAACAGTCGATATTTCTACAAACAATTACCGACTTTGCGAAAATGAAAGTGTGACGTGGTGGTGTACAACAGCTTAGTAATAAGTAATACTATTTAGTTTCGATAGTTTGTTTTTATTTGTTTTATATATTTGTAACACTGATTTAACACTTTCGTTTTCATTTCTGTTTCGTTACTCATATTTTTGTTTGCTTTAATGTCTATTTTGTAAAGTAAATAGTCATATATTCCTCATGGCTGTTCTTTTTCACATTTTTTGTTTGGTTTGTTGGTTACATTTGTACAGTATTATACAGTATAGGAGTATTTTACGAAAAATAATATGCAGTACCATATGAATCGGTGATAAATATATAGAATATATGTAAGAACTTTGTACGTTTTTTATGTTCTATAACAATTTAGGGGGCCAAAAATCTCGTCTGCCCCAGGGGAGTAAAAAGTTAAATCCATCACTGGGCCAGAGGCCTTTTTGATGTTGAAGTTAACAGTCTCAGAGACACACTTTTGAAGAAGCCAGAGGCTTTTATGTCAGGACAGAGCGTCCTTATAAATAAAAAGAATTCCCTGATGTACAGGACAGTTTTGAAAGAATTCCAGACATTCATCTCTCAGAAGAAAGTTTGTTGTCAGACCCGTTTTGAAGAGTGACAATTATCCTTTGTAAAGATTTTTTTATTTGTAGATTTTGGAGTAGAAACCCCAAAGACTTTGACTCTTTGTGGGTATTATTTAAAAGAAATTTGGTCTTGAACGACTATTTAAAAGATGCTGAAGGACTGAAGAGAGGGACATTTGAATCCCTCCTTAGGAAAGTAGTTTATTGTATTTGTTTGAATTCTTGTTTTCAGCCCTTTCAGGTAAGATATCTTGTTTTTTGTGTGTATTTATCGCCACTTATCGTTAGTGTCTGAGGTGATAACCATTGTTTATGAGCAGAGTTGTTTTGTCCGTTTCTATTTATTTTTCGGTGTTGTTTGAGACTATGTTACGATCGCGTCAGTCAGTAACTCGATCAGCCAATTAGAAAAAGAGGCTCATAGACCTAACTGCTACTAGAGGTGAAAGGCAAAGCACAACCCGAGGGAGTGACGAACACAGCATGATTGGCCCTTTACTTCCATTTCGTGGATCACCCGCCTGCCACTACTAAGAGTGGAGGAAGGCGTATGTGAACAACAGTGGCAACGTCGCACTTGTCCCTTTCTTTCATTCTTCATCCCTCGTGCAACAGATACTGGATGTAGGCTACAAACCATGTGCGGGAATTCAAAAGATTCTTAATAAGAAGATAGTCAGAGAAAATATTTGGAAGCGTTAGCTAAGTCCGGAGAAACTACTCTTACCAAGAAACTCAAAGTCGCTTGCTACCCGAATTGAAGTCGGAATCATCCTTTTCTGTCTACTAAAGTAGGATTTAATAAGGACGAAGTTGAATATCGGAATATTCCTGCAGTTTAGTAAAGAAACATTTCCCGTCTCTCTCTCTCAATGCATATTCGCTCATTGGCTAACAAACTTTTTCATTGTTTTTATGTCAATTGTCAACACCGGAAATAAAACTTTTTTTCAGTTTTATATCCATACATCATTGTCTGTGTTTTTCATTCACTGTATATTGTATTTCGTGTTATTTGCTGATCAGTTCTCGCCCGACAGGCGCCTCTTCTAGCCCCAAAAAACATCGTTAGCTAGACGGACCGAGGTGCAAAAAAGGACCAAAAATATAAATAGCTTTAGTCACGAATACAGGTCGTGACAACTATAATATTTATTGGAATACCTTGTTTTTTTCTGGTTATCGTCTGAAACGGAAACCGCTTTTTTTAGAATAGTCTCTTGAGCAGAGACTCCATTGTTTTATGTGTATTTTTCAACTTAATCTAATTCTAATGTTATTGGGCCATTTTAATTTATTTTAATTTCCATTGTTACCTTGGGTTAACTGTTTTGGGAAACAAAAGCAAAAACTCGCTATTTGTTTGTATTATTAATAAACTGTATTGAGTTACATTTCTGGGTCTGTTTCTTTATTTTCTCATTTGTGTCCTTTTATTGATTCCCTCTTTTTTTATTCATGGCAACAAAAGACGAATCTTGGTAACGATCCCAAGATGTTCGTCATTACTTAATAGATCAATTAAAATGATATATAATTTAAAGTGTTTTTCTAACACAAAAATAAAAAAATATTTAAAAAATATTAAGACATATCATTTTCTTTGTTTTATATAATGTATTTCTTTGGTAAATATAAAAAAATATAAACATAACATATATATTGATCTCTTTTATGTTTTAGAACTATGAAGAAAATAACAGCATTTTTCAATCCTGCTGCGAAAGCCAAACGTCAGTGCCCAACACAAGATTCGGATAGAGATAGCAACAGTTCTTCAATTCTATCATCAGAACCTTCTTCATCACATCAACAGTCGGTCCCTCTTTCATCAGATCTATCAACAGTTTCTTATTTATCTGAAAAGGGAAGGCCACGGGTTCGGCCAAGAATCGAGTTCCCAAAGAATCAGGCTACTGGTGGAAGTCTCAGTGAGGGACGTCGTTTTTTAAGTAAGTGGTACGCCAAATTTGAATGGATCGAGTACAGCATCCAGAAGAATGGTATCTTTTGTCATACATGCAGGAATTATAGGAAAGTAGAGTCTGGACAGAGTTAGGTTTTAGTGACTGGAGGAAAATTGGACAAAAATTAAAAGCACATAATTACACTGATGTCCACAAAGAAGCGGACAAGTTTCGGATCACCTTAAAAATGTTCAGAAAGTTGAGAGAGTGGATCGACTGGTGGATCCATGCTACTGATACAAGAAAATAATCGGTGAGCATAAACAGTATCTCCTGACAGTACTGGGCATAGTATTATTCTGTGCAGCGAATGAGATAGCACTGAGAGGTGATGACGAAAGCAAATAATCACTAAACAGAGAACACTTTTTGGAGTTACTCTCACTTTTATCTAAGTATGACCCAACTATTCAACAACGCTTGGAGTAACCTCCGAGAAATGCACAAATGTTAAGCCCAAAGATTCAAAATGATTTACTCTTTTCAGCGCAGAAGATTATGTTAGAGGAAATCAGGGACCCGGTTCAGGAAGCTGGATATTATGCGATTTTAGCTGATGAGGTTAAAGACATATCTAACAAAGTGTTACTTGGTGTTTCATTAAGGTTTTGCACGGAGGAAAAGTCCATGAACGGGCTATTGGTTTCATGGAGCTGTATGACTTATCTGCTGCCAGTATTTCGAAACCGCTGCAAGGTATGCTCCGATCAATGAACTGAGTAAAGGAGATGTGTGTTGGGCAAGGATACGATGGTGCAAGTGTGATGTCAGGTAAACGTGGTGGTGTCCAAGCGCTGATGAAAGGGGATGGCTATACAAATGCCCAGGATGTGCACTGTGCATCTCACAGGCTGAATTTAGTTCTCGCATCTGTCACTGAGATTGATCCTGAAATTAAGACATTCTTCGAAACTATGGATTTAGTGTACACTTTCATGACAGGTACAAAACGTAATTCCCGATACCTGGAAATCCAGAAGATGTTGTATCCGAATGGCCCACAATTGGAACTGACCCATTCATCTACAAGCAGGTGGTCCTCAAGATGCTTAGAGGTTGAAAATTTCTTGCGCCGTTTTGATGTAATTGTGGACACTCTGGCATCCTTTCAAAATGCTATTGCTCTACTGAAGGCAATTCAGACAAAGAAGTTCGTAGTTCTCCTAATCTTTTTTTGGAAAATTATATGACTATACAGATGTTGTGACCAAAGGTCTTCAAATGAAACAAACAAATGAGGAGACAGCTATTAGCTTGGTGGAAACACTACTTGAACACGCAGAATCATTCGATACAGAGAAGGTGGTGAAGTATACATTGGAGCTTGCTACAAAGTACGATATCACGGATATTTATACTCGGCCATCTGGAAGGCCACGAATGTTATCCGGAAAATTAGATGGTGCATTAGTGACTGTGTGGCCATAACTGTGTGAACACAGTGGATGATTTTGATTTGGTACTCCGACAGTTGCTGGGGCACATTAGAGGAGAACTCCGTGCTCGATTTGGAAATGCTGAATGTGCAGTGATGAAAGCTGCTGCAGTATGTAACACGTCATCAGAATCATTCACGGACAGTGAGACGCTGAAACAGCTAGGTCCACTGTTTGGTGTTTTGGTAAAGGAGAGTGAGATAGAAATATTCAAGAACTACATTCAGCGACGTCTCCCTACCGAAGATCTTGGACTTTCAGAATTATTCGAACAATTTGACAGGGATATTTTTCTATCGGTGTATTGCAATTGCTCCTTACAATCCCACAGACCTCAGTAACCGTTGAAAGACTATTCTCTTCAGTGAAGCGCAGCAAAACAAGAATGCGATATTTGATGTCAGCAGAGAGACTGATCTCACTTTGCCTCATATTCTTTGAAAATGATTTGCTGAGAAACATTGACAGAGAGCGCATCCTTGCGCATTTCAATAACTGTAAAAATAGGAGATTATAATAGAATTCTGTAGAGCTAGCAAGTAGCTACCTTATTTTACGAACTTTATGTTAGTATTACTGTGTTTACTATGCTTTATGTGCTTTACTATGTGTATGTTGTTATTTATATGTACCTACCGAAATACACAAAAATATATTTAGATTATATAAAAGAAATTGAAATTACTACTTATTTATATAATATATCAGCACACACGCACACTGAACCAAAACGTCACTCAAATTAGAATATCAATATTAGTTTTGCCCCTCCTAAAAATGCCGTGCCCCCCCCCTAAGTTAGAAGTATGGCTACGTGCCTGGTCGGAATTCCTCATCGGCCCATCTGACATTTCTTATATTGTGTAATTAACGTCTACTTACGATTACTATTAGCTTCATATGTTATCTCATATCGTTACTAGTTTTCGAGGCGTCATTCACGCCGTCTCACTGCGCAAATTTTTAATCAATCAGATTACACGCCTAGAGTTCCATTGCATCACAACAGTTTGACCATTTGCCTTTCGGCATTCAATGTACATTAACACACATTATTCTAATGCATCGATATAAAATTGATTGCAAATTAATCTAACTCACGCGTCTTACCGCGATATAAGAAGAACAAATCCCAGAAATACATTTTAATATGTCTGATGTTATGGGACCATGGATTTTACATAAGCTACCTCTCTATACCAGCTACAACCTTTAGTCTAGACTTCAGAAAAATCATTTTCTCGATCTTAATCTCGATGTTTTTAATCGGAGAGAGCACCAACTCTAAATTCTACATAATTGGCCAACCCCATGTTTCAAACTACATTGTGGGCAAAAAAAGGTAGAACGTTGTTACCAACACTGACACCGGAATACAGCAGATCACTAAACCAGGTCTACGTTTTACTACATAACTATCCGGATAGCTTAAGTACGGTACATTCCTTTAATTTGACCCCGCCCATGGATGTCTTAGAATTCGCCAACTGAGAGAACAAATACGCGAGTAAAACTCTACAAATACAGACAGCCAGTTAAGTTTTGCTAAACAAATAAACTAATCTCGTTCTCTCCTTCTCCCTCAATATTTCTGTAAATTAATCATCTAAATGACTATGTAAGTCACAAGAATATGAAGAACAAGGGAATATATGTTTGTGTCTATTAAATGTGAAAAATATTTTTTTAAATTGTTATTATCAGTTATGGAGATTTAGTCTACTGCCTTTACTCATCAAAAATAAAACTTGCATATCTTATTATTTTTTATTTTATTTATTATTATTAGTTATTATAAAGATTTACCCCACCTATATTTTCTCATAAAAATACATGTGCGTACGTGATTATCGAAGCGACGAGACACGCGTGAGTTCACTTTTACTATGTTAAACATGTGCGTCCTTTGGATTTGCATTTTTGACTTTCTGATGAAAGATAATGTTGGACAAAGCAGATAAGATTAGTTACTGTTCGATATTGTTAAACAATAATAGATTGATATAATTTTAAATGTAATGATAGTTAATGTATTTATACATGGTTAATCCACACATAGGAAGATAATTATTTTACACCAAGTGTTATATATGATTAAATCGGGTGTGACAGATATGAGCTTGATGGATGGTGATATGATATATTAGTAGTCCCTAAGATAAATATAAAATAAAAAGGAGTACAAATGAAGAAAATTAACCAGACATTTTTAATAAATTGTTAAAAAAACAATAACGCTTAGTTTGAATCAATTATTTATTAATGTATATGCATGTATATCTATATATCTCTAGATATAAGATAGTAACTGCATGCGCAAAAGATTCTACTGATATTTTTCAATAACAATAATTTGTAAGATATATTTTTTATCAGTAAACCGTTCAACTGTAGTGAAATAATGTATCAATTTAGAAATTCCAAATAACAGCCTCGTTAAACAACCGTCTGTAATTATTTGTCTGCCGTCAACATACATGTTTGTATTGTCTTATTGTTTGTTTCACTCATTCACTTGTAATTGCATTCAATCGTTTCTGATAATTTCTCCTCATTACATTTTGTTTGTTGATGTTTTATTGGAAATTTTCTGATACTGAAATATAAGGATTCAATCTATGCATATCAGAACATCTATGTAAAAAAATATTATATGCATGACGCCAAACTAGTCGCGTACAATTTTACTCATAAGCCGACACAATGCCTGATGTAATCGTATATAATAGATCGGTGCAATAATGAAGAGTTAAAAATAAGATGACATGGCTTCAGCAGTCTACCAAAGTTATAAACGCAAATAACAACCAAATAATAAGTAAATGGGGAATATGTCAAAGTTAAAATTCTAAAAGTCATTGACATCGAATGATGTATAAATATCTAATTCTTACTTTAAACATTTATCGATGCCGCGATGTGTGTTTCCACTCACAATTCCAATGTTTGATCGTAATATACCATCTCGATTTGTAGTCCTCTTCATGATAATATTAATGCTCATAAGTGTCTGGGGATCTCTTGAAGAGATAAACGGGGAATAGTTACATAGCTGTCTTATTAATTATTTCCTACAAGGGAATTCTCATAATTCTTTGCGGTTATCTCTCTGATCGTATCCTTGTTAATTACCTATTACCGCAAGAACATGTATACTCAAAATACATGTTGTTCATTTTATTGCCTAATGTACATTATTCGGGCAGAGAAAGAAATACACAGTATATTACTTACCAATTGTAGAATCACATTTGAAAATATGAGTACTGCTTCAAGAGGAATTTTGTGAATCTCACAATAGTAATGAACATTTTCGTATTATCAATTTGTTCATCAATTGATTATTGACAACTTAGTTATCTCCGATTTAAAGCTCCGTGAATATGCAAGGAGACAATATAAAATAAATATGCTTATAAAGCACACAGCATTAATTTAGGGCAATATTAATTTAAATAGATGTCAAAACACAGAAAAGCCATATCTGAATCAATTGAATGGATCTTCTCTTTCCCCCATTTTCTAACCTCTCATTACGTTCAATCCTTCGCCGCTTTGAAAGTTATGTAATACGTGTAACGTATTACTTGCAAAAGTACGCAAAGGTTTTGTTTCTGTTCCCCTTCGTCTATTGGGAATTTGATTCTTGACTACTTACTTCCTATTTCCTACTGATGCAAGCCAACTTAATATAGAAGTAAACCAGTTGCAATATGAAAGATGCTTCAAAGTACGCATCGACACGCTATATTCTTTGAAATCACTTGGTCGCGTGTTATGTCATTTTATTCTTGAATTTCTTCTAAACTAAAAATAAGAATGTTTTTGAGCGAGGTAATATATCTGACATTTATATATTACATATTAATAATTCAGTTGTGTGATGGTCCACCTTTTTCTGTTGTATTATGTATTTAGGAAACGGACAGAAGCCGGCATGTGTGATGTTCATGAGCGTTTGTGATGAGCATCTTTCTTGGTCAATTAGTTTAGTTGTATGCAGTATTATAAGCAAAAGAGTGACCTTTTCCATGTATTGCGACGGGATCTGCACACACAATGTGTCTAATTTTGCTGATTACTTCTTTTTTAATCAAAAGACAATAGATTATTTCGATTCTAGAAAATGCGTAAAATTGATGGTAAGCTTAATGGCGCGTTAGAAGAAATTAAAACACAAAGAAGTTGGTATAATTCAGGTCTAATAACTAGATCCGATAACTATACATTTTGGGATAGTTAAATTTACAAATGGCTCGTTGTTTACATATTAGGCTTCTTACAACTATTTGAATACTCCAAATAAACTTAAATGGATATGACATACATATTGTTCAAATTACAAAAAAATCAGAAGTATCACATTTTTGAGAAGATTATTCGCTCCTCTTTTAACGCAATTTGCATAAAATCCCTCTCATTAGCCCCTAGCAGCAAGATTTTAAAGTTGTTCTTACGGATCACGAACTTTATATGTAGATATTTATATTTTAGTGTAAGTAAAAGTAAATAAAGTGTTCGACCATATCAAAGACGGACGTGAAGGTTCCTTTTTCATTAGCTACTACAACGAGATGTAGGGGAGGGCGTCAGTCCATTGCCATGATTACGTTACTTAGCCCTGTCTTAATCTTATAGTGCTGAGTGTTTATTTTTAAGTATTTGGTATGACTCAACCGAAGATCGAACCCTGGGTTCCCGGTCCGTCAGCGAACACTGTCACATTTATACCAAATGGTCCAGTTATTTAAAAGTTGGATGATTTAAATATTTTTTAATTTTTAGATTTAACTTACAAGAATCACAATGAATAAAATTGAACAATCCTTTCCGCATATAAATACATTTCAAACTATTGTACCACTAAAAAACAT
This sequence comes from Sepiola atlantica, assembly GCA_963556195.1. NCBI lineage: Eukaryota > Metazoa > Mollusca > Cephalopoda > Sepiida > Sepiolidae > Sepiola > Sepiola atlantica. The sequence continues at coordinate 57,660,032 of OY744517.1, read as the reverse complement.
TATTAACAATTATATTTTTCGCGTGAAACATTTTACATACAAAGACGTTTTAATAATCAAATACTATTATTTTTATTTATTTATTTACTGATTTAGGCATGAACAAAATGTGTTATTAGGAACACACACGCATATATATATATATATATATATATATATATATATATATATATGGTACTACTCCAGGATTTCCGCCTAATTTCCATGACTGCTCACAGCAGCGAGTCCACAGCTCGCCGAAGCGTCCGAGACCTGCCGAGTCGAAAACGAGGCTGTAAACAAAACTGGGAAAAAAACTGACCAATCAGGATGCTGCCAACCCGTTTATATCAAGCAGCCGATTGAAATTGGAAGGAGACGCTAACACTAACTGAAAAAAAAGTGAATTTTGAGCAATTGTGTCGACGCGTAGAATCTCCGAAGGGGGTAATGAATTTCTGCCAGCAGAAAGCTCTATTGCCCACCAGAATGCGGTGTACGTGATGCGGCCGACTTTGCCGGTTGACGGCAAGACGAACAATATCTGACAGATATGCCTAAAGATGTCCCACCCAGGAGCGCGGGGCTTGGATTTCTTTGCGATCGAGGACATTTTATTCGCGATCAAAGTTGAAGATAGCTACCATCCTAAAGATGATCTACCTGTGGTCCCAGGATATGGCGACAGGGAAAAATCTACAAAAAGAATGCGGCGTACTGTCTCCAACCACACAAATGGATTGGAAGAATTTTCTGCGGGAGGTATGACCGACATCTGGCGCGCAACCCTAGACGACTCGGAGGCTCAGGACATACGGTGGAGATCGACGAGACTCTCTTCAACCGTCGTAAACATAACGTCGGCCGTGTTCTCCAGCCGCTTTGCCTAATTGCAAAAAAAAGGTTTAAAAAAAAAACGGTTCGAAAATAACAAAAAAAAACAGTTTATTTATTTCAGCTATGGGTTTGTTCATTTCTAGAAAGTAAAAAAAAGGTGGTTAAAAAAAAAAGAAAAAAAAAGTTTATTTATTTCAGCTATGAGGTTGTTTATTTCTTTCATTTTTTTTAATAAAAATATATGTATTTCTTTTTCTTTCCGTATATTCATCGTCTTATATTGTTGTCGTCTGACAAACTTCCATTTTTTTTTCACGATTTTTTTTTTTATTATACATCCTCGTTTTCGTCTCGACAGCCTCGTTTTCGACTCGGCAGGTCTCGAACGCTTCCGCGAGCTGTCGGCTCGCTGCTACCGAACAGTCACGGAAATTAGGCGCAAATCCTGGAGTAGTACCATATATACATATATATATATATATATATATATATATATATATATATATATATATATACACACAAGCACACACACGTGTATATATATATATATATATATATATATATATATATATATATGTGTGTGTGTGTATTCATTTCATTGATACAATGAATGAATGTTTTATCTTGTAGACCAATTCTTAAAGAAGCTTTACGATGTTATTTCTTTAGCATGTTTTGTAGTTATTCTTGTTTGGGAATTAGGAATTTAGACCACGATTGCAGGTTTTATCTTTTTCTTAAGATTTATACCGACGTGTTCTGTGTTTATTTTTTGTATCTAGAAAAATGTATCTTTTTTCCATAACAATTCAAAGCTCACTGATCAATGATGCCTATTTCTTTTCGTGTTTCTAGGCTCTCTTTAATTCATTCTTCGACAAACAATATATTACTTCGCGTTTTTCTCTTATCGCTAGTCGTTATTCAAGTGAATTTTGGGATCGATATAGAGATGTTCCTTCATTTCTATTGATCGGACCACTCGTACCCAATAGATTTGTGGTGCCTGTTTTCTAAGACAGGTTGAAGATCGGTCCGTCGTGGTCGGCTACACTTCTAACATTACAAGACTGTTCATAATACAGCCACAAATTTGGCTTACTTTTTTCTTTACATGACTCTGATTTATATTTTTTCTATGCTTGAACAGTATTTTGTTAAGAAAATGTCGACAAATTTGATGACGGCTCTCTATTTTTAATCATATAGATTATTCATAGAATTCTCTGTTTTCACTGGGAACCTACACTAGTGGTTAGATGGCCTAATGGTGAAATGTGTCACTTGAAAACATAGTACAATTGGCAGTCCGCTGGAAATACCAGAGAGAGAAATAGAGAAAAACATAAAGTAACACGTATTTTCAGTCATGCCCGCCACAATGAAAACAATAGAAGCCGTGTGGAGTAAATACAGATTTCAGGAAATAATTAATTACAGATCTAAGATAAACATTACCAAGTTCGATTTGAAACTTTCAAAATTAAATATAAGAATGTCGGGACTTATGTCACTCAAGAGTTTGTGAGTATAACAAGCAAGATGAGAATAGTAGTTCAAACGATCCAAATAATGCAAATTGTAAATCCTAATCTAAAGAAAATACTCAGATATTGGACACTCTCCTACCAAAAAGGAAAAGAATGGATCAATTCATTTAATAAATAAAATATGCAGTAATTACTCTTCAATAATTCAGATGGTTAGTGGTAAATAAATATATAATGCAACGCCATCAGAAAGAAAATACTGCATAATAATTCAGCTTCAAATCCCAAGTTGTACATAACCCAAAACGATAGAAGTGTTTTGTTTGTTAAACGTCTATTTACTTAATTAGTTATATCTCTCCGATGACCAGTATGGAATTATCTGCCTTGATTATATACTATATGTTATCTTTAACAAAATAAATGTTAGGTAATTACAGTATATAACTTACTTTGGACATGTCGATTTCTTCTAAAATAGATACGATAAGTCCATGGTTAATGTTGTCTGTGCAAGTCAATACTTTTTTAACGAAAAATATCTAACTATCATTGCAACTAAGTCTTCCACACAAATTGTTTTTAACACAGGTGTTTTAATGTCGTTTACACGAGTCGAGAATACATTCTCGAAAATCCGTCCGATTGTAAAGTTACTTCAATTAAAGTACGCTAGTGTGCTGTTTAGTGTTAGAAGGTGAACTCTCTCAGGATTTGCCTTCTATATATTAGTAGGGATTTAGTCATTTTTCTTTGCGGGAGGCGCCCCTACGGAGGAATACCGACAGGGCTGCTCAGGTAATTTTTTAGGCCAGGGTAAACTGCTGTCGTTTAAAACATTTTTACATTAATTGTCACCACTTATCAAGGCCCAAAGGCCATTGGAGAAAAGGGTTAAAGGGTTTTACTCTATGATAAGGATTAAAGAGTTGACTGGTGGATGTTGAGACAACATCGCCTTTACCGACACGATAGTTGTAGCAGGGCAGAAATAGATGTTTTACGGGGACGGTTCCACAAGAACTTGTTTACATTGGACTTGAAAAAGACCATATTTAGTCGGCATTGAAGAAGGCTCGCGGTACTGTGTTCCACAGACGGAGAGTTCTTAGAAATAAGCTGTACCCATAAAAGTTTCGTTTGGTTTTGGGCACGCAGAGAGAGAAAGAAATCATTGATAGTGGTTTTTATTGTGAATTTGTGAAGGATTTTTATTGTGATTTTTTTACAAAGGGGGGACTACTTAAATAACGGTAAGACTAGCAACATCTCTTTCTAAGATGGTTTTGTACTACGTCAATGTAGAAAAGAGTGCTCTGAGCGGCACCTCCCCATACGTGGAAGCAGTACTCTATCTTAATACGTATTTGACTCCTGTATAGGCAGATGATGACGTCGGGCGTGAAATACCTTCTGGGCGGTAGAATGATCAAACCATTTTTTCTTCGGTCTGAGCAACAGATTTGATGTAAGTCTTCCATTTCAAGTCTCACGAGAAGGTCAGCCTCAACAGTTTAGCAATGCAGTCGGCTTCATCAAGGGGTGGGGTGGTCATTTCAACTAATACAAAGTGTGGATCGGAGCGTTGGTGGTGATATTCTATAAACTTGGTATTTGAAGCATTAAAAGTAACCAGTTACCTAGTCCCCCATTGTACGCCTTATTCCGGGTCAGAATTGAGAAAGGGAAAAGACGAGCCAGAAAGAAGCTGATCATTCAGGCTCCTCGGGGAGTTTCTATAGATATTTGTGTCATCAAGATAAATGTGGACGAATGATTTTCTTATGTGGTTTTATCGATCATTTATCACGATTAAGAAGGGGTTTGGAACTAAAATGGAACCCGATGGTACGCCGCCGATGATTTTGTGCTTCATCAGACATATGTCCATAAACGACTACTTTTAAAAATCTATCAGAGTGAAGGTATTTGAGGACTGAAAGAACATTTCCAGATATTCTATAGCTACTAAGCTTGTGAAGTAAACCTTTATTTCAAACCGTGTCAAAAGCCATTGGTATGTCAAGAGATGTGGCTCTATAAAAGATGAACCACTCAATCGATTCACGTATGCTGCGTGGTATTACACTCAGCACATCTGCTGGTCAGCATCATTAGGGCGAAACCTATTTTGCTTGTCTTTGACAAGTCTGTTTTTGCTAAAAACTTCTTTGTATATTACAGATTCAAGGAAGTTAATTACGACACATACAAGACTGAGTGGTATGTACTAAGATGCGGTTGACCCGGCATAAGTATTTTTAAATATTAGAAAAAATATACGTGGTGTTTAAACACCTGGTGAAGAAATAATTGAATACGCAGATCATTTTATTGTATTTTCTTTACACTTTACTTGTATAAGTATAAACACACCTACACACATTTGTGTAACATGCCAGAATGAGTGTTACTTCTACATTTGTGTTATTTGAACTTACTAATGTTGATGTTAAGTTCATCGATGTTGAAAAGGATAGCTTTACTGTATTTTTATTTATAACTTTGCCTAATCTACTATCCCTAGGAAAATTACTCTCGGTTGTAGAGAAATTTTCCTAATAGTTGCTTGAATGGATGATTGAGTCTATAAAACTAGTTATAAACTGTTGAACTTAAAAAAAGGTTCGTATCCAAATGACCTAAATAGACATCTTACGGCTAATTGATGTAACTTTAGTAAGTAATAAATTACCCTCAAGTGAATTAGAATTTTTATAAATAAATTATAGAACTTATTAACTATTTTAAGAAATATTACTCAATTAAAAATTCATAAATGTCCGCAAAATTTTTAGGATGTGCTAGCTTTGAACGAAAAATTCAAAATGGCGTTTTAGTGTGTTCCTCCACGTGTGAGTTTGCTCTTTTTTTTGTTTGTTGTTTGGTTTCACCCAAAAATTAACCACTGTATAGTGTAGATTTTTTTCAAGACACTTTAATCCAAGAACTTTTTACTCTTTGTGATTTTTTTCTGATGATTTTGTGATGTTGCAGAGACGATATTGACATGAAAACGGTGTTTCGCACAAGACAAATGAAACAGACAGTAAAAAATATATCTATCAGAAATGTTATGTTTTTTGGAAATGTGAAAAAATAAAAATAATAAAATAAAACCATGTTAATTGGAATATAATATAAACTGACTTATATTTGCTCTGATATCACTAATTGACAATCATCGAGCTGAATCTTTTAAGGAGACTGCAAAGTAAAAGGGCACAGATAGTATATGCTTATACATATATTGTCCTTAATAATTATATATATATATATGTATGTATATATATATATATATATATGTATATACGTAAGTATGTATATATATGCATGTATATAAATGTATGTATATATGTATACATATATGTGGATGTATATATATGTATATGTATAAGAATATATGTGCGTATATATATGTATACATATATATATATATATATATACATATGTGTATAATACATGTATATATGTGTATACATACATGTATATATGTATATATATATATGTATACATACATGCACATGGTTATATATATATATAAAGATATAGATATATGTATTCATATATGTGTATATATATATATATATGTGTATATATGTATATATGTATGTATATATGTATATGTATATATATATGTATATATATACATATATATATGTATATATATATGTATATGTATATATATGTATATATATACATGTATATATGTATATATATATATATGTATAAACATATATACATATATATGTATATATATGTATGCATATATATATATATATATATATATATATATATATATATATATACGTAAAAGCGTACTTATTTTTAACAGCTGATATTAAAAAAATTAAAAACTTTTTTCCGTCAAACGAGAAGGTTTGTTTGGGTGAGTGATATCGACCCTACCTTAAATGCACGTTTGCATAAGGCATTCTACCGTACGCGCCATCACTAGAATTATACAACACAAGGTTTAATACGTATTTTCAATTGTTTTATTCTGAAGTGTTGTTACTTAATCATTACTCTTCTGAAGTGGATAATAATAAGTAAAAAATCCTTCGAATAGTCTACTTTTGTTTTCTGTAATTATATTTCCTATTATTTGAATTTAAATCTATTTTCATGTCATTCATTAATATATATATATATATATATATATATATATATATGTATATATATATATATACATATACCTATACACACATATATATATATATATATATATATATATATATATATATATATATATATATATATATATATATATACATACAATAACCTTTGCCTTCACCAGAGAAAATAGACGACCTGATAGGGCATGTATCTGATAGTTTAAATAATGCCTAAACTAATTGCTACAAGTATCTAACCTTTTCTATCATTTCGTGTTTCCTGAATTTCAGTAAATAGTTTATGTTCTTTTCTGATACTAAAAACATTTTAAGGGTGACCTTTTTCTCGATGAATATATCATCCAATTTTATTACTTTCAGGATATTATCTTAGAATTACCAGTGAGCATGGATTATTCATCTATTTCTATTGTTCCTTGCTTTTCAGTTGTTTTTATTTTACGATGTTACATTGATTAAACAGTACACAGTTCAAAATGTATTGTTTTTGGTTAGCTGCATTTGCCGAATCATTTCATTGAAAAAGAAACAAAAGATAAAAAATGTCGTGGCATTCTTCCCGCCATTAGGATGTGCACTTGTTATCAGATCTTCATTGATTTTGTGTTTTTCTGGACCGTTTTGACGTTACTTTTATTCTCTATAGTAGGAGTTTGGTTGAAAGAAAAGTCGACGCTCACTTGATTTCTTTTGTTTCGTAATAAATAAACGAGTTCATCCTGTTGTTCGTGTCTTATTGGTTAAGAGAATCATAGTGATCTGAGTTTATCATCGATGATTAATTGATGTTAGCTTGCTCAACTCGCCCACATTTATTTCAATATGGCTTCGTGTTATCAGGCATCCATCATGTGGATTCCACCATGATTTTACTAGTGTTTAACGTGCTATTCACGTGACTTATATCAGAAGCTGCTTGAATTCTTTTACTAAAACTAACAATATTATTCATATTTCTAAACAGAATGTGATTAAGCTTAAACATATGCTATATTGACACAGTTCACAAATGTTTGAGAACACAGACATTAAATAAGTAAATAGATACGCTTATTATCATGAATAATAAAGACTGATGTAAGATGTGTCTTATGGTCAAAGGCAAGATCCTTTTTATTATTTCCCCTAGCTGATGAATTTGACAATCACTTGCTTAACAGTGGAACGTAAGAATTATGAGGTTTGTGCGATTTGACACTGATTTAGGCCACCTTCATATTAACCTATAATATGTATTCTCTTAAAATCTGAGAATTATATTGATTATTTTATTAGTGACACATTAAATGGTAATATATGATAAATATATTTATAGTTGACCCACTAAAAATGTCAATCTGTAAAAAATACTGATATTTCTAACTAGTGTTGCTGCTTTGTACGGCTCTGGGCACTAGCTGTCAAAAGAGGAAGCGAAATATTTCAATTTCATTTTTTAGGGATATTTATTTATTTCACGCCTCTATAATAGGTAACATTGTAAAATAAATCATATTTATTTTAATATACACAAGACTGTGTGTTCGTCTCTGTTAAGGAATAGTTACAATTTTATACAAAGAAATTGGTATCATTCTGAAATGTTAAAGTAATAATGAGTTTTTAGAGTCTTTGGTTAGGAGGTGTAAGGTGCAATACACTTACACATTATTCGAAACGTGTATCCAATCATGGCTACCTAAAACAACAAATATTAGAGAAAATACATTTACAAATGTCCTTGTAAAACACTCATTGATAACAGGTTTCTTCTTACCAGACTTAATGAGATGTGTGTCGGGATTCATTATTGATAATTTGTATTATTTTGATTATTCAGACTACTCTTGAATGTTATTTTCACAACGTTTCGAAAGATATAGCCTCCAACCATATCTAGGTTCTTACTCGTCGAAATTGGAACCAGTTACACAGCGGATGAAAGTGATTTGTGATAATAGGATCCGCAAGGGCTCGTGTAGCAACCGATAAAAGTGTTAAGACTAATTCGTTGTACATGACATCGTTCTGATCTTTGATGGAGTTTCAATCATCAGTAGCGACTATACTGAGACTACTATTACGAATTGTTATAACTTCTACTCGGTCATGGCTGACGAAACAAGAATAATCTACCTACGTGTATTAAATAAAAGTGTCCATTCTAAATTCTGTACAGATTTCTGAGTTTGATACCAAGATTCCCGAGTACGACAAGACGCACCTGAAGAAGGTCTGAAATGTCTGCGTATCACATCCATGATAAGAACAGAAGTCCAAATAATCAAAAACAAAACAAAGTCATTTAGTATGTTCAATGTATTCGTAATAGCATTTCACTTTAGTTAAGGCAACATATCCGACAGCGTTTGCGTCTCATCAACGACTCATACTTGTACTCGGATAAATAATACATAGATCATTGATGCTTATTGCAAGTGTTATGTATATGAGGATGCATATGTGCTGTTATATCGTTTATTAATGTAAAATGCTTCGTTGTCTATAAGTTTTATTTCATGCTTCCTTTGTTCTATCTCGTTTCATTCGTTGGTCCAGTGATCTTCATCAATTCGCTGTTCAGATAGCTCGTTATAGTATATATTCCTATTCTAGTAGGTTATTTCCTAGAATGCCAAGCCTGTGGAACTGTTTTTGTGCTTACTGTGCTCCTCCTACATTAACTTGGTATTTTCTAAGACTAGGGTCAATATACATATCCTGTAGTTGCGTTAATCGTCTAACCCTATTTTCACGCTCCTTACACGGTATTGCTTCCTACCTTGCCTGAGGCGACTTCCGCGACAATACGCCTTGCCGATGTTAATTACTTTATTATATATAAACATGTAAAGAATGACTGCGGAAACTTGGTTTGATGGAGCCTATTTGTTTTACAGGTCAAATTCAAGGATGCATATGCTAAAATGAATTACTAAGATCATCACAACATGGGCTTCGGGAAATAATAATCGAAAAAAAAACAAATAAAATACTCGTGAAAATCAACGTCACAATGAGTCAATGTAAGGAATAAAAGGTTATGTAAGTAATTATTCTGAAGCATACTCCTACAAAAAAGGACGAAGTTTGAAAACTAGTAACACCTAATTTCGAAAAAGAACCCAAAAGAATCGTTAGTCATTGTATAGACTGTGAAAAAATAAATGCGTAAGAGAAAAATAAAAGATGAAGTTAATTCATATTGTAATTACGTAAACTCTATATAGACATTTCAGAATAGACGAAATATGAACAAGATGTTACACATTAAAATAAAAAAAAGAATCCCAGTTATAATGTTTTGTATTTTTTGATAGATCAAAGCCACGCATTTTCTGATTTTTCTAGTTTTGTTTTGCATATAGTTAGAATAAGTAATATTAAGATATTGATAATGGTGAAGTGTATGATGCTATATTACAGTCGTTCCGAGAGGCTGGGGTATTATAGAGATGTTGACAAGTAACAACAACTCGTGTTAGCTAATAAAGCTTACGAATGTACGTTATAGTGAATCACAGTTCGTAGTGTTGTGGGTGTTTTAAGCCATAAGCCCAATGATACTTCAGTGTTTATAAGAGGGTGTCTTACTATAAAGTTGACCTATATTTTTGCATTCACTTTTATTTATACAAACATTTTCGCTAATTATGTGCATAGATGTTTCAGCTACAATCTTATTCTGAAAAGATAAATTAATTTATGCCGGTGGCAAGTTTTCCTAGGAGAGAGAGAGGGAGTGAGGGGGCGCGGATTAGTCTTATTTATAAGGGGAGAAAATATATAAATAATCATATAAATTATGCTCATACATATAGATGTACCTATACAAAATATACATATGCACACACACACATATACATATATAGACACAAACGGATGTGTAAAGCAAAACGAATAAACGATAAATTAAATAAAAGATAACGGCAATAAAAAGAAATAAAGAAATAAGCGAGTAAATCAAAACGCACCCACCCGCTCACACATCAGTAAAAACATATGGTAATGTAAACATGTCCCTTTCTATGAAATAAACGCACACACACACACACACACACACACATATATATATATATATATATATATATATATATATATATATATATATAATGTGTGCATACACAAATATACAGGCACACATCTATATACACATGTATAAAACATTCAACCAAACATCTGTAGACACGCATATAACAGAATGTATCAATTTTCTAAATACAATTAACGTGATATAAACATCCTCTACGCTTTTTATCTATTAGCAATCATCCCGAGTGAGTTCCATAGTGAGGCACATCTATGTCTATATAGCACCCACATAACTATATGTATACATACATATACACACATGGATATAAATATATATATATATATATATATATATATATATATATATATAAATAAAATATGCATATATTAATTTAAAATTATTTTAGTTAATTCTAAAATTCTTTACATAATGTTATGAAGTAGAGACTTTTTGATAGTCGACAAGGTAATTTTATTTTTTTCTCGTCTAAAGAAGATTGTATTCTTCTGAAACTTCAGGAAATAAGTCATCCGGGCAGACTCGTATAGGTGCAAAAACATATCTTTTTGTGTATGCACATCAAAATAAAACAAATAGCATTGTTTATAAAGAGGTTTCCAATCTTAATGCCAGATGAGTTTATGATTATTATTAAATGATTGCAGTTTCTATTTCCTTAAACTCTTTTTAAAGTTTTGAAACTTTCCATATCAGTTTAAAACTTTTACTTATAAAATATTTTTTTCATAAACAGCATATGATAATGATCATTTTTATTCACTTGTATATGTGGTTTTGTTTACTTGAAGCATGTTTTAAAAATGTACATTAACATTTTTAAAAATATAGCAATTATCCTTTGAAGGAGTAAAGCTGTAACACACCATGTGATACAAGATAAAATGATAAAATCGACAATTATGTTTTCGTAGTTTGTATTTTAAGAAAAGGAGCTAAAAAAAAGTGATTTACTTTACCTGGTTTCATTCGTCTTGGTAAACTATGTATAAAAAGTCCCCCACCTGTACATAGAACAAGCTATGCAAATTCTTCTATTGCGATATGAGATTGTAATCTACTTTTACATGTGTGCACTACATCCACTATTGCAAATAGTAGGTGATTAAAGTTTTTAAGAGTATAAAAGCAAGTGATGTGAAAAAAGTGATTAAATTGATAACTTAATCGGCCAACAAATTGTGTATACAGATATTGCTGTTCTCTACCCGGGCATCGCCGGGTAGCATGCTTAGATATAATATAAACTCAATGTCTGTATGGCTGTGTGTTTGTGCGTGTGTGGCCTATAGAAAAAAGTTAGAAAATCTAGATTAAATATAAAAGTGTATTATTACGTAAAATTCACCGAGTAAGATAATGGAAGTATTCCCGAATCTCGTCTGAGAGCGGGTAGATTATTTTAGCTATTTTCAGTTTAATTTCTAATTTAATTATGTATTAATTTAAATAGAAAACAATTATATTATTTAGTAATTTGTAAAACATAATAGCAATACATTTCAGAAAGAAAAATGCAAGTTATACCCTTAAATTCAACCGGAAATGACATCAGAGGGAGACTGCGGAGGAGAGATTAACAATTAATACATACCAAACTTGGGCAAATTCCGGTACTAGCCTCGATTCTGTCGCTATGAGACGAGTTCTAGGAAAGAAGGAGGTCTACTTTCCCAGTCTGTACCTTGATACCCGTGTCATTCCTACAACTAATCCTGAAATTACGTCATAAGGAGTTGGAGGATGGAAGGAAGAAATTCAATATCCGATTTATATACAAGGTACCGTAACTTTTCGCATCTTTTGTAAAACAGGGGCGCGTCTCTAAACTTGTTGTTCTTTTATACAATAAAAACCAGTCTCTAAAGTTTTGGGTCTTTTGTACAACAGGGCGCATCTCTAAACCTTTTTCTTTTGTACAACAGAGGTGCGTCTCTAAACTTTTAGTTCTTTTGTGCACAACGGGTGCATATCTAAACATTTGATTCTTTCGTACAACAAGGGCGCGTCTTAAAACTTGTGGTTCTTTTTTACAACAGGTGCGCGTCTTAAAGGTGTTGGTTCTTTTATACAACAGGGGCGCGTCTCAAAACATGTGGTTCTATTTTACAACAGAGGCTCGTTTCTAAACTGTTGGTTCTTTTATGCAACAGGGGCGCATCTCTACACTTTTGGTTATGTTGTAGAAAAGGGGCGCGTCTCTAACATTTTGGTTCTTTTGCACAACAGGTGCGCGTCTATAAACCGTTCGTTATTTTGTAAAACAGGGGCGCGTCTCTAAACTTTTGGTTCTTTTGGACACAAGAAGCGCGTCTTTAAACTTTTGTTTTTTTTATACAACAGGGGTGCGTATCTAACCTTTTAGTCGTTTGTACACTTTTTGCAACTTTTTGTTTTTTGTACAACAGGGGCGCATTTATAAACTTTGGGGCTTTTTATACAACAGGAGAGCGTCTCTTAACTCTTGGTTTATTTGTACACAAGGGGTGCATCTCTAAACTGTTGCTTCCTTTGTACAATAAGGCGCGTCTCTAAACTTGTCGTTCTTTTGTACATATCTAAACTTTTGATTCTTTCGTACAACAAGGGCGCGTATTTAAACTTGTGGTTCTTTTGTACAACAGGGACGCGTCTCTAACTTTTGGTTCTTTTTGTACAACCAGAGCTTGTCTCTTAACTGTTGTGTACTTTGTACAAAACGGGGCGCATATCTAAAGCTTTGGTTCTTATTTACAACAGGTTCGCATTTCCGAACGTTCTTTTGTACAACAAGGGCTCGTCTCTAAACGTTTGGATCTTTTGTACACAAGTGACGCACCTATAAACCATAATTATTTTGTACCACAAAAGCGTGTTTCTAAACCTTAAAGAGTATAAAAGCAAGTGATGTACGAACCGTAATGAAAGTGATAACTTAAGATGCCAACCAATTGAGTGTACAAACATTGCTTATTTTAATTGCCCCCGGGCATCGCTGGGTATCTCTGCTAGTATTGAATGAAAATCAAACTTACAATTAAAATTAAAATTGAGATAAAAGTAAGGTTATAGATGAACTAGAGAAAGAGGTAGACGGGGAAGAAGATGACATTTCTACTCGCTGTGGTCATGGTTGTTTACAAAATGCATTATATACGTATTTACCTATGTTTGCAGTAATAGTAGTTTCATTTATTGTATTAAGGAATCTATCCGTGTGTTTAAACTTAATAGTATGAAGATTTTCATTAAGACATGAAAAGAAAGGTGGGTTATTAGATTTACATTTCTTGTGCTGTTAAATTATTTCCTATTTAACTATTTGTGTTTTGTTATCTGTAATTAATTCACAAGGGTGTTGGGATAGTGAAGTATGGCCGTTCAATCATTCTAGGAGATTTAATGAAGAAATCAGAAGGTGTAAATCAATAATACATATTAGTGGGGTAATATATTATAGATGTTTTCTTGTATTTTTCATATGATGGTGTGCGATAATGGGTGGAGGTAGGGTTTTTTGTCTGTGTTCATGTTTAAATGTTCCAGGAGGCACACTGAATAATTGTATTTTTTCCGAGATGTCGGATAGGCTAAAGAATCCCTGACTAAGATTAACATGTTTTGTAGGAATGGAGCGACAGACAATGCCTAGACCAAGGACGTGTTGTGCTTTATCAGAGGGGTTAAGAGTAGAAAGGATGTTGGTTTAGAGTAATTGTGTGATAACGTACGAGAGAAATCAAACAAGAGCTCAAATATTTGCTAATACGCTTAAAAAAAAGAAAAGAAATTATTGATCCTCTTTATATTAATAAGATACCCTGACCACTTCGTGTGCATCTGTGTAAATAAGCGTGTGTGTTTTAAGCTCTACATGACTTACACATAATGAGTTTTATCAATATTTAGCGATTATTACGCAAAAAATCAAAAAACATTTTCACAAAATTGAACCGCTACAATGGTTTTCAATTTATTCGTAATAAGGTAAGCCATATTATACTTTTGTTAGTAGTTGACAAAATTAAATATTTACTTTGTGACATTAAAAAAATTGAAATAATTGAAAATGTCGCATTAAAAAATAATCTGAACTGGCTTTTAAATTCTTAGCAAAATTAGCGTATAAAAAATGCGAGTGTTTTGGAAGCGATTTACGGCGAATATTTTTGAAAAATAGATTAAAACAAACATCAGTAGTTTTGATCAGTTTTCTAACAATTACATTAAATTAGGAATTTAATGATCAAAACAAAACCGATAATAAAATGTATCTTCTAATATACTATTTAAAAATTATCATAATTTTTTAAAAACACATAAACTAAGTTATTTGAGAATAACCTACTTTACTTATAATATATAATATTTTTTCATTGAACTATTATTGTATCCCCTTATAACCAGTCCGTATATATATATATATATATATATATATATATATATATATATATATATATATATATATATATATATATTAGAGGTGAAAGATGAGAATAAAACATTGTAAAGATACAATATTTATTAAAACATCAAAGGTTCAGATCAAGGAGCCTCATATACTTAATCCACGGATTTCCAAAGATAAACTCTGCTCATCAGAGTTTATCTTTGAAAATTTATGGATTAAATATATGAGGCTCCTTGCTCTGAACTTTTGATGTTTTAATAAATATTGTATCTTTACAATTCTTTATTCTCATCTTTCACCTCTAAAATTAATTGCTCTATTAAATATATTGAGCTTTACACTATCACGATAGATTAGTATTAAACGATAATGCAATTATCGTTATGTAATTCAATATTTAAATATATATATATATATATATATATATATATATATATATATATATATATATATCATATGTTAGACACCCCCCTGAGGCAAAGAATTAGAAAATTGTGTAGCAATTGTTGTGAGGTAGGGAATAAAATTATGATTTAACACAGCACCCCCCAAATGCTTCTCGCCTCAACGCAAATTATATAAACACAATTTGAAATGTTCCTTATTATTCATAAACATAATAAATAAATCACAAATTTATCGGATCAAATCGAAAATCAAATTGTATGTGTGATGTTTTGTCTGTTTCATAAAGAAGGAACGAGTAGAGAATCTACATAACATCCAAAAGTGTATTCTTATGTAAAATACACCGGTGAACGCAATAGAAGTACCGAATCTTTAGGATGGCTAAGAATGCATAACCACCTTAAAACATCACATATATCTGATTTTTCTGAAATGTGAATCCTACGTATAAAACTGTCTCGAGAAGACAATGGTAGTGGTCCAGAATTTCTTAGTGCTTTCCTAATCAAAAAGAGATATGGGGGCCGAATCTCCTTTAACATTTCAAATATATCTTATTTTTATAAAATGTGAATCCTACGTATAAAACTTTCCCGGGAAAACAATGGTAGTGGCCCAAAATCTCTAAGTGTTTTCCTAATCAAAAAGAGATATGAGGGCCGAATCTCCTTTAAAAAATCAAATATATCTTATTTTGATGTAATTTCTTTCATACGTATAAAAGTCTCCCGAGATACAATGTAAGTTATCCCGAATCTATACGTTACCATCTAAGTACCATATATATCTATACGTGACCACACCTCCAAGTATCCATGGGGGCAGAACCCCTTTAAAACCTGAAATACATATATTCGATTTTTCTTATGGGTGTTATTTAAAAAGTCGACTTAAAATGTCTGAATTGTTTAGTGACAAAAGTGTCAACCTGGAACTCTCGAGTGTGCGGTTTCAATTCTATCACCCAGTCTAAAACTTATAAAATTATAAGAAATGTTGTTCTTGGGTTAGAAATCATTGTTTATATGGTAATATTAATTATTAAAATAATAATGAGCAATTAGAACGCCATACAATGCATTTTAGTTAAATTAACATTTTTTTTCAATTTAATTTCCGAAGATATACTTCCTCGTCAGAATTTCAAATGAAGATGTATTAAAATACCTTTTTTTTCATCTCGTTTTTTTTTGTCTGTTATCGATTCATGTGTAGTTGACACGAATTTGGATGGGAGTCTATTTAGTCAAGAACGGCACGTGGCAGTGCAAATTGAATAATTAATGTTGTTCTTGGATTAGAAAACATTGTTTATATCGTAATATGAATTACTAAAATAATATTGAGCAATTAGAACGCTAGGCAATGCATTTTAGTTTTATTGACTTTTTTTTTTCAATTACATTTTCGAAGATATTCTTCCTCGTCAGAATTTCACATAAAGATATATTAAAATACAATCTTCTTATTTTTTACGTGTCATCAATTCGTGTGTTTTTTAAATAAATTTGGGATGAGAGTCGTTTTAGTCAAGAACAAAAAGTTAATAAATCTAAAATGCATTGTATAGCATTCTAATTTCTTATTATTATTTTAATAATCTATATTACTAAATAAATTCATATAAAATGATACCATTTATGTTTAATAACATAAAAGTAAGTTAAGAGTGTTCATATATTTAATACGTACCACCTTTACGTATGTCTGCGTGTCTGCTTTTACCGAGTGTGTTCCCTTTCTATCTCTGTATCGCACTCTATGTACATATATATATATATATATATATATATATATATATATATATATATATATATATATATGAAGAGTTCGAATGCAAAACGCGATGAATCCGATTCGTTTAAATTGAGACATGACACAATAAAAAGACGAATATATCAAATCTAGCATTTGACTAAAAGCTTCTTTCAACTGGAAACAAAAGAAAATGATGCCTGTATCATATTATGTAAAACATGATGTTGTGGTGAGGTCGAGTGTTGAAATGCAACACTTTTTGTAGTGAAAGTTTCGTAATTTTGAAAATCAATAGATATTACTCAGTGTATCTATGAAGTGTCTATGTATGTGTGAGGTTTATGTTTTCCTTATATGAATAAATGGTAAAGAATCTATATAAAATCTAAAAGTTTATATTTATGTTAAATGTACCGGCTAGACAATGAATGCATTCCCGAATCTATTAGTGAACCCCACTAAATAAATCAAATATACCATATTTCTTTTTTAATTTCAATCCTACGTATTCAACCTTCTAGAACAGACACTTTAAGTGGCCCAAAATCTCAAAGTGGCACTGTGACGTAAGATAGCAATCATGGCCGAATCTCTATTAAAACTTAAAATGTATCCTATTTTGATGAGAGGGCTTTACCAAAATCTACTTAAAATTTGAAATACGTGTGTCTGATTTTAATTAAAAAGGCTATTGTAAACGCCAACTTAACGAATGGATGAATTATTTAGTTGGATAAATATGAAGCTTGGAGTCATAAGGTGCGGTTTTGATTTTATCTCCCGATGTTTTTTATATGAAATACGAGAATATATTTTTACTTTCTTTTAATATATTATAATAAAATGTAAGTGAGCAATTTTAGTATATTTAGTAATTAACGCACCTACGCCTGTCAGTCTATCTACCCTCCTTTGTTTATCGCTTTCTCTTTATATCTCTATATACCTATATATTTCTATTTCCTAACCTCCCTCTTTCTCTCTCTCTCTCTCTCTATATATATATATATATTTATATATATATATATATATATATATATATATATGTATTCATATATATATATATATATATATATGAATGTATGTATTCATATATATATATATATATATATGAATGTATGTATTAATATATATATATATATATGAATGTATGTATTAATATATATATATATGAATCTATGTATTAATATATATATATGAATGTATGTATTCATATATATATATGAATGTATGTATTCATATATATATGAATGTATGTATTCATATATATATGAATGTATGTATTCATATATATATGAATGTATGTATTCATATATATATGAATGTATGTATTAATATATATATATGAATGTATGTATTCATATATATATATATGAATGTATGTATTCATATATATATATGAATGTATGAATTCATATACATATATATATATGAATGTATGAATTTATATATATATATATATATATATGAATGTATGTATTCATATATATATATATATATATATATATGGATGTATGTATTCATATATATATATATATATATGAATGTATGTATTCATATATATATATATATATACATATATGAAGGTATGTATACATATATATATGAATGTATACATACATATATACATACATATACACATATATATATTAATTAATTAAGTTCAAATATTAACTAAATGAACAAAACCATTACTTGTCAAAAGTTCTCAATATATATTAGAGCTTTTACTCAAACTATGTTTATTTTAATATATATATATATATATATATATATATATAGGAATGTATACACATATATATTTTTTTTTCAAGGAGAACATCTCTCTGTCGAGTGCATGTCGTTCTCTAAACACGTGGAAGTGCGCATCAAATAATTTTATTCACATATACAAGTTTCATGCGAACATAATGGAAGTATTTATGCGTCTCTAGCTCCCCTTAAAAGGTGTGATTACACTAGTCTTACATGTGACACACTCAGAGTAATCTTTTTACAAACTTTAATTTAAAATTATTAAGATACGTCTGAATAGTTCAGTGGGTAAATTTTGGAGCTGACTACATTCAGACTGCTGGTAACGTAAACTCTCATTTATATGATTATAACCCAGGTACTAACAAGCTAAATGTTAGGTAACCACGCTACTTTGAACTAGGTAGAGTATCCATTCACATATCAGTATGTGTTACGATCTTAATACCCGAATACGCGGGAGTAATCTTACGTAAGTCTTAAGGTTTCTTTTAACTGGATGTGGGTTTAATATTTTTTTACGAAATAAACATGAGATAAGAAAATGAAAAACATCGCATGAAGAGTTTTTTAACCCAAACTACTTTTTTGGTTATCTTCAAAGAAATAGATATATATGTTATGTAAATTCGAAGTAGACTTGATTACACATTTTTAATGGATTTCCATAAACGCTTGAAATTGAGGAGGGTCACTCGAAACATAAGCAAATCAGTTTCGTTTTAACCAATTTGGATGGTCTGCCAGACTTTATTAGCCTCCTTGGAAAGTTGCCTTCTTTTGGCACATCTGAAAAAAAAGTATTTTAAAGCGAAATTAGAATATAAAAATAGAAGCGTTTTAAATTTGCTTTGTTTTAATGAAAGGAAAAAGATCAAAGTCTTCAGACAAAATAAGCGTAATGAACTTGCATCCCTTAATTTGTAATTACATTGTGAAAATGCAATGTTGACTCATAACAAATAGAAATAATCGATCACCATGATTAATTAAACATTTGAAAATTATAAAGAGCTTGATATAAACATTCAGAAAATATAAAATATTCATTAAAAAGATATAATATAAATAGCACACACACTATATATATATATATATATATATATATATATAGTCATCAACATACCGACTGTTTCGCTGTATCACAGCTCTTCAGTGCGGCTAGACCAGTTAGTTCCTCAAGCCTTGATTGAAACGCAACCGTCAAGCTGACAGTCGGCGCTTCTACCCCTGCGCTATCATACGACACTGACTGAATGTAAGTAATATCTCAATGTAAACATTGTCAAGTGCCGGGAGATCGAATTAGTTTTTTATTCCTCACCTTCACGTTGATTAAATCAACATATTTAGTTAGCTTGAACTTTTATATTCTCAAATAAAAAGACATTCACCTATTTCCACTGATGAGTTAATTAGCGTTTAAATCCAATTGGTGTATTAGACCTGCTATTTTCTGCCATACGCACTAAATCAAGCGATTGTGTTTGACAAAAAAATAATTTTGAAAGTTCGAAATTACTCCAGTCGAACTCTGATATTGATATCATTCGTCCAGACAAAGGATCAGACGTTGTTATCCTGAACCAAGTTGATTATATCTCCGAAATGTGTAACATTTTTGATTATCAAAATATTTTTGGCAAGATAAGACGTTTAAGCCGAGATGACACGTTTCGTATGAAAATAAAAATCAAGGCCTAGAATGTACGGCTTACCCAGGGTTCATAAACCCAACATTCCTTTACGCCCTATTCTATCAATGTTGTCTCCTGCAGAACATGAACTTGGAAAATGATTAGTTAATATTCTTAAGCCCGCACTTATTTTTATTCGGCTCACTGTATTTCTGATTCCTTCAATGTGTGTCTTATATACATGCATTATCTCTCTCGAATGATACCGAGTGGGTGGCTTCCTTTGACATTAATGTACCCCAATGTACCATTGTATGAAACCATTGGTAGATGTGCAGATTATCTTTACCGTTGCCTCTTAAAATCACCACAATTTCCTGAACGAATTTGTGTTGAACTGATGGAGCTTGCTACTAAATTAGTGTCCTTCCGTTTTAACGATATAATGTATCGGCAAATTGATGGTATATCAATTGGTTGTATTCCTGGCCCATCATTAGCCAACATTCTCGTTGGATATTTGGAGACGCAATTATTTTCCAAACTGACGAAGTCGGCCTTTTACACAGGTAACGTTGATGCTGCTTTTGCTTTCTTTCCCTCGCGGAGTGATGCTGAACTGTTTCTTCGTGTTCTTTGTGATTTGCATCTATCGTTGCAATTCACTATGTAAGTTGAACGTTTGCAACCACTGTGTATAGAAAACCAACCTTTACAGAGCTTCATCTAAATTGTGTTCTTTCGCTCCTAAATCAAGAAAAATAAATATTATTAGTATTCTTACTCATCTAGCACTTATTATTTGTTTACCAACCTGACTCGATGCGGAACTTGTTAAAATTACTATTTTTTTAGCCAATGGATATCCCATCAATATCATAAAGAACCACAATTGCACGCAAAGTTGCTATGCTCTATTTTTTAAAAACTCTTATAGTTAGGTTTTGACGCCCTTGACATTGTCAAAAGGATTTCTTCTCTTACTAAACGCTGTCTTCCAGCAACAATGCTAAGAGTAGTTTACACGACGCGAACTTTTTTGTCTTCGTTTCGTAAGGATTTTTTGCCAGCC
>OY744517.1:57321037-57636037 GCA_963556195.1 Sepiola atlantica | reverse complement strand
ATATATATATATATATATATATATATATAGTAATTAACACATATCTATATCTACGTTGTAATTAGCAGGGAAATTTTAAAATAATCCTTGTCGATTCTTTAATTTGCGGTATATGATGTAACATTTATTAAAACAATTCCTAGAGCATAAAGAAGTTGGCTTTCAGGCATGTTGTTTCGCTAATCATATTTTGTAACATTATACTGGTATTTCTGATATTAAGTATGTTTGTCTTTAACAATATTGTATATTTTTCTTGCTTTAAGAAATGATGTGTAATTCTATTATACTCCATATACTACAGAATTTCACATTTTTTAAAGAACAAGATGGTTGTTGCATCATCGCTAGACTCTTACGCAAATTATATAATGTGTGTACTGTAATTCACTCAAGGAGCTAAGTACCAGACGTTTCACTGGCAACAATGTAATACTGCAATATAACCTTATTCTTATTGTTTTACCACATGTGTTTGTTTTATTTATGTAGTATGCCCCTTTGAGGGCTTAACAAAGACTATCCAGTTGTTGGTTATTTAAGAGAAGTTAAATAAATACATGCATTTAATATTAACATTAAGTCAACATGCATCCACCTAGGAACGTATATACGTGTAGGGTGTACCCATTGTAACGTTCGTTGTTTGTGCTGTGTTATTTAATCAACCATCTCTATCTTCGATAATGACGCTACCTTGACGTTTGGCACATCAACAAGCCATAGAAATAAACGGATATGACTTGACAATAGGAGCATTTATTAAATAAAGAGAATGGTCAGGTGCGGTCTTTAAAGAAATATATTTCAAGGACTAATTATTTGTAATCAACTTCGAAACAGATTTGCGTCAATCTTATGCGAAATTATTTGTTGTTTTTCGTTAAATCCATGCGCGCTTTCGAGGTCGACAAATCTTAATCCGGATAAAGGTAAGGGCGAAAAACGGATTAGCAGAACATTCCCCGTATCTCAATGCACAATCTTAATAGTATCATCATCATCATCATCATGGCTATTTTTATTGTATGTACTTGTATTATAATAATCAAGGGAGGCGCGAGAGCGCTCTATCCCATAATAGATACACGAATAGCCTATGCTGGAAATCTCATGTTTTGATCAATCATAACTCAAAAACCAATGAATCAAATTAGTTAAAACTTTGCACGAACTTTTTATTTGATAGGTTCTATATGGGTGTAGAATTTCAGCATCATTAGTCAAGGCAACCCAGAGATCCAAAAAGTTCAATCATGAAATCATGTTATCTGTGTGTACGTACGTACGTACATACGTACGTATGTGTCTGTCACACTGTATTTCATCAACTATTTGATGGAGTCAGCTGATTTTTGGCAGAGATAGAGGTTCTAGGGTCTAGTTGATGGAATTTTAATTTCAGTTTACCATATACCTTAGTTTTCCAGAACATTCTAAAAACCTTTAAAATGACCAGTATTCATACACTATAGTCTATATCTTACCGATCATTCATGGATTCAGCTGATTTTTGGCAAAGATAGAGGTTCTAGTGTCTAGTTGATGGCATTTTAATTTCAGTTTACCATATACCTTGATTAGTAAACCTACCAACTATATCAGTTATGAAAAGGCATTGTATTGAGACATAGCCTTACAAAAGTAGTGACATTCCATGAAAAATGGCAGTATACTGAAATCATATGCCCTTAATATACACTAAATGTACAAAAGCAAGGAAATTCCCTAATGTTTACAATTTCATTGTCATTTAGGGTATGCGAGCAAAACAGGGCTATGTATTTTACTGGTAGGATTTTTCTTCAGCGCACCTCACACACTTCATCCACTCATGCATAGAGATTTATACTGTAATGATGTGATAATGAAATGGTTTGGTTGATAAGTAGTCATACCCTTAATTACAATAAAAGTGTAAACATTTTGGAATTTCCTTGCTTTTGTACATTTTGTGTATATGAATTTTCATCTTAACCCTATTAAGGGCATATGATTTCAGTATACTGGCATTTTTCATGGAATCATATCATACTTCCTACTTCTCAGAAACTCTGCGTTCACTTTCTGAGATTCTAACCGATAGACCACATATTTTACCCATCTAGTTAATGCAGAGGGTGCTCGTCTCAATACGCTACACATCTTTTGTGTTTGCCATTGCTACAAGCTTTAGTTTGTTTCAACTACACTGATTATATTATTTTGTCTTCTAAAGTTATGCTTCATCTTATAGACCAGCTGCGTTTATTCGTGTCGTCAACTATGTTATGAATTATTTTCTTGATTCAAATATCTTCTGTTTATTTTATTTTTACTGGGATGTTTTCGTTTTCATATACCACACCTCCTTTCAGCTCTCTGGCAATTTCAAGCAATCTCCTGCTTCTCTCTACGACTTCAACATGTTATCGGCTTAGATAGCTAAATCTACTACTTTACAGGTTGACTTCCTATAGGACTATTACTAGGTCTAATCATTTTGGTTGATACATTAGGTGCTCGTATTTCAAATTCTCCTTACATTTTATGATTTTAGTTGCAAACACTACGCCCGGTTTGCAGGATTATCATAAATTTCGGAGAGGGGTTCTAGTGTAGTCGTTTCCACAGCCAACGGGTAACTACATTCCCAAACAAGCCATGCGTATTATATATTCTGTTGGGACTATGATGTTTTCTTACTGTTTCGTCGCTTTGTTAACAGACGCTATTTTATTGGTTTGCCCGGGTCTTTTCTATAGTGACTGATTCATTGAATTCTGGCATCTAGTTGTGTATTTGTTAATAGTGTGTTCACGGCAATATCCACATTTCTCCGAGTTCAATTTATTTAATCCGTCTAATAAATAACTAAACTGACTAGTTTAGTTATTTCTCTTCCTATTTTGTTTCACTTTGTCTATCCCTGTTTTTACTGGTCTCTGTATGTTTTACATTGGCTTATCTCTTTGGCGATATCATAATGTCATCTGTGTGTTTATAGTGATTACATTTCCTTGTCTAAGATATATTTAATGTGTATGAAGTTTCTTACGCCTTTTTTTCATATTATATATCGTCGATCAAAAATATCCTTCTGGTGTACTGTTTAGTGCATCGTCATAAATATCCTAGAAATTTGCAGCAGGTCCTTGTGTTTGAGAGTCATGAGCTTCTTACCGGTCGTATTGTTTAAGAGTTGATTTTAATTAGGTATCTGTTATAAGAGGTCTAATAAGGTATTGTGTTTTGTTTATATGTTTCATCCATGCTCACTCAGTGATTACGCTTCGAGAATAGTCCCATATGAGAATCATCACAGCTTTTGTGTCAAAATATATCTATCGATTATGTAGCTCTATACTTTCAGATATTTCGATTGTTCTAAATAAAATATGTTCATCATTCTGTTCCTGAAAGCCGACTCGATGATTTGAATGGAAAATGGTCGCCTCGTACTGTTGTTGAAGGATTAGTTGCCGCAACAGAAAAAAAAGTGGAATTCATCGCCAGCCAGATGCAGTCGCAAGTAAATCAACAGGTGTAACCGATCTCCTTCATCATAACAACGTAACAGTTTTCTATTTAGAATTCTATTTCTATATCATCAATAAATATTCTACCCCTGCTCATTCGTTTTTCTAACTCATTTTTGTCCTAAATGAGGCGATTGATAGTTTCCTTTGTTTCCTTAAATATTTACCTTCTATTATGTAACTTAACTATATCAGGTAACATCATAGTTATAACAAACACGAGTAGAATTTTGAAGAAAATGTATTTCTTTACGCTTATTTCCTTTAGGTTTTGCCCTTCGGCTGGCGGTGTTAGTCTATATTTTTCATTATTTTCTCAATCTACTACTATTTGATGTGTTGTGTTTATCTGCCAGAAGATGAAACAATACTATTACTTCTAATTATGTAACATTTTATCATGTTCAAGGCTCAGCTTACGGAGTAGTGTCGTATATGTTATTTTGTCATTACGCATTACATACTCTTTTGAAACTATCCGCTGTGGTCTTACCTCGCTCTTTGGAAAATAATGTAGCATATGTTATGCTGTCATTATACTATCTTCTAAGGCTTTACCTCCTCCATTTTAAGCGTGGGTAGTGTAGTATAGCTTTGTTCATCATGGTCATATCCTTCTAGCCATTAACTTGTTTTTAAAGGTAGTGTAGTATATGTTCTATACATTCCTATCAGACATTACCTCTTCATGCGGTCAAATAGTGTGGAACTGTTATTTTGCCATGCGACCATCTTATCAGTCATATCTTCCTTTTTTAGAATGAAGTGTACGTTAAAATTGTCGAAATCTTCTTGGAAGGCAGTGTACGTAAAAATGCTTCAAATGTGTTCATTAGCTAACTTAACACTTACATTGTAGATACTAGCAAAGATCACAGCCGCGTGGAACATATTATTACTAATGAAATTAATAATGTTTTATTAAGTGAAATTAATAATGTATTATCCAGTATTATAAAAGTGTTTAAGCAGTATATTACCCATTTTAGAATGATTGTTACATATACTTTCTTATTATCGTCAGCTCCATAGTTGTGTACTTCTTCAATGTTTTTCTTTGTCCCTTAATTTCCCGTCGATATCAAGTGAGCAATTTGTCTATCTGGCCGTTTACCCTGATATATTCTTACTAGGGATATGTCCTGTTTTATTAAAGGCGTAATCTCCCTCTTCCCTACCTTTTAAAATTTACATTGCCTCAATGATCAGTTGGCGTATTACTTACCTGTGGTATGTTTCTGTTATTTCTGTATCTCTGTATTTTTGAATGAACTTGATATTCCTCTACTTATCCATTCGGTCATGACTGCTTAATGTATACCTTTCTCAAAGTATAAAGCTGCAATTTTCCAGAAAAAAATGGCATGTATTCCGTGCTAGCTATGTGATTTTCAGTTCTTTCATTTTTTACGATTATCTAAAGAAATTCTATATTGATTAGATTTTCTGTAATTTATTTCAATTTCCACACGAATCATCCTCATTTTTGCCAATTCCGGTGTCTCCCTCTGCGCTCTCTTCATTTGATATGATTTTGCAAATCCGATCTTCGCTATTGTCAAATGTGTTTGTTTGTATACAGTTGGGATCTTTCATATATGTATCAACTTAATCATCGTTAGTTTGTTAGTTTATTCTGATCTATTGCTTTATATTTATTGGTTTAGGTTTATTGTCATTTTCCCTTGGAGATATCTTCGCTCGTTTACAAAGTAAGCTATTTTTCTCAGTTTTCGATTGAAATAATAACGTATGTGTATTTTTTCTTTTCTTAATTGGACAAGTTTGTATATGTATTTTTGTTGCTAGAGGGCAGGATCAGAATACATTATATTGTCCAAATTTCAATATTGTTTGTTCACCATACCAGTTTATGTTGTATTTCCAACTAGTATTCATTACTGTTCATCATCACCCAAGTGGTATTTTAAGCATTGCACCATGTGAGCGATTATACTATGCTATATACAATAATTGTTCAGGTAGGCGTTTGCGCCTTTTTACATAAGATGTGTTAAGAAGCAAAAATAAGTGAACTTATCTAAACAAATCCATATTGGTTCTCAAGTTAAGCTAAAATAGTTATACAGTCTTTACTAGATGTAAGTCTTTTAGCCAGTCATTGTATTGATTTTTGAATTTCTTAAAAGGCTGATCGCATCTACCTTTTACACTATGCAGTAAGAAGGACTTCCATTCATCATTTTCAGCTGTTGCTCGCCTAATGCAGCAAATATATTGAAATATAGTGTATTTGCATATTCTTTAATAAGAATGGACAGATAATTGAATATCTTTCATAAACTGCTGTCATCTGTTCACTATACCGAATGCTTTCTCTGTAGTTTTTCTCATTCACTATAATTGAAAATACCCAATTGCTTTCACACTATTTCTAAACTTAAAATGAGACTTAATTATGTTGTTATCTAAAACCGATATCCCCGTTTCAAGAGCTGGGATATTATATAATATTAAATATAGATGAAAAATTTAACACAAAATATATTAGGATAATGCCCCGTTACAAAGGAAAGCTGGGAGATTAAAAGAGAATAAGTTGTTATATATGGGCTATATTTGGAATGGTGTCCACCGACCGTAATTATGTGCAGGATTAATTTATCTACTGTAATAATAGTCTCGGTATTTAGCTGGGAATAGTTATGAAACCTGTTTATGTTGGTGGTTCTTATAGCCATAGTCGTACGATGTTTCGGTTAATTTTGTTCATTTACGAGCTTCTGTGTGAGTATTGGATGTTTATGTAGGATGATTATTCTCGTATATCAATTTGAGTGTGGTTGACTATGGGTATAACATATATTTTCTAACGTGCATAGATATGAATAACTAATTACGGTTTTTATCTCGAATTCCAACCAAATTAGTATCAATTAGCCAATCATTGAAATCCGAAACAGATTCTAACTACATATATACATATATATATATATATTTATATATATATATATATATATATATATATATATATATACATATGGAATATTTTTCTTAATACCTGCGGGTGCTCACCTATACCAGATTAGTAAATGGAGACAGGATCATCCTTCTCGGTATGATGAACCCGTAGACCTTGTCAGCTCATCCATCTAGGGAATGGAAAACGCTGATATAAAAACTGTGCTACTAACTATTTACGTCTTGGAAGCAAATAGTTGGGTGTAGAAGGCTTCCTTAGTCTTTCTAGAGCTGAAGTCTCAAACAAAATATCCGGTTTGCCAAAATATTGTTTAAGGAATAGATGGTATCTGCTTATCGATCGGCCTTTACACTCCTTTTTTGTCTAATAGACAGGCGCAAAGATCCTAGCGCAAGGACGCCCCAAAGACAATCAGAGCTTGACCTTGTTTACGGACTGTGACAATGAACGCCGTCTTTCTTTCTCTCTATTTGGGCAACTAGGGGAAAATAATTTTGTGACTAAGTTTCATATGACTATTCTGGGTCGCTCCTGTTCCTACAGGTGGAACATACAGGTTAGCCAGCTTGTCTAGGTGCTGTTTCGGACTGATAGTGCAGGTTCCCTTACTCTCAAGTAGCGCGTAGGACGGCTGCTCCATCAACTATTTTATAATATCGCGGGTAACTGCACGTGCAATATCCCGCATGGAAACGGAACCTACAGTTATCGCCAGTACGCTTTCCCGAGGCCACAACCCTCAGGGGCAAAGAATCGACTAAGGGTCTAGTTTTGTGAGCTTATTTACGCTAAACACGCACCCCGTTTGTCCTCCCCACTCTATACGAAACAAAAATCACGATACAAACCAAAAGAAACAAACCTGAAGCAGATACGCACCAAAAACATATTCGCATCCTCCATTGAGTCTATGATGAGCTTTAAATCAACATCAATGACGTAGAAACCTTTCTCCCTGGATATGCATTAATTGAAACACACATACAATCCTCAATCTCGCTACACCATTTTTCCCATCCATTCACTGTTGAGGTCCTCAGATGCTGGAGGGCGTTCTACTCTAGTAGCTTTTTTCCTCGAGCTGCAAGCCTTTGTAACTCCCTCCGTGCTCCTGGTTTCCCCGACTATACCGACATACAGAAATTTAAAACTAATGTGAACAAGCATCTCGCTGCATAGCTCCCAATTAAGGATGCCCCCTAACCTGTATTCCTTATTAGCAGAGCCCCTTACGTATACAGTGGCAAAGTGAATGGTTGGGGTGAACCAAGTAAACAAAAGATAGGTCCATGTCATTCTCAAATATAATTTAACATAAAACAGATACAGTGTATTGCATTATTATTCTATTGGTGTTGGGTATTAGAGTTCGTTTTATTTATACGTTTGCATACACCATACTATTCTTTTCAGTTATACTTTCAAAATGTTTTGTATCGCAATAAGGAGAATTTATCAGACCTGTTATCTGCACCTGTCAATGTGAAAATGCACGTCTCACTCTTTGAATCTCTATCTGACTTCCACTCTTTCTATGAATCTCTTTCTCTCTCTCTCTCTCTCTCTCTCTCTCTCTCTCTCTCTCTCTCTCTCTCGGGAATTAACTTCCTGCACTGAAGATTGCAGAAGCAGGAAACACCGATGGCTGTAGGTAATGACTAATTTATATGTATTTATAAAATATTATTATATAGACATCTTTACTAAGGACATGCCCTCTGAGTGAGTTTAATAACAAGCTTGCTGTAAATACCTGCCGACTTGGTATTTACAAAGTTAAATTCCTCCAAACTTCCAAGCTAATGTGCGGTGGCCAACGGGTAACGCTTTTGACCGTCGGGAATTAACTTCTGCACTGAAGATTGCGTAAACATGAAACATCGATGTCTGTAGGTAATAAAAAATTGATATTTATTTATAAAATATAATTATTATAT
Source organism: Sepiola atlantica (assembly GCA_963556195.1). Classification (NCBI taxonomy): domain Eukaryota; kingdom Metazoa; phylum Mollusca; class Cephalopoda; order Sepiida; family Sepiolidae; genus Sepiola; species Sepiola atlantica. Next base: position 57,627,638 of record OY744517.1, on the reverse strand, counting down.
ATATATATATATATATATATATATATATATATATATATATATATATACGTTCTCTGAGCATTTATCCGCCGTCTTTTTTTAAAAAATGGTCTTCTTTCTCCAGCTTTACTGGTAATTTGTGTTTATAGCTGAGGATGATTCGACGAAGAATCGAAAATATTCGTGAAATCTATGGAACACTTATTAATTTTTAAAAATTTAATACAAAAAAGACCATCAGGAAAATTGAAAAAAAGAAAAAGGTATAATTAAACAAACGAATTCTGTTATTTTTTAACAATATTTGCATAAATGAGAAAGTGCTGCCCAAATACTATATGTATATATATATATATATATATATATATATATATATATATACATATATATATATATATATATATATATATATATATATATATATATATACATATATATATATATATATATATATATATATATATATATATATATATATATATATATATATATATAGGTATGTATTTATGTATGTATATATATATATATATATATATATATATATATATATATATATATATATATATATATATATATAAATTACAATCTCCTTACTGAAGTCGTTGGATAAATATCTATATATTTCTGGATTTGCTGGATTTTTACAAGTATACGTTCTACTTTAAGTTTCATACATATACATATATATCTATATATCTATATATCTATCTATATATATACATATATATATATATATATATATATATATATATATATATATATATATATATATATATATATATATATAAGTACTTAGCTTGACAATTCCCTATAGGAATGATATGCGGACCACTCTCTGTTGCTTATTATCTATAAATATATTTTTATTCCTTACTACCTAGCTCTACTCCAGTATTGGGCACTTTTCAAGAAAATACTGAAAATATGTAAATAATATAGTATATCTTCTTCTAATAATATACGTGTATACACGAAATAATATATATATATATATATATATGTGTGTGTGTGTGTGGCTGTGTATGTGTGTAAATATTAATAGTATATATATATATATATATATATATATATATATATATATATATGCGTATGTGTGTGTGTGTGTGGGTGTGTATGTGTGTAAATATTAATAGTATATATATATATATATATATATATATGCGTATGTTTGTATGTGTCTGGGTGTGGGTGTTGGTGTGTGTGTGTAAATACGAGGAGTATAAGAATATATATAATCTACAGTCCGACATTGGTTTTATGTTTCATTTCCGGAGCAAACCATCAGCCTTATTGAATGTGATTATATTCTAGGATCGTGTTTATATTCAAGCAGTGTCCACTTCAACCTTTGACCAATTCAAGACATTTATTTTATTACCCTCAACCAATGAATGTGTTTACCTTAATTGAAAATGTGTGCTGCCATCTTCACTACTAATTTGCTTTAAACAAACAAAAGACTACATTTCCCAAATAAGCCAGCGTTAATGAAACATCGCTATAGTCACCTGATTGCTATGTAAAATATGAACATGTTTACTTCTAATATACACTCTACCCACAAATATATGATAATTCAGATTTATATTACTACCACTGTAGAAGCTTTTCTTTTTCTTTTTTATGTTTTAGTCGTTTTATGTAAACTCTTTACACAATAAAATCGATCCGTATGCGTCAAATAAAAAAATCAGAATGTTATTTCTTTGCTATAGTATAAGAGTAATGTGTATTGCTTATTTTGGATTCTGCCTAAATTCAAGCCCCATTTTTGAAATTGACGATGGACCAAATCTGTCATGGGGAGCATGTTTGACCCAAGATGTTTTGTTGCGACAACTTAGCATAAGAATTCTCATGGTTAAGAATTGGTGGGTGTTTTCGGTCAGTATTAGATAGAGAACGCGTGAACAGACGACATACATATATACATACATATGTTTTGTGCTTTATACATAATAACACAATCCAGTAAAAGATAGCCTACTTACATGTGGTAGTCGCTCTCTATATATATGTGCGTGTATTGTTCATTGAAAGGTAAACAAGTACTAAAGTCACCAAGCAATCTTTTTTTACGTAATGTATTAGAGATTAATTATTCATAATGTAAAGAAGATTAGCCTTTCAATTATTAATAGTTTAATCATTTGTCCAATTTCATTATTTGCATATGAATTTGCAGCGTCAATAATATGCGAGCACACAGTATCAGAACAGCTACCATCTTCGACCAATAATTACCTAATAAAGTATTCCTAGCTGCTTTCTGAAAAGATATTGATTCTAAATATTAATAAAAAATAATCCTATTATTAACGGCGAGTAATTGATTTTTCATTCTATTTCTTGTAATCAGCCCCCCCACATATATATATATATATATATATATATATATATATATATATATGTATTGAAGTCCAGTCTACATATGTACACTTACATATACATACAAGGAACACACTTATGTATAGCGCTATAGTTTCTTCTACTTCGAAGCTTGTTCATAGAATTTGGATTTGACCGGCCATTCGGGTTTTGAATTTTGGCGTGAATACACTCGTCATGTTTTACCAGAATAAGGAGTCAAAGATGACAATAAGTATGTCTCGGGATGACTATATTAAAGATATCTCCTCATCCCTGTTTCTCTGTTTCTCTTTCTAATTCACTATATATCTTTATATATATATATATATATATATATATATATATATATGATTATTTTTATTTACACTGACATGTACAAAATCTGCGACACTGACATGTCGATGTTATCGATTAACAGTTATTATAAACAGAGATCTCATCAGGCAGAGTTAGAATCCGATCTTAACCTTAGATCATATTTTGGAAAAAAATGATCTACGGTTAAGATCGGATTCTAACTCTGCATGATGAGATTTCAGTTTATAATAACTTGATCGATAACTTCGACATGCCAGTGTCGCAGATTTTCTACATGTCTGTGTAAATAAAAATAAACATATATAAAAGCTCTATTTTATATTGAGCACTTTTTATAAACCGGTTGAAATTCTTTGGATTACTACTGTGGCTGTTTTTCCTGGATTATTATTATTATAATTTTTATTATTATTATTATTATTATTATTATTATTATTATTATTATTATTATTATTATTATTATTATTATTATTATTATTATTATTAATATATATATATATATATATATATATAAGTGTTTTAAGGTTCATATTTTTTTTAAGAAGCACCTATTGTTAAATTTAATAAGAAATAGAGAAATAGGAAAATAAATACTTTTTGAAGCATTAAAGATGCGATATCATTTTTTTTTAAGATAGAAAAATAATAAATCGAAAGTTTTTGGCGAAATATCTGTATCACTTTAAACTAACAAAAAAAATGCTAGTTTATAAGAAAAAAAAATTTAAAAAATCGGTTTCGATTCATTATTTTTCTTAAAAAAATTGATATCGCATCTTTAATGCTTCAAAAGGTATTTATTTTACCTATTTCTTCTTATATATATATATATATATACATATATATATATATATATATATATATATATATATATATATATATATACATATATATATATACTGGTAGAATTTGACATTGATATGTGCCCATAAGTATATCCGTTTTCTTTATTTTAACTGAGAATGCAAATAAAATAAGTGACTAAATGCAGTATATAAACTTTATTTGTTTGGATCTGTGAACTACGCTGACACCAATCTGGGAGCATACATAATAGGCAGTGTATGTATTGCTTTTATTTTTCTTCATGATAAATAGTTAAAACGATGTAATAACTTATATGCTTTCTTCTTCAGATAGCAAATGTTTATTACGACATATTGTTTACAAATATACAATCAAATTAATTTATTCCAGGAGTTTTGTTTAAATATGAGATGATTAACATAATTTAGTAATACTTAGCCCGAGTTCGAATTAAGTGTTTGCTCTGAGCAATGAGGGATATAGATGTCGGTAAAATCCAATTAAGCTCTGCGTTTTGGGTAACGGAAAACTGAGAAATCGAAATTTTCACTAAGAGCATTAACCCCCTTCTGTGCCTGTCTGCATGATACTAAATTAATGTAAGCATAACCTACATTACATATCCTCAAAACATAGTAGCTGTGTTTATATTATTATAGTATAGCCTAACTAGTTCTAGTTTCTAAGACTATCTTTTTGCTATTAGTAACAACACATATAAGAGGAGTTGTTAAAAAGCTGAATCGCATGAGCTTAGGTGTCTTTTCCTATCGTCCCGATAATTACAAGCCCATAAACATTACTAAAATCAAAATAATAGCATAATAGATATATATGTGTCGTTTTATATTTCTATATTTGACCTCCACCCCCGATATAATCGTTGTCATCCTTTACCCCCTTACTGAACTTTAATGTTAATCTTAAACATCAATTTACGCACAGTCACTTATATATCAACCACCTCTTCGCTTGCACTCTCTTTAAGTTCTATCCCCGTTCCTCCCGCATCATTTCCTCATGTGACTTCAACATTTGACCCAACCCTATCTCCTTCCATATCAACCACACTGCGTACCTCAATAAGCATGAAATCCGATCGCCCCTCCTCCGTAGCCGTTTTATTAACTACGACATGTACCAAAACTTCCCCACCCTCAGAAATTAACCTAATCACTACCCCCGCCATCACCTGCTTGAGCTCATATTTTATACTTACCAAAACGCCCCCTGAGATTAGCCCCTTTCAATCCTACGATAACTCCTTCTCCCACCATCTACTCTAAACCATAATTTATGTTTGTATTCGCATATGCGGCCTCTCAGAGCAATGCCTTCTTATATTTCCCAAATGTCAATCCCATTCTGAATTTAAAATCCAGCATCAATTGACACATCCAATAATAATTTTGACATCGAGCATCAGTTTCCTATGAAGAACTTGAAGTCCCATGCAGTAGTTCAATTATGTTTTTGAGGGATGGATTTACACACATCGCAATTGTTATCCGAGTAATTTTCAACATTCATTCAGGCGTAAAAATCCGGGATTATCTGCGACCTGTAAATACAAATTCTTGGAGAAGCCAAGGTTTGTGAAAATCATATAACATTATTTAACTTCTTTGTTTGAATTATTTACACTCATCTAAATGTTCCTCAGGTGGCAAAAAAAAATGTTCATTTGCTGTTGACACTTTAGGATTATTCGACGAAGAATCGAAAACGTTTGTGAAACCTGTTACACTTATGGAACATGTTTTTATTGTAATACAAAAAAAAGACCATCAGAAAAATTGAAAAAAAATAAAAAATAAAAAAGGTATAATTAAACAGACGAATTCTGTGATTTTTAACAATTTTTGCATATATATATATATATATATATATATATATATATATATATATATTATGTATGCATATATATATATATATATATATATATATATATATATTATGTATGCATATATATATATATATATATATATATATATATATATATATATATATATATATATATATATATATATATATATATAGTATGGAAATCACACCGGATTAGGCAGGAAGTCGTTTGATGTTAGGTATTTACAGGAACAAATATGATTATCGCAAAGACAGGAGACGCCTATTGACCTTAGTCTTGAAACGACTAAGGTTATAGATATGTGGAAAAGAGTCAGCAGGGAGACAGTTTCAGAAGCCTTCAGTTCTTGGAAAAAAGCTACTGCGATAGGAAATTGTATTACAATGATGTATCAAAACAGCGAATTGATAGAGACTACTAGAACAATAAGTAAAACGAGCTGAAACAAAAGAAGCGGGGAATAGATCCCATAATTCTGAAGAACACATGCCCTTATAGTATTTTCTTAGAAAATACTGAGACTAGCAACATAACGTGTGTGTGTGCAAGAAAAATCAGAGAAGAAGAAAGAGTAGGGGCAATCAAATTACATACATGCTTTTGCATTTTATCAAGAACCCTCGAATGTGGCAGAGATTCACAATACCAAATATGACAACAGTACTATATATATATATATATATATATATATATATATATATATATATATATATATATATATATATATATATATGTGATTGCAAAAATGCAAATGAAACTGTTTCATCTAATAATGTTAATCATCAAGGTGCATGTTTTTGTTACAGTAGATCTTATCAAAATTACAGAAAATGAAGCACTCGGATTAAATAATAATTAGCATTATTTGTTTTCTCTGAAGGTCTGAATATATTTTATGTAACTTAATCAAAACATCTGTAAATGAGATTGCAAAAATTACATACCGACGTACTGTAGTACAACCGTGCAAATGCCCTTATAGAAATACAATGGGTATATGTAAATGTTATTTTAAATATTATTACACCTCGACGTATTTCCTACTTCATATACATCATACAAATTCATGAATGTATCTATGCTATTGTATGTTTTGACATTACAGACCTATGTAGCACAGAAAAGGTGTGTATATGATGTTGTATAAATGCATAGAAATTCTCTGAAATAGTATTGCAGCCTTCAGGGTTATCGACCAACGTTATCAGCTACAGACTACATATCCTTTATAAAAAAGATGGGCGGATCTGACAATGCTGTGTCTAACAGTGGTCTCACAGAACGAGTCACTGAGATATGGACTACATATTGTGAATAGCATGGACACATCTTTCAATTATGTTGCACACTTTTGCGTTACAGACCGACGCACTTAACTATAGACAACATATATTTTATAGAATTATATGAACGCATCTATAAATGTGTTTGCAAGCTTTCGCGTTACAGAACGACGTCCTGAGCTATGGACGAAATAACATTTATAAAATAACATGGACACATCTGTAAATGATGTTGCAAACTTTGGGCTTACAGACTGACGTACGGACTACATGCTCTTTATAGAATACGCTTGACGCATCTGCTATTATTATAGTTTTGCGCTACAGACCGATGTAGTGAGCTACGTTCTCCATATTCTAGGATAATATGAACACATTTATGAATGCTGTTGTAAATTTCAGAGGTATAGACGGGCGTAGTGACTTAGAAACTAAATACCTTTTATAGAATAATAACGACGCCTCTATAAATGCTGCTGCGAACGTTAGCGTTGAAGAACGACGTACTAATGTTATAATGGAGTGATTCTCATGAAAATACATAATAAATACTACTATAGACGTCAGCGTTACAGCTGCATTTCAGACGTACAAATAGGTTATAAAAATTCATAATCGCATGTGCAAATTCTATTCCACACTAAGTATAGCAAATCGACATACATCCTATTTGGAAGATTTGCATGACACCGATCGTTCAACGATAAGAAAAGTCGCTAACATATATGATTGTATGCATCTATAAATCAGTCGAAATTTTACATTCGTTGAGCTAATTTACATCCATTTAAGAAATACCCTGAATTATTCCTGTCGCGCCTTAATAACACGTTATTCTTCAATAGAATACAGCCAACAAGACTCTATTACAGACTGTACGAATCGAAACATGACATTTAGTCTTCAATTTATCTATGGTTAACCTCTTCCATAATGAAGCCGCGCGAAATTACATTTTCAATTAGATGCCGAGATTATTGATTCTTATATTCCTTACACTTTCATTTAATCTTGACCTAGGAGAACCCATATAACGCAAATTGATAGACATTCACTTGCTGACTGATAAAAATTATAACATTTCAAAGAGTCTATAAAGTCATCAAAGTTTCTAACATCTTCACTAACATTTCAATCGGTTATTTAGATCAATTTATGTTCATGACTAGTGTCCTCATCTTGTATTTTCGTTATTTTAGATGAACAGATGAGGTAAACAATTGTTTTTTTAGGATATGGATTGATTAATTATATGTATTTTTATTTATATGGCCATGAAGAACGTATAGATATTAAATTAAAATAAACACTATACTTATTCAACATTAAACAACACAGATATTACAGAACCATATGAGTATGGGTTCCCAACTCATCTATACTCTAATATTTGAACTACCATATTTCATAACATGAAACGTTTAGCTAAGAAGTCGTTAATTATATGCGGATTCACTTTAATTTATATCGATAAAAATACACTGAATAATCGAAATACATTGATCTAATATGTACAGCTGAGCATCTTTTTTTTGCTGGTGATCTGTTTTATATAAAAAATCAATCGTAAATTTCGCGATATAACACGATAGTACATTGTTTCTACGAAAATAATAATGGCATACTTTCATCATAATTGTTAAAAATATTTAATATACACTTTATAAATAGTAACTATGTAGAAAGTTCTATCATTAATACGCTTAATGTTACCATAAGTCTATCAATCACTTACAATTGTAGGGTATTCGCCTCACGACACTATGAGTTTGGAGGCAGACAGCTTTTTTAAGATAAAAGTAAACTCAACATGAAAGTCAAAGGAATCTACAAATAATTATTGAATTTATCTTAAAAGTATAGATGCACATATAATAACATACATAGTATTCTATTTTTAAATAATTTTAAGTGGGTTAAAATATAAATTGTTGTTTTTAGAGATAACTTTAACAAATGGAGCAATACCTGTTGTTAACTATTTAAAACTATCAATTATAGCTGTGATTTAATATTTCAGACTTTGTAAATAACCTACGAAATTCAGGTTTAATTAGCCATTTTATTTTTCAAATCGTTCTTATCATTTCCTGTGGATGGTTTATATATTCTTAAACTAGAGTATTGCGTATAACTTTAATTTTAGTCAGAAATTAATTTACAATGTAAAAGATTAAAATCATTGTCGAATTTCACATGGGTACTGAGTAAATTCTCTGCTTACCGGAAAAAGTACTTCAATATTTCTCCGACCAGGTACGCACATTTTTCGACCGAGCTACTGTAATAAATGCTATGAAAATAAGATAAAATGTCAACAATACTCAGACAAAAACCTGACCAGATATTTTGCGGATCAGTTCATTTTAATAGGATTCAATTTTCGATCTTAAATTGGGGATTATTTTTGTATGTGTGCGTTTTAATTAATTTGTATGAATCAACGAGGAAATATATGTTTCTAAAATTAAATGCTAACAATTTTTAAGAGTTGACATAAAATATAGTTGATCTCTGCGCGTTTTCCCCTACCTTATATGGTTAGAAAGTGGGTGATCATTAGTCGTTGAATTCATAAAGCTGATGAATGGCCCACTAAATATTTTGCATTCTGCATTATATTTCTTTTTCTATATCGTGAAGATATTTTGTAGGATTACTTACAAGTAATTGCCAAAGAATTTAGATTTGTTTGCGAAAAAGCTTATATAAAAAAGCTAAATTTATATTTATCATTTAAAATAAAAATCAGATAGTAACAATTTTTAACCATTTATAAAAATTTCAACCTACGTGAAATGTTAAGTTTAACTTACATAGAAAAAATAACTTACTGAGAATATATAAGACACTTTATTTTCTTTCTCCGCCAGCAAAAATGGACGCTTAATATCTGGGATACACGATCAGTATTCTCTTAATTCATTGAATGTAAGTGTGTTTATTTGTCAATTGGTAATACCAGGTACCATAGGTTGTGCTGTCAGTACATGTTTAACAATATATATTAGTCAATAACATTCAATTTTTAATTGTGTCACGTACATAATGTTAAGAAAAATGATATCATTACGTAAGCTAATTGATTAGTACCTTCCCCCTTGACTGACTCTAACTTTTAGCAGCATTTTATTTAAAACGGGTAAAATATGTAATCTTAAATCTGTGTTTACATGGATAGAAAAGCAATTCATCGGAGCCTAGCAAGGGCGTTTTGCAAGTTTGAGTACGCTAGAACACAGTCAACTAGACTGTGCCGGGTACACTTGTGATGGAATTTTCTAACAAGTCGACGACTGTCATTCTTATAAAGATATGGCACAAGCGATTTGACGAGGAATCGTGTCTATGCAACACACAAGGATCCGATTGCACACTATTCCTTTGTATATTGAACATGAGGAGAATCTACTAACTTTCAATTTCTCATTCGGGAGACAGTTCATTAAAAAGGCATCGATGATAATACAGATGAAGATGTGTCACAAACTATTAAACAAGCATGGCTGTGTCCGTAGCGCAAAAGAGTCCAGAGGACTATTCATACCAGAGGAGATGTATTTCCGTTCATATTAAACATTTGTTCATGTACATACCTTTACTTTTATCATTCAAATTTAAGGGTATACATCTTATATTGTACAATATTAAGTCGATTTAATTGCCTATGTAGTGTGCGTGTTACTAACATCTTAAATGATATAAAATATTGTGTATTTCCTGTAAATCGGTCAACATATGTCAGCATATCACACTGATGTTAATTAGATTATGATGATAAATAAGCGCTATTTCAATTTAGTTTGTTTTTCTTGCGTTTGACAGGTTGCCCTACCTTTCTTTTATGAACTTGAATTGATGTTTCTAATTTAATCAGATATTTTAAACGGTATTTTTGTGAAGTGTTTTAAGTGACAGCGACTCATCTAGGGAACACCTTATAAAATGTTTCATTATGAAGCTCTGATATCTCTATTTGCAAACAACAAACTGGGTATTAAAGTGTTGTTCACGTGAGAAAGTGTTCTCTTTGCCGGAGTGTCATATCATGGTATGTGTTTATCGTAAAATATCAAAATAAAGAGAACAGAACGAAATTGACGTAAGCAATTTTTAGAATAATTTAGAAAGTTTGTTCTCTATTATTTCGAAATTTTTGACTACTTTTCGCATCTTGGGTGTTATTCTCACAATGTTATGGCGAATGTAACCTCCAACCTTCTGCACGGAATTTTAACGGACATTTTTGTATGAATTCTAGAGCTCAACATACAGAATCTCGTGTTCGACAAGATGCAACTGAAGAAGTTCGTAGGTAGAATGAGGTGAAACGTTGTGAAAATAATATACAAGATGTGAACAGTAGTCCGAAAACCCAAAATAATACAGAACATAATGTGTAAATTATTTTTAAAAATGTTGCCGTCATTTTAAAAACTAGCATCAATACGTATAACTCATCCCTATTTTCTAAATTTAAAAATGAAAGTGAAATACGTATTCAATATCCTTTGAAATATATGTTATATAATTTTAAACACATATTAAAGTTCAGTCCTAATTAAAGAAGATTTTCAAGAACTAATTATTAAAATTTAAAAGTTATATTTCTTGGCAGATTTCTCGATACATAGGTTGCCATTAAAACTAAACATATATGCGCAGACATGACATATCTCTGCATCACTAATATAACCACACGATTGTCATTCGCAACTATTACAAAAAATGGAATCCTGTACCTGCATTATTAAAAAAATACAATTCGGTGCTTTTTTTCAAGTCACCCCTGAATATTAGCAACGTTACAATATTGTTTTCTTTACAGTTAATTTTTATTTAGTTTCTTTTTAAAACACCATTTACGTTGATGGATTTCCTCCCACATAAAACACCGACCTTCTATCTAACTATGTTCTTGATTTAGCTATTTTTTGTTTTTCTGCTAGTTCCTATTTATGTATACATTTATTTATTTTTACTGTTCAAAATATAATTAACGTTTAAGGGTAATATCTCTTCTGATACAATAGTTAATCTTTTCCATCCTCGGCCAGTGAAGGAGAAATAGTTCTAGACTGCGGCAATTTTTATATTTAAAATATAAAAATACAAATAAACAGCTATTTTTAATCAGTGAAACGTTAATACCATGTTGAAAAGTAAACAATAACAACAACATCGATCAAAGCTTGGTATAACAGAAAAACTAACTTTTGCTTAGAAATGTATAAGTTAATTTCTCTTGCAAATAATCAAAGACAAAAATTATGTAGAAGTGTCCATATTCTTTTTAAAATAAAAATGAAATAAGTTTTTAAATACGTTATTGCAAAAATAGTGTAATATCTTATTCATAATATGAAAGAATACGATACGGGGCATTTCTTTGGTATTGCACTTATTTGGCATCTGATAAACCCCTCAAACCTGCATACATGAATGAAAGAGATTCACGGCATTCAGTCAAATAAAGATAATTAATTATGTTCTGTATAGTACTTATATATACCAAGTTTTATGAAGCAATTCATGTACTTGTAAAAAACATAATAGGGACACCTACATTAAGTCGAAGGAGGCTAGGGTTGGATTTTTGTGTGGGTGGGAAGTCATCCAAAATGCAATCCATGTTGTTTTGACATCGTTTCGAACGACATGTGGCACAGTGGATTGTCTTTTGAAGAATACACGTTTTGTTTGTCTTCATTTTGGTTGTTTTGGGTCATTGTCTGTATACGCACTATTAATACTATATAATAATCGCTAGTGATAGTTCTTCTTATCTCAAGGTAATCGATGAGGAAAATACTTTTCACAAAACTTTGCCTGTTTATATTAGTGCATTTGGTTCTTTGGACGGCTTTTATGTAATGTATCCATGTTTACCTACTTGTCCGATATTGATGCAATAATAGTGTTCAACAACGTTTTGAATAATCGACATGTTGTTGTTTTTGATCGACTGTAAGCAAAAGCGGTACACATTTTAAACCCAGCTGTCTCATTGACAAACATTCATGAAACATCTGAATAAACTGCTTCCTGATATATTCACCCCATTTCCTATAGCAGACAACTTAAATTTATAATCGGGTCAAACAAGTTTGTGAATTAGTTGATGTTTTCTAGGACAACTGCCGAATTTAGGCGACCTGAGCGGTCAGCATCATTTGTGCCTGTACGTTCTGCGTTTAAAATAAGCATACCATTTTGTAACTGTTGTTTCCGACGTAGCATTATCCGAACAACACTTATCAAGCAGTTGCATTGTTAGAACTGTATTTTCCTATTAGAATGTAATACTTAATGAATACACGAAAGTCAGAGTTTTCTACTTTTTGAAAAGTTTCCAATAGTATCTTCACATAAATAACTGTAATTCGTTAACTATTTTTCGACTGAGCTAAAGTTTTGACACGTGTCATTTTGAAATAATTTATTCAATTCACATCTTATGGAGTTTGTAATTACTGGCGCCATCTATATGTCAGTCCCAGGAATTATAGAGGAATGTGTTAATCCATTACAAACAAAGATGAATACCACCATATTAAGCCGTAGTTAAAGAAAAAAAAGAAACAGGGAAAACACAGAAATATAGAGAAATATACAGTGCGTAGAAAGAACTTACTTTTGTATTTTGTCGATTTTTGACTGGCTTTGCAAACTCACCTTTTTCTGATGAAACATATTACAGCCAAGCGTAATGAATGACCGTAAATGTTATATTTTTCTACTACTTATTATATATGAACAGAATTATGTACAAAAGTAGTCTAGGGTGTAGGTATTGGAGAGAACATATTATTACTAGTATATATAATGAACGAGGAAACTGTGATGAAAAGACGGATGGTATCATTAGAAACAAATATTATACTACTCACAAAATTGGAGGGAATGTCTTGACGATGTTTTAATGACAACATAACAGATGCTACACTAACTCCAAATGAATACAAATGCATTGGAAGATGGTAGTTTGACAACAGAACATATACTACATTACACGCAAAATGATCAGATAATGCCTGGGAGGATTGTAGCATGACAAACGAATATTTTTGACACTGCCAAGAAGTATGATATCATTACAACAGAACAGATATTATACTACCCCCTGAATTGAGCATTAGAAGATACGCTGTTCATCCAGATGATGCACTTTATCGAGTATTGCTGTTGAAACGAAAATCGTACACAAAATATATGATGCACTTATCTGGTATGTTTAACAAAACACAGCACACCAACATTCACTGAAATGTATCAAGTATGTTTGTTTTTAAAAAGAAATGCAAGTGTTATGGGTAAACAATGTTAGCCCTTATAGTAATTCTTCTTAAAAAGCGAGTTAAAATCTCACTTAAACAGCATAGTAATAAAAGCGATTTTGCTCTTACCGATAAAATTAAGTTTATTTTTTTAACAAAAATAATGGATTAACTTTTGTCCATCAGGGTAAATTTTTTGTGCTATCTTCTTTTTAACTCGAATATCCCATATAGTGGTTTTTCTAGAGAAGCACTAAAGATAGTACATTAGTCTGACAGTATACAGAACTGAATTGATACGTTATAGTATGCTTTGTCTTCAGATATAAAAGTAATATTATAATTTAGACTGCAGATAACAAATATGCAGTTGTAATAGATATACATTTCTCAAAATTATGAATGCAGAATAAAACTTACACCAAAAACATGAAAAGAATGTCTACATTTATAGCCCTTTCTGAAGAATTTACCGTTTTTTCGGCATGTTTTTTGCAGAATAAATCAAGTGTTGATTCTGTAGACACAGGAAAACAAAACATGTTAAACACCTCTTCATATATATTATTTCTAACGATATATATGTATATAATTTTCCTCATATATGTATCGCTATCTGTATATCCTTTTTTCAAGTTTTACTTTCATTATATCTTACTACTTGCTTTTATTAACCACCTGAGTGTAAATCTACTATTTTTCCATATGTATATAAAGGTTTTAAAAACGTTAACATGCAAACAGCAACCATCAGAAGTTACACACACCCGCGCGCGCACAAACGCAACCACACACACACACACACACACACATATATATATATATATATATATATATATAATTGTACGCACACCTTCAAAAATGACGGAAAAAAATCATTGTTCGCTAGTGTTTGCACTAATATTCATATTAATATGAAACAATCTTTAAGTCTAAACAGAACACGTACACATCAGTGACACATAACAGGAAAAACGAATGAAAATGTCTCATTAAGAAAAGAGAATCAATATGTTTTACCTAATTCATCTTAGACAGTGAAGAAAATCAGACTTGGTACTGCTTTCCCGCTTTCATTAAATATTAGAAAATGTTTATCCTGGCAACATTTACTTTGCTAGATTTTGTGTGACGAGATGGGATATTGCTCTTTATTATAGAGTAGGGGATATTGAGAATTATATCAGGACCCTGCCGAAACCTTACGGTTGCTTAAGCATCGTTTTCTGTTTTATTCGGTGTAAAATTTTTGTCAACTTTCTACTTTAAATAAATAATAAGAATGGTACTTTTAACTAAACACGAATTCTTCTTATGACGCATGATTCTATTTTAGTAGAATATTGTTTTATTTAAACGATGGTAAAATCTGTCAGTGGTATAATATAGTCCTCATTTTTTGTGAGTGTGAAATGTTAAAATATAAGTGTCACGTCACGCGCCTTTGCGTGGGAAACAGAGGGATCCGTGACGTCACGCGTTCTTCGTGAGAAGCGAGTTTTAGTAGTCTGTGATTGTTACCATGTAGTCTACAGCAGATTAAAGGTAATATTTCCCTAAGAAAATACAGGCGAAATATCTAGTCACCCCCTCGACGAATGGTTAAGACTTAATTGCTAAGTAATTACGAAAGCAATAATTTGATCTTTCTCTTTCTCGACGTAAGTGAATATCTCCCAGATGATGTGATAACTAGCGCGTGAAATAAAACTGAAGTTAAATTAAAATGAGTGTCTGTCTTCCGACCCGATCATGGAGTTTTTTTGCTGCTGTAGGAAGGAGTTCAGCCACTAGACGACATCGATACGGTGACCCTCTATGCGGCGAGGGAGAAATTTAAAGGTGTGCAAACTATATGATTGATGTTTTAAAAATGACGAGTGTACGAAACGCGTACTGCCGCGGTTGAAGCGGGAGAGGAAATATGCAACATATATATATATATATATATATATATATATATATATATATATATATATATATATATATATATATATATATATATATATATATATATGTTTTGAGGAATTTGACCGTAACACTAATTGGACTATTTGGAAAATTGAAAAAAATAAATACTTGAAAAATTAAAAGCACTGTCATAAAACAAATACACTCTGTGTTGTTCCATAACACACATATATATATATATATATATATATATATATATATATATATATATATATATATATATATATTATCTCCGATACGTTTGATCAATTGCCGAATTATCAGTATGGAGATGACTATTCAACAAGTCGCACAATTCCAACCCCGGAACAAAATAGACATTTAACTCCAATTCCGAGAGCGCTAATCAATGAGCTTACACTGAATGTATTCGAACGAGATTAGAAATAAAACCTATGCATGTGTCAAGGGCGCGGAACGTTATACTCGACGGTCATAACAGTGTTTAACAATAATGAACAGGGAGGAACTAGCATTTAAAGCTTGGATTGTGTGGCTGTTTTTATTACCTACTAGCAGGACCCGTGTCCCGGCGTTGCCCGGAGAAATATAACAGCCTGATTTTAATTTTTAAGTTAAATAAATAGATTCAGAAAATAAATCATTTCACTGGAAGTAATTTAAGTAATTAAAATAGTATTGATGTTTTACCTTCTGGTGAAAATATGTATAGACATTGTGGAGAGCCAACCCTTGAACATCCTACATAAAACTGCCCATGGCTAAAGCAAGGTGAAGTCAAGTTTAGACCAACCACTGCCAATGATTGTTCTTGGAACTTGTTAATTGTCATGGCAAAACACAATTTAACTGGGAATTGAAACCTTTTAAATTCTATTGCAGAATCCGACGGAATAATGGGTATTCTGGGAAGTAAGTCAGTTTGCTCCTTGCCACACCAGTTTGTATTACAGCTTCTATCACATGAGGTTTCATGCGTTTAACACACAGTCTCGTTCCATTACATAGCCTTGGAACATCAAGATTCCGGAGTAACATAATTGGGCATCCAGCTTTCAGCTTTAATTTGTGTGTTGGCATACCAAGCAATTCTAATGAATTTAAAAATTCTGTAGGGTATTGTACAGCCTGGTCGTCATCGAGAGTAGAATCCACAGAAGTGAAAGTTTGTTTATCACCTGGAATTTCATCAAGCAGTTGTTGATTAATGACATGTACCATGTTATTTTCAGTAGCTAGAATTGCTCTCTCCGTTAGCCATTCAGGATGCACATAGTTTTCGGCTATATTTGGATAAACATTGCTACTGAGTTCTGTGAGTGATGAAACAATTGAGCCAATACCTGGAGTAATAACAATCTTGCCATTGTTGGTTGTTGCAAGCTTGCCATCACCTATGTTTAGGAGTAGGGAGGCAAACTCACCAGCCATTGGGTCACTATTAAGATGTACACGCATGTTTGTAAATAACGTTACAGTCTTAATGTACTTCCACAAATATGACAATTTAATGCAAGCATTAAGCTCGTCAGCGGGACTTCCACGTGGAACAATAGGAAGCATTTGTCGGAAGTCACCTGATAATAAAAGTGTTATGCCACCCATAACAACATCACGTCTCTGTAGATCACGCAATGTTTTATATAGAGCCTCGAACACTTGTTTATGTGCCATTGTACATTTATCCCATACGATCAAGGAACGATTCTGTAAGACTTTAGCTGGATCTGATCCTCTTTCTATTTGACAAATTGGATCAGTATCTTTTGTTAAGGATAATGGCAAGTTAAATGTGGAGTGAGCTGTTATACCACCAGGAAGAAGAGTGTTTGCAATGCCCGATGATGCCACTGCCACAGCTATTTTGCCTTCTGACCTAACTTTAGCAAGAATTAACTTGGTAACAAATGTCTTTCCTGTACCTCTGGGTGCATCAAGGAATATCAGGCCACCTTGCTGATTTTCTACAGTATTAACTATAGTACGGAAAATATGAAATTGCTCATTATTTAGTTCGATTTAGATCGATTAGGTGAGGTAAGACCCAATTTTGTCAGTGTTTTACCATTCATCCTATAAGTCATAGCTTCTATATGTACTAAAGCCATATTGAAGATGTCGTCTGAAAGTGTTATATCAACTTCAGGCTGTTGATTGCATTTCCTAAGAAGGAAATCTTCAGTAAAAGCTTCTTCAAGTAGTCCATGTGCACTACATGCATCCTTGAATGTAGTCATAACTTGACCATTGATCGTTTTTAGGTCATTAAAGCTCTGTGTACCTCTAACATTGTGTAGAAGCAGTCTCAAACAGAAGCAGTGAAATTGATTTGGATGCACGGTGCATACCCTGCCCGAAACTTCTGTTTTTTTAACGCACGGATAGCCTGGAACTGGCTTACCCTGTAATCGTTGCTTGAAGACCTTTTTTTTGTGTCCCAGGTATAATAAAGTGGAACTTCTGAGTACAAAAGTGTACATGCAAAAAAATCTGTTTGACACAATTTGAAGAAAGCTGTTAGAGTGGTTGAAGTTGGATTTGCAACTCTATCTGCCGCAGTACTTTTAGTAAAGTATATCCGCTGTCCCTTTTCTAAATGAACTGATAGGTGAATAACTGGAGGATGGTATACATGTATGTGAAAGTTAAGTATTCTCCAAATGGTTTCATTGGTTGATATGTAACGTTCCGTGTCGTACTCTTAACTTCATCATGAGCATTACTTTCAATTGTGAAGGTATCTTGATCACTACCTTTATTTACATATTTACAAATGTATTTTATTGATTGCACGCTGTTGCAATATTCAACATTGGTATGTGAATGAAAAATCTTACAAAGCAGTTTATTATGTGGTTCAATGCATCAGTTGTCTACAGGAACTGTTATGTTGCCAGGTAGGGTAACTGCCGTCTCAAAACCTCCAGCTAAAGGAGATAGTTGTCGATATTGTGGGTAGCCATTTGTATCCGATTGAGTTTCACTCAAGAAGTGTCTGGGATATCTCTTACTGCAGTGTCCATCTTTGAGACAGAGTGAACATGTTTATGTTTCCACATGGTCCATGAATCATATGGTGCCTAATGATATCATGTAAAAGATGCCACTCGATCCGGAATTTCCACACTGATAACTGAATCTATGTCAGAGGATCTCAATTTTTGTTGCACCTCCATTATGCTCCATCGACATCTGTAATTGTTGGATATATACATTTTCTCTGTGAAGCATGCTTTGCAATGCAAGAACAATATCTAATTTAGTGTTTGAGAAAGAGTTATATCTAATCGGCCCATACATTTGCTCGCCAGAAGGTGAATCGTAACATAAAACGGGCAGCACTTTTCACGGCCACCATTGTCCGCCACCAGGCATTTGGCTCATGTGACTCAATCGCATTCATTTAAAAATAGAGAATAGTGTTTATTATTATAAATAATCATATAATAGGCATTTCCCCCCCTCCCAATACATGTTTTTTTTATTTCGGTTTAGTTTTATTTGTTTTACTTTTCGAAATAGTAGAAGTAACGTTGATGGATTTTCCGCACATTCCTGAGTCTTCTGTCGATTTAAATATATTGTACAATTCGGTGTTTTATGCCCCCCCTCTCTCGGATACAATATTTTTCTTTTCGGTTTATTTATATTTTGTTACTTTTCAAAACAGATCCACCACATCAACCTATCAATCCCGCCACATCCCACTGCTAGGCATTTGACTCATGTCACTCAATCGCAGTCAATTAAAAAAAATAGCGAATAGTCTTCCTTATTGAAAATAATCATATAATCGTCATTTTATTTCTCCCCGACCATCCGAATTCAATTTGTAATGCTCTGCAGGTTACATTAATTATGTGTGTGTTTCAGTGGTGCTCATTTTCCATTTGTCTTTTAAGCCAAAGAAAATGGAATGTCTATACAAAGATAATGTGGGGTGGGGTGATTTTAATGGGGATCTGTAGGCCTCTTTAATTAATCGCTGAGATTTCAATTCCCCCCCCCCCAACATTGGATTAAAAAAAATGTATCTAGTCTGTTTTGGTAATTTTCTCAAAGTATTTAACGTTGAGGGAACTTTTCACAAGGAAGCAATTGTTAGTGTAATTTATTTATTAATAATTTATAAAAATAATAATATTTATTTTTATTGTATGAAATAAACTGTATCAAAATAGTGAACAGTTATTTTGAAAATAAAAAAGTTATCATTTAAATGAATAGCCATTAAAAGAATGGGAAAAATACGTGCGAAGGAAGAAGTAGGTTATGTCATTTGGCTAATCTATAACCTTTTTTTTCCGAACGTATTACGTTGAGTCACATTCTGTAGAAGTAAAGTTTTTTGTGTTTCTATTAGTAAGTAAAAACGTAATTGTTTCATGTTTGTTATTATGTAATCGCTGTCCTTTAAGTGTAATAATGAGAAAAACGTAAAGGAAAAATGTATCTTTTCGGTTTGTTTATGTTTTGTTTATTTTATCAAAGGATTTAACGGTTAGGGAAGTTTTCCCAAAGAAGTAATTCTTATTGTTTTTTAGTTAGTAATAATTTATAAAAATAATTTTTTTTTTTTTATTGTACGAATTAAAAGTTTCTCAAAGTAGTCAACAGTTATTTTTGGAAATGAACTGTTATCATTTAACTGAATAGACATTAAAAGAATGGGAAGAATCCGTGCGAAGCAAGAATTAGGGAATCTAATTCGGCTATTCTGTAACCGTGTTTTTTTTTTTAACGTAATCCGTTGGTTTGTTTTTTTTTGTAAAGTATTACGGTGGGTAAAAATCTGTAGAAGTAACTGAATTTATTTTGTTTTAGTAAGGAGAACGTAATTTTTTATATTATTTTTTAGAGATGAAATTTAATGTATTTGTTTTTATGTAATTGGTGTCTTTTATGTAAACTAATGTGAAAAACGTAAAGAATAAATGTATGTAATCGGTTTGTTTATGTTTTGTTTATTTTCTCTAAGTATTTAACGGTGAGGGAAGTTATCCCCAAAAAAGCAATTGTTATTGTATTTTATTTAGTAATAATTTATAAAAGTAATATTTGTTTATTTATTGTAGGAATTACAAATTCCTCAGAATAGTGAACAGTTATTTTTTAAATGTAAAGGTATAATGTAAATGAATAGCCATTAAAAGAATGGGGAAAATCGGTGTGAAGTAAGAATTAGGGAATGTTAATCGGTTAATCTGTAACAGTTTTTTTTTTAACGTATTCCGTTGGTTCAAATTGTGTAGAAGTTTTTTTTTTAAAAAGTAAGTAAAACGTAATGTTGTTTATGGTAGATGTATGGTAAATAGCAGAACAGGAACGGCGTATTACCTGTAGTAGTCGTAGGTCGGTAAGGGAAATCGGCATAACTGTTTAAGCGTAGTGAATGTGACAGGCGTTTCGTGAACTGTATACGCTGTTCGAGGCTGAGAGTATGAAATTGAGTAATAGTATTTAACGGAAGTGACGTAGGCACATGTTATGAAGGGAGCGTCTGTTATATTTTATGTGCAACGTATGCTACTGTGTTGTAATTTGAAGACAGACCTAACATAAATAATAAGTTGTAAAGTATCCGTTGTGTAGTTGTACCCGGTGTAGACTGGTAGCGTGGGAAGAGTAAAATATTAGAGAGAAATGTTCTTGCTACTACCTGTATGGTGTCTGTTTTGGGGAGAGTGACTGAGTGAGGAACGAAAGTAACAATTTGCCCGTGGTGGATGTAAGATTGTAGAGTTTGCTAAGAACACGCTCGAGCGAATAAGCTTGCTGTTGTAGCGATTGTAGTAGCGTATTGAGTTCGAGTTTATTTTCCTATTCGACGCGAAGGTACCGGGGAAAAAACGTCTTTACTTTATATATAAGATTAAAGAGTGTAGCTGAGAAGGGTAAACAATAAATAAATATTAAAATATTATCTACATACGTATACGTTCGTTCTTACTGAATCATTAGTGTAGAGATAACCAATCTAAGCAAGTCGCACAATCGAACCCCGGAACAAGATTCACGTCTGTATGGAAATATATATATATATATATATATATATATATATATATATATATATATATATATATCATAAGAACATTTACTTAAAATGTATGTATATATATATATACATATATATACGCATATATATATATATATGTATATATATTTATATACGTATATATATTTATATTTGTATATATATATATATATGTATATATAGTTATATATGTATATATATTTATATGTTTACAGACATATATATATTTATATACGTATATATATATTGATATATATATAAATTTATATATGTATATATATTTATAGGTGTATATATATATTTATATACGTATATATATATTGATATATATATGTATATATTTATATACATACATATATATTGATATATATATTTATATACGTATATGTATATATTGATATAGGTATATATATGTATATATATATTTGCATATGTATATATATTTACATATGTATATATATATATACATTTATATATGTATGTATGTATATATATATATATATATATATACATATATATATATATTCATGGGAAATGAAAAAAGAAAGAACAAGATATATATGTTTTTATATTCATCAACGTTTCGTCTTTATTTGTAAGACTTTCTTTGGAATTATAATCTTTCTTTAAATGTCATGCAAGTACATCGAAATATTGGGTTAAGATGATGGGTATATGAGAAAAAGTAGTAGCCGTGGATACTGAGTGCGCCGGACCAAAGTCCGGGCTGAGAGAAGTCAGTAGCAGAGAGTGCAAGTAATGCGGATGGCTGTGTGTTAAAAAAAAGGGGTGGGAGTGTTAGTGAATTTGTCTTAGGGTAGGAGAGAGGGGAGAGGGGCTGAGGTGTTTGTCGTGTTTAGGTGTAGCATGGATTTTGAGGTGCAGGGGAAAGAGGAGAAAGGGGGAAACTCTGTGTCTTGGGTATGTAGCTAGTATCATAGTTTTAGAAAAAGATTTGAAGAAATGAAGATAATTTGAAAGTAGGCGGGGTTGGTGGGTAAGAGTTTGAAAGAAGTAGTCGAAAGGGTTAGATTGGTGAATGGTCAGAGGGGAAAGTCTTTTGTTTGGTGTGTCATTTTATGGAGGGTACAAGTATAGACCAGCTGAATGTGTGAATATAAGTTACTAAGAAGGAAAATGCTGAAATGTGCTGTGAATATGACAATGAGGGAAAGGGAAAAAAGGGGAACATGATATTAATTTTAGCGAGAAATACGTGATATGTACTTTTGTGCAGGGCGTGTTGATGGTTTGAAATTAAATTGAGGGCAAAAGGGGTTTAAATATCTAAATATTTTGAGGATGTCTAGATTGTGTTCATTGGTAAGGCTGTTATTTGTGGTCAAGAGGTTTAGATTCGTGGTGAATGAAAATGTATGTGAAGAGGAGTTTGTACGTGAGTGTGTATGCGGGGACTTGTATATGAGTACACTCGAGAACGAAGAGAAAAAGGTTAGGCATGAACTAGGTGTAGTTTTTGTTCGGTCAGGGATAGAGTGCAAAAGCCATTTCGTTGTCTGATGGTGTAGGAGGATATGATTAGTGCAGTTTCCAGTAGTCTTCGCCGAGCATTGTTGTGAATGTATTTGGTGATTTTGGCCTGTTTAAATTTGAAAGCATGATCGTTCTCTAATACATGGGAGAAGAGTGCACTGAGAGAGTTATTGTTTTTCATGTCCCTTTTGTCTTCGCCCAGTCATATTTTCAATTCACGTTGCGTTTCCCTCACGTAAATTAGATGGCATGGGACAGTATATAAACCGGCATGGGAGGTGTTTATTTTTAATGTCTTGCTGTGTTTAATGTTTGTTTTATGGGTTGTGATGTGGTTTGTATTGTTGGAATGCCTTGTTTGTTAAGTGTGTTGCAGATGGATGTGTTATTGAAATGCGTAGGTAAGAGATGGGGTTTGTCTATGAAAAGGTATTTGGTGTTTGATGTTTTTGTGTGTGGTTTTGGAGAATATTTAGCGGCTTTTTTTCTTGGCATTTAGTATAAAATGTGTGGTGAGGTATTGAAGTGTTTATAAGGAATTGATTATGTGTTTCATTTCTTCATATATGTCAAATATTAAAAAAATATTTTAAAAATCTCTTGGTTTTCCTTTTTCATGTCCCATTACGTCGGATTACACTCATTATTCGTTTCTCATATATATATATATATATATATATATATATATATATATATATATATATCATATATAAATATATATATATTAATATATATATATATATATATATATATATATATATATATATATATATATATATATCATATATAAATATATATATATTAATATGTATATATAAATATAAATATGTATATATATATAGATATATTAAAAATGAGGGTTGCGGGTTGCGTTACATGGAAAGAAGTATATAAATTAGAAGATAGACGTATGGTGTCAGTATTAAGTACAGGTATTAGTATGATGGGGTTAGAGGAAGATGAAATTGGGCCAGTAAAGAGTGATGTGTGCAGAGCATGAAACTTCAATAGTATGGCAACGTTGAAACAATTGAATAGGATTCTTTAGTTAATAAATGTGTAACAATTTAGGTAGAATATCCAATTCATAGTGGAAGATGAAGGAAAATATAAGATAAGTCATAAAAATCGACTTCGAACTGATTTTCGTAAATCCGTCTAACGATTGCAAGCATATAAAACAGACGTTTCACTGACTATGATTATCATAATTATCATAGTAGTTAAATAAACAGTTATCAATCTGCAATAAACAGAAAGCTTATCGGAACAATATGATATACGTGAACCTAAAAAATAAAATAAATACACTCTGGCAGTATATCCGCTTACAACCTTCATAAACCAGACAGAATACGCACTCAGAAACCTGAATCAATCATCTAAATTTGATGAGTAAACCTGAAGAATGGCGCTGACCGACACAATGTGAACTGAAATAAAAGGTAAGAGGAATTATACTTATTGACGATTGAAATAAAATAGCTAGATCTATATGTAACACAATACACAGAGAGTGTACTTACCTTTGTTAAAAGCAGTGCCAAAGTAAAGCACTACGAAAATAAGCAAAGAAGCGGGAAGATATATGGGGTGAAAAGAAACTACACCAATTATTTATGAGACAGACGAATGAAATCACGCACGAAAAATCATGGAAATTGTAAAGAACACTCATATAAACGAGAGAAATATAGCCATACAAAATTCGAGATTGTAACAAAGCTCCTCAAAGCAAATATAAAATATAACTAGCAGCACAGGAAATGTGGACAAAAAGACGAATAGGTTAACTACAAAACACATGGATGAAGAGAGCTAGCCTAACATGCATATAAAAACAGACACGGCAGGGTTGGGACCGTAGACTAGTGTGTACTGCGCAAATGAATACTCTTTGAACATAATACAGGCGCAAACCATAGACAATATCAGAATGCGAAGCACATCAAATAGTATAAGACATGGTAATAGAAACAGACACGCTCATAAAACTAAAAAGACCGGACATGATAATAGTCAATAAGATGGAACATCTGATAACTAGCTAATTTCGCCGACTACGCAGGACAGAATGGAAGTTGAAAGACGCAGACAACCTATGGAAATACATGGAGCCATCCTCAATGCTAAGAACAGTTCCGAAAACACTGAAAAGAGGCTTGAGGAATTGTATAAATGGGTTGATTGACATCATATAAGCAACGACACTGATAAAAACAACTGAAATTGTTTTTTTAAATCCTACAGTGCGGTAAATCAACATAATTGTCAAATAACATTGAACAACTATATCTAAATTAAAATGAAATGTTCCTTCGGAAACACAACTTGAAATATACATGGAGAATGCTAAGACAAAATAAACGGAACTGAAACAATTTGAGTCAAAAATTAAGAACAAATACAACAATATGCCTCCAAATGACAGGCACCATAGCAGGATGCAAGACTATGCACTGACATAAGTTGGTTTTGATATTGAACATTTATTTTCGAGAATATACAGAATGTATTATATTAAGCTAATAGTATCCTAAGATGTCTGCAGAAAAGATTATTTAACAAGTAATTAATCAGCTATTGGTATGGATATAAATTAAAAATAACTCAAAGTTAAAATGAGACTCGTATATGATTGAACATGTGTCTCAGTAGAGAGACTGGCTAATAAATAAGCAGTTTTGTTAATGATTTTACTAACAATGTAACTATATTTTATCGATGTATTAGCAGTTAAATATGACGTACGTTTTTAAATGTTACCTGTATTGACATTTTCAGAAAGTATAGAGTCTCTCTTCGGCATTATTCTGGCGTATAGATTCTTTGTCAATTTGTCAGAAACGAAAATCATATTAACCGTTTTATTCTTTCGAATCATGTACGAGTTTTATTTTTAACATGTGATATTCTTAGCTTATCTTATTCCCCATGATTAAACTGCCACATATTGCTTACACATAGAGATACAATTATAGCGTCAAGAAAGCATTGTAACACTGTCATAGATGAAGCAAAGATAAAGTATACACAGATGACCAGAAAACGCATTGAGTTACAGAAACTAGATACTGACGTTTTCTGGAAATAGTGTACACTCGTGATTTAAAAATCAAGCAACATAAAATCGTTTGAATGAAAATTATGCATGACTAATTAGTCTCTCTAAAAAACTAATGTTCACGCATTATAAAATGTTAACCTAAGATAACTTGTCAAAGTATAACCATACATCGGCTTTGAGTACTTTCTCTCAATTGGCATCTTCGAACTGGAAAAACAAACTTTCAATTAGGAATTCGATAATGACTCGATATTCACCATTTGGACAATTAATCCACCACATCAACTCATCGACTTATTATTTCTCACGCTTTATAACTAGCGTATGGGAATGTATTTTCTACCAAGCTGTAGCGGATATTAAGCAAGGCTTTCTAGCTTTGTAGTGAGTCAGTGCATTTTTTACTATTGGGATCCTACTTATCAAAGTCAAGAGGCACTCGAGGATAAGAGTTACTCCGACGAAAATGATATTCAGCTACAAGATGATTAACACAATTGAAGTATTAACATTAAGAAATTGTATGAATTGAGTAGTACTAATATGGCGACCCATTACAATAATTTGTTGATATTGGAGCTGAAGACCACCAAATTGTAATCTGAATTGCGAGAAATTTCTAACTATTGTAATTCAGCTTAAGCTAGTTCCATCTAGGGTAAACAAGTGTGTTTGGTTGAGGTACGATTACCAGATCTTGCTGTGAAGGAATAACCAAAAGTGTTTTTCGTTTAGAGCTCAGTCAAAGACCTTCCATGAAAATAACAAGAGTGTAGAGAGAGACTAGCTGTTTTTCGATCAGAAAGAGCTTACAGAGAATAGAAGAGATGGCCACCACTAAGTCTCGAAGTCGGTTTATACTCTGTTGAGACAAGAAGAACTATTTGTGCGGGACTTCTTCATATGTGGCTGTATTCTTCCATTTTTGGAGGTATCTCGCTCTTGCAGCTGTGCAAAGCATGGCCAGAATGGCCAGCATGGCCAACACGCAAACTAGTCATTTTGTAAAATTATATTGCTTTAGTTAATCAATATCATTGCCAATAATGAGTAAAAACATATAACTCGGCACTTTTTCTTTCACAAAAAATGCTATATTTGCCCAAATTATTTAAATGTACCAATTACGCGCAATGATATTTAAAAAAGGATATTTACACTGAACATTACAATTGTATTGAAAACTCGACGCCATTCCTTTACTTTACATTTAAGACATAATGTTTCCATGTTTTGCCCTTTCCTTTAGTGTTTATTGATTTTTTTATTTCTAAAAAAATATGAGAATATAAATTTACTGAATGTAAAGGAAATTACCAAAAATAGGTCGATAAAATAATATTGATTATATAGTAAATTGCAATCAATATCTTTAGTTGTTTTTATTGAATTATAATGTGTCCGAATTTGTTATTTTTAGAGTACTATACGAGGAAATAATAAATTACAAAACGAAAAATAGTAAACGAAAATTATATATTTACATAGTTAATCTATAACATCTTTTCAATTTCATGTGATTTTCTGGTATTTCTGGAAAATGGAACGTGTTTCACTCAGAAAAAGTAAGTGTTTAGATGGAAAAGTGTTAGATACTTGTAAATAGTATATTTGCTTGCAAAATATTTTGAGCCATAATTCAACAAATATATCATACTAGCGAGGTCTTGGTTCCGGCGTTGATCGGGAAACTGAAATAACAAACAAGAATTGCAACAGCCTGAAATACATTGAACTAAAACTGCTGAAAAACAGCTTTTATCTCTAATACTAATTGTCTCTCAACTATATAAAAAGTATCCCTAAATAAAACAAAGTGTAATGATACAATGAAAACAACTATTGAAATACAAAACAAACATAACTAATAGGTATTTACTGAGAGTTCATTTCGCAGAGCAATATGCCAATTAGCTTATCTATACAAATGATAAATATGTTATTAAGGTTGTTATTTTATATATATGATCCGGCGATTGTACAAATAGCGTTGTGTAAAAAAGCTAGTACCGGCCTCTATAAGATTTCTATAAGCAATTGGATGTTTGTAAGCAAACTACTTAATGGGTTTTACGCTGTGATTAGTTTTCAAAGAAGTGATAAGCATTGAAAGTGTATTTATAATATATATATATATATATATATATATATATATATATATATATAATATATATATATATATATATATATATATATATATATATATATATATATATATATATGCGTGTGTGTTTACAGTCTCCAGAGATAACGAATAGACGCTGTTAATTTGCACGGTGATCTATAGTAAACCAGGTGAAGCCCAATCACAAATGTTCATCTCCTAAATTCGCAGTGCTTTTGTCCAATGACAAGGAGAAACAATCCCAGGATAACATGACGTGGAATATTTTGGAGGTTTTATTCTCCTATACTTCTTGTACAAATTAGGGTAAGGAACTATTTTATCTTACTACTTCATCATTCGATAGCTTGCAAAAGAATTACTGTTATTTTAAACCTGTTATAGATGAAGCTTCTGTTGGTGCCATGGCAATTCCTCTACAGAAACGGAATTCTGATGTAAAATTTGCGTTTAAAGCGTTTACCCGTCTTATAGCTAATACCCAGGTAAACATGAACAAATAAATTGGGGAGCGTCTATATTTTTGCTCCAAGAGCTGAAATCTATATAACCATTTTTTATATTATATTTTAATTCTAATAATTTGAATTTAAGGTAAAATAAAATATGTATTTGATATGTATCTATTTCCGGTCCTAACGCTGACATCACGTTACAATTGTAAGATAAAATGCTACCATAGGATTGTTCGTAAACTTTTACCCCAGAAAAGTCTAGTCTGGTTTTAGTATTCAATTGCATTCCTCGAGTGAGTGACAGACATATAGATAGAAAGACAAATACACACTTGAACATTTATAGAAAGAGACACCATCTATTAATAATGGAGTTTATGTATATGTCTGTCTGAAGCCGAAACTCCATCAAAGTAGTATGACTATTTACTAAGTCCGTTCAACTTCCTTATATACTGTTACAAAAAGTCGTTCAGACACTAGTGAGGTTGTTTAATTTACATAATTCATTCCTTTTAACATTCAATTAAATTCATATTTACAAATATACACTTATAACTGCTATTATCAAATTTACATATGTATTACAATATTTTCCGATAAGGTGATATTAATAAAAATTATTCATACAATGAATTTAAGCCATTCTCTTCATGAACCAGCCAGTTTTAAAAACCATACTTTCAATGGCGAGTACTGTTAAAATTGCAAAGTCATCTTTTCGAAATTGACGTCATCTTGAGAGGATTTCTTTTCACATTATAATTCTTCATTTTCATTACGTTGTCAAGATTGCTGTGAATTAAAATTAAACAAGGCATATCCCAGCCATTAGTAAATGGGTTACTATTTGGGAAAACTAAATTTCTGACTCATCCTTCCGGTTCTTTCCGGAAGTGATGTCATCGTGAGAGGATTTTTTCACAGTTTTCATTCTTTATTTTCATTACGTTGTTAAGACGATGTCTTGATGTAAATTGAAGTTTATCAAGGCATATCCCAGCCATTAGTAAATTGGTGACCATTTTGGAAAAATAACAAAACTGGTTCTTTGATATGACGTAGGCGCCTTCAATAGCATATTTAAACATGAGTTCTTTGCTATGACCGAGGCGCCTCCTAATTAAAAAATTTTTTTTAACTATTCATGGGTAAGAGTAAACATTTTTTTTTGGGGGGGGTAAAAAAATTGTTTTCTTTTTCTAACTGAAAATATTGCTATTCATGGGGAAGGGTAAACATTTTTGGGGGGAGGGGGTAAAAATTATTTTCGTTTTCTTTTTTTAACTTAACATATTAGTATTCATGGGGAATGGTAAAAAAAATGTTGGGGGTAACACTTTTTCTTAACTGAAAATATTACTATTCATGGGGAAGGGTAAAAAAATTGTGTTTTTTGGGGGGGGTAACATTTTTTTGTCTTTTTCTTACTGAAAATATTACTATTCATACGGGAAAGGTTAAAAAATTGTGGGGGGGGGGTGCGTAAATTTTTATTTTTATCTGAAAATATTATTATTCATGGTAAAAAAAATGGCGGGGGGAGGCGGTAAACATTTTGTTTTTGTATTTTTCATTTTTTTACTGAAAATATTAGTATTTATGGGGGGAGGGTAAAAAAAATTGGAGGGGGGGGGTAAAAAAAAATGTTTTTAATCTTTTTTTTACTTAAAATATTAGTATTCATGGGGAGGAAAATGTTTTTTTTTGTTTTTGTTTTCTTTTTGTAACTAAAAATATTCATGGTTAGAAACAAATAAAATCAATGTCTACCCACCCAAGAACTAAGACTGGGGCTCCATCGGTTTACGGGTAAACTTTCATTTCTTACGCGGTAGCCTAGCAAAAATAGACGACCGTAGGGAGGCTATTTTGGCTAGTATTTATAACATCCATTCTGAAAGTTTCATCTTTATTGTCCAAACATTACACAGGTTATTCTTTACATGAAAGAAAATCGCTCTGTATTACGTTTGCTGTAGTGGACATTTACTTTCGAGAACTGCTGTGAGTTGTAACTTAAAATTGCATATAATTTTGTATGATTTGTTTTAATTAAAAATAATGAACAATTTAAATGAAAACGTATGCATATTGTAGAATATGATGATATTAATTTCCAAGCTGAATACCCCTAGAGTAGAACAAACTTATAACTGCATGGTTATTATCAAACTTTTTCCACGAAACATCGCACGCACATTTGGTCTCTACAATATGTGTTATAGATTAAATAAGAAGCATCAAGTCAAATATTGATTGAATACTTGATATCAATTCTCCCAAATTAGAAGCAGATGTTTATACAGATCCTAGTTAGTGTTGCATGTAATTTAGTCAACACTGTTGGAGCTTTCTAAATTATGCATGCTTTTCATCAGGTAAATATTACGTAAACAATTCCCATTTTATCAAATTAGCATATAATTTAGTGGAGGTGGTTTAATGATAAGCGAAGAAGACGTTGTACTCTGTGTTATGTATTCAAGTTCTACATAAGTTTCATTAATACGATTTGTTCTTATAATGATTCATATATCGATGTAACATCTATAGATTTCATAGTATATAGTCTAGACTATTAGGACGTGTTAGAAAATATAGTTTAAAAGAAAGAAACACTCCTAATAAACAGCGGTCTCACACTGTTCATTCTAACATTGTTTCTAATCGTCTCTGAGTGATCGTTGTAACCCGGTTTACTTAATGTCACGTCACCAAAAGTGTGGCTGAATATTGCGTAAACTGGGTATTCCTATAAACCACAGTCTGGCATGCACTTTTTACTGGTATCCATTGCCTCTCAAGAGAGAACGAGACCCATTGAATGGCATGAAGCAAGAATTTATATGTAAATATATTTAGTTTATCGGTACAAAAAGAGACATGATTATATAATCAATGTCATTTTCGTATTATAAGATGTTATATTTGACATATACGTTTATGTATCTTAATATAATCATTATTATGTGGTTGTCTGTAAACGGAATTAACTATTAATAACCGCACATTTCTCTCTATATGTTTACCTCTTTTTTCGGATTAATTATTTTTAAATTTTAATTATCATATTATTTCCGTTTCTTTAATTTTAACAATCTAAATAAAAATAATGTGATTATTTTATTTACATGAACTTGATGAAAACGCAATCAAACTGTCACTATTTTGCATATTTAATTAACAATATGGCCCTCCCAATTAAATTTGATGAGGCTACATTAGGAATGCTTTGAACGCGAATTAATTGCATTCCTCTCGTAGGAGTGAAGTGGATAATGTCGTTTCACACCGGACTTTTATGTTACCAGTTACCGTGTTTTATTGAAAACTACCACTTTTTGTTTCTATTCCGAGAACGAGTTGGTTCCTTGTAAACAACGAGGGAATTAATTGTAACTCAACTGTAGTAGTGAAGGAGCTACCACAGCAGGTAAGGATTTTCTCTTTATTTCTTACAGGGTGAGTTTTTTATGCTTTTAGTTTTTTTTCTAACCAGTCACCTCCCTCCATTACATCGGCCAACAATTCGGCAATTCTCTTATCTATTTTCTCATTAAATTTAAAAGTAACATTCCGTGTAGTCAAAAATAAAATGATGGTTAATTCAGCAGTTTTGTCTATTCTAAGGTATTATGTTTTTACAAGATAAAAAAACAAGCTGTGCGAAATATATACGTAACGACAATTACGACTGCTACTGAGAACTCCGTGGTAGTTGTAGTTTCGTCCCTCTGTTTAGCTGACTTTTGTTTTTCTCGGACATTTTAGATATTCTTTTATTTGCTCCAATTCAAATTAAAACTATTTAAAAACATGCATAATCGCACAAACAAGAATTTAATGAAATTAAATTCGTAAACTTTAATTGGAAGAAAAATTTTAAAAAGCAGTACTTACTAACAACAATATTAAACAGTCACACCAATTGATTTTCAGAGATGCATATCGCCTAAGTTGCTTTAAACTATAAATATTTGAACAAAAAGATAAGTAATTGTAAGTTAAATTGTGTTTACATTTGTATGTTCTTTAACTAGATCTTATATCCCGAGTCACTACCGGTGTATTTTATTTGATTTAGTATTCGACTATTTTTACCGATGATTTTATTTTATTCAGATAAATATCTTATAAGACCCGTCGCCTCCCTCATTTCGCACGACTTGAAACTTAAGAATTATGAAATTATTTCCAAGTTAACTTCTTGCAATTTAATAATGACTGAAATGCAACCATTTTGGGCTATTAAATATAAGATAGTAAAAAAGACAATACTTAGAATTGACGCGATTTTACGTAATAATGTGCGATCCATATGCACATATATGCACACACAGAGATGTATACATTTTTAAATTACAGCTCTGTGTGCGCAATATACATTTATGCATGCATCATATTTAAATCAAACCACTATAGTTATAATAATAAGAAGAAGACCAAGAAGAAGAAGAAGAAGAAGAGGAAGAAGAAGAAAGAGAAGTAGAAGAAGAAAAGGGAGATATCAGCATCGATACTAGACAAATTGGATGAATCTGTTGGCGAAAAAAATGTTATTTATATTATGAATCAACTCTTTCATTTTTTTTCATTTTCCTTCAAATTAGGTGTGCATTACTCTTCTTCTGTTTCTTAGGCTGTATTTTTATATCAAACGGATAGACAAGCACCCCTTTTGTTTATGTAGTACCTTCTTCTAATTACGGTGTGAATGTTAGAATTATTTTATACACAAAGTCAATAAGATCAGACAAATGTATGTTCTGAGTTTTATATAATTACTAATATATACACCCACACACTTATATATATACATATATATATATATATTCATATACACATATATATATATATATATATATATATATATATATATATATATAATCAAATATAGACAAAAAGTAAAATTTTAGTAGATGAAACCTATAGTGAAAGGGTTAAGCGCAATATACGAGATAGAGCAATTGTAAAAATAGAAGAAATAAGAGTGATAAACATGTAACGAATGTCCAAATTTATTTTAAATTTCGATTGTTCAATGCAAGGTGTATTCTGTAATGAACTAGTCTTTATTATTCTTTCCTTAAGCCAAGGCTTTTCAAAGATCGAGATCTTATCATCAGAAGAAACATACAGATAGATAAGTTGGCTGTAGAAAATTAAAGTTCAAATATTTGAAAAATATCACTAAAAATGTAGTTAAAGAAAAGTTAAGTAAAAAAGATATGTTGTTTATCCAGGTGGTAATTGTTCGTTGAAAAGGTGTCCAATGAATAGGAGATTTTTGGGAAGACGAACATTTTTTTTCGTAGGGGCAGTATAGAGAAAGTGTTCAAAATGAAATAAATCCAAGCGCACTTAAATGGAATTGATGTGAGAAAAGCTGGCCATTATTGATAACTTCCCGGGCCATAGAAAAAGCGAATGGTATTATTGGTGAGATATTCAAGCAAGCGAATCCAAGAAAAAGCTTATCGAAATTTGAAATACATTTGGACATTCGTTACATGTTGATCACTCTTATTGGTTTTATCTATCTATCTATCTATCTATCTATCTATCTATCTCTCTATCTCTCTATCTATATATATATATATATATATATATACATATAAATATATATATATAGATAGAGAGAGAGAGTAATAGAGAGAGAGAGAGAGTGAGAGAGAGAGAGAGAGATTTAGAAACCTACTGGGCATTATCCTGAAGTGTCTTTGTTCTCTCTGTACAAGGGTTTTTCACTTAGCTGTATACTCCGCCATAAGACATTAATCCTTGTCCTGGAATCCGATAAACTATTTTAATACCTATGTAGCTAATATCGAAAGCACGTGTTAACTGCAGGAAAAGGTTTCTTTGCTTTCTTAAAACTTCGACTGAAGTAAAATGAAACCCAAATGTAATATATATATATATATATATATATATATATATATATATATATATATATATATATATATTATATATATATATATATATATATTGTGTGTATTTAGACAGCATATTTTCATTTAGGCAAACATTATTAAATTACACGGAGGTATTGCAAAAAAGAAAAAAAAGAATGGAACAAGAAACCCATGGATCATATTTACATACATTTGACCGAAACAGTAGATGGACAATTCGGAAAATTGAAAAAATGAAATAAAGTCGCATAAAACAAAGCCACTCCGTGTTATTTAATAATGTTTGCCTAAATATATATATATATATATATATATATATATATATATATATATATAACTTGTAAAACCTCCGTCTCAGTACAGAAAAAAGTAATTCCCTGGATAGAACAGTGTTGCACAACTTTAATATCCACTGACGAAGATTGATATCAAGTGAAAATTCTATCAAAACTTATGTTCTGAGTTTTATATAATACCTCATATATAAACCCACACACTTATATATATATATATATATATATATATATATATATATAGAGAGAGAGAGAGAGAAAGAGAGAGAGAGAGAGAGAGAGAGAGAGAGAGAAGGAGAGATATAGAAACCTACTAGACATTATCCCCAAGTGTCTTCGGTTTCTCTGTACAAGGGGGTGTCAGGAGTACCTTACATGAATCTGCTGCACACTACAAGTAAACCCTGACCAAATATTTAAATTATCATGTTATTCGAAACCCAAATAAGATCCTTCGTCACGGCTATACACTAGTTAATGCGAGGAATGGGTCACTTTCTTCTAGTAATGTTACCTCCAGTAAAAAGCACTTAGCTGTATACTCTATAAGTAAAACGTGATTCCTTGTTCTGGAATCCGATAAATATTTGAATAACAATGTATCTAATATCGAAATCACATGTTAGCTGCAGGAAAGGATAAAAGTAATTCCCTGGATAGAACAGTTTTTAACCACTTTGATATCCACTGACGAAGATTGATATAAAGTTATAATGCTATTAAAACTTATGCTTATAATCTGTTTTTATAATTTGAGAACAAAACCCGTTACCTGCTTTTGATTCTCGAAAATGTCTAACGTTAAAGGTAACTTTAAGTCGTCTGAAGTGAAAGTTAAATTCAGGGAATCTTGCTTAATTGATGTCTAATTACTATGAATAACATTCAATGCAGATTTTAAATATTTGAATTTTCAAATTGGAGTTTATGTCCTTATTATACAGGTCTTAAAATCTTTTAAAATATTCCAAAGAATCTGAAATTTGAGAAATAATTATTGATTGATTTTTAATACGTATTGGTAAAATTTAACAAAAAATCTGATTCATGTACATTTTCACGAAGGGGTTTTACCTTCTCGTAATTTCATTTTCCTGAACCGAAAAAACTAAATATCACTAACCATACCCACACTTACTCTTACCAGAGATGTTCGAACATTCATAATCATAAGCTAATTATTTCAAGAGAGATTCCTGTACATTGTAACATATAAACATATACATATACCTAACTTTATATAATTGCACACACTTTGACAACCACTTCAATA
Organism: Sepiola atlantica; assembly: GCA_963556195.1. NCBI lineage: Eukaryota > Metazoa > Mollusca > Cephalopoda > Sepiida > Sepiolidae > Sepiola > Sepiola atlantica. Next base: position 57,591,146 of record OY744517.1, on the reverse strand, counting down.
GAAACACATTTAAATAAAGGAAGGTAAAGGAGAAAGCAATAAGCTAGCAGGAACGAAAAAATGAATCAAGCACGACACATTCATGTAAACGACAATTGTCATGGCTATGTTTCTCAAGTGATTTTTGAACATTGTCCAATCATGTTCAGAGAAATACACTTTTCTTGATTGAATAAGTTTGGTGAATGTGTTAAAAAACCTATTCCAGATAATAAGGAAGCAAATTGTATAAGATGTATGTGCGTATTTCTTGTAGCTTATAATCACACATACATGCATAGACAATGTGCTTGTACATATTAGACGAAGCTACTACAGTTTATTTAAATGAAGTTATTTTTTATTATTCACTTCTTATTAGTATCACAAGTGTTACATTCAAACCGTTCTCAGTTGCCACATTTTTAAGGCGAGTCTTATGCATGAATGATTTTCATTTATGCACGAAAAGGCTTTCGTGAGATTCCTTGTGCAGTCATGCTTGTTTCTTTTCGTTCCTTTACTTCCAACCCTAAGGCTATAATCTACATTATTTACCTTCTTGCAGGGTGTTAGGCACAAGGTCATGTGTGATTTTGAAAAGACAACGACAATAAAATAAGATCTTACAAAATATGCCTGAGCAGCTCCGTCACCATTCTCCAGTAGGAGCGCCTCGAGCAGTTAGCAATGAACCAACCACTTTTCAGAAATAATGTAAAATCTAGGAAGGTGAACCTCCGAGGACTTAACAGAAATATTCTTCAGCCCGACATCGACAAAAACTGTCGAACTTAGTTTGCATGAAATAGTTATTCCTTAAATATTCCAGTGTTTTAATTAATTAGCTAGTGCAAACAACATACAAAAGAAGTCTAATATAACTCATTTACTGATTCTGATCATTGCCAAGACGAATTATATGAATTTACACAGGAAAAGAATAAGTTGACCGGAGAATAAATATCGGTATTATTTATTGTTCCCGTGAGCCTCATTCTGTTTGGCGGGAAGTTGTTAAATATACATAACATCTAAATACTGTAATTTGACTCTCGTTGACAACTTGGTTTTAAATGCGTCTTCTTCAAGAGACATTAGCTTTCAGTCCATTTATCAAGTTTCAGTTTCAAAATTGTATTTTTATTGCTAAAATGCTGACAGACACAAACACAAGAGAAGTAGTTATACAATTTTTGTTATGAAGAGATACAAATATAAGTAATATTGATCCCCTCAAACACATATTTGCGTGTATTTACCCAACTAAACGTAATATTGAATAAGAAGTAAACGTGTGTCTAATATATACGTAAACTCATCTTGTGTTTACAAGAAAATAACATTTAATGAAAATACAATAAGATAATAATAATATGGACATTTATGTGATGGAAAAGTGTAAGTGCAATTCAAAATTCATCTGAGGAGCGACTGAGACTGAGAAAAAAACGAAGTTTTTACTAACAAAGTGGCGTAAATGTACACCGTGTATACTCGCGTATGATGCAAGTTTATGAGACCTAAATTTAAATATTCATCTAATATATGTCTTATTGTTTTGTTTCATTATATTATATTATTGGCCCAGAGCTCAATCAAAATATTTTTGTAGATATGTTTCTGACGTGTTTCTCTGTCGGTTGATTGGTGGTTAACGCTGGCGTTTTCTCTGTCGTGCTTAAGTTTTTGTTTTACCAAAAGCATATACTGAATAGACACAACTTTTTCATATCGGTTCTTGTAATTCGATTGGTTTATCTTTTTAAAAATATTTAAATTACTATTTTGCATTGTATTTAATATATATATATATATATATATATATATATATATATATATATATATATATATATACATATATATATACATATGTATACATACATATATATATATATATATATATATATATATATATATATATATATATATATATATATTTAATGTAGTTTACATTAAGCAAGTTCCCACTGTAGACGTAAAGAGACTATTGCAAATTATGGGGGTAATTAAAAATTAGGAGCGAGATGCTTGTTTAAATAATGTTTAAATATCTGCTGGTTGGGAAAACAGGGAACAGAGAGGTAGTACCTAAGGCCGGCAGCTCAAGATTAAGAGCTATTGGAGAAGAAGTATATCTGGCATCTGGGGAACTCCACAGTGAATGGATGAGATTAAGCTGATTGTTGAGTTGTTGAGTGTATTTACGTCAAGGAGGCACTAGATCAGCAAGTTCATCGAAGCACATTCCATTGAAGTACTAGTAAAACAAGCACAAGGATGCAACATTACAGCGATAGGACACGAGCTGGAGCTTGGTGTATAGTGAAGGGCTTATTAGATTATATACTGTTTTTTGGACATTGTGTAAGAGGAAGAGACTGGTAGATGGTGCACCAGCCCAGATGTGACCACAATACTCCATTCATGAGCGGATGTTGTTACGTGTGAGACATTTTATAGCTCGGTAGAGGGATGCCACATCATTTGCAGCAGCCTTGGCAGTGTATTTTCTGCATTTGTTCACATTTATGTTACTTGTGAATGTACGGCCGAGGTGTGTGAATGTTGGATTCTCAAGTAAGGTTTTATTTGCAATGGCAATCGGGCGTTAAAGTGGTTACTTGTAGTTGTTGAAGAAAAGTAGCTTTGTCTAAGCAGCATTAAACGTTACCATCCATTTATCGCCCCGTGCTATTACAGACTGAAGGCCACTTTCTAAGGATTCATCCAATGCCTCGGATATGTGCGCGTCGGTTTTACTTAAATGACGAGGGTAGAGCGTGATGTCGTCAGCAAAGATACTCATCTCAAACACAATGTCATCAGGGAACTCGTTTATGAAAATCAGGAACAATAAAAGTCCAAGGATAAATTCATGAGGTTACACCTGCATTTATGTCATGTTATTTGAATACCGTGCCATCAAGGACAGTGCACCAGTACATGAGAGCATTTCCTTAATACTATTATGATCAAGTAAATATCTTTTATATTACCATTCAACAAATTAGTGAAATATAATTATTGTTTGCGAAATTAAAACATCCGTTCTAAAATATAATGTCGTATTTTTCTGTTTATTAACACTGTTCGCAATTTCTGATGTCAGATAGGGTATTGGTTTACTCCTCTCCAGGAGTTAGGCACACGGCCAGTGTTTATCTTACTCCCACAAGTAAGATGTGACCCATGGTCGGGTCGGGAAAGTGGGGTTTAAAAATTGCCTGGACAGCTCCGTCGGCATTCCCCGGTAGAGGCGCTTCAGGCAGTAAGCAATACACTTACTCCTCAGATAGGGTAGCCATGACCAAATTGATACATTCTATATTACCATTAAACAAATCCGTCAAAAGAAATTATTACTTGCGAAAAGAAAGAGCCGTCTTAGAATATAATGTAATTTGTTCTTTTGATTATCACCTGTTTGCATTTTGTTTTATGTCAGATTAGGCGGTTATGACAAAGTATATATCTTAGATGTTACCATTACACAAATAAGTTGAAATAAATCATTTGCAGAAAAACATCCGGTTTAAAATATAATGTAAGATTTTTTGTTTTTTGCTTAACACAGGTTTTCAATTTCTAATGTCAGACAAGACAGCCATGTATCTTTTATTCAACCATTAAACAAATGTAAAATATGTTCTCAAATAGCGTACGCATATCGCACATGTTCTTGATTAAAGGAGTTTTAAATGAAAATGCAGACTAATTTACGGTCTCTTAATTTTGTCATTAATGCTTCTAAAACGCCACTGTCATATACTAGAACCAAAACAATGTCATTTATGTAGGGCCACTATTATATAAAAATAACTTATATTAATGTGACCGTGTTGGATACAAGAACCAAAATCATGTTCACTTACGTAAGACCACTATTATTAAATAGAACCAATATAATTAGCATCTGCTATATCAAAGAAACCATATAATGTTCATTTACGTAGCGCAACTATTATAAAAAATAACTCATATTAATTCGCTCCTGTCGTCTTAAAGAACCATAATCATGTTCATTCACGTAGAGCCACTATTATAAAAAAATTACTCATATCAATGCGTCCCTGTCGTATCAAAGAACCAAAATGATGTTCATTTACGTAGCGCAAATATTATATAAAAAAAATAATATGAATGCGTCTCTGTCATATCAAATAACCTAAATCATGTTCATGTATGTAGGGACACTTTTATAAAAAAAAACGAACTCCTATCAATTCCCTCCTGTCGTATCAAAGAACCAAAACCATATTCATTTTCCTTACGCCCTATTATAAAAGAAGAACTCATATTAATGCGCTCCTGTCATATCAAAAAACCAAGATCATATTAATATACGTAGGCCCACATTTATAAAAAAGAACTCATATTAATGCACTCTGAAGTAATAGCAAAATTAAAAACGAAAAATTAAAAAACACATCCGTTTTTTTAAGTCTCTGAATCAGAAAGTTATATTGTTGTCATATTAGCTAAATTGGTATAGCGATTTTCGCTGTAGGCGTAAACATTGCCAGTTCGAATCTCGCCTTCTGTCTTAATTTTATTTATTGTTTATGTATGTATCATTTAATGTTATAGTGTGACCTATTTCTTGCCTTTACAAAAATTCTCGATCTCGCGCAGACAGAAATCCTAACGCGGTGACATCGTGGCAGAGAATCTCTTTCATTATATTATATGTAGATTTAAAACCAGATAAATGTTTTTCAGTATATGAAACATCTTTTTATTTATTTAAATCAAATATTTCGACATAAACGTATCTTCTTCAGTGTTTTTAGGCAGTTTTTTCATTGTCGAAATCTACCATCGGCCAGACTGATTAGAGATCATGAAATCTCCAGATATGAATTTTTTGTAAGGCAGAGAGTAGCATACACGCGGGTACGTGAGCTACTAGAAAAAATCGCCAAGTGAAATTATGTTATCAGATTAAAATCAGATAAGCGATGTGATATATATATATATATATATATATATATATATATATATATATATATATATATATATATATATATATATATATAGGTTGATTGGAAAGTAACGCCATATTCTCGTGGATGAAGAAGCAAAAGTTATGAATTATGTGTTATTTTTTCCTGTAGTCCTACCATTCTACGAGCGATGTTTTTGACATTATGAGAAAATGCTGTTTCATAGCTCGGTGTCTGTTTTCAATGCTCTCATAATAGTCATCGCATTCATTTGTCAGTCTATTCATATTGTTTACATAGGTCTTTGAGTAGGGTGTTAGCCTTTACAAGTATTGACTCATTAGTTCCTTATAAAATCAATTGATGCGGTTTCCAGACAACTTGACAAGCTGATGGCGATTGCTGGCACCCATATCAGATTTTGAATAAAACGTCATACATTTTTTAAATTCACTTATTGTAAACAATATATTTCAGTAATTAATAACGAACACTTAATAATAGGAAGTTACTTTCAACTCACTCGGTAGACCATGTTATTTCTATTAATATTATTTATTTTTACATTAACACTGTATAAATTTCTAACCACCCTTTATACATATGTATATATATATATATATATATATATATATATATATATATATATATATATATATATTTCTACAGATGAAAGATGAGAATAAAAATATACAATATTTATTAGAACATCAGAAGTTCAAAGCAAGGAGTTTCATATCCTTAATCCATTGATTTTCAAAGACACACTCCTTTCATAACAGAATAAAAAACGCTAGATTATTATTAAACGATAATTCAACTATCTTTAGTTTCATTCAACATTTTAATATACATATATATATATGTGGGGGGAAGTAATTATAGTTATCATATTAATTATAAAACTATGATAAGGCAAGTGTCAAAAATATATATCTATTATTATTATTATTATTTATTTGACTGTTATAAAAATACACATAACGACAGGCCCTACTTCTAGACCTTTTCTTGACCTCAATACACGAGGCTTGTGTGACGAAAGATAATAGCCCACTAGGGAATGATTATCACATTGTGCTAATGATTTATATTACCCTAAAAAGTCGTCCAAAAGCTGATGAGCCGTAGCTCAAAATAACGAGATACTACGAGCAGGCTGATTTTAAGTCATTCAGAGATCACATCAGCGACGCTCCACGGAGAGAAATCTTCTCACTCCCTGCTGATCAGTGTGCAACTGAGTTAACTGAATGGGTCGAAGCAGGCATTGAAGTTTATGTCCCCATGCGAAAATTGTTTAGCAACTCCCACTTCCCCACCTAATGGTTACCCTCGGAATGTGCAGCTGCCATTGCTGAGAGGCAACAATCATTCCGTACATTCGGCCACTATAAGTCAGCTACTAATAGACATGAATTTATAAAGTTAATAAATAATTGTAAGGCCGTGATAGGTGAAGCAAAGAGAATGTATACTGAGTTAATAAAAAAAACGCATTCAGTCACAGAAACAAGGTACTCGAGATTTCTGGAAAATCTACAGTAGTGTGGTCAATAAATGGTCAATCAACGATTCCCTCACTATCAAGCCACACTGATGTCGTTTGCACGGCAACTGATAAGGCTAAACTACTTGCCCAACTTTTCGCCTCTTACTTCACAGAAATGCTACAGTGTGTCTTTTCAGGTTCATCGCGATGCATGCATGCCTTTAGACTGACGGTGTTGGTTTTTTTCTGATGACAGTTCGATAACCATGCCCAAGGTAACCACCCCCTCCCCAAATTCCAATTGCGGACCGAAGCCACACTTGATTATCTGGTCATCACCCCATTCATGGTCAGAAACATCATAAAAAAACCTTGACGCCTCCAAAGTACGTGCTTATGATCTTATACCTGTAATATTAATAGAAAAATGCTTTGATGAACTGGCCCATGTCCTCTCCAAACTCTACAATAATGCCTAGCCGAATTTTCCTTTACCAATGGCTGGAAAATTGCATCTCTGGTACCAGTCTACAAGAATTCTGGAAATAGAACCGATTCTTTGGACTACCGCCTAATCAGTCTACTCCCGATCTTTGCTCAAATCTTTGAATCTATAATCAATCTAGCGATAGTCCGGCAGTAAGTTAATGTTAAACTTCTTTTTGACCGCCAGTATGGATTTAGACAAGACCGATCTGATGCAGACATCCTAACGGTCATCTCTGTACGCATGTATAATTCACTGGACAGCTGAAGCTAGGGCAGAAACGCTTAATATAATAAGATCCTTCCAAACCAAAAGAAAGATCCATGGCCGTTAATCTCATTTGTTAATAAGTCAAAGCGAAATGTAGACCGAGGTAAGAACCGCTATTAGTCGTACAGTTGTACGTAACCGTACTGATAGTCCTTAGGTAAGCTAGAACATATATATATATATATATATATATATATATATATATATATATATATATTTATGTATATATATATATTTATGTATATATATATATATATTTATGTATATATATATATATTAATATATATATTTATATATATATATATATATGTATATATATATCTATATATATGTGTATATATGTATATATGTATATATATTTATATATATATATGTATATGTATATATATTTATATATATACATATATCACTATATATATATATATATTTATTAAAATTAGAATAAGGAAATACCTATGTAAAAGAATAATAAACATAATTTTATTACAGAATATACTTTGCATTGAACAATCGAAGTTAGATATAAATCTGAACATTCGTATATATATATATATATGTACATATATATATATATTTATTGATATGTATATATGTATATGTATATATATATATATATATATATATATATATATATTTACATATATATGTTTATGCATATATATTTATATATATATATATATGTATATGGATATGTACATATATGCATATAATTATATATATATATGTATATATATATTTATATATATATACATATTTATTTATATGCATATAAGTATATGTATACATATTTATATATATATATATATATTTATATATATATATAATTATATATATATAATAATATATATAATTATATATATATATATGTATATGTATATATATAGTTGTATATATATATTTATATATATATATAATTATATATATATAATTATATATATATATATATATTTATATATGTATATGTATATATATATATATATCTGTATATGTATATATATAATTATATATATATATATATATCTGTATATGTATATATATATATATAATTATATAATTATACATATATACATATGTGTATGTATATATATATATATCTTTATGTAAATATATATTTGATTATATATATTTATATGTATATATATATATATGAATATATATATATTTATATATATATATATATATATATATATATATATATATATATATATATATATATATATATATATATATATATAGGAAGCGGTATGTCAACGTGATTATTGTAATATTCGAGACCGTTATTTCTATCCTGAGTGCCATACGGTCTTCATATAAAACACAATAAAACGAAAACAAAATTTGCCATTTCAGGTCGTTTGACAATATTTCACCATTAAACTTTTTTCATGAATAAAGTCTAAAAAATGTCAATTCGTCGATACTCAATTCCACATAGCTTTGATTTAATTGTGGTTTATTTGTTTAGTGACCTTTCTAAGAATGTGCATAACTATGGTCTAGTTAGTGTTTAATTGTGTCCGCAGGGAAAGTCCCAATTTCAGTAAAATGACAACCGCCACATTAAAAATCGTTATATATGACATTATCTTGAATTAAACTAATAATGTTATCGAAATAGTAATGATTATTTCGATTATGAATAAATCCTTATTGGTTCCTCAGACATGAAGAATGTATACTCATGAACATATATATATATATATATATATATATATATATATATATATTTAGGCAAACATTATTAAATAACACGGAGTGGTTTTGTTTGATGCGACTTTTTTTTTTTTTTCAATTTTCCGAATTGTCCATCTGATGTGTCGGTCAAATTGATATAAATATGATCCATGGAATGGAACAAGAAAGTTCCATTCTTTTTTCTTTTTTGCAAGTACTTTCGATTTGAATCGTCAAATCATCTTCAGGCGGTATTAGTTTTAGTGTATTTACTGTTGTGCTCATTTTTGAAGTATAACGGCAAGTAGTTTATATTTGAAAACGCGTCTGTAAAGTTGAAATGTACATGAGAGCGTGAGGGCGTTCTACACGTACGAGAGATTTAAAGTTTGACTGTTTAAACCGTTAAGAAATTGATGACGTAAAATAAAGTGCATAGAATTCAAACGTATAACAGCATAATGGCTAAGAATTTGGTAATGTTAATTATAATGCTAGACACTTTAAAATGTTGCGACTAGTTTCATAATTGACATTATTAATTGTGGGATGTTTAGTTTTTATGTAGAGGGCTTAGAGTATTTTTTATTTTTTGATATTGGTATCATGGTGTATTATTTTGTATTGTTAACAAGGATGCTTCTATATTGGGAGGGGGTGCAATTATGTGTTTTTAGGTGTTGGCATATAGAGCTAGTGTCGGAGAGATGTAGGGTGAGTCTTCGGGATAGTGTTGTGGAAGTGAAACTTATGTAAGAATTAGTTTTTTTTATTGTTGTCGGAGATACATTCTCCCATAGGGCATTGGGACTGATATATTACATTGGTTCTTCCTAATGTATTTTGGGTATATATATATATATATATATATATATATATATATATATATATATATATATATATATATATATATATATATATCAGTTCTTTTGTAAGAGTGTTGGGAAAATCCCAGCAGAGTGCTCGATTAATTGAGAAAATCAAAACCTGAAATATACATAGACATGGCACAGGGAAGCTTCAAGAAAAGAGTGTACACACACATTGATATTTTTAATACACAAAAAAAAGGCGTGCACAAGACTTGCGACCCGGTAATGGCAACTAAAACATGAGGACACACCCTTTACCATTACATTTAAAGAAATAGAGAGAAGACCATTATACTTCTCCAGCCATTAATAGATGGTCTTCGTATTATGCAGACAAATATTTAATATTAAGGGTCATTATTGACCCAAATGCAAAGTGTGTAAACATTAAGGATGTCATTTTTAAAGGATGTGCCCATAGGAGACAGGGAATTCTTATAAACTGGACTGGGCGGTACACATAAATGACTACCGGCAATACCCCTGCCAAATACATAACCTGAAAAAGCTCGTACAATACCAGACCTACTTTTATATTTGTTCCTTCTACCCCGGAATGTCCTCTTCCAATTATCTCCTCCCCACGATTATTTTCATATAGTCAATTCTTATACCCAACCATGAAACCAGTAAATTACACTACAAAATATCAAAATACATTTCCCAGTTGTTAAGAGAAAAGAACCTACTTTCTTGATACTAAAACAACAGCTTTAAAAACTTCCCTAACAGAATCAATCGACTGCTTAAATCTTATTCTTTACTCGGAATCAGACTTAATTACCCACATCATAATTTTTTCATTATTTTCATGATAAATTGGTAAATTATACCTATAATATAAGTGTTAATTATTGTATACAGAATCAATTAAGGATGCGTAGAGTTACTTCCGTTAGATTAGTTAATCGGTGGCAATTCCACGCTTACGATATTTTAAATGAATTTAAATTATTCTTTTTAAGTGATAAAACATTTTAAAGTCTTTAAATTTACATTTAAAAAATGTAAATGTTATATTTAAATTATTGATTTATGTTTTCATAAATGTAATTGTTAACTTCATATTCCTTTCATTAACACATAATTTAGACGAAACTAATTAAACCATTCAAAACGAATAACGACAGATATTGAAAATATTATTTTAAATTATTAATTGTTTTTATTTTTTAATTATTAACTTTAATATTTTACACCCGTTTTAGTTTACTGTATTAAGCTTTTTTAATCTCACAGATATTTCCATAACATAAAATACAGACATTTCTTAATAAAAAAAAAAATTATTATTTAGTAATGAAAATCAGTACTATTGGTTTGAAGCTCAGAAAGTGTTTACCTCCCGGTAATCTTCAGCTTTGTTGTTATCTTTTTTAAAAATAGATTGGCTCGTATCACTCCCGTTTAGATAAGTTATTTGCTTTTTTTATGTTTAAGCAGGCCGATGAAAAAGGTTAGTAGTTACTTCAATCGAATCTGAGGAATGAGCTACATTTTACTGGTCGAAGAGGAAGCCAGTGACGAGTGGGAAGAGAGTGTAAAATTAGGAGAGTGGGAGGAGAAGGTTTAGTTGATGGAACTATGGTATTGAGTAGTTTGAATTTACTTATACCATTGCAAAATGTTATATTACTTATATGACTTCCAGACAACGCCAGATCAACATATCTTCTAACATTTTATTTCCCTCCTCTGCAGGAGTTTACATATAGTCAGGTATGGGTTTTGATCAAGGTGATTATGTAGAACTAACCGGGTTCCAAACCGGCACACCCAGGTCCTCAGTTCGCATCGTAAACCACTTAGTGATCACCTACTTCATCTAGTTTATTGAGCATTTTGATCAACTTTTGATACTCAACAAATAAAATAGAGAAGTTATTTCACCCACGCAACATTGCGTTTAAACAAACCCTTTATTTTCAGGATGTTCGGCGCTTTTAGATTACTATATACCACTTACCAAATGTAAAACTGTAATCTTACATTTACTGTTCCTGTTAAGGGTGTTACTCAAACCACTAAAATAAAATTAGGGATACGTTCAGTACTTTACTAAAATCATAATTTCCAATGTGTGGATGTTATGTAGATTTTGTAATCTTTTTTTCTAGCGAAACACAAAAACATACGCAAACACATAGACATTAAGTTTTATAGATATACTCTACACATTGTTCACAGAAAAAGACGATGTTCGCTACGTCCGAAAAATCCCAACAGAAAATTAGAAACAAAAGACATGTTGTGTGTTTTTTAATACCAAAGAAAACAGCTTGCTGTTAAAAAAACTCTGACACGTTTTTTTTTCTCGGCCACATTTTTTTCTCCCTGTTTTTTTTTGTTTGTTTGTTGCCTCTAGTTATTAACTAGATGGCGTCCAAAACGACTGAAAATTCGGAATGGAGCAAACCACCAAAAATGTCTATAAATGTCAGAGATTTCGTGGAACAAACAAAAAAATACGAACACATGGTTACTGAACAAGGAATTACCGTGGATTTATCAAAGGTTAAAGAAATAAAAAAAGGACAGTAACCATGTTTGTTGTCGATTAAAGAATTTAAAAATTCATCAGGACCTCTTCTCGATTTAATATGCAAGTTATTGGCAACTGCAGGATTCAAACCGCAAAGTTTAATCAAGTGTAAGGGATTTAACACTTGGAATACTTTGTTTTCTAACGAAGAGATGTGTGCTAATCTCTCACTTACTCAAATAATCACGCAGGACTATGTTTTACGAACGGAGTACATGGGTAGAAGACGTTCTTCAATTTCTATTTTAAATGTGCTTTTTTATGTAAAAGGCGAACATTTAGTGCTTTTTTTCTAAGATTTGGCGAAATCACAGATGTCAATTTTGACGAATTTCCAGGTACATGGAACTTCGAAATACTCATCACCAAGAAAGCTTATGACAGCATCCCCTACTATTTACAAGTAGGGGAGTAAAAAACTACCCATTATATTGGCCGGACGAAGAACTGTGTGTTGGTATTGTGAACAACTAGGTTATTTGACATTTGATTGCCCACATAAAAATCCACTCAGAAAACGACGACCCCGATTACCAGACAATCCGAGGCAGGCCCCCACCTCGATCCTCCAGCTACAATTGGTTTACCTATTACATCTACATCTGACGACTCCGAAGACGAATTCCTTGCTCTACCTTCTGCAGAAAAAGACGAGGAATGGATTATTGTTCCGGGGAAAAAAACCCGGGTCGGGTCTCTCTCGAAGAAATGAGAGAAAAAGAAGTGCTTCAAAACGACCCGGGGAAAGACAGTTACATTAAGGCAAAAGAGCTTAAATCTAAATTAGATAAAAAGTAGAAAAAAAGAGAAATAAGAAAGAAACAATTCAGCCACTTCAGATAAAATCTCTACCCCCAATCCACGTCCCCAGCCGATCACCAAACCAATATTTAAAAAAAATTCTAATTCTCCCAAATTAATGCCAACCCCAATCACTGGCTCGATTTTAGACAAACACTACAAGCTTATCCCTCTAAGTTCGATTAAATCGTCTAAAAAAATCACTTCTCCTAAACCTTCTCCCTTTGTTTCCCCATTGAATACCCCCCAAAATACCCCACCTGCGTCACCCACAAAGCAACACTCCCCTTCGCCTTCTCCAGCATCACCTATGGGGCCTAGCCCCCCTTCCCCCTCCCAAATGGAAGACATGCCTCCCCTCCACTTATTACACAGAAGAGGCAGAGGACCCTTTCTGTGGAAAGGAAAACTAAAATAACCGCCTTCCCTTCTGGGGAGGATATCTGCAAAGTGGCATGCGCCTAAATAGAAACAGTAAAGCATTACCACCTCTCCAATATAAGTGAGCTCCTTAAATTCAAAGAAGTCGGTGGTATAACCATTGAAGACCCTGCTAATTTCCCCAACGCCCCTATAGTCCTTACAGTTGTAAGGAAGTAACCAGAAGCGAAGGCTCTATGGCAAATGCTGGAAGAGGCGAACAACACTTTCAATTTCACCATTCCCATGGCCATCTTTAGTCGTTTTAAGAAAAGATTGTTTTGGGAAGGTTCCCATAAGGTTACACCCCTGTCCTGTATAGGATAGCGAAACTCACCTATCGTTTGGATGTTGGCGGCATCTCCCATGATAGTCAAATTAATGATCAGATGGGTAAACAATCCTTTGGGAGAGCCGTCGGCATCCTGATTACTGCTATGTTCGTTTCTGGAACCCTACTCTAAGGCACCCTCATGGCTCTCTTTCTAGCGAGTTTTAATGTCCGGTGCTTGAGGACCGACGCTCGTAAATGTCGGGTCGCTACAGACCTTCAGCGCCTCGGAGTGCATATATGTTGTATTCAGGAAACCCACTTGATTTCTGGGGACTATTTAGGTGCGCTAGCTAAGGGTGTTCACGTTTATTCAGCGTACTTTAATTATTCTGCTAGGTTTCCTGGCTGGTAAGCAAGTCCTTAGATGCGTCGTGTGCCCCTAGCTACATGGATCCGGAAGGGAGACTTTGTGTCTTGGATATTACCATAAAGGAGAGCATCTCGGTTCGTCGGGGTTTATGCGCCCAATAGCCATTCTGAGCTCGGTTCTTTCTTTCGGCGAATCGAGCAGTTCTTGAATTCTACTTCTCGGACGGTCATTCTAGAGGGAGACTGGAACGCGGTCCTGGATCCCGATTTAGATCGTAATCGGTCTAGGGGTACTAACACCGATCGGGATGCTAGATTATTTCGGGACTTCCTCGATAAGTACCGGAATGAAAAGCCCCGAGATAGGGTATGGACTTGGATATCTAGACGCGGCTCCGATTTGGTACAACTTTCGAGTTATATCGATCGGTTCTTAATTAGAGGAGTCGACGTAGGATTAGTTGAATGTCCAAGTTTTCATAATATAGTTTACTCAGCCCATAGACATGTTCGGGTCCTGGTAAACTTACATAGACCTAAGCCTAGTTTAGCTGGGTACTGGAAGCTCAACACTTCGTTGTTCGATGTGAAGGGCTTCCAGGAACAGCTATTACTAACCTTACAGCGGGAATTGACGTGTGGGCTGTAATTGGGAATAAGAAGTGGATTCATTTTAAGAAGGTTATTTAGTCCTTTACTGCCGATTTTAGCAGACGACTCAACCTATCAACTATAGCAGCTAAAGTGGCACTAGAGTCTAGATTAGATCGGGCGGTGGAGGTGGGGGATAGCTCTAGTGTTACTATAATTATTAAGGCCAAGCTGGCTTCTTTGGCTTTCCAAGAACACCAGGCTTTAGTGATTAGGGCTAGGTTAAAAAGAGTGCCTAACGAGGCGGCAAACATGGCCGCTTAACTGCGTGCAGAGGAGCATCGACATGCATTTGATCGACATATCGCTCGTGTCTCATTGCCGGATGGGGACTCGTGATAACACACGAAGGTATTCTGGAGGCTTTTCGCTCTCATTTTCAGGATACTTTAACTCGGGAACCCGGTTTGTCTTTAGCACAATTCGATCCCTATTTACCGACTTTCTTCGTCTTGAGGCGACCGAAGCGGCTAGGTGCGAAGGTTGCATAACAGAGGATGAAGTCCGGGAAGCCTTCGGGCGAGTCGGCCTTAACATGTCTCCGGGGATTGATGGTTTGCCCTACGAGGTGTATTTGTTCCCTTGCTGGCAGTTTTGTTTAACTCGTGGTTAAGGAACAGGTCTATTCCCCAGTACTTGACCATGGGTTTAGTGAAATTGTTACGCAAAAGCAAAAATGGTGGGGATGGGTTAGATAATTTTCGGCCCCTAACAATGCTTAATACGGAGTTAAAGATTTTGGCCAAGATCTTAGCCAATCGTCTGCAACTTGTTTTGCCTGGTCTAATTAGCCCCGAACAGACGTGTTCTGTGAAGGGCCGGACCATTCAGGATAACTTACACTCGATAGGATTGATCATAGATTAAGTCGACACTGAAGCCGCGTTGATCAATTTAGACTAGTCCAAAGCATTCGATAGGGTGGACCATCGATACTTGGAGGCTGTTTTGTCTGCGGACGGTTTTGGCTCGCAATTCCGCTCCTGGATTCGCCTCTTGTATGCGAACCACGGTGTTAGGGTTGAAGTGAATTGCATGAGGTCTAGTACCTTCAGATTGTCCAGATCCCTTCGTCAGGGGTGCCCTCTTTCACCGCTGCTTAATGTGCTTGTTTTGGAACCTTTCCTTAACAGGCTAAGTGTGAATCCGGTCCTGCGTGGAATTACTTTGGCAGGTGCTTACACCACGTTGAAGTACTCCGCCTATGCTGACGACTTGACTGTGCTTGTAACGAGCAATGCCGAGATTAGTGTCGTCGACAGAGAAATCAGAATGTATGAAACGGTGACAGGAGCCGAAATCAACTACAATAAGTCTATTTGCTTGCGCATTGGTGTCTGGAAGGGTGTTTCCTTGCAGGGACCCTTTGGTTGGACGGATGGGCCTTGCGAGCTACTCGACGTCTGGTTTGGTCTTGATCTTCAGCTGGAGAAAAATTGGTCGGAAGTCCTGAAAGCGATTAGGGCAGCAGATGGTCTGTGGTCCCGCAGAAATCTTTCGTTAAAGGGGAGAAAGGAGGTGTCTGCTTCTCACATTTATCCGATCATCCTATACTGTCTTTCAGTGCTTCCACTCCCGTCGGATACACTGTTGGAAATGCAGCGGGTTCTGTTCAAGTTGTTGTGGCTTGGTAAGGCCCCTACGGTCCGTCGCGAGATTTGTTACCTTCATCCTTCTGAGGGCGGTCTGGGTATGCCTAGCATCGAAATTCGATGCCACACTCTTAGGCTGTTTTATCTAGACCCAATAAGTATACAATCTGAGAGAAACAGTGTCCTTTGGAAGGAAGACACTAAGAAAGCCTTTCCGGCTTTGAGAAGTGTGCACTTGGATGAGGGGAAGGCACACAGGTTGCCCCGAAACGAGTGCTCCTTCTATCGCGAATGTAGACATGCGTTGAAGTTCCTTTCAAGGGTGACAGAAAGCCTCTCTAACACCCTGCTGTTGTCTCGAAAGGCATTATATCGGGTAATGGTGAGATGGGCTGTCCGAAATGATAGGCCTGAGGGGGAGCTCCGCTCAATCTGGCCTTGGGCGCCTGGATCAAGGTGCTTTGACAATGACGAGGCATCACTGACCTGGCTGACGATTTTTAATGCACTCTGGGTAGGTAAGAGGCTTCATTCAGCACGCTTGAGTAATTCTCTGACTTGTGTCAGATACGGTGATGAGGACGAGACCATAAGTCACGTCTTCGTTTTTTGCCGCATCGTCGTGCCGCTGATTAAGCTTGTTGCAGGCTACATGGTTCGTATTCTTAACGTATCGTCTTTTGACCTGGAACCCATTAATGTATGCAGCAACTGGGCTCCGACAACCGATAGGCAAAACGGTTTACGTTTTTGAACTTACTAGCGATTATGAGAGTTACGATTTGGAAGACTAGGTGCAAGACAGTCTACGGAGCTGAGACCTTCACTTCTCTCGACCGTATGGCGATTTTCAAATATTACCTGAAGGCTCGCATTAGGGCAGAGAGGGTGAAACTCTCTTCGGCAGATTTTGGTGAAAGGTGGGTGACTGGAGCACGACTGTGTAGAGTGGCTGGCGCTAGATTAGAGTTGTATCTGGACGTGCCTTAGGCAGAGAATATTGGGTTCAGGAAACGAACTCTGCTTTAATTTTAAGTTAGATTTAGACTTATTTTAAGTTATTTTCGGTTTAATTTTCTGTTGATGTTTAAGTTCAACAATTTAGCTAGTGTATGATTGATTCTATTACATGCCCCCTTTTATTTTGTCATCATCCCACTCCCCTTTTTATTTTCTACCCCACCCCCCTTCCACCCCTAATTAGGTGACTGAGTGCTAGATCTGTCGGAGATGCATGGCACCCTTCGATAGTTTCGAAGGTGTTCTGAATAAAACGTTGGGGCCTGCATCAACCACCTTTTTTCGAGTTTTCGATTTCGACCGGCAAATCGGCATCTCTGCCACATTTCAATAACGGGGGGGGGGACTTTGACTAACCTTTATTTCTTTTGCATTGTATATATCATATTTTGTATATATAATTTTTAGTCCCACCCCCGTTGCATATATCTTATATGGGTTTTAAGTAGGATTTCATGGTATGAATTCTTATGGTGAATAGCGATGCATGTATAGTATGAATGTGGTATCATGGTGAATGATGGTCATGATTGAAACTAGCTAAGTTGAGTTTTTTTAAGTTAGAGATGACCGATCCTTTCCCCTCCCATTTTTGGCCTTGTACCTCATTTTGTGTACTAGTTTACGCAAATAAATATTTAGTACATTAGGCACTAGCACTGCTAACACTGACTTGTGTATAATTTCTCTGTTCAATATTCATTATTATTCTCTCTAAACCTGATGTTCTTTTATTTCATTGTTGGTACGCCTAAACAGGTCCACAACAACTGGCGACGTGTTATTCGTAAAGGACTTCGTTGGAAACACCTTCGACCTTGCAACCTGTGAGTGATAAACCAGTGTCTACAACACGGTCAACCTCCGATAAAAATTCTACCCGTTTTAAAAAAAACCCTGTGCTTTACAATTTTCGGGAAGATATTGGAAATATCGAATACATTCAAATTTGGGACGAGTCTGCCTTACAAGAAATAACCAGTTTAAACAATTACTGGAAGAAAAAAAAGGTAAGACAGATTTTACTATTTGTGTTCTTAGTTTTTCAATACGGAGTTTTACCTCGTGCAACAAATAAAATTGGGATACCATCTATTATATAAACGTCACCTGTCTGTATGGATGTATGTATGTATGTATGTATGTATGTATGTATGTATGTATGTATGTATGTTGGTCTTCTCCTCCGATACTACCCAACAGACACTTACGCAGATGACATTATTAAAACCAGCCAGCCCCCAGACGTGCTATCTCTGAAAATTGGGGGGAAACGTTCATATTTTCGTATAGAAATGGCTCGAAACGTTGAGGGGGGGGGGATGTTTTAAAAAATCAAGACATAGTACAAAAACGATTTGCGCATGCGTGAAATATATGTCACTTCCTCAATAAGACCATTTTGAACGCGCCAAATATGAAAAACGTAAGTTTACGTACTTTTTTTATTTGTTTCTGTAATCAACAATTATAAAGAACTTAATTTTTATTTAAACAAAAAAATTCGCTAATATTATTTGTTTATTAAACGTATCGTAAAAAATATATATATATATGAGTTTATTATGCATTCTGTCCTCGTGGGGAGGCAAGTAATAACTGACACAAAAACATTTTTGTTTAGTTTTCCAACGTGAAACGCAATATATTTTAATAAATAAACAAAAAATAACCGTACATTGGCCTCACCATCCATAATCAACAATTAAGATCGATAATTTTATTTACAAATATTTCTATAACTTAATTTTTTTGTTTATTAAACGTATCGTAAAAAAAAAAAACACGATATGACTTTATTATGCAATCTCCCTTCGTGGGGACGCAAGTAAATATTTACTTTTCACTTCGTAAGCCATTCTTTCTTCGTAGCATTTTCACGTTAGCAAACAGTTTAATTTATTTTGCACAAAGAATACACATCAAACATATGATATTATAATACATACTAAACAATATTCCAAATAACTTTTATATTTCGTAGGGGGGGGGATTCAGTTTACACGTATTTTTCAATTTTTTTCATTACTTTACATAACAGACACGAGATTACATAATAAAAAAATTAAAATAATTATACTCTAACATATAAGATACAATTTTTTTAACGTTTTCCTTCTGTTAAGAAATATACACCTCAAGAATCAATATATACCAATAATTATACCTTTCACTTCTTTTATAAACAAACAAATATGTGACTTCTACACTATTTGGACCGGACTGATTAGTTTATAGTATAAACTTTATACTAAGCAAATACTTTTTACAAATGGGATTTCAATTATCCTTTCATTTTTTTTTTTTTTAAAACAAATCTGTGACTTCTATACTATTTGGTAGAATTCGTTCGTAAACTAAGCAAATACTTTTTACAAATGGGATTTCCATTAACGACTATGAGAAAAAAATATTCAAAAAACGACATCCTTGAATTTTATTGTAATAAATACGCGTGGACATGTATTCAATTCACACGGATTTTCTATTTTCGTCATCATTACACGTAACAGACATCGACTACCTATTAACTAAGCCGACGTAATCAAATACGAATTTGTAAACGTCGCTAATTAAATATGATATGCTTCTACAAAAAACAAAATGAATAATTCCGATATTTCAGATTTACAAATATTTCTATAACTTAATTTTTTGGTTTATTAAACGTATCGTAAAAAAAAAAAACACGATATGACTTTATTATGCAATCTCCCTTCGTGGGGACGCAAGTAAATATTTACTTTTCACTTCGTAAGCCAACCCCAAATAAAACGGTAAAACATTTATATGTACACATCTGACTGACAATTGTTCATTCCCCCCCCCCAAAAAAAAACACAACAAATTAAAATATATTTATTTTATTCATCTAATTCAGCTCTTATCATTGTTGCTACAATACTAACGTAATAAGTTCAGAAACAAAAAAACACTTACAGATTTAGCGATTGTTATTCTATTATTTATTCTTTCTTCGTAGCATTTTCACGTTAGCAAACAGTTTAATTTATTTTGCACAAAGAATACACATCAAACATATGATATTATAATACATACTAAACAATATTCCAAATAACTTTTATATTTCGTAGGGGGGGGGGGGGAATTCAGTTTACACGTATTTTTCAATTTTTTTCATTACTTTACATAACAGACACGAGATTACATAATAAAAAAATTAAAAAAAGTATACTCTAACATATAAGATACAATTTTGTTAACGTTTTCCTTCTGTTAAGAAATATACACCTCAAGAATCAATATATACCAATAATTATACCTTTCACTTCTTTTATAAACAAACAAATATGTGACTTCTACACTATTTGGACCGGACTGATTAGTTTATAGTATAAACTTTATACTAAGCAAATACTTTTTACAAATGGGATTTCAATTATCCTTTCATTTTTTTTTTTTTTAAAACAAATCTGTGACTTCTATACTATTTGGTAGAATTCGTTCGTAAACTAAGCAAATACTTTTTACAAATGGGATTTCCATTAACGACTATTAGAAAAAAATATTCAAAAAACGACATCCTTGAATTTTATTGTAATAAATACGCGTGGACATGTATTCAATTTACACGGATTTTCTATTTTCGTCATCATTACACG
The DNA here is from genome assembly GCA_963556195.1 of Sepiola atlantica. NCBI lineage: Eukaryota > Metazoa > Mollusca > Cephalopoda > Sepiida > Sepiolidae > Sepiola > Sepiola atlantica. The sequence continues at coordinate 57,570,134 of OY744517.1, read as the reverse complement.
TAACGGACATCGACTATCTATTAACTAAGCCGACGTAATCAAATACGAATTTGTAAACGTCGCTAATTAAATATGATATACTTCTACAAAAAACAAAATGAATAATTCCGATATTTCATATTATAATAATTTAAAAAAAAAAAAACACCTAACAATTAATATAAAGATTTACATTTTACTTATTTACATGAAGTTAAAACAACTGTTACTTATACAGAATTTGAACTTTCTTAGAATCGTTTTAAACGATCACTATTGACTAATCACTAACTACTCATTTCATTGATAAATTTTCACTTCAGAAATTTCTGTTGCCTACTTTCAGAAACTTTTCATTCATACAATAAGATAAATCGATGACTTTACATTCAGTTTGGCACTTCCGGTTGACTCGGTGGAATGAATGGAACTCTTCAATTATTAAGTCCAAGTGACGTTTGAAATGCAGAACTACCCTTACTTATTACAATAAAAAATGTTCCCCCACCCACCCCCACCTAAATATATAAGACAGCGACTACATAATAACGTGCCACCCATTATAAATAATATTACAATATTTTTATAAATAATATTACAATATTTTTAAGTATAAAAACTCATCCGACATAATCAAATATGAATTCGTAAACGTCGATAATAAAATATGATACACTTCTTTTTAAGGCATTAGAACTTTACACGATAAAAAAACAATTGACAAATTCAGATATTTTCCATTATAATAAATTTACAAAAAAAACATTAAACTCACAAAAAAAAATTAAAAAAACAATTGCTGAAATTTTTTAATAAACACTTACTCTGTCTGTGATAAGGGGGCCTTTTAAAATTAAAGAAGCCTACAGAGCCACATTAAAATCACCCCCCCCCAAACTGCTGCCCTTATATTAAATACATTTTCTTCTTTTTTCAACATACACTAATTGACATTAATTTAGACTTAGATTTACCCGTGAGGCGGTGGCAAGCGACATGTTGTCGATAGTGTTCACCACTCGACTACAACAATATTTCTGTTTCGCACTTACTACAATAACTTCCAGTAGTATTTACTGACCAACACCTCAGATTTGTTTGCCTTTCAAGCTCCAAACGGAAACAGAATTTACGTGCTTTAAATAGTAATTAATGCCCCCCTTCATTTGCCCAATTGATACACATCAGAAACATATTACATACAATAACATATCCTTTGGACTTTTAACACAATACATGGTTCAGATCAAAATTGGTTTAATTTCTTGCAAATCAGACGTGACTAACCTGCCACATTTTCAAGATTTTCATAGCAAGAGTTTTCCATCTAAAGCTAGGTATCCTTATCCAACTCCTAACGAAAGGAAACATTTTAGGAGTGGTCATAGCATACATGTACACTGTTGAGTGGCAGAAAAGAGGATTGCCACATGCTCATTGTCTGGTTTGGCTTCAACAAAAATTGAGATCCTCTGACATAGATTCAGTTATCAGTGCAGAAATTCCGGATCCAGTGGCAGATCCGCTTTTACATGATATCATTAGGCACCATATGATTCATGGACCATGTGGAAACATAAACAGATGTTCACTCTGTCTCAAAGATGGACACTACAGTAAGAGATATCCCAGACACTTCTTGAGTGAAACTCAATCGGATACAAATGGCTACCCACAATATCGACTATCTCCTTTAGCTGGAGGTTTTGAGACGACAGTTACCCTACCTGGCAACATAACGGTTCCTGTAGACAACCGATGGGTTGTACCACATAATAAACTGCTTTGTAAGATTTTTGATGCACATATCAATGTTGAATACTGCAACAGCGTGAAATCAATAAAATACATTTTTAAATATGTAAATAAAGGTAGTGATCAAGCTATCTTCACAATTGAAAGTAATGCTCATGATGAAGTTAAGAGATACGAAACAGGACGTTACATATCAACCAATGAAGCCATTTGGAGAATACTTAACTTTCACATACATGTACATCATCCCCCAGTTATTCACCTATCAGTTACTCTAGAAAATGGACAGCGGATATACTTTACTGAAAGTACTGCAGCAGATAGAGTTGCAAATCCACCTACAACCACTCTAACAGCTTTCTTCAAATTGTGTCAAACAGATTTTTTTGCACATACACTTTTTTACTCGGAAGTTCCACTTTATTATACCTGGGACAGTAAAACTAAGCTCTTCAAGCGACCACTGAACTGTGTAGAACACAATAAAAATTCCAATATTCATTGTCACCATGTTCTATTTCAGTAAGTAACCAATTTCAAACTCATCAAGAGTTTTCAGAATTCTAATTTCATTTTAACTACATTTTGTTTATACAAATTACCAATTCTAAAATGACAACTCTCCCAGAGTTTAGAATAATTAAATAATGAATGATGCCCCCCCCCCCGAGTTGAGAATAATTAGAAAATGAATGACACATCCACCAGAGTTGAGAATGACTTAAAAATGAATGACACATCTCCAGAGTTGAGAATAACTAAAAATGAATGACAGTTGAGAATTGACTAAAAGAACATGGTTTTGGTTGCTTAACATCCAAACATGCCTCCCAAAATTCAACCTCTGGTCCCCGTTCTGGGAGGTGGTAACAGGGTAAAACAGTGTAAATGCTTAGGAGGTTATGGATGCAACTTTACACCAGTTCTTATAGCCCGTTTCACTCTGTATAACCCTGGCTAACGAGGCTCTGGTAATGTATTCTTCAACTATTTTGTTTCAAACAAGTATTTTTATTTGCTTGCTATTTATTCTATTAGTTTATCGATGTTACATTCAATAAACAGCATGTGTATCATTCTATTAACTATGCAACACCATATAAATACTGCTACATGATATAAACCAAACCATGCACACAGATGAAGCAAGGGAGACAGTCGAAGAGAGAGGGGAAAACGGTCATTATCAGAGAAAATATTTTTGTTTACTTTTTTGGTGCACATTCTTTTTTTTATAATTATTTTCACTTTCTAACTAAATGTTTGAAAACTATTAGCATTGAAACTTAGTGAAAACAATGGCACTTTGGTGAGAAGTGAAATGACTGTATAGTCCCATTGAGACTCCCTCGTGAATATAGTAAGGCACCTCACCCAACAGGCAATAGTAAATACATCTCCTATTAGAAAGTTACACAAAGGAAAACGTCAACACAAATTTACACTAGAGTATTGATTTACTCCTCTCCAGGAGTTAGGCACAAGGCCAGTTTTTATCTTACTCCCACAAGTCTGGTTGGGAAAGTGGGGTTTAAAAATTGCCTGGGCAGCCCTGTCGGCATTCCCCGGTAGGGGCGCCTCAGGCAGTAAGCAATAAACTTACTCCTCCCCAAAGAGGGGAGGCAAAGCCTGGGAAGGTGGACCTCCTAGAACTGCACAGGACAGACCCATAGACCGGCGTAAATCAAGCCCCGAAGGCCAGACGATACCAGTTTATCGGGTGCAGTATCCATCGGAACAGATACTACACTTTGATCTTAGCCAAAAGGCGTTATTTATTCCCTACCCACAATAGGAATATGTGACACAAGGTCGGAAAGTGGGATTTGAAAAGCCAGCGCTCGAGAGGGTGAGCACTCTGGCCATTAAAAATTTCCTGGGCAGCCCCGTCGGCATTCCCCGGTAGGGGCGCCTCAGGCAGTAAGCAATTAACTTACTCCTCCCCAAAGAGGGGAGGTAAAACCTGGGAGGGTGGACCTCTTAGAACTGCACAGGACAGATCAGACCCAAAGATCACTGATCATCACAAACGAAGGACTCTGTTCTTGCAATAATAACTACGTCATAGCTCTCATGTTTTTAATTATCTATTCCTCAAAATCATAAAAGAAAGAACATTCTTTGGGGTGGATTCTTGATGATAGCAAGTCACTAATAAGAACTTAACACAAACATTTCAGTACTTTCATATTTTGAGTTTTAAAAAGTGATTATTAATGATGTACATTTTTAGCCACATCATTTTGATTACTGTACTAATTCAATTGAATAATATATTTTCTAATTTTATCTTCCATTTCAGACAATTTGGTTGTTTTTCCCAATTACATCTTTCATTTAAGTGAATTTGCCTACTTAGTTTCATTAACCACACAATCAACCTGGAGATTTCGATGATGACAATGTAGCTTGAAATTTATTTTTATATTCTTTTATATAAAATGAAGACTATAGCAAAAATCTTATTACAAATAATCAAAATGAGGACGGTTAAAAAAACGTTTTATTACTAAAACATCACGGTTGAACAATGTGTTTCTGTGATTGATATCATTAAGTGCTGCAGTTCCTTTTGTAAATTTGTGTTTTTATCTTTTGACACAATTACACATTCTCAAAAGACACATTAAAATAAAAATCACCCATTTAAATATAAAATTGTTTTTGTTTTTTTTTCATTATATTCTTGCTTGAAAGTGGTGAACAAACTTAAAATAAATGTGTTTCAATATATTGAGCAATAAACTAATCATTTTTCATAAATATGTTAAGCACATTTTTTGACTATTGTTTTGTTGTTCATGCCTAGGTTTATAATCTGAAACAAACTCAGGAGCAATAAATTATTATTGCACTAGGACACTTTCTAAATGTTATATTTTGTAGAAAACACTGATCAGTTCCCTAGATGCAACAGATGTGTGCAATAATGCAGTAGGACACTCAAAATATAGTAAATGCTGCATTCGGATGTACTTAATACTCTAGATAGAGCAAGTATGTGTTAGAATATAGTGTGACTCTTAGTATGTCTTATGGTGAATCTAGCAGTGCACAATATCATAGAGATAGCATGTGTGTAATTTACTAATGGATATATACTAAATCAGTAACTGTTCAATATGTTAGATAGAACAGTGTAACACTTGGTAAGGTGTACCTGCTTAATCTGTCGGTGTTCTTTACCCTAAATACAGCAGTTTTCTGTAAATTCGGTCTATTCTACTTTTAACTAGAATGATCAGTCACCACAATACCACATTTACTCATAACCTTATATTTGCTTTTTGCTTTATTGAACAAGTTGTAAACTTTCATTCTTTTTAGTTTTTACGGACGTTAACCAAACACTTCGACTGGTACCGACTTCAGTTACCAATTAAGGGTTGTAGCATCCATCTGAACAAATACTAAACTTTGAATTATTTACTTGCAGAAAATATGAAAAAATTACATTCAAAACAAGGCTTTCAAAAGTGTTCTAAAGTAATAAAAATGTATATCCTACTATAACTAGAATGTTAGTCACCACAATACCACATTTACTCATAACACAAATTAGACACAAGACCATCAGAAGTGTGGGAAAGAGTGTCGTCGGTCATCATTGTTCTAACATATGAAAAAAAATTAATATTTCTATGTTTCCCCAGCTAAGACATTTGTTGCTGAGCAAGGTTAGTGGAAGGTTAACATAAAATAGTAAATTCTTTACAGTAAGGTAACATTGGCATTTTCCCTTTAATGTTATCAATAATTAAACACTGCTTTTAATGTTATCCAGTAAAAGAGAATAGCAAATCAGTCAGCATTTTTTTACATTGAAATTTAACAAGTTCTAGGCGCTTGATTGTGATAGTGCTCTCTTGGCCTCCTTATTTTAAAAGTGCTCATTATCCTACATAGAACGAGTGTTTAATTAAATAGAGTTCAATATCCTAGATAGAGCAGGTGTGTTTATTATACACACCATAGCACAGGATTAAAAAAAAAAAAATGATGTTCGGGAAGCAGTCAAACAGTGAAACAGTCAAAGCTGGAGGTTCGGGAAAAGATTCAGAGCTTGCAGTATATGAAAGAGTCACCCTGATGATTAAGGAGTCGGAGCCAGCTCTTCAGGAAGTAGTCAGGTCCTAATTGTTCAGGTAGGAGTCAGAGCCTGATGTTCAGGAAAGAGTCAAGGTCTGGAGTTCAACCCGAATGGTATATTATGGAGTCTGAGTAGAATGGAATAGGAAGGGTCCCCATTGTTAGCACTATTATTTATATTCATATAAAATAATGTCTCGATCGGTGAATTTAAAAGAAAAAATTATTCTTCCCCATTGATACCATTTATTATATTCATATAAAATATTTAATCGGTGATCAACTTAGGTTATTTAATCTAACGTACACAAACATGAAAGAAGTAAATAGACACCATTATTATCATAAACAAAGACTGCTGTCAGAGGGGCCCGATCGACCTAGGTTATTTTATCTAACATACACGGACATGAAGAAGTAAATAAACAAACACCCTTATTAACATTAATAATGAAGACAAATATGGTACTTTTAATAGAAATGTTACATTTTTACTCCAGGGAATGGAGAGGTAGTGCAGAGTTTAGGGGAGGCCGGTGATAGTGTAGCCAGGGTGAATTGGCAACCATGTACGTGACATCTTTTACTCCTGGCAACTGTGGAAGGAGGGCGACTGGAGAAGTGATCCCCTGTGCAACGCCAATAGGTACGTATATAGTATGCGCACCGGGGCTGTAATAGGTACGTATATAGCATGTGAACAGGGATGGCGATAAGTACGTACATACCATGCGCACCTGGGCGACAATAGATACGGATTTAGCATTCACACCAGAGTGGCGATAGGTACTTATATATTATGTACCTATATAGAAGGCACAGACAGAGGTGGTACTTTTTATAGAAATATGTCATACTTTTGCCCTGGCCAACGTAAGAGGAATGGTGGAGAAGAAACAGCTTTCGCAAAAGGCAAAATGAGAAAGTAGCTGTGAAATTGGGCGACCAGAGAAGAGAAAAGTAGAAAGATAAAGAGACGGCTATAGAGAAAGGGAGAGAAATCGAAGTTTGAATATAAAGATGTTGAATATAAAGATGTTACACACGTGATTTTTCTTCTATTCAATAACCTGAGCAACGCCGGGTAGCCCTGTCATCATGTTCTTTTTCAGTAAGTCACCAATTTCAAACTCCTCAAGAGTTTTCAGAATTCTAAATTCATTTTTACTCCGAAAATGACCTAAAGTCTAAATCAGTAAGAATCTAAAATCAATGAATAAACAAAACAAAATTGACAACTGAAATGTGTAAAACACAATAAAAATTCCAATATTCATTGTCACCATGTTCTATTTCAGTAAGTCACCAATTTGAAACTCCTCAAGAGTTTTCAGAATTCTAAATTCATTTTAACTACATTTTTTTATACAAATTACCAATTCTAAAATGACAACTCTCCCAGAGTTTAGAATAATTAAATAATGAATGATGCCCCTCCCCCCTGAGTTGAGAATAATTAGAAAATGAATGACACATCTACCAGAGTTGAGAATGACTTAAAAATGAATGACACCTCTCCAGAGTTGAGAATAACTTAAAAATGAATGACAGTTGAGAGTTGACTAAAAGAACATGGTTTTGGTTGCTTAACATCCAAACATGCCTCCCAAAATTCAACCTCTGGTCCCTGTTCTGGGAGGTGGTAACAGGGTAAAACAGTGTAAATGCTTAGGAGGTTATGGATGTAACTTTACACCAGTTCTTATAGCCCGTTTCACTCTGTATAACCCTGGCTAACGAGGCTCTGGTAATGTATTCTTCAACTATTTTGTTTCAAACAAGTATTTTTATTTGCTTGCTATTTATTCTATTAGTTTGTCGATGTTACATTCAATAAACAGCATGTGTATTATTCTATTAACTATGAAACACCATATAAATACTGCCACATGATATAAACCAACCCATGCACACAAATGAAGCAAGGGAGACAGTCGGACAGATAGGGGAAAACAGTCATTATTAGAGAAAATATTTTTGTTTACTTTTTTGGTGCACATTCTTTTTTTTATAATTATTTTCACTTTCTAACTAAATGTTTGAAAACTATTAGCACTGAAACTTAGTGAAAACAATGGCACTTTGGTGAGAAGTGAAATGACTGTATAGTCCCATTGAGACTCCCTCGTGAATATAGTAAGGCACCTCACCCAACAGGCAATAGTAAATACATCTCCTATTAGAAAGTTACACAAAGGAAAACGTCAACACAAATTTACACTAGAGTATTGATTTACTCCTCTCCAGGAGTTAGGCACAAGGTCAGTTTTTATTTTACTCCCACAAGTCGGGTTGGGAAAGTGGGGTTTAAAAATTGCCTGGGCAGCCCAGTCGGCATTCCCCGGTAGGGGCGCTTCAGGCAGTAAGCAATAAACTTACTCCTCCCCAAAGAGGGGAGGCAAAGCCTGGGAAGGTGGACCTCCTAGAACTGCACAGGACAGACCCATAGACCGGCGTAAATCAAGCCCCGAAGGCCAAGACGATACCAGTTTATGGGGTGCAGTATCCATGGAACAGATACTACACTTTGATCTTAGCCAAAAGGCGTTATTTAACCCCTACCCACAATAGGAATATGTGACACAAGGTCGGAAAGTGGGATTTGAAAAGCCAGCGCTCGAGAAGGTGAGCACTCTGGCCATTAAAAATTTCCTGGGCAGCCCCGTCGGCATTCCCCGGTAGGGGCGCCTCAGGCAGTAAGCAATTAACTTACTCCTCCCCAAAGAGGGGAGGTAAAGCCTGAGAGGGTGGACCTCCTAGAACTGCACAGGACAGATCAGACCAACAGACCGGCGGAAACCAAGCCCCGAAGGCCAAGACAATACCGATCTATGAAGTGCAGTATCCATCGGAACAGATACTACACTTTGATCTTAGCCAAAAGGCGTTATTTAATCCCCACCCACAATAGGAATATGTGACACAAGGTCTGAAAGTGGGATTTGAAAAGCCAGCGCTCGAGAAGGTGAGCACTCTGGCCATTACAAATTTCCTGGGCAGCCCTGTCGACATTCCCTGACAGGGGCGCCTCAGGCAGCAAGCAATTAACTTACTCCTCCTCAAAGAGGGGAGGTAAAGCCTGGGAGGGTGGACCTCTTAGAACTGCACAGGACAGATCAGACTCACAGACCGGCGGAAACCAAGCCCCGAAGGCCAAGACAACACCGATCCATGAAGTGCAGCACCCATCGGAAAGATACCACACTTTGATCTTAGCCAAAAGGCCAAGCTATTTTACTACTAAACAATATCTTAGTTCTGTTTCAGTTTGGAATTGCTTAACAGCCTGAGACCCCCCAGTACCAGAAAATCTCAATTGAAGCAGCCTTTTTCAATAGAGTACAGCATTTGTTCTTTGTAATTTTATATCTTTTACTACAAAACTATCTATTTTTAAACAAACTGCATTTTATCCTTTTCTATTCACAATTCAGAACACCTTTGAAATAGATTCCTTTATGTTCTATATATTTGATGCTTTCTTTCCTTCAGATTTGATTATCAGAGTCCGGCTATACCACAATTTGAATTAAGAGAAATTCAGACTACCCATTACTTTATGCATGGATTAATAGACACTATTTATTCTTATAAACACAGGACTCACTGCTTCAGTTATTTTTTTTGTGAGTGTGTAATCTCTATGAACAATTTCTTTTTACTACATGACTTTAGTTTGATGTATGATTAGTAAAAAAAAAAAAGAAGATCACTGATCATCACAAACGAAGGACTCTGTTCTTGCAATAATAACTATGTCATAGCTCTCATGTTTATAATTATCTATTCCTCAAAATCATAAAAGAAAGAACATTCTTTGGGGTGAATTCTTGATGATAGCAAGTCACTAATAAGAACTTAACACAAACATTTCAGTACTTTCATATTTTGAGTTTTAAAAAGTGATTATTAATGATGTACATTTTTAGCCACATCATTTTGATTACTGTACTCATTCATTTGAATAATATATTTTCTAATTTCATCTTCCATTTCAGACAATTTGGTTGTTTTTCTCAATTACATCTTTCATTTAAGTGAATTTGCCTACTTAGTTTCATTAACCACACAATCAACCTGGAGATTTCGATGATGACAATGTAGCTTGAAATTTATTTTTATATTCTTTTATATAAAATGAAGACTATAGCAAAAATCTTATTACAAATAATCAAAATGAGGACGGTTAAAAAAACGTTTTATTACTAAAACATCACGGTTGAACAATGTGTTTCTGTGATTGATATCATTAAGTGCTGCAGTTCCTTTTTTAAATTTGTGTTTTTATCTTTTGACACAATTACACATTCTCAAAAGACACATTAAAATAAAAATCACCCATTTAAATATAAAATTGTTTTTGTTTTTTTTTCATTATATTCTTGCTTGAAAGTGGTGAACAAACTTAAAATAAATGTGTTTCAATATATTGAGCAATAAACTAATCATTTTTCATAAATATGTTAAGCACATTTTTTTACTATTGTTTTGTTGTTCATGCCTAGGTTTATAATTCGAAACAAACTCAGGAGCAATATATTATTACTGCACTAGGACACTTTCTAAATGTTATATTTTGTAGAAAACACTGATCAGTTCCCTAGATGCAACAGATGTGTGCAATAATGCAGTAGGACACGCAAAACATAGTAAATGCTGCATTCGGATGTACTTAATACTCTAGATAGAGCAAGTATGTGTTATAATATAGTGTGACTCTTAGTATGTCTTATGGTGAATCTAACAGTGCACAATATCATAGAGATAGCATGTGTGTAATTTACTAATGGATATATACTAAATCAGTAACTGTTCAATATGTTAGATAGAACAGTGTAACACTTGGTAAGGTGTACCTGCTTAATCTGTCGGTGTTCTTTACCCTAAATACAGCAGCTGTCTGTAAATTCGGTCTATTCTACTTTTGACTAGAATGATCAGTCACCACAATACCACATTTACTCATAACCTTATATTTGCTTTTTGCTTTATTGAACAAGTTGTAAACTTTCATTCTTTTTAGTTTTTACGGACGTTAACCAAACACTTCGACTGGTACCGACTTCAGTTACCAATTAAGGGTTGTAGCATCCATCTGAACAAATACTAAACTTTGAATTATTTACTTGCAGAAAATATGAAAAAATTACATTCAAAACAAGGCTTTCAAAAGTGTTCTAAAGTAATAAAAATGTATATCCTACTATAACTAGAATGTTAGTCACCACAATACCACATTTACTCATAACACAAATTAGACACAAGACCATCAGAAGTGTGGGAAAGAGTGTCGTCGGTCATCATTGTTCTAACATATGAAAAAAAATTAATATTTCTATGTTTCCCCAGCTAAGACATTTGTTGCTGAGCAAGGTTAGTTGAAGGTTAACATAAAATAGTAAATTCTTTACAGTAAGGTAACATTGGCATTTTCCCTTTAATGTTATCAATAATTAAACACTGCTTTTAATGTTATCCAGTAAAAGAGAATAGCAAATCAGTCAGCATTTTTTTACATTGAAATTTATCAAGTTCTAGGCGCTTGATTGTGATAGTGCTCTCTTGGCCTCCTTATTTTAAAAGTGCTCATTATCCTACATAGAACGAGTGTTTAATTAAATATAGTGCAATATCCTAGATAGAGCAGATGTGTTTATTATACACACCATAGCACAGGATTAAAAAAAACAAACTGATGTTCGGGGAGCAGTCAAACAGTGAAACAGTCAAAGCTGGAGGTTCGGGAAAAGATTCAGAGCTTGCAGTATATGAAAGATTCACCCTGATGTTTAAGGAGTCGGAGCCAGCTCTTCAGGAAGTAGTCAGGTCCTAATTGTTCAGGTAGGAGTCAGAGCCTGATGTTCAGGAAAGAGTCAAGGCCTGGAGTTCAACCCGAATGGTATATTACGGAGTCTGAGTAGAATGGCATAGGAAGGGTCCCCATGTTAGCACTATTATTTATATTCATATAAAATAATGTTTCGATCGGTGAATTTAAAAGAAAAAATTATTCTTCCCCATTGATACCATTTATTATATTCATATAAAATATTTAATCGGTGGTCAACCTAGGTTATTTAATCTAACGTACACAAACATGAAAGAAGTAAATAGACACCATTATTATCATAAACAAAGACTGCTGTCAGAGGGGCCTGATCGACCTAGGTTATTTTATCTAACATACACGGACATGAAGAAGTAAATAAACAAACACCCTTATTAACATTAATAATGAAGACAAATATGGTACTTTTTATAGAAATTTTACATTTTACTCCAGGGAATGGAGAGGTAGTGCAGAGTTTAGGGGAGGCCGGTGATAGTGTAGCCAGGGTGAATTGGCAACCATGTACGTGACATCTTTTACTCCTGGCAACTGTGGAAGGAGGGCGACTGGAGAAGTGATCCCCGTGCAACGCCAATAGGTACTTATATAGTATGCGCACCGGGGCTGTAATAGGTACGTATATAGCATGTGAACAGGGATGGCGATAAGTAAGTACATACCATGCGCACCTGGGCGACAATAGATACGGATTTAGCATTCACACCAGAGTGGCGATAGGTACTTATATATTATGTACCTATATAGAAGGCACAGACAGAGGTGGTACTTTTTATAGAAATATGTCATACTTTTGCCCTGGCCAACGTAAGAGGAATGGTGGAGAAGAAACAGCTTTCGCAAAAGGCAAAATGAGAAAGTAGTTGTTAAATTGGGCGACCAGAGAAGAGAAAAGTAGAAAGATAAAGAGACGGCTATAAAGAAAGGGAGAGAAATAGAAGTTTGAATATAAAGATGTTACACACGCAATTTTTCTTCTATTCTATAACCTGAGCAACGCCGGGTAGCCCTGCTAGTCTCTTATATAAAGGGCACTTGTCTATATGTATGTATGTATGTATGTATGTATGTATGTATGTCTGTATGTGAAGCTTCTCCTCAAAAACTACGCGACGACATGTCAAAAAGTTTATATCTTCAGCACCGTACAACACCTGGGATCATAATATCTCAAAATTACAACAAAAAAAAATGTTGCTGGGGGTCAACGGGGCCAGTCTTCGGCAGCGGGTCTGGTTTTTTCAAACTTTTCTAATGTTATTCAGTAGTAATTTGGAAATCAGCCAATGTAATTATGTAATAATAATTTTATTTTCAACCAACTTATTCTTGTGCACGTGACGTCACAGTAATAGGTATATGACGTCATCGTTATAGGATTTTACATTTTTTTCTCTTCAAAACTTATTTTACTTACAGTGACCCGTTGAGTCATAACCACTCACGTTTACAGTGACCCGTTGAGTCATAACCACTCTATATATGTATAGAAAAAAGAAAAAAAGAAGAATTTAACAAGAACATGTTTATAGTGACCCGTTGAGTCATAACCACTCTATATATGTATAAAAAAAGAAAAAAAGAAGAATTTAACAAGTACACGTTTACAGTGACCCGTTGAGTCATAACCACTCTATATATGTATAAAAACAGAAAAAAGAAGAATTTAACAAGTACACGTTTACAGTGACCCGTTGAGTCATAACCACTCTATATATGTATAAAAAAAGAAAAAAGAAGAATTTAACAAGTACACGTTTACAATGACCCGTTGAGTCATAACCACTCTATATATGTATAAAAAAAGAAAAAAAGAAGAATTTAACAAGTAAACGTTTACAGTGACCCGTTGAGTCATAACCACTCTATATATGTATAAAAAAAGAAAAAAGAAGAATTTAACAAGTACACGTTTACAGTGACCCGTTGAGTCATAACCACTCTATATATGTATAAAAAAAGAAAAAAGAAGAATTTAACAAGTACACGTTTACAATGACCCGTTGAGTCATAACCACTCTATATATGTATAAAAAAAGAAAAAAAGAAGAATTTAACAAGTAAACGTTTACAGTGACCCGTTGAGTCATAACCACTCTATATATGTATAAAAAAAGAAAAAAGAAGAATTTAAGAAGTACACGTTTACAATGACCCGTTGAGTCATAACCACTCTATATATGTATAAAAAAAGAAGAATTTAACAAGTAAACGTTTACAATGACCCGTTGAGTCATAACCACTCTATATATGTATAGAAAAAAGAAAAAAAGAAGAATTTAACAAGAACATGTTTATAGTGACCCGTTGAGTCATAACCACTCTATATATGTATAAAAAAAGAAAAAAGAATTTAACAAGTACACGTTTACAGTGACCCGTTGAGTCATAACCACTCTATATATGTATAAAAACAGAAAAAAGAAGAATTTAACAAGTACACGTTTACAGTGACCCGTTGAGTCATAACCACTCTATATATGTATAAAAAAAGAAAAAAGAAGAATTTAACAAGTACACGTTTACAATGACCCGTTGAGTCATAACCACTCTATATATGTATAAAAAAAGAAAAAAAGAAGAATTTAACAAGTAAACGTTTACAGTGACCCGTTGAGTCATAACCACTCTATATATGTATAAAAAAAGAAAAAAGAAGAATTTAACAAGTACACGTTTACAGTGACCCGTTGAGTCATAACCACTCTATATATGTATAAAAAAAGAAAAAAGAAGAATTTAACAAGTACACGTTTACAATGACCCGTTGAGTCATAACCACTCTATATATGTATAAAAAAAGAAAAAAAGAAGAATTTAACAAGTAAACATTTACAGTGACCCGTTGAGTCATAACCACTCTATATATGTATAAAAAAAGAAAAAAGAAGAATTTAACAAGTACACGTTTACAATGACCCGTTGAGTCATAACCACTCTATATATGTATAAAAAAAGAAGAATTTAACAAGTAAACGTTTACAGTGACCCGTTGAGTCATAACCACTGTATATATGTATAGAAAAAAGAAAAAAAGAAGAATTTAACAAGAACATGTTTATAGTGACCCGTTGAGTCATAACCACTCTATATATGTATAAAAAAAGAAAAAAGAATTTAACAAGTACACGTTTACAGTGACCCGTTGAGTCATAACCACTCTATATATGTATAAAAACAGAAAAAAGAAGAATTTAACAAGTACACGTTTACAGTGACCCGTTGAGTCATAACCACTCTATATATGTATAAAAAAAGAAAAAAGAAGAATTTAACAAGTACACGTTTACAATGACCCGTTGAGTCATAACCACTCTATATATGTATAAAAAAAGAAAAAAAGAAGAATTTAACAAGTAAACGTTTACAGTGACCCGTTGAGTCATAACCACTCTATATATGTATAAAAAAAGAAAAAAGAAGAATTTAACAAGTACACGTTTACAGTGACCCGTTGAGTCATAACCACTCTATATATGTATAAAAAAAGAAAAAAGAAGAATTTAACAAGTACACGTTTACAATGACCCGTTGAGTCATAACCACTCTATATATGTATACAAAAAGAAGAATTAAACAAGTAAACGTTTACAGTGACCCGTTGAGTCATAACCACTCTATATATGTATAGAAAAAAGAAAAAAAGAAGAATTTAACAAGAACATGTTTATAGTGACCCGTTGAGTCATAACCACTCTATATATGTATAAAAAAAGAAAAAAGAATTTAACAAGTACACGTTTACAGTGACCCGTTGAGTCATAACCACTCTATATATGTATAAAAACAGAAAAAAGAAGAATTTAACAAGTACACGTTTACAGTGACCCGTTGAGTCATAACCACTCTATATATGTATAAAAAAAGAAAAAAGAAGAATTTAACAAGTACACGTTTACAATGACCCGTTGAGTCATAACCACTCTATATATGTATAAAAAAAGAAAAAAAGAAGAATTTAACAAGTAAACGTTTACAGTGACCCGTTGAGTCATAACCACTCTATATATGTATAAAAAAAGAAAAAAGAAGAATTTAACAAGTACACGTTTACAGTGACCCGTTGAGTCATAACCACTCTATATATGTATAAAAAAAGAAAAAAGAAGAATTTAACAAGTACACGTTTACAATGACCCGTTGAGTCATAACCACTCTATATATGTATAAAAAAAGAAAAAAAGAAGAATTTAACAAGTAAACATTTACAGTGACCCGTTGAGTCATAACCACTCTATATATGTATAAAAAAAGAAAAAAGAAGAATTTAACAAGTACACGTTTACAATGACCCGTTGAGTCATAACCACTCTATATATGTATAAAAAAAGAATTTAACAAGTAAACGTTTACAGTGACCCGTTGAGTCATAACCACTGTATATATGTATAGAAAAAAGAAAAAAAGAAGAATTTAACAAGAACATGTTTATAGTGACCCGTTGAGTCATAACCACTCTATATATGTATAAAAAAAGAAAAAAGAATTTAACAAGTACACGTTTACAGTGACCCGTTGAGTCATAACCACTCTATATATGTATAAAAACAGAAAAAAGAAGAATTTAACAAGTACACGTTTACAGTGACCCGTTGAGTCATAACCACTCTATATATGTATAAAAAAAGAAAAAAGAAGAATTTAACAAGTACACGTTTACAATGACCCGTTTAGTCATAACCACTCTATATATGTATAAAAAAAGAAAAAAAGAAGAATTTAACAAGTAAACGTTTACAGTGACCCGTTGAGTCATAACCACTCTATATATGTATAAAAAAAGAAAAAAGAAGAATTTAACAAGTACACGTTTACAGTGACCCGTTGAGTCATAACCACTCTATATATGTATAAAAAAAGAAAAAAGAAGAATTTAACAAGTACACGTTTACAATGACCCGTTGAGTCATAACCACTCTATATATGTATACAAAAAGAAGAATTAAACAAGTAAACGTTTACAGTGACCCGTTGAGTCATAACCACTCTATATATGTATAGAAAAAAGAAAAAAAGAAGAATTTAACAAGAACATGTTTATAGTGACCGGTTGAGTCATAACCACTCTATATATGTATAAAAAAAGAAAAAAGAAGAATTTAACAAGTACACGTTTACAGTGACCCGTTGAGTCATAACCACTCTATATATGTATAAAAACAGAAAAAAGAAGAATTTAACAAGTACACGTTTACAGTGACCCGTTGAGTCATAACCACTCTATATATGTATAAAAAAAGAAAAAAGAAGAATTTAACAAGTACACGTTTACAATGACCCGTTAGGTCATAACCACTCTATATATGTATAAAAAAAGAAAAAAAGAAGAATTTAACAAGTAAAAGTTTACAGTGACCCGTTTAGTCATAACCACTCTATATATGTATAAAAAAAGAAAAAAAGAAGAATTTAACAAGTACACGTTTACAGTGACCCGTTGAGTCATCACCACTCTATATATGTATAAAAAAAGAAAAAAGAATTTAACAAGTACACGTTTACCATGACCCGTTGAGTCATAACCACTCTATATATGTATAAAAAAGAAAAAAAGAAGAATTTAACAAGTACACGTTTACAGTGACCCGTTGAGTCATAACCACTCTATATATGTATAAAAACAGAAAAAAGAAGAATTTAACAAGTACACGTTTACAGTGACCCGTTGAGTCATAACCACTCTATATATGTATAAAAAAAGAAAAAAGAAGAGTTTAACAAGTACACGTTTACAATGACCCGTTGAGTCATAACCACTCTATATATGTATAAAAAAAGAAAAAAAGAAGAATTTAACAAGTAAACGTTTACAGTGACCCGTTGAGTCATAACCACTCTATATATGTATAAAAAAAGAAAAAAGAAGAATTTAACAAGTACACGTTTACAATGACCCGTTGAGTCATAACCACTCTATATATGTATAAAAAAAGAAGAATTTAACAAGTAAACGTTTACAGTGACCCGTTGAGTCATAACAACTCTATATATGTATAGAAAAAAGAAAAAAAGAAGAATTTAACAAGAACATGTTTATAGTGACCCGTTGAGTCATAACCACTCTATATATGTATAAAAAAAGAAAAAAGAATTTAACAAGTACACGTTTACAGTGACCCGTTGAGTCATAACCACTCTATATATGTATAAAAACAGAAAAAAGAAGAATTTAACAAGTACACGTTTACAGTGACCCGTTGAGTCATAACCACTCTATATATGTATAAAAAAAGAAAAAAGAAGAGTTTAACAAGTACACGTTTACAATGACCCGTTGAGTCATAACCACTCTATATATGTATAAAAAAAGAAAAAAAGAAGAATTTAACAAGTAAACGTTTACAGTGACCCGTTGAGTCATAACCACTCTATATATGTATAAAAAAAGAAAAAAGAAGAATTTAACAAGTACACGTTTACAGTGACCCGTTGAGTCATAACGACTCTATATATGTATAAAAAAGAAAAAAGAAGAATTTAACAAGTACACGTTTACAATGACCCGTTGAGTCATAACCACTCTATATATGTATAAAAAAAGAAGAATTTAACAAGTAAACGTTTACAGTGACCCGTTGAGTCATAACCACTCTATATATGTATAGAAAAAAGAAAAAAAGAAGAATTTAACAAGTAAACGTATACAGTGACCCGTTGAGTCATAACCACTCTATATATGTATAAAAAAAGAAAAAAGTACACGTTTACAGTGACCCGTTGAGTCATAACCACTCTATATATGTATAAAAACAGAAAAAAGAAGAATTTAACAAGTACACGTTTACAGTGACCCGTTGAGTCATAACCACTCTATATATGTATAAAAAAAGAAAAAAGAAGAGTTTAACAAGTACACGTTTACAATGACCCGTTGAGTCATAACCACTCTATATATGTATAAAAAAAGAAAAAAAGAAGAATTTACAAGTAAACGTTTACAGTGACCCGTTGAGTCATAACCACTCTATATATGTATAAAAAAAGTATGGACGAAGTATTTGTGGGTACCCTGCGACCGGACGAAGTATGTGTGGGTACCCTGCGACCGGACAAAGTATGTGTGGGTACCCTGCGACCGCACGAACTATGTGTGGGTACCTTGCGACCAGACGAAGTATGTGTGGGTACCCTGCGACTGGACGAAGTATGTGTGGGTACCCTGCGACCAGACGAAGAATGTGTGGGTACCCTGCGACCAGACGAAGTATGTGTGGGTACCCTGCGACTGGACGAAGTATTTGTGGGTACCCTGCGACCGGATGAAGAATGTGTGGGTATCCTGCGACCGACGAAGTATGTGTGGGTACCCTGCGACCGAACGAAGTATTTGTGGGTACCCTGCGACCGCACGAAGTATGTGTGGGTACCCTGCTGCCTGACGAAGTATGTGTGGGTACCCTGCGACCGGACGAAGTTTGTGTGGGTACCCTGCGACCGCACGAAGTATGTATAGGTACCCTGCGACCGCACAAAGTATGTGTGGGTACCCTGCGACCTGACGAAGTATGTGTGGGTACCCTGCGACCGCACGAATATGTGTGGGTACCCTTCGACCGGACAAAGTATTTGTGGGTACCCTGCGACCGGACAATGTATGTGTGGGTACCCTACGACCAGAAGTATTTATAGGTACCCTGCGACCGCACGAAGTATGTGTGGGTACCGTGTGACCGAACGAAATATTTGTGGGTACCCTGCGCCTGCACGAAGTATGTGTGGGTACCCTGCGACTGGACGAAGTATTTGTGGGTACCCTGCGACCGGACGAAGTATGTGTGGGTACCCTGCGACCGGACGAAGTATGTGTTGGTACCCTGCGACCGCACTAAGTATGTGTGGGTACCCTGCGACCATACGAAGTATGTGTGAGTACCCTGCGACGGCACGAACTATGTGTAGGTACCCTGCCACCAGACGAAGTATGTGTGGGTACCCTGCGACCAGACGAAGTATGTGTGGGTACCCTGCGACCTGACGAAGTATGTGTGGGTACCCTGCGACCGCACGAAGTATGTGTGGGAACCCTGCGACCGAACAAAGTATGTGTGGGTACCCTGCGACCGCACGTAGGATGTATAGGTACCCTGCGACCGCACGAAATATGTGTGCGTACCCTGCGACCGCACGAAATATTTGTGGGTACCCTGCGACCGCACGAATATGTGTGGGTACCCTGCGACCGCAGGAAGTATGTGTGGGTACCCTGCGACCGCACGAACTATGTGTGGGTACCCTGCGACCGGACGAAGTATGTATAGGTACCCTGCGACCGCACGAAGTATGTGTTCGTACCCTGCGACCGGACGAAGTATGTGTGAGTACCCTGCGACCGCACGAAGTATGTGTGAGTACCCTGCTGCCTGACGAAGTATGTATAGGTACCCTGCGACCGCACGAAGTATGTGGGGTACCCTGCGACCGGACGAAGTATGTATAGGTACCCTGCGACCGCACGAAGTATGTGTGGGTACCCTGTGACCGCACGAAGTATGTGTGGGTACCCTGCGACCGAACCAAGTATGTGTGGGTACCCTGTGACCGCACGAAGTATGTGTAGGTACCCTGCGACCGGACGAAGTATGTGTGGGTACCCTGCGACCGACGAAGTATGTGTTGGTACCCTGCGACCGGACGAAGTATGTGTGGGTACCCTGCGACCGCACGAAGTATGTATATGTACCCTGCGACCGGACGAAGTATGTGTGGGTACCCTGCGACCGCACGAAGTATTTGTGGGTACCCTGCGACCGCACGAAGTATGTGTGGGTACCCTGCTGCCTGACGAAGTATGTGTGGGTACCCTGCGACCGGACGAAGTATGTGTGGGTACCCTGCGACCGCACGAAGTATGTATAGGTACTCTGCGACCGCACGAAGTATGTTTGGGTACACTGCGATCGCTCGAAGTATGTGTGGGTACCCTGCGACCGGACGAAGTATGTGTGAGTACCCTGCGACCGCACGAAGTATTTGTGGGTACCCTGCGTCCGGACGAAATATGTGTCGGTACTCTGCGACCGCACGAAGTATGTGTTGGTACCCTGCGACCGCACGAAGTATGTGTGGGTACCCTGCGACCGCACGAAGTATGTGTGGGTACCCTGCGACCGGACGAAGTATGTGTGGGTACCCTGCGACCGCACGAAGTATATATAGGTACCCTGCGACCGCACGAAGTATGTGTGGGTACCCTCCGACCGGACGAAGTATGTGTGAGTACCCTGCGACCGCACGAAGTATTTGTGGGTACCCTGCGACCGCACGAAGTATGTGTGGGTACCCTGCTGCCTGACGAAGTATGTGTGGGTACCCTGCGACCGCACGAAGTATGTGTGGGTACCCTGCGACCGGACGAAGTATGTGTGGGTACCCTGCGACCGGACGAAGTATGTGTGGGTACCCTGCGATCGCACGAAGTATGTGTGGGTACCCTGTGACCGAACGAAATATGTGTGGGTACCCTGCGACCGCACGAAGTACGTGTGGGTACCCTGCTACCGGACGAAGTATGTATAGGTACCCTGCGTCCGGACGAAATATGTGTGGGTACTCTGTGACCAGACGAAGTATGTGTGGGTACTCTGCGACCGCACGAAGTATGTGTGGGTACCCTGCGACCGCACAAAGTATGTGTGGGTACTCTGCGACCGCACGAACTATGTGTGGGTACCCTGCCACCGGACGAAGTATTTGTGGGTACCCTGCGACCGGACGAAGTATGTGTGGGTACTCTGCGATCGCACGAAGTATGTGTGGGTACCCTGTGACCGAACCAAATATGTGTGGGTACCCTGCGACCGCACAAAGTATGTGTGGGTACTCTGCGACCGCACGAACTATGTGTGGGTACCCTGCGACCGGACGAATATGTGTGGGTACCCTGCGACCGGACGAAGTATGTGTGGGTACCCTGCGATCGCACGAAGTATGTGTGGGTACCCTGTGACCGAAGCAAATATGTGTGGGTACCCTGCGACTGTACGAAGTATGTGTGGGTACCCTGCGCCCGGACGAAGTATGTGTGGGTACCCTGCGACCGCACGAAGTATGTGTGGGTACCCTGCGACCGCACGAAGTATGTGTGGGTACCCTGCGACCGCACGAACTATGTGTGGGTACCCTGACGTCACAGAGTGGCAGGAAGAAATTCACTCACACTACAACCATTTTTTTCTGTGTTTCTTTTTTCCCGCTCACTCCCACACTTTCTTTCTTAATTATTAATAGACGCTAATATCCCCCCCCCTCCCTATGGCCGTTCTGTTATCATGATAGGCATTCCCTCCTCCTTTCGGGGGGGGGTGTCGGCATTCGCCGGTGTGAGCGCTTCAGGCCAAATCTGGCGAGGGGGAATGTCGGCATTCGGCGGCTCAGGCCAATCTGGGGAGGGGAGGAGGGAAATGTCTGCATTCGGCGGTATGAGCGATCGCCTGTGGGGCGCCTCAGGCGAAATTTGGGGATGGGGCGTATTGGCATACGCCGGTGAGGCAGGCGAAATTTGGGGGAGGGGGAGTGTCGGTAATCGCCGGTGTCAGCGCCTCGGGCGAAATTTGGGGAGAGTCGTCGGTGAGACAGATCCCGACCTTGGGGGTATATCAACCGGTACTTTAGGGGAGAGGAAGTGAGCTAAAGGAAAAGGGATTAAAAAATAAAATGATAATCTGATTCGACAGTGTAAGATCGACACCTATCGGATAGGACTAGATATACACTTGATCTCAAGGCAATAATGCCGAGAACAGATACTAGACTTTGATCTTAGCCAAAAGGCGTTATTTAACCCCTACCCACAATAGGAATATGTGACACAAGGTCGGAAAGTGGGATTTGAAAAGCCAGCGCTCGAGAAGGTGAGCACTGTGGCCATTAAAAATTGCCTGGGCAGCCCCGTCGGCATTCCCCGGTAGGGGCGCCTCAGACAGTAAGCAATTAACTTACTCCTCCCCAAAAAGGGGAGGTAAAGCCTGGGAGGGTGGACCTCCTAGAACTGAACAGGACAAATCAGACCGATAGACCGGCGGAAATCAAGCCCCGAAGACCAAGACAATACCGATCTATGAAGAGCAGTATCCATCGGAACAGATACTACACTTTGATCTTAGCCAAAAGGCGTTATTTAACACCCACCCACAATGGGAGTATGTGACACAAGGTCGGAAAGTGGGATTTGAAAAGCCAGCGCCCGAGAAGGTGAGCGCTATGGCCATTAAAAATTGCCTGGGCAGCCCCGTCGGCATTCCCCGGTAGGGGCGCCTCAGACAGTAAGCAATAAACTTACTCCTCCCCAAAGAGGGGAGGCAAAGCCTGGGAGGGTGGACCTCCTAGAACTGCACAGGACAGACCCATAGACCGGCGTAAATCAAGCCCCGAAGGCCAAGACAATACCGATCTATGAAGTGCAGTATCCATCGGAACAGATACTACACTTTGATCTTAGCCAAAAGGCCGAAATTCAACAACTTAATGTGATTTACGGGACTATTTATAACCAATCTACACCTGAACAGCGGTCTATCCACTAGACACTGTTCAAATTACATTAATAAATTAACGAGTATAAATAACTATGATTTTGTTGAACAAACATTGTATAATACTATTTAACAAGTTCTTAAATGAGTTTTGATGAGCAACAATGAATTTTAGACTCCCTAGGCCGTTTTTCTCTAATTCTGTTTAGTGTAGTATCTGTTTTGATTATGCACTCCATAATCGTCTTGGCTTCATTCCGCCGGTCTATGGAAAAACGATTCACTCGCTGACAGTCAACCGGATCACTTTCCGACAAAAGGTAGCAGTTTTTTCGTATTTTACACCACTTTTTCAACGTTAATATATAGTAAATTCGAAATAATCTAATGTATTTATGTACTAATCCGATAAAAATGCAGAATCACTGTAAACATCCCATAATCCCTTGCCGGATGTACCCGATCTTGCCCGACATTCAGCCCGGTTGTATCAGATCATCCAATAACTTCTGTCCGGATAAATCAATAACAACATAGGAATCCTACGTTATAAGTGTGTAGTGAAACAAGGGTTGCTCAATCACATCCGCACCTGTCCAATAATCCTATGCTGGATGTACCCGGTTTTGCCCTAAATTGTGTCCGGTTATATCAGGTAATAGTACTCGGCGTTGTCCGGGAAAAAAGTGCTCAATGTCCTAGATAGAGCTACTGTAGAGATAGGTTTGGATAATATTTTAACAGCATCTACGCTGAAAAGGATGGGGGAATCGATAAGAGTTATTTCAGTAGTGCTCAGGAGGCCTCTTTGATTTTCAAAGTACTCGGCGTTGTCCGGGAAAAAAGTGCTCAATGTCCTAGATAGACCTACTGTAGTGATAGGTTTGCATAATATCTTAACAGCATCTACGCTGAAAAGGATGGGGGGATCGATAAGAGTTATTTCAGTAGTGCTCAGGAGGCCTCTTTGATTTTCAAATACTCAGCGTTGTCCGGGAGAAAAGCGCTCAATGTCCTAGATAGAGCTACTGTAGTGATAGGTTTGGAAAATATTTTAACGCTATCTTCGTTCCCCTTTGGACTATTTCGCAGATCAGAATGGGAAAAAGGATACCTAAGTAATTTCAGTAGTCCTCAGGAGGCCTCCTTGATTATCAAAGTACTCGACGTTGTCCGGGAGAAAAGT
Organism: Sepiola atlantica; assembly: GCA_963556195.1. Lineage (NCBI taxonomy): Eukaryota > Metazoa > Mollusca > Cephalopoda > Sepiida > Sepiolidae > Sepiola > Sepiola atlantica. The sequence continues at coordinate 57,545,806 of OY744517.1, read as the reverse complement.
GCTCAATGTCCTAGATAGAGCTACTGTAGTGATAGGTTTGGATAATATTTTAACAGCATCTACGCTGAAAAGGATGGGGGAATCGATAAGAGTTATTTCAGTAGTGCTCAGGAGGCGTCTTTGATTTTCAAATACTCGGCGTTGTCCGGGAGAAAAGTGCTGAATGTCCTTAATAGAGATTCTGTAGTGATAGGTTTTGAAAATATTTTAACGCCATCTTCGTTTCCCTTTGGACTATTTGGCAGATCAGAAGGAAAGAGGATCCTTAAGTGATTTCAGTAGTCCTCAGGAGGCCTCTTTGATTTTCAAAGTACTCGGCGTTGTCCGGGAGAAAATTGCTCAATGTCCTAGATAGAGCTACTGTAGTGATAGGTTTGGATAATATTTTAACAGCATCTACGCTGAAAAGGATGGGGGAATCGATAAGAGTTATTTCAGTAGTGCTCAGGAGGCGTCTTTGATTTTCAAATACTCGGCGTTGTCCGGGAGAAAAGTGCTGAATGTCCTTAATAGAGATACTGTAGTGATAGGTTTGGAAAATATTTTAACGCCATCTTCGTTCCCCTTTGGACTATTTGGCAGATCAGAAGGAGAGAGGATCCTTAAGTGATTTCAGTAGTCCTCAGGATGCCTCTTTGATTTTCAAAGTACTCGGCGTTGTCCGGGAGAAAATTGCTCAATGTCCTAGATAGAGCTACTGTAGTGATAGGTTTGGATAATATTTTAACAGCATCTACGCTGAAAAGGATGGGGGAATCGATATAAGTTATTACAGTAGTTCTCAGGAGGCGTCTTTGATTATCAAAGTACTCGGCGTTGTCCGGGAGAAAAGTGCTCAATATCCTAGATAGAGCTACTGTAGTGATAGGTTTGGAAAATATTTTAACGCCATCTTCGTTCCCCTTTGGACTATTTGGCAGATCAGAAGGAGAGAGGATACCTAAGTGATTTCAGTAGTGCTCAGGAGGCCTCCTTGATTTTCAAAGTACTCGGCGTTGTCCGGGAGAAAATTGCCGAATGTCCTAGATAGAGCTACTGTAGTGATAGGTTAGGATAATATTTTAACAGCATCTACGCTGAAAAGGATGGGGGAATCGATAAGAGTTATTTAAGGAGTGCTCATGAGGCCTCCTTGATTTAAAAATTACTCGGTGTTGTCCAGGAGAAAAGTGGTCAATATCCTAGATAGAGCTACTGTAGTGATAGGTTTTGAAAATATTTTAACGCCATCTTCGTTCCCCTTTGGACTATTTATCAGATCAAAAGGAGGTATACCTAAGTGATTTCAGTAGTCCTTAAGAGGCCTCCTTGATTTTCAAAGTATTTGGCGTTGTCCGGGAGAAAAGTGTTCAATGTCCTTGATCGAGCTACTGTAGTGATAGGTTTGGATAATATTTTAACAGCATCTACGCTGAAAAGGATGGGGGAATCGATAAGAGTGATTTCAGTAGTGCTCAGGAGGCCTCCTTGATTTTCAAAGTACTCGGCGTTGTCCGGCAGAAAAGTGGTCAATATCCTAGATAGAGCTACTGTAGTGATAGGTTTGGAAAATATTTTAATGCCATCTTCGTTTCCCTTTGGACTATTTGGCAGATCAGAAGGAGAGAGGATACCTAAGTTATTTCAGTAGTGCTCATGAGGCCTCTTTTATTTTTAAAGTACTAGGCGTTGTCCGGGAGAAAATTGTTCAATGTCCTAGATAGAGCTACTGTAGTGATAGGTTTGGATAATATTTTAAGAGCATCTACGCTGAAAACCTATTTAGCATTCGCACCGCGACAACAATAGGTACGTATTTAGCATTCAGCGGTGGCGATAGGAAGTATATAGCATGTGCACATGGGCGGCAATAAATACGTATATAGCATGCGCATCGGGAGTATAAAAAAAATTGGGGGGGAGGCAAAACATTTATTTTGTCTTTTATCTTTTTCATTGAAAATATTTATGTGTATGGGGGAGAATGAAAAAAAAAAATTTTCGGGGGAGTGGGCTAAAAAATTTTTTTTTTTTCTTTTTTAAAATAAAAATATTTCTATGTATGGGGGGAACATAAAATTTTTAAATTAAAAATATTTCTAAGTATGTGGGAGGATAGAAAAAAAATTTTCCTGTGGGGAGGCAAACAAATGTATTTTTTTCTGTTTGTAACTAAAAATATTTGTATTTATGATAGTGACAATACATAAATGAACACTATTTTGTTTTTCTAACACGACAGGGCCGAATAAATATAAGTTCTTACGTATGCGAACTGGGCTGGAGATTGGTACATATATAGTATGTGTACCCTTGCAGAGATAGGTAAGTATGTAGTATGCGCACCAGAGCCGCGATAGGTACGAATATAGTATGCACACCGGGTCGGCGATAGGTTTATATATAGTATGTGTACCGGGGTGGCAATAGGTACTATATAGTAGTGCATAGGGGTGGCTATAGCTACGTATTTAGAATTCGCACCGGGGTTGCGATAGGTATGTATTCAGCAATCGCACCGGGGTGGCGATATGTACATATTTAGTATTCGCACTGGGGCAGTGATAGGTACATATGGTGTATGAACACCTGGGCGGCAATATGTACGTATTTAGCATTCATCCCTGGGCGGAGATAGGTACTTATTTAGCATTCAGCGGTGGCGATAGGTACGTATATAGCATGTGCATATAGGGCGGCAATAAGTACGTGATAGGTATGTATTATGCATGCGCACTGGGGCAGCGATCGGTTCATATATAGCACGCGCACCGGGGCAGCGATAGGTACGTATATAGCACGTGCACCGGGGCGGCGAAAGGTACGTATTTAGCATTCACACCGGGGCGGCGATAGGTATGTATTTAGCATTCACACCGGGGCGGCGATAGGTATGTATTTAGCATTCACACCGGGGCGGCGATAGGTATGTATTTAGCATTCGCACCGGGGCGGCGATAGGTATGTATTTAGCATTCGCACCGGGGCGGCGACAGGTATGTATTTAGCATTCGCACCGGGGCGGCGATAGGTATGTATTTAGCATTCGCATCGGGGTGGTGATATGTACGTATTTAGCTTCCGCACCGGGGCGGTGATAGGTACGTATTTAGAATTCACACAGGAGCGGCGATAGGTACGTATTCAGAATTCAGGGGTGGCGATAGCTACGTATATAGCATGTACACATGGGCAGCAATAAGTACGTACATAGCATGCGCACCGGGGCGGCGATCAGTACATATATAGCACGTGCACCGGGGCGGCAATAGGTACGTATATAGCACGTGCACCAGAACGGCGAAAGGTATGTATTTTGCATTCGCACCAGGGTGGTGATAGGTACGTATTTAGCATTCGCACCGGGGCGGCTATAGGTGCGTATTTAGCATTCACACCAGGGCGGCTATAGGTACGTATTTAGCATTCGCATCGGGCCGGCGATAGGTACGTATTTAGCATTCGCACCAAAGTGGTGATAGGTACGTATTTAGAAATTCGCACCAATGCGGCAATATGTACATATTAATTATTCCCACTAGGGCAGCGATAGGTACTTATGTAGCATGCACACCGGGGCGGCGATAGGTACTATTTAGGATTCGCACCGGGGCGGTGATAGGTACTTAAATAGTATCTGAACTGGGGCGGCGATAGGTACGTATATAGTATGTGCACTGGGGCGGCGATAGGTACGTATATAGTAAGCGCACCGGGGTGATGATAGATACGTATATAGCATGAACACCGGGGTGGAGATAAGTACCTATATAGAAGGCGGAGATAGAGGTGTTACTTTTTATAGAAATATATCATACTATTGCCCTGGGCAACGTAGGAGAAATTGTGGGGAAAGAACAGCTTTCGCAAAAGGCAAAATTAGAAAGTAGCGGTGAAATGCGGCGACCAGGGAAGAGAAAGGTAGAAAGATAAAGAGACGGCTATAGAGAAGGGGGGGGAGAAATAGAAGTTTGTATATAAAGATGTTACACACACGATTTTTCTTCAATTATATGTTTTAATGACCCCGAGCAACGCCGGGTAGCCCCGCTAGTCTCTTATATAAAGGGCACTTGTCTATATGTATGTATGTATGTATGTATGTATGTATGTCTGTATGTGAAGCTTCTCCTCAAAAACTACCCGACGACATGTCAAAAAGTTTATATCTTCAGCACCGTACATATCCTGGGATCATAATATCTCAAAATCGCAAATAACGATTCACTCGCTGACAGTCAACCGGACCACTTTCCGACAAAAGGTAGCAGTTTTTTCGTATTTTATTCGACTTTTTCAACGTTATTATGTACTAAATTTGAAATAATCTAATGTATTTATGTACTAATCCGATAAAAATGCAGAGTCATTGTAAACATCCCATAATCCCTTGCCGGATGTACCCGGTCTTGCCCTAAATTGTGTCCGGTTCTATCAGATCATCCAATAACTTCTGTCCGGATGCATCAATAACAACATAGGAATCCTACGTTAAGAGTGTGTAGTGAAACAAGGGTTGCTCAATCACATCCGCACCTGTCCCATAATACCTTGCCGGATGTACCCGGTCTTGACCTAAATTGTGTCCGGTTATATCAGGTCATCATGACGTCAGAGAGTGGCAGTTTTTTTTCCCTCTCACACTTTCTTTCATAATTATTAATAGACGCTAATATTTTCCTCCCCCCTCCCTCCCTGTGGCCGTTCTGTTATCATGATAGGAATTACCTCCTCCTTTCAGGCCAAATTGGGGGGGGTTACGGTATTCGCTGGTGTGAGCATTACCTCCTCCTTTCTTGAGAAGTGTTGAGGTAGGGTAGTATCAGTTCCGTTGTCATGATGCACTGATCCCATGCATTACCTCCTCCTTTTTTGAGAAATGTTGAGGTAGGGTCGTATCGGTTCCGTTTTCATGATGCCCTCATCCCATGCATTATCTCCTCCTTTTTTTAGAAGTGTTGAGGTAGGGTCGTATCGGTTCCGTTGTCATGATGCACTATTCCCATGCATTATCTCCTCCTTTTTTGAGAAGTGTTGAGGTAGGGTCGTATCGGGTCCGTTGTCATGATGCACTATTCCCATGCATTATCTCCTCCTTTTTTGAGAAGTGTTGAGGTAGGGTCGTATCGGTTCCGTTGTCATGATGCACTATTCCCATGCATTACCTCCTCTTTTTTTGAGCAGTGTAGAGGTAGGGTATGTGTGGGTACCCTGCGACTTGACGAAGTATGTGTGGGTACCCTGCGACCCCACGAAGTATGTGTGGGTACCCTGCGACCGCACGAAGTATGTGTGGGTACCCTGCGATCGCACAAAGTATGTATAGGTACCCTGCGACCGCACGAAGTATGTGTGGGTACCCTGCGACCGGACGAAGTATGTGTGGGTACCCTGCGACCGGACGAAGTATGTATAGGTACCCTGACCCCGCACGAAGTATGTGTAGGTACCCTGCGACCGGACGAAGTATGTGTGCGTACCCTGCGACCGCACGAAGTATTTGTGGGTACCCTGCGACCGCACGAAGTATGTGTGGGTACCCTGCTGCCTGACGAAGTATGTGTGGGTACCCTGCGACTGCACGAAGTATGTGTGGGTACCCTGCGACCGGACGAAGTATTTGTGAGTACCCTGCGACCGGACGAAGTATTTGTGGGTACCCTGCGACCGGACAAAGTATGTGTGGGTACCCTGCGACCGGACGAAGTATGTGTGGGTACCCTGCGACCAGAAGAAATATGTGTTGGTACCCTTCACCCGCACTAAGTATGTGTGGGTACCCTGCGACCGGACGAAGTATGTGTGGGTACCCTGCGACCGGACGAAGTATGTGTGGGTACCCTGCGACCGGACGATATATTTGTGGGTACCCTGCGACCGGACACAATTACAGAATTTAAGAATTTAACAAGTACACGTTTACACTGACCCGTTGAGTCATAACCACTCTATATATGTATAAAAAAGAAAAAAGAAGAATTTAACAAGTACACGTTTACACTGACCCGTTGAGTCATAACCACTCTATATATGTATAAAAAAGAAAAAAGAAGAATTTAACAAGTACACGTTTACAGTGCCCCGTTGAGTCATAACCACTCTATATATGTATAAAAAAGAAAAAAGAAGAATTTAACAAGTACACGTTTACACTGACCCGTTGAGTCATAACCACTCTATATATGTATAAAAAAGAAAAAAGAAGAATTTAACAAGAACACGTTTACACTGACCCGTTGAGTCATAACCACTCTATATATGTATCAAAAAGAAAAAAGAAGAATTTAACAAGTACACGTTTACAGTGCCCCGTTGAGTCATAACCACTCTATATATGTATAACAAAGAAAAAAGAAGAATTTAACAAGTACACGTTTACACTGACCCGTTGAGTCATAACCACTCTATATATGTATAAAAAAGAAAAAAGAAGAATTTAACAAGTACACGTTTACACTGACCCGTTGAGTCATAACCACTCTATATATGTATAAAAAAGAAAAAAGAAGAATTTAACAAGTATACGTTTACACTGACCCGTTGAGTCATAACCACTCTATATATGTATAAAAAAGAAAAAAGAAGAATTTAACAAGAACACGTTTACACTGACCCGTTGAGTCATAACCACTCTATATATGTATAAAAAAGAAAAAAGAAGAATTTAACAAGTACACGTTTACAGTGCCCCGTTGAGTCATAACCACTCTATATATGTATAAAAAAGAAAAAAGAAGAATTTAACAAGTACACGTTTACACTGACCCGTTGAGTCATAACCACTCTATATATGTATAAAAAAGAAAAAAGAAGAATTTAACAAGTACACGTTTACACTGACCCGTTTAGTCATAACCACTCTATATATGTATAAAAAAGAAAAAAGAAGAATTTAACAAGTACACGTTTACACTGACCCGTTGAGTCATAACCACTCTATATATGTATAAAAAAGAAAAAAGAAGAATTTAACAAGTACACGTTTACACTGACCCGTTGAGTCACAACCACTCTATATATGTATAAAAAGAAAAAAAGAAGAATTTAACAAGAACACGTTTACACTGACCCGTTGAGTCATAACCACTCTATATATGTATAAAAAAGAAAAAAGAAGAATTTAACAAGAACACGTTTACACTGACCCGTTGAGTCATAACCACTCTATATATGTATAAAAAAGAAAAAAGAAGAATTTAACAAGTACACGTTTACAGTGCCCCGTTGAGTCATAACCACTCTATATATGTATAAAAAAGAAAAAAGAAGAATTTAACAAGTATACGTTTACACTGACCCGTTAAGTCATAACCACTCTATATATGTATAAAAAAGAAAAAAGAAGAATTTAACAAGAACACGTTTACACTGACCCGTTGAGTCATAACCACTCTATATATGTATAAAAAAGAAAAAAGAAGAATTTAACAAGTACACGTTTACAGTGCCCCGTTGAGTCATAACCACTCTATATATGTATAAAAAAGAAAAAAGAAGAATTTAACAAGAACACGTTTACACTGACCCGTTGAGTCATAACCACTCTATATATGTATAAAATAGAAAAAAGAAGAATTTAACAAGTACACGTTTACACTGACCCGTTGAGTCATAACCACTCTATATATGTATAAAAAAGAAAAAAGAAGAATTTAACAAGTACACGTTTACACTGACCCGTTGAGTCATAACCACTCTATATATGTATAAAAAGAAAAAAAGAAGAATTTAACAAGTACACGTTTACACTGACCCGTTGAGTCATAACCACTCTATATATGTATAAAAAAGAAAAAAGAAGAATTTAACAAGAACACGTTTACACTGACCCGTTGAGTCATAACCACTCTATATATGTATAAAAAAGAAAAAAGAAGAATTTAACAAGTACACGTTTACACTGACCCGTTGAGTCATAACCACTCTATATATGTATAAAAAAGAAAAAAGAAGAATTTAACAAGTACACGTTTACACTGACCCGTTGAGTCACAACCACTCTATATATGTATAAAAAGAAAAAAGAAGAATTTAACAAGTACACGTGTACACTGACCCGTTTAGTCACAACCACTCTATATATGTATAAAAAGAAAAAAAGAAGAATTTAACAAGTACACGTTTACACTGACCCGTTGAGTCATAACCACTCTATATATGTATAAAAAAGAAAAAAGAAGAATTTAACAAGAACACGTTTACACTGACCCGTTGAGTCATAACCACTCTATATATGTATAAAAAAGAAAAAAGAGGAATTTAACAAGTACACGTTTACAGTGCCCCGTTGAGTCATAACCACTCTATATATGTATAAAAAAGAAAAAAGAAGAATTTAACAAGAACACGTTTACACTGACCCGTTGAGTCATAACCACTCTATATATGTATAAAGAAGAAAAAAGCAGAATTTAACAAGTACGCGTTTTCACTGACCCGTTGAGTCATAACCACTCTATATATGTATAAAAAAGAAAAAAGAAGAATTTAACAAGAACACGTTTACACTGACCCGTTGAGTCATAACCACTCTATATATGTATAAAAAAGAAAAAAGAAGAATTTAACAAGTACACGTTTACAGTGCCCCGTTGAGTCATAACCACTCTATATATGTATAAAAAAGAAAAAAGAAGAATTTAACAAGAACACGTTTACACTGACCCGTTGAGTCATAACCACTCTATATATGTATAAAAAGAAAAAAAGAAGAATTTAACAAGTACACGTTTACACTGACCCGTTGAGTCATAACCACTCTATATATGTATAAAAAAGAAAAAAGAAGAATTTAACAAGAACACGTTTACACTGACCCGTTGAGTCATAACAACTCTATATATGTATAAAAAAGAAAAAAGAAGAATTTAACAAGTACACGTTTACAGTGCCCCGTTGAGTCATAACCACTCTATATATGTATAAAAAAGAAAAAAGAATTTAACAAGTATACGTTTACACTGACCCGTTAAGTCATAACCACTCTATATATGTATAAAAAAGAAAAAAGAAGAATTTAACAAGAACACGTTTACACTGACCCGTTGAGTCATAACCACTCTATATATGTATAAAAAAGAAAAAAGAAGAATTTAACAAGTACACGTTTACAGTGCCCCGTTGAGTAATAACCACTCTATATATGTATAAAAAAGAAAAAAGAAGAATTTAACAAGAACACGTTTACACTGACCCGTTGAGTCATAACCAGTCTATATATGTATAAAATAGAAAAAAGAAGAATTTAACAAGTACACGTTTACACTGACCCGTTGAGTCATAACCACTCTATATATGTATAAAAAAGAAAAAAGAAGAATTTTACAAGTACACGTTTACACTGACCCGTTGAGTCATAACCTCTCTATATATGTATAAAAAAGAAAAAAGAAGAATTTAACAAGTACACGTTTACACTGACCCGTTGAGTCATAACCTCTCTATATATGTATAAAAAAGAAAAAAGAAGAATTTAACAAGAACACGTTTACACTGACCCGTTGAGTCATAACCACTCTATATATGTATAAAAAAGAAAAAAGAAGAATTTAACAAGTACACGTTTACACTGACCCGTTGAGTCATAACCACTCTATATATGTATAAAAAGAAAAAAAGAAGAATTTAACAAGTACACGTTTACACTGCCCTGTTGAGTCATAACCACTCTATATATGTATAAAAAAGAAAAAAGAAGAATTTAACAAGAACACGTTTACACTGACCCGTTGAGTCATAACCACTCTATATATGTATAAAAAAGAAAAAAGAAGAATTTAACAAGTACACGTTTACACTGACCCGTTGAGTCATAACCACTCTATATATGTATAAAAAAGAAAAAAGAAGAATTTAACAAGTACACGTTTACACTGACCCGTTGAGTCATAACCACTCTATATATGTATAAAAAAGAAAAAAGAAGAATTTAACAAGTACACGTTTACACTGACCCGTTGAGTCACAACCACTCTATATATGTATAAAAAAGAAAAAAGAAGAATTTAACAAGTACACGTTTACACTGACCCGTTGAGTCATAACCACTCTATATATGTATAAAAAAGAAAAAAGAAGAATTTAACAAAAACACGTTTACACTGACCCGTTGAGTCATAACCACTCTATATATGTATAAAAAAGAAAAAAGAAGAATTTAACAAGTACACGTTTACAGTGCCCCGTTGAGTCATAACCACTCTATATATGTATAAAAAAGAAAAAAGAAGAATTTAACAAGTATACGTTTACACTGACCCGTTGAGTCATAACCACTCTATATATGTATAAAAAGAAAAAAAGAAGAATTTAACAAGTACACGTTTACCCTGCCCTGTTGAGTCATAACCACTCTATATATGTATAAAAAAGAAAAAAGAAGAATTTAACAAGAACACGTTTACACTGACCCGTTGAGTCATAACCACTCTATATATGTATAAAAAAGAAAAAAGAACAATTTAACAAGTACACGTTTACACTGACCCGTTGAGTCATAACCACTCTATATATGTATAAAAAAGAAAAAAGAAGAATTTAACAAGTACACGTTTACACTGACCCGTTGAGTCATAACCACTCTATATATGTATAAAAAAGAAAAAAGAAGAATTTAACAAGTACACGTTTACACTGACCCGTTGAGTCACAACCACTCTATATATGTATAAAAAAGAAAAAAGAAGAATTTAACAAGTACACGTTTACACTGACCCGTTGAGTCATAACCACTCTATATATGTATAAAAAAGAAAAAAGAAGAATTTAACAAGTACACGTTTACAGTGCCCCGTTGAGTCATAACCACTCTATATATGTATAAAAAAGAAAAAAGAAGAATTTAACAAGTATACGTTTACACTGACCCGTTGAGTCATAACCACTCTATATATGTATAAAAAAGAAAAAAGAAGAATTTAACAAGAACACGTTTACACTGACCCGTTGAGTCATAACCACTCTATATATGTATAAAAAAGAAAAAAGAAGAATTTAACAAGTACACGTTTACAGTGCCCCGTTGAGTCATAACCACTCTATATATGTATAAAAAAGAAAAAAGAAGAATTTAACAAGAACACGTTTACACTGACCCGTTGAGTCATAACCACTCTATATATGTATAAAAAAGAAAAAAGAAGAATTTAACAAGTACACGTTTACACTGACCCGTTGAGTCATAACCACTCTATATATGTATAAAAAAGAAAAAAGAATTTAACAAGTATACGTTTACACTGACCCGTTAAGTCATAACCACTCTATATATGTATAAAAAAGAAAAAAGAAGAATTTAACAAGAACACGTTTACACTGACCCGTTGAGTCATAACCACTCTATATATGTATAAAAAAGAAAAAAGAAGAATTTAACAAGTACACGTTTACAGTGCCCCGTTGAGTAATAACCACTCTATATATGTATAAAAAAGAAAAAAGAAGAATTTAACAAGAACACGTTTACACTGACCCGTTGAGTCATAACCAGTCTATATATGTATAAAATAGAAAAAAGAAGAATTTAACAAGTACACGTTTACACTGACCCGTTGAGTCATAACCACTCTATATATGTATAAAAAAGAAAAAAGAAGAATTTTACAAGTACACGTTTACACTGACCCGTTGAGTCATAACCTCTCTATATATGTATAAAAAAGAAAAAAGAAGAATTTAACAAGTACACGTTTACACTGACCCGTTGAGTCATAACCTCTCTATATATGTATAAAAAAGAAAAAAGAAGAATTTAACAAGAACACGTTTACACTGACCCGTTGAGTCATAACCACTCTATATATGTATAAAAAAGAAAAAAGAAGAATTTAACAAGTACACGTTTACACTGACCCGTTGAGTCATAACCACTCTATATATGTATAAAAAGAAAAAAAGAAGAATTTAACAAGTACACGTTTACACTGCCCTGTTGAGTCATAACCACTCTATATATGTATAAAAAAGAAAAAAGAAGAATTTAACAAGAACACGTTTACACTGACCCGTTGAGTCATAACCACTCTATATATGTATAAAAAAGAAAAAAGAAGAATTTAACAAGTACACGTTTACACTGACCCGTTGAGTCATAACCACTCTATATATGTATAAAAAAGAAAAAAGAAGAATTTAACAAGTACACGTTTACACTGACCCGTTGAGTCATAACCACTCTATATATGTATAAAAAAGAAAAAAGAAGAATTTAACAAGTACACGTTTACACTGACCCGTTGAGTCACAACCACTCTATATATGTATAAAAAAGAAAAAAGAAGAATTTAACAAGTACACGTTTACACTGACCCGTTGAGTCATAACCACTCTATATATGTATAAAAAAGAAAAAAGAAGAATTTAACAAAAACACGTTTACACTGACCCGTTGAGTCATAACCACTCTATATATGTATAAAAAAGAAAAAAGAAGAATTTAACAAGTACACGTTTACAGTGCCCCGTTGAGTCATAACCACTCTATATATGTATAAAAAAGAAAAAAGAAGAATTTAACAAGTATACGTTTACACTGACCCGTTGAGTCATAACCACTCTATATATGTATAAAAAGAAAAAAAGAAGAATTTAACAAGTACACGTTTACCCTGCCCTGTTGAGTCATAACCACTCTATATATGTATAAAAAAGAAAAAAGAAGAATTTAACAAGAACACGTTTACACTGACCCGTTGAGTCATAACCACTCTATATATGTATAAAAAAGAAAAAAGAACAATTTAACAAGTACACGTTTACACTGACCCGTTGAGTCATAACCACTCTATATATGTATAAAAAAGAAAAAAGAAGAATTTAACAAGTACACGTTTACACTGACCCGTTGAGTCATAACCACTCTATATATGTATAAAAAAGAAAAAAGAAGAATTTAACAAGTACACGTTTACACTGACCCGTTGAGTCACAACCACTCTATATATGTATAAAAAAGAAAAAAGAAGAATTTAACAAGTACACGTTTACACTGACCCGTTGAGTCATAACCACTCTATATATGTATAAAAAAGAAAAAAGAAGAATTTAACAAGTACACGTTTACAGTGCCCCGTTGAGTCATAACCACTCTATATATGTATAAAAAAGAAAAAAGAAGAATTTAACAAGTATACGTTTACACTGACCCGTTGAGTCATAACCACTCTATATATGTATAAAAAAGAAAAAAGAAGAATTTAACAAGAACACGTTTACACTGACCCGTTGAGTCATAACCACTCTATATATGTATAAAAAAGAAAAAAGAAGAATTTAACAAGTACACGTTTACAGTGCCCCGTTGAGTCATAACCACTCTATATATGTATAAAAAAGAAAAAAGAAGAATTTAACAAGAACACGTTTACACTGACCCGTTGAGTCATAACCACTCTATATATGTATAAAAAAGAAAAAAGAAGAATTTAACAAGTACACGTTTACACTGACCCGTTGAGTCATAACCACTCTATATATGTATAAAAAAGAAAAAAGAAGAATTTAACAAGTACACGTTTACACTGACCCGTTGAGTCATAACCACTCTATATATGTATAAAAAAGAAAAAAGAAGAATTTAACAAGTACACGTTTACACTGACCCGTTGAGTCATAACCACTCTATATATGTATAAAAAAGAAAAAAGAAGAATTTAACAAGAACACGTTTACACTGACCCGTTGAGTCATAACCACTCTATATATGTATAAAAAAGAAAAAAGAAGAATTTAACAAGTACACGTTTACAGTGCCCCGTTGAGTCATAACCACTCTATATATGTATAAAAAAAAAAAAGAAGAATTTAACAAGTACACGGTTACACTGACCCGTTGAGTCATAACCACTCTTTATATGTATAAAAAAGAAAAAAGAAGAATTTTACAAGTATACGTTTACACTGACCCGTTGAGTCATAACCACTCTATATATGTATAAAAAAGAAAAAAGAATTTAACAAGAACACGTTTACACTGACCCGTTGAGTCATAACCACTCTATATATGTATAAAAAAGAAAAAAGAAGAATTTAACAAGTACACGTTTACAGTGCCCCGTTGAGTCATAACCACACTATATATGTATAAAAAAGAAAAAAGAAGAATTTAACAAGTACACGTTTACACTGACCCGTTGAGTCATAACCACTCTATATATGTATAAAAAGAAAAAAGAAGAATTTAACAAGTACACGTTTACACTGACCCGTTGAGTCATAACCACTCTATATATGTATAAAGAAGAAAAAAGAAGAATTTAACAAGTACACGTTTACACTGACCCGTTGAGTCATAACCACTCTATATATGTATAAAAAAGAAAAAAGAAGAATTTAACAAGTACACGTTTACACTGACCCGTTGAGTCATAACAACTCTATATATGTATAAAAAAAGAAAAAAGAAGAATTTAACAAGTACACGTTTACAGTGCCCCGTTGAGTCATAACCACTCTATATATGTATAAAAAAGAAAAAAGAAGAATTTAACAAGTACACGTTTACAGTGCCCCGTTGAGTCATAACCACTCTATATATGTATAAAAAAGAAAAAAGAAGAATTTAACAAGTACACGTTTACACTGACCCGTTGAGTCATAACCACTCTATATATGTATAAAAAAGAAAAAAGAAGAATTTAACAAGTACACGTTTACACTGACCCGTTGAGTCATAACAACTCTATATATGTATAAAAAAAGAAAAAAGAAGAATTTAACAAGTACACGTTTACAGTGCCCCGTTGAGTCATAACCACTCTATATATGTATAAAAAAGAAAAAAGAAGAATTTAACAAGTACACGTTTACAGTGCCCCGTTGAGTCATAACCACTCTATATATGTATAAAAAAGAAAAAAGAAGAATTTAACAAGTACACGTTTACACTGACCCGTTGAGTCATAACCACTCTATATATGTATAAAAAAGAAAAAAGAAGAATTTAACAAGTACACGTTTACACTGACCCGTTGAGTCATAACCACTCTATATATGTATAAAAAGAAAAAAGAAGAATTTAACAAGTACACGTTTACACTGACCCGTTGAGTCATAACCACTCTATATATGTATAAAGAAGAAAAAAGAAGAATTTAACAAGTACACGTTTACACTGACCCGTTGAGTCATAACCACTCTATATATGTATAAAAAAGAAAAAAGAAGAATTTAACAAGTACACGTTTACACTGACCCGTTGAGTCATAACAACTCTATATATGTATAAAAAAAGAAAAAAGAAGAATTTAACAAGTACACGTTTACAGTGCCCCGTTGAGTCATAACCACTCTATATATGTATAAAAAAGAAAAAAGAAGAATTTAACAAGTACACGTTTACAGTGCCCCGTTGAGTCATAACCACTCTATATATGTATAAAAAAGAAAAAAGAAGAATTTAACAAGTACACGTTTACACTGACCCGTTGAGTCATAACCACTCTATATATGTATAAAAAAGAAAAAAGAAGAATTTAACAAGTACACGTTTACACTGACCCGTTGAGTCATAACCACTCTATATATGTATAAAAAAGAAAAAAGAAGAATTCAACAAGTACACGTTTACACTGACCTGTTGAGTCATAACCACTCTATATATGTATAAAAAAGAAAAAAGAAGAATTTAACAAAAACACGTTTACACTGACCCGTTGAGTCATAACCACTCTATATATGTATAAAAAAGAAAAAAGAAGAATTTAACAAGTACACGTTTACAGTGCCCCGTTGAGTCATAACCACTCTATATATGTATAAAAAAGAAAAAAGAAGAATTTAACAAGTATACGTTTACACTGACCCGTTGAGTCATAACCACTCTATATATGTATAAAAAAGAAAAAAGAAGAATTTAACAAGAACACGTTTACACTGACCCGTTGAGTCATAACCACTCTATATATGTATAAAAAAGAAAAAAGAAGAATTTAACAAGTACACGTTTACAGTGCCCCGTTGAGTCATAACCACTCTATATATGTATAAAAAAGAAAAAAGAAGAATTTAACAAGAACACGTTTACACTGACCCGTTGAGTCATAACCACTCTATATATGTATAAAAAAGAAAAAAGAAGAATTTAACAAGTACACGTTTACACTGACCCGTTGAGTCATAACCACTCTATATATGTATAAAAAAGAAAAAAGAAGAATTTAACAAGTACACGTTTACACTGACCCGTTGAGTCATAACCACTCTATATATGTATAAAAAAGAAAAAAGAAGAATTTAACAAGTACACGTTTACACTGACCCGTTGAGTCATAACCACTCTATATATGTATAAAAAAGAAAAAAGAAGAATTTAACAAGAACACGTTTACACTGACCCGTTGAGTCATAACCACTCTATATATGTATAAAAAAGAAAAAAGAAGAATTTAACAAGTACACGTTTACAGTGCCCCGTTGAGTCATAACCACTCTATATATGTATAAAAAAAAAAAAAAGAAGAATTTAACAAGTACACGTTTACACTGACCCGTTGAGTCATAACCACTCTATATATGTATAAAAAAGAAAAAAGAAGAATTTAACAAGTATACGTTTACACTGACCCGTTGAGTCATAACCACTCTATATATGTATAAAAAAGAAAAAAGAATTTAACAAGAACACGTTTACACTGACCCGTTGAGTCATAACCACTCTATATATGTATAAAAAAGAAAAAAGAAGAATTTAACAAGTACACGTTTACAGTGCCCCGTTGAGTCATAACCACTCTATATATGTATAAAAAAGAAAAAAGAAGAATTTAACAAGTACACGTTTACACTGACCCGTTGAGTCATAACCACTCTATATATGTATAAAAAGAAAAAAGAAGAATTTAACAAGTACACGTTTACACTGACCCGTTGAGTCATAACCACTCTATATATGTATAAAGAAGAAAAAAGAAGAATTTAACAAGTACACGTTTACACTGACCCGTTGAGTCATAACCACTCTATATATGTATAAAAAAGAAAAAAGAAGAATTTAACAAGTACACGTTTACACTGACCCGTTGAGTCATAACAACTCTATATATGTATAAAAAAAGAAAAAAGAAGAATTTAACAAGTACACGTTTACAGTGCCCCGTTGAGTCATAACCACTCTATATATGTATAAAAAAGAAAAAAGAAGAATTTAACAAGTACACGTTTACAGTGCCCCGTTGAGTCATAACCACTCTATATATGTATAAAAAAGAAAAAAGAAGAATTTAACAAGTACACGTTTACACTGACCCGTTGAGTCATAACCACTCTATATATGTATAAAAAAGAAAAAAGAAGAATTTAACAAGTACACGTTTACACTGACCCGTTGAGTCATAACCACTATATATATGTATAAAAAAGAAAAAAGAAGAATTCAACAAGTACACGTTTACACTGACCCGTTGAGTCATAACCACTCTATATATGTATAAAAAAGAAAAAAGAAGAATTTAACAAGAACACGTTTACACTGACCCGTTGAGTCATAACCACTCTATATATGTATAAAAAAGAAAAAAGAAGAATTTAACAAGTACACGTTTACAGTGCCCCGTTGAGTCATAACCACTCTATATATGTATAAAAAAGAAAAAAAGAAGAATTTAACAAGTACACGTTTACAGTGACCCGTTGGGTCATAACCATACTATGTATGTATACAAAAAGAAAAAAAGAAGAATTAAACAAGTACACGTTTACAGTGACCCGTTGGGTCATAACCACTCTATATATGTATAAAAAAGAAAAAAAGAAGAATTTAACAAGTACACGTTTACAGTGACCCGTTGGGTCATAACCACTCTATATATGTATAAAAAAAGAAAAAAAGAAGAATTTAACAAGTACACGTTTACAGTGACCCGTTGAGTTATAACAACTCTATATATGTATAAAAAAAGAAAAAAAGAAGAATTTAACAAGTACACGTTTACAGTGACCCGTTGGGTCATAATCACTCTATATATGTATAAAAAAAGAATAATTTAACAAGTACACGTTTACACTGACCCGTTGAGTCATAACCACTCTATATATGTATAAAAAAAGAAAAAAAAAAGAATTTAACAAGTACACGTTTACAGTGACGCGTTGGGTCATAATCACTCTATATATGTATAAAAACAGAAAAAAAGAATTTAACCAGTACATGTTACCAGTGACCCGTTGGGTCATAACCACTCTATATATGTATAAAAAAGGCCCAGAACCGGGGGTGCTTCAACAATATAGGACCCGGAGGCTTCTGCAGAATAGGGACCATGGGTTCTTCTCCAGTACAGGACCCAGAACTGGGGGTGCTTCTACCATATAGAACCCAGAGGCTTCTACAGAATAGGGACAAAGGTGCTTCTACAGAATAGGGACCAGAGGTGCTTCTACAGTATAGGACCCAGTACCGGAGGTGATTCCACAATATTAGAACATAGAGGCCTCTGCAGAAAAAGGACCATGGGTGCTTCTTCAGTAAAGGGACCAGGGGTGCTTCTACAGTATATAACCCAGCACCAGGGGTGCTTCTACATTTTAGGACCCGGAAGCTACTGCAGAATAGGGACAATGGGTGCTTCTCCAGTATAGAGACCAGGGGTGGTGCTTCTAAAGTATCACGGCCCGTCAGGAATGTTGGTGATTCTATAGTATAACGGTCCCTAGAAATATTGGTGCTTCTGAAGTATAACGGTCTCACCCCAGGAATGTTGGTGCTTCTAAATTATAATGGTCCCTACAAATATTGGTGCTTCTAAAGTATAACGGCCCCCCCCCCGGAATGTTGTTAAAGGATAGCTAAGGAAGAGCGATAACTCACGTTTAAAAAAAAAAGTTGGGGGGGCTTGGAGTGATTAAGGGGTCAGGCCGAACTTTTTAGGGTCAAGCCCAACCTTTTTAGGGGTCAGGCTAAATTTTTTTCTTTTTTTTTTGTTTTGAACTCAAAATATTTCTCAGGGTGGGGAGAGTGAAAAATTAGTTGGGATGAGGGGCTGGAGAGATTGAGGGGTCGTGGAAAATTTTAGGGGTCAGGCCGAACTTTTTAGGGGTAAGGCCGAACTTTTTAGGGGTCAGGCCAAATTTTTTTGTTTTTTTTTGTTTTGAACTCAAAATATTTCCCAAGGTTGGGGGAGAGTTAAAATGTAGTTGAGATCGAGGGCTGGAGAGATTTAGGGGTTCGGCCGAACTTTTTAGGGGTCAGGCCGAACTTCTTAGGGGTCAGGCCAAATTTTTTTTGTTTTTTTTTGTTTTGAACTAAAAATATTTCTCAGGGTGGGGAGAGTGAAAAATTAGTTGAGATGAGGGGCTGGAGAGATTGAGGGGTCGGGGAAAATTTTAGGGGTCAGGCCGAACTTTTTAGGGGTCAGGCAAAACTTTTTTGTTTTTTTTTGTTTTGAACTCAAAATAATTCTCAGGCTTGGGGGAGAGTGAAAAATTAGTTGGGATAGGGGGCTGGAGAGATTGAGAGGTCGAGGAAAATTTTAGGGGTCAGGCCGAACTTTTTAGGGGTCAGGCTAAATTTTTTTTGTTTTTCTGAACTCAAAATATTTCTCAGGGTTGGGGGAGAATGAAAACTTATTTGGGATGGGGGGCTGGAGAGATTGAGGTGTTGGGGAAAATTTTACGGGTCAGACCGAACTTTATAGGGGTCAAGCCAAATTTTTTGGTTATTTTTTTGTTTTGAACTCAAAATATTTCTCAGGGTTGGGGGAGAGTAAAACAAAATTGGGTGGTGCGGCTTTAGATATTAGGGGTCTGGGAAAATTGTAGGGATCGGGAAAAACTTTTTAGGGGGTCGGGCGAAATTTTTTTGTTTTATGAACTTAAAATATTTCGTAGGTAAGTATATAGTATGCACACCGGGGCGGCGATAGGTACGAATATAGTATGCGCACTGGGGCGGCGATAGGTATATATATAGTATGTGACCCGGGGTGGCAATAGGTACGTGTATAGTGGTGCATAGATATGCCGATAGGTACTATATAGCATGTGCACAGGGATGCAGTAAGTATGTATATAGAATGCGCACCAGGGCGGTGATAGGTATTTATTAAGCATGCGCTCTGGGCCGGCGATCGGTACGTATATAGCACGCACACCAGGGTAGCGATAGGTATGTATTTAGCATTTACACCGGGGCGGCGATAGGTACATATGTAGCATTAGCAACGAGGCGGCGATAGGTACATATGCAGCATTCACACTGGGGTGGCGATACGTACATATGTAGCATTTGCACCGGGGCAGCGATAGGTACTTATGTAGTATGCATACCGGGGCGGCAATAGGTACTTATATAGTATACGTGCACCGGGGTGGTGATAGATATGTACATAGTATGAACGCGGGGCGGAGATAAGTACTTATATAGAAAGCGCATATAGATGTAGTACTTTTTATAGAAATATGTCATACTATTGACCTGGGCAACGTAGGAGAAATGGTAGGGAAGAAGCAGCTTTCACAAAAGGCAAAATTAGAAAGTAGCAGTGAAATGGGGCGACTAGGGAAGAGAAAGGTAAAAAGATAAAGAGACGGCTATAGAGGAGGGGGAGAAATAGAAGTTTGAATATAAAGATGTTACACACGCGATTTTTCTTCAATTATATGTTTTTATGACCCCGAGCAACGCCGGGTAGCCCCGCTAGTCTCTTATATAAAGGGCACTTGTCTATATGTATGTATGTATGTATGTATGTATGTATGTATGTCTGTATGTGAAGCTTCTCCTCAAAAACTACCCGACGACATGTCAAAAAGTTTATATCTTCAGCACCGTACATATCCTGGGATCATAATATCTCAAAATCGCAAATAACGATTCACTCGCTGACAGTCAACCGGACCACTTTCCGACAAAAGGTAGCAGTTTTTTCGTATTTTCCACGACTTTTTACACGTTAATATGTACTAAATTCGAAATAATCTAATGTATTTATGTACTAATCCGATAAAAATGCAGAGTCATTGTAAACATCCCATAATCCCTTGCCGGATGTACCCGGTCTTGCCCTAAATTGTGTCCGGTTCTATCAGATCATCCAATAACTTCTGTCCGGATGCATCAATAACAACATAGGAATCCTACGTTAAGAGTGTGTAGTGAAACAAGGGTTGCTCAATCACATCCGCACCTGTCCCATAATCCCTTGCCGGATGTACCCGGTCTTGACCTAAATTGTGTCCGGTTATATCAGGTCATCATGACGTCAGAGAGTGGCAGTTTTTTTTCCCTCTCACACTTTCTTTCATAATTATTAATAGACGCTAATATTTTCCTCCCCCCCTCCCTCCCTGTGGCCGTTCTGTTATCATGATAGGAATTACCTCCTCCTTTCAGGCCAAATGGGGGGGGGGGGGGTTACGGTATTCACTGGTGTGAGCATTACCTCCTCCTTTCTTGAGAAGTGTTGAGGTAGGGTAGTATCAGTTCCGTTGTCATGATGCACTGATCCCATGCATTACCTCCTCCTTTTTTGAGAAATGTTGAGGTAGGGTCGTATCGGTTCCGTTTTCATGATGCCCTCATCCCATGCATTATCTCCTCCTTTTTTTAGAAGTGTTGAGGTAGGGTCGTATCGGTTCCGTTGTCATGATGCACTATTCCCATGCATTATCTCCTCCTTTTTTGAGAAGTGTTGAGGTAGGGTCGTATCGGGTCCGTTGTCATGATGAACTATTCCCATGCATTATCTCCTCCTTTTTTGAGAAGTGTTGAGGTAGGGTCGTATCGGTTCCTTTGTCATGATGCACTATTCCCATGCATTACCTCCTCTTTTTTTGAGCAGTGTAGAGGTAGGGTATGTGTGGGTACACTGCGACTTGACGAAGTATGTGTGGGTACCCTGCGACGCCACGAAGTATGTGTGGGTACCCTGCGACCGCACGAAGTATGTGTGGGTACCCTGCGACCGCACGAAGTATGTATAGGTACCCTGCGACCGGACGAAGTATGTGTAGGTACCCTGCGACCGGACGAAGTATGTATAGGTACCCTGACCCCGCACGAAGTATGTGTGGGTACCCTGCGACCGGACGAAGTATGTGTGCGTACCCTGCGACCGCACGAAGTATTTGTGGGTACCCTGCGACCGCACGAAGTATGTGTGGGTACCCTGCGACCGCACGAAGTATGTGTGGGTACCCTGCGACCGGACGAAGTATGTGTGGGTACCCTGCGACCGGACGAAGTATTTGTGGGTACCCTGCGACCGGACGAAGTATGTGTGGGTACCCTGCGACCGGACGAAGTATGTGTGGGTACCCTGCGACCAGACGAAATATGTGTTGGTACCCTTCACCCGCACTAAGTATGTGTGGGTACCCTGCGACCGGACGAAGTATGTGGTGGTACCCTGCGACCGGACGACGTATGTGTGGGTACCCTGCGACCGGACGAAGTATGTGTGGGTACCCTGCGACCTGACGAAATTTAAGAATTTAAGAATTTAACAAGTACACGTTTACACTGACCCGTTGAGTCATAACCACTCTATATATGTATAAAAAAGAAAAAATAAGAATTTAACAAGTACACGTTTACACTGACCCGTTGAGTCATAACCACTCTATATATGTATAAAAAAAGAAAAAAGAAGAATTTAACAAGTACACGTTTACAGTGCCCCGTTGAGTCATAACCACTCTATATATGTATAAAAAAGAAAAAAGAATTTAACAAGTACACGTTTACACTGACCCGTTGAGTCATAACCACTCTATATATGTATAAAAAAGAAAAAAAAGAATTTAACAAGAACACGTTTACAATGACCCGTTGAGTAATAACCACTCTATATATGTATAAAAAAGAAAAAAGAAGAATTTAACAAGTACACGTTTACACTGACCCGTTGAGTCATAACCACTCTATATATGTATAAAAAAAGAAAAAAGAAGAATTTAACAAGTACACGTTTACACTGACCCGTTGAGTCATAACCACTCTATATATGTATAAAAAAAGAAAAAAGAATTTAACAAGAACACGTTTACAGTGCCCCGTTGAGTCATAACCACTCTATATATGTATAAAAAAGAAAAAAGAAGTTAACAAGAACACGTTTACAGTGCCCCGTTGAGTCATAACCACTCTATATATGTATAAAAAAGAAAAAAGAAGAATTTAACAAGTACACGTTTACACTGACCCGTTGAGTCATAACCACTCTATATATGTATAAAAAGAAAAAAAGAAGAATTTAACAAGTACACGTTTACACTGACCCGTTGAGTCATAACCACTCTATATATGTATAAAAAAGAAAAAAGAAGAATTTAACAAGTACACGTTTACACTGACCCGTTAAGTCATAACCACTCTATATATGTATAAAAAAGAAAAAAGAAGAATTTAACAAGTATACGTTTACACTGACCCGTTGAGTCATAACCACTCTATATATGTATAAAAAAGAAAAAAGAAGAATTTAACAAGAACACGTTTACACTGACCCGTTGAGTCATAACCACTCTATATATGTATAAAAAAGAAAAAAGAAGAATTTAACAAGTACACGTTTACAGTGCCCCGTTGAGTCATAACCACTCTATATATGTATAAAAAAGAAAAAAAAAGAATTTAACAAGTACACGTTTACACTGACCCGTTGAGTCATAACCAGTCTATATATGTATAAAAAAGAAAAAAGAAGAATTTAACAAGTACACATTTACACTGACCCGTTGAGTCATAACCACTCTATATATGTATAAAAAAGAAAAAAGAAGAATTTAACAAGTACACGTTTACACTGACCCGTTGAGTCATAACCAGTCTATATATGTATAAAAAAGAAAAAAGAATTTCACAAGTACACGTTTACACTGACCCGTTGAGTCATAACCACTCTATATATGTATAAAAAAAGAAAAAAGAATTTAACAAGTACACGTTTACAGTGCCCCGTTGAGTCATAACCACTCTATATATGTATAAAAAAGAAAAAAGAAGAATTTAACAAGTACACGTTTACACTGACCCGTTGAGTCATAACCACTCTATATATGTATAAAAAAGAAAAAAAAAGAATTTAACAAGAACACGTTTACAATGACCCGTTGAGTCATAACCACTCTATATATGTATAAAAAAGAAAAAAGAAGAATTTAACAAGTACACGTTTACAGTGCCCCGTTGAGTCATAACCACTGTATATATGTATAAAAAAGAAAAAAGAAGAATTTAACAAGTACACGTTTACACTGACCCGTTGAGTCATAACCACTCTATATATGTATAAAAAAAAAAAAAAGAATTTAACAAGAACACGTTTACAGTGCCCCGTTGAGTCATAACCACTCTATATATGTATAAAAAAGAAAAAAGAAGTTAACAAGAACACGTTTACAGTGCCCCGTTGAGTCATAACCACTCTATATATGTATAAAAAAGAAAAAAGAAGAATTTAACAAGTACACGTTTACACTGACCCGTTAAGTCATAACCACTCTATATATGTATAAAAAAGAAAAAAGAAGAATTTAACAAGAACACGTTTACAATGACCCGTTGAGTCATAACCACTCTATATATGTATAAAAAAGAAAAAAGAAGAATTTAACAAGAACACGTTTACACTGACCCGTTGAGTCATAACCACTCTATATATGTATAAAAAAGAAAAAAGAAGAATTTAACAAGTACACGTTTACAGTGCCCCGTTGAGTCATAACCATTCTATATATGTATAAAAAAAGAAAAAAAAAGAATTCAACAAGTACACGTTTACACTGACCCGTTGAGTCATAACCACTCTATATATGTATAAAAAAGAAAAAAGAAGAATTTAACAAGTACACGTTTACACTGACCCGTTGAGTCATAACCACTCTATATATGTATAAAAAAGAAAAAAGAAGAATTTAACAAGTACACGTTTACACTGACCCGTTGAGTCATAACCACTCTATATATGTATAAAAAGAAAAAAAGAAGAATTTAACAAGTACACGTTTACACTGACCCGTTGAGTCATAACCACTCTATATATGTATAAAAAAGAAAAAAGAAGAATTTAACAAGTACACGTTTACAGTGCCCCGTTGAGTCATAACCACTGTATATATGTATAAAAAAGAAAAAAGAAGAATTTAACAAGTACACGTTTACACTGACCCGTTGAGTCATAACCACTCTATATATGTATAAAAAAAGAAAAAAGAATTTAACAAGAACACGTTTACAGTGCCCCGTTGAGTCATAACCACTCTATATATGTATAAAAAAGAAAAAAGAAGTTAACAAGAACACGTTTACAGTGCCCCGTTGAGTCATAACCACTCTATATATGTATAAAAAAGAAAAAAGAAGAATTTAACAAGTACACGTTTACACTGACCCGTTGAGTCATAACCACTCTATATATGTATAAAAAGAAAAAAAGAAGAATTTAACAAGTACACGTTTACACTGACCCGTTGAGTCATAACCACTCTATATATGTATAAAAAAGAAAAAAGAAGAATTTAACAAGTACACGTTTACACTGACCCGTTAAGTCATAACCACTCTATATATGTATAAAAAAGAAAAAAGAAGAATTTAACAAGAACACGTTTACAATGACCCGTTGAGTCATAACCACTCTATATATGTATAAAAAAGAAAAAAGAAGAATTTAACAAGAACACGTTTACACTGACCCGTTGAGTCATAACCACTCTATATATGTATAAAAAAGAAAAAAGAAGAATTTAACAAGTACACGTTTACAGTGCCCCGTTGAGTCATAACCACTCTATATATGTATAAAAAAGAAAAAAGAAGAATTTAACAAGTACACGTTTACACTGACCCGTTGAGTCATAACCACTCTATATATGTATAAAAAAGAAAAAAGAAGAATTTAACAAGTACACGTTTACACTGACCCGTTGAGTCATAACCACTCTATATATGTATAAAAAAGAAAAAAGAAGAATTTAACAAGTACACGTTTACACTGACCCGTTGAGTCATAACCACTCTATATATGTATAAAAAAGAAAAAAGAAGAATTTCACAAGTACACGTTTACACTGACCCGTTGAGTCATAACCACTCTATATATGTATAAAAAAAGAAAAAAGCAGAATTTAACAAGTACACGTTTACAGTGCCCCGTTGAGTCATAACCACTCTATATATGTATAAAAAAGAAAAAAAAAGAATTTAACAAGTACACGTTTACAGTGCCCCGTTGAGTCATAACCACTCTATCTATGTATAAAAAAGAAAAAAGAAGAATTTAACAAGTACACGTTTACACTGACCCGTTGAGTCATAACCACTCTATATATGTATAAAAAAGAAAAAAGAAGAATTTAACAAGTACACGTTTACACTGACCCGTTGAGTCATAACCACTCTATATATGTATAAAAAAGAAAAAAGAAGAATTTAACAAGTACACGTTTACACTGACCCGTTGAGTCATAACCACTCTATATATGTATAAAAAAGAAAAAAGAAGAATTTAACAAGTACACGTTTACACTGACCCGTTGAGTCATAACCACTCTATATATGTATAAAAAAAGAAGAATTTAACAAGTACACGTTTACAATGACCCGTTGAGTCATAACCACTCTATATATGTATAAAAAAGAAAAAAGAATTTAACAAGAACACGTTTACAGTGACCCGTTGAGTCATAACCACTCTATATATGTATAATAAAAGAAAAAAGAAGAATTTAACAAGTACACGTTTACACTGACCCGTTGAGTCATAACCACTCTATATATGTATAAAAAAAGAAAAAAAGAAGAATTTAACACGTACACGTTTACAGTGACCCGTTGAGTCATAACCACTCTATATATGTATAAAAAAAGAAAAAAGAAGAATTTAACAAGTACACGTTTACAATGACCCGTTGAGTCATAACCACTCTATATATGTATAAAAAAGAAAAAAAGAATTTAACAAGAACACGTTTACAGTGCCCCGTTGAGTCATAACCACTCTATATATGTATAAAAAAGAAAAAAGAATTTAACAAGTACACGTTTACACTGACCCGTTGAGTCATAACCACTCTATATATGTATAAAAAAAAAAAAGAAGAATTTAACAAGTACACGTTTACACTGACCCGTTGAGTCATAACCACTCTATATATGTATGAAAACAGAAAAAAAGAAGAATTTAACAAGTACACGTTTACACTGACCCGTTGAGTCATAACCACTCCATATATGTATAAAAAAGAAAAAAGAAGAATTTAACAAGTACACGTTTCCAGTGACCCGTTGAGTCATAACCACTCTATATATGTATAAAAAAGAAAAAAAAAGAATTTAACAAGTACACGTTTACAGTGCCCCTGTTGAGTCATAACCACTCTATATATGTATAATAAAAGAAAAAAGAAGAATTTAACAAGTACACGTTTACACTGACCCGTTGAGTCATAACCACTCTATATATGTATAAAAAAGAAAAAAGAAGAATTTAACAAGTACACGTTTACACTGACCCGTTGAGTCATAACCACTCTATATATGTATAAAAAAGAAAAAAGAAGAATTTAACAAGTACACGTTTACACTGACCCGTTGAGTCATAACCACTCTATATATGTATAAAAAAGAAAAAAGAAGAATTTAACAAGTACACGTTTACACTGACCCGTTGAGTCATAACAACTCTATATATGTATAAAAAAGAAAAAAAAGAATTTAACAAGAACACGTTTACACTGACCCGTTGAGTCATAACCACTCTATATATGTATAAAAAAGAAAAAAAAAGAATTTAACAAGAACACGTTTACAATGACCCGTTGAGTCATAACCACTCTATATATGTATAAAAAAGAAAAAAGAAGAATTTAACAAGTACACGTTTACAGTGCCCCGTTGAGTCATAACCACTGTATATATGTATAAAAAAGAAAAAAGAAGAATTTAACAAGTACACGTTTACACTGACCCGTTGAGTCATAACCACTCTATATATGTATAAAAAAAGAAAAAAGAATTTAACAAGAACACGTTTACAGTGCCCCGTTGAGTCATAACCACTCTATATATGTATACAAAAGAAAAAAGAAGAATTTAACAAGAACACGTTTACACTGACCCGTTGAGTCATAACCACTCTATATATGTATAAAAAAGAAAAAAGAAGAATTTAACAAGTACACGTTTACACTGACCCGTTGAGTCATAACCACTCTATATATGTATAAAAAAAGAAGAATTTAACAAGTACACGTTTACAATGACCCGTTGAGTCATAACCACTCTATATATGTATAAAAAAGAAAAAAGAATTTAACAAGAACACGTTTACAGTGACCCGTTGAGTCATAACCACTCTATATATGTATAAAAAAGAAAAAAGAAGAATTTAACAAGTACACGTTTACACTGACCCGTTCAGTCATAACCACTCTATATATGTATAAAAAAAGAAAAAAAGAAGAATTTAACACGTACACGTTTACAGTGACCCGTTGAGTCATAACCACTCTATATATGTATAAAAAAAGAAAAAAGAAGAATTTAACAAGTACACGTTTACAATGACCCGTTGAGTCATAACCACTCTATATATGTATAAAAAAGAAAAAAAGAATTTAACAAGAACACGTTTACAGTGCCCCGTTGAGTCATAACCACTCTATATATGTATAAAAAAGAAAAAAGAATTTAACAAGTACACGTTTACACTGACCCGTTGAGTCATAACCACTCTATATATGTATAAAAAAAAAAAAGAAGAATTTAACAAGTACACGTTTACACTGACCCGTTGAGTCATAACCACTCTATATATGTATGAAAACAGAAAAAAAGAAGAATTTAACAAGTACACGTTTACACTGACCCGTTGAGTCATAACCACTCCATATATGTATAAAAAAGAAAAAAGAAGAATTTAACAAGTACACGTTTCCAGTGACCCGTTGAGTCATAACCACTCTATATATGTATAAAAAAGAAAAAAAAAGAATTTAACAAGTACACGTTTACAGTGCCCCTGTTGAGTCATAACCACTCTATATATGTATAATAAAAGAAAAAAGAAGAATTTAACAAGTACACGTTTACACTGACCCGTTGAGTCATAACCACTCTATATATGTATAAAAAAGAAAAAAGAAGAATTTAACAAGTACACGTTTACACTGACCCGTTGAGTCATAACCACTCTATATATGTATAAAAAAGAAAAAAGAAGAATTTAACAAGTACACGTTTACACTGACCCGTTGAGTCATAACCACTCTATATATGTATAAAAAAGAAAAAAGAAGAATTTAACAAGTACACGTTTACACTGACCCGTTGAGTCATAACAACTCTATATATGTATAAAAAAGAAAAAAAAGAATTTAACAAGAACACGTTTACACTGACCCGTTGAGTCATAACCACTCTATATATGTATAAAAAAGAAAAAAAAAGAATTTAACAAGAACACGTTTACAATGACCCGTTGAGTCATAACCACTCTATATATGTATAAAAAAGAAAAAAGAAGAATTTAACAAGTACACGTTTACAGTGCCCCGTTGAGTCATAACCACTGTATATATGTATAAAAAAGAAAAAAGAAGAATTTAACAAGTACACGTTTACACTGACCCGTTGAGTCATAACCACTCTATATATGTATAAAAAAAGAAAAAAGAATTTAACAAGAACACGTTTACAGTGCCCCGTTGAGTCATAACCACTCTATATATGTATAAAAAAGAAAAAAGAAGTTAACAAGAACACGTTTACAGTGCCCCGTTGAGTCAAAACCACTCTATATATGTATAAAAAAAGAAAAAAGAAGAATTTAACAAGTACACGTTTACAGTTCCCCGTTGAGTCATAACCACTCTATATATGTATAAAAAAGAAAAAAAAAGAATTTAACAAGTACACGTTTACAGTGCCCCTGTTGAGTCATAACCACTCTATATATGTATAATAAAAGAAAAAAGAAGAATTTAACAAGTACACGTTTACACTGACCCGTTGAGTCATAACCACTCTATATATGTATAAAAAAGAAAAAAGAAGAATTTAACAAGTACACGTTTACACTGACCCGTTGAGTCATAACCACTCTATATATGTATAAAAAAGAAAAAAGAAGAATTTAACAAGTACACGTTTACACTGACCCGTTGAGTCATAAC
Source organism: Sepiola atlantica (assembly GCA_963556195.1). Taxonomy (NCBI): domain Eukaryota; kingdom Metazoa; phylum Mollusca; class Cephalopoda; order Sepiida; family Sepiolidae; genus Sepiola; species Sepiola atlantica. The sequence continues at coordinate 57,515,719 of OY744517.1, read as the reverse complement.
CACTCTATATATGTATAAAAAAGAAAAAAGAAGAATTTAACAAGTACACGTTTACACTGACCCGTTGAGTCATAACCACTCTATATATGTATAAAAAAGAAAAAAGAAGAATTTAACAAGTACACGTTTACACTGACCCGTTGAGTCATAACCACTCTATATATGTATAAAAAAAGAAAAAAGAAGAATTTAACAAGTACACGTTTACACTGACCCGTTGAGTCATAACAACTCTATATATGTATAAAAAAGAAAAAAAAAGAATTTAACAAGAACACGTTTACACTGACCCGTTGAGTCATAACCACTCTATATATGTATAAAAAAGAAAAAAGAAGAATTTAACAAGTACACGTTTACAGTGCCCCATTGAGTCATAACCACTCTATATATGTATAATAAAGAAAAAAGAAGAATTTAACAAGTACACGTTTACACTGACCCGTTGAGTCATAACCACTCTATATATGTATAAAAAAAGAAAAAAGAATTTAACAAGAACACGTTTACAGTGCCCCGTTGAGTCATAACAACTCTATATATGTATAAAAAAGAAAAAAGAAGAATTTTACAAGAACACGTTTACAGTGCCCCGTTGAGTCATAACCACTTTATATATGTATAAAAAAGAAAAAAGAAGAATTTAACAAGTACACGTTTACACTGACCCGTTGAGTCATAACCACTCTATATATGTATAAAAAAGAAAAAAGAAGAATTTAACACGTACACGTTTACACTGACCCGTTGAGTCATAACCACTCTATATATGTATACAAAAGAAAAAAGAAGAATTTAACAAGAACACGTTTACACTGACCCGTTGAGTCATAACCACTCTATATATGTATAAAAAAGAAAAAAGAAGAATTTAACAAGTACACGTTTACACTGACCCGTTGAGTCATAACCACTCTATATATGTATAAAAAAAGAAGAATTTAACAAGTACACGTTTACAATGACCCGTTGAGTCATAACCACTCTATATATGTATAAAAAAGAAAAAAGAATTTAACAAGAACACGTTTACAGTGACCCGTTGAGTCATAACCACTCTATATATGTATAAAAAAGAAAAAAGAAGAATTTAACAAGTACACGTTTACACTGACCCGTTGAGTCATAACCACTCTATATATGTATAAAAAAAGAAAAAAAGAAGAATTTAACACGTACACGTTTACAGTGACCCGTTGAGTCATAACCACTCTATATATGTATAAAAAAAGAAAAAAGAAGAATTTAACAAGTACACGTTTACAATGACCCGTTGAGTCATAACCACTCTATATATGTATAAAAAAGAAAAAAAGAATTTAACAAGAACACGTTTACAGTGCCCCGTTGAGTCATAACCACTCTATATATGTATAAAAAAGAAAAAAGAATTTAACAAGTACACGTTTACACTGACCCGTTGAGTCATAACCACTCTATATATGTATAAAAAAAAAAAAGAAGAATTTAACAAGTACACGTTTACACTGACCCGTTGAGTCATAACCACTCTATATATGTATGAAAACAGAAAAAAAGAAGAATTTAACAAGTACACGTTTACACTGACCCGTTGAGTCATAACCACTCCATATATGTATAAAAAAGAAAAAAGAAGAATTTAACAAGTACACGTTTCCAGTGACCCGTTGAGTCATAACCACTCTATATATGTATATAAAAAAAAATGAAGAATTTAACAAGTACACGTTTACAGTGACCCGTTGAGTCATAACTACTCTATGTATGTATACAAAAAGAAAAAAAGAAGAATTAAACAAGTACACGTTTACAGTGACCCGTTGGGTCATAACCACTCTATATATGTATAAAAAAAGAAAAAAAGAAGAATTTAACAAGTACACGTTTACAGTGACCGGTTGAGTCATAACCACTCTATATATGTATAAAAAAAGAAAAAAGAAGAATTTAACAAGTACACGTTTACAATGACCCGTTGAGTCATAACCACTCTATATATGTATAAAAAAAGAAAAAAGAATTTAACAAGAACACGTTTACAGTGCCCCGTTGAGTCATAACCACTCTATATATGTATAAAAAAGAAAAAAGAAAAATTTAACAAGTACACGTTTACAATGACCCGTTGAGTCATAACCACTCTATATATGTATAAAAAAAGAAAAAATCAAGAATTTAACAAGTACACGTTTACAGTGACCCGTTGAGTCATAACCATTCTATATATGTATAAAAAAAGAAAAAAAAAGAATTCAACAAGTACACGTTTACAGTGACCGGTTGAGTCATAACCACTCTATATATGTATAAAAAAGAAAAAAGAAGAATTTAACAAGTACACGTTTACACTGACCCGTTGGGTCATAACCACTCTATATATGTATCAAAAAAGAAGAATTTAACAAGTACACGTTTACAATGACCCGTTGAGTCATAACCACTCTATATATGTATAAAAAAGAAAAAAAGAATTTAACAAGAACACGTTTACAGTGCCCCGTTGAGTTAAACCACTCTATATATGTATAAAAAAGAAGAATTTAACAAGTACACGTTTACACTGACCCGTTGGGTCATAACCACTCTATATATGTATAAAAAAAGAAAAAATAAGAATTTAACAAGTACACGTTTACAGTGACCCGTTGAGTCATAACCACTATATATATGTATAACAAAAGAAAAAAGAATAATTAAACAAGTACACGTTTACAGTGACCCGTTGGGTCATAACCACTCTATATATGTATAAAAAAAGAAAAAAAAAAGAATTTAACAAGTACACGTTTACAGTGACCGTTGGGTCATAACCACTCTATATATGTATAAAAAAAGAAAAAAGAAGAATTTAACAAGTACACGTTTAAAGTGACCCGTTGGGTCATAACCACTCTATATATGTATAAAAAAAGAAAAAAAGAATAATTTAACAAGTACACGTTTACAGTGACCGTTGAGTCATAACCACTCTATGTATGTATACAAAAAGAAAAAAAAAAGAATTAAACAAGTACACGTTTACAGTGACCCGTTGGGTCATAACCACTCTATATATGTATAAAAAAGAAAAAAAGAAGAATTTAACAAGTACACGTTTACAGTGACCCGTTGGGTCATAACCACTCTATATATGTATAAAAACAGAAAAAAAGAAGAATTTAACAAGTACACGTTTACACTGACCCGTTGAGTCATAACCACTCCATATATGTATAAAAAAGAAAAAAGAAGAATTTAACAAGTACACGTTTCCAGTGACCCGTTGAGTCATAACCACTCTATATATGTATATAAAAAAAAATGAAGAATTTAACAAGTACACGTTTACAGTGACCCGTTGAGTCATAACTACTCTATGTATGTATACAAAAAGAAAAAAAGAAGAATTAAACAAGTACACGTTTACAGTGACCCGTTGGGTCATAACCACTCTATATATGTATAAAAAAAGAAAAAAAGAAGAATTTAACAAGTACACGTTTACAGTGACCGGTTGAGTCATAACCACTCTATATATGTATAAAAAAAGAAAAAAGAAGAATTTAACAAGTACACGTTTACAATGACCCGTTGAGTCATAACCACTCTATATATGTATAAAAAAAGAAAAAAGAATTTAACAAGAACACGTTTACAGTGCCCCGTTGAGTCATAACCACTCTATATATGTATAAAAAAGAAAAAAGAAAAATTTAACAAGTACACGTTTACAATGACCCGTTGAGTCATAACCACTCTATATATGTATAAAAAAAGAAAAAATCAAGAATTTAACAAGTACACGTTTACAGTGACCCGTTGAGTCATAACCATTCTATATATGTATAAAAAAAGAAAAAAAAAGAATTCAACAAGTACACGTTTACAGTGACCGGTTGAGTCATAACCACTCTATATATGTATAAAAAAGAAAAAAGAAGAATTTAACAAGTACACGTTTACACTGACCCGTTGGGTCATAACCACTCTATATATGTATCAAAAAAGAAGAATTTAACAAGTACACGTTTACAATGACCCGTTGAGTCATAACCACTCTATATATGTATAAAAAAGAAAAAAAGAATTTAACAAGAACACGTTTACAGTGCCCCGTTGAGTTAAACCACTCTATATATGTATAAAAAAGAAGAATTTAACAAGTACACGTTTACACTGACCCGTTGGGTCATAACCACTCTATATATGTATAAAAAAAGAAAAAATAAGAATTTAACAAGTACACGTTTACAGTGACCCGTTGAGTCATAACCACTATATATATGTATAACAAAAGAAAAAAGAATAATTAAACAAGTACACGTTTACAGTGACCCGTTGGGTCATAACCACTCTATATATGTATAAAAAAAGAAAAAAAAAAGAATTTAACAAGTACACGTTTACAGTGACCGTTGGGTCATAACCACTCTATATATGTATAAAAAAAGAAAAAAGAAGAATTTAACAAGTACACGTTTAAAGTGACCCGTTGGGTCATAACCACTCTATATATGTATAAAAAAAGAAAAAAAGAATAATTTAACAAGTACACGTTTACAGTGACCGTTGAGTCATAACCACTCTATGTATGTATACAAAAAGAAAAAAAAAAGAATTAAACAAGTACACGTTTACAGTGACCCGTTGGGTCATAACCACTCTATATATGTATAAAAAAGAAAAAAAGAAGAATTTAACAAGTACACGTTTACAGTGACCCGTTGGGTCATAACCACTCTATATATGTATAAAAAAAGAAAAAAAGAAGAATTTAACAAGTACACGTTTACAGTGACCCGTTGAGTTATAACAACTCTATATATGTATAAAAAAAGAAAAAAAGAAGAATTTAACAAGTACACGTTTACAGTGACCCGTTGGGTCATAATCACTCTGTATATGTATAAAAAAGAATAATTTAACAAGTACACGTTTACACTGACCAGTTGAGTCATAACCACTCTATATATGTATAAAAAAAGAAAAAAAAGAAGAATTTAACAAGTACACGTTTACAGTGACGCGTTGGGTCATAATCACTCTATATATGTATAAAAACAGAAAAAAAGAATTTAACCAGTACATGTTACCAGTGACCCGTTGGGTCATAACCACTCTATATATGTATAAAAAAGGTCCAGAACCGGGGGTGCTTCAACAATATAGGACCCGGAGGCTTCTGCAGAATAGGGACCATGGGTTCTTCTACAGTACAGGACCCAGAACTGGGGGTGCTTCTACCATATAGAACCCAGAGGCTGCTACAGAATAGGGACAAAGGTGCTTCTACAGAATAGGGACCAGAGGTGCTTCTACAGTATAGGACCCAGTAGCGGAGGTGATTCTACAATATTAGAACATAGAGGCCTCTGCAGAAAAAGGACCATGGGTGCTTCTTCAGTAAAGGGACCAGGGGTGCTTCTACAGTATATAACCCAGCACCAGGGGTGCTTCTACATTTTAGGACCCGGAAGCTACTGCAGAATAGGGACAATGGGTGCTTCTCTAGTATAGAGACCAGGGGTGGTGCTTCTAAAGTATCACGGCCCGTCAGGAATGTTGGTGATTCTATAGTATAACGGTCCCTAGAAATATTGGTGCTTCTGAAGTATAACGGTCTCACCTTAGGAATGTTGGTGCTTCTAAATTATAATGGTCCCTACAAATATTGGTGCTTCTAAAGTATAACGGTCCCCCCCGGAATGTTGTTAAAGGATAGCTAAGGAAGAGCGATAACTCACGTTTAAAAAAAAAGTTGGGGGGGCTTAAAGTGATTAAGGGGTCAGGCCGAACTTTTAAGGGTCAAGCCCAACCTTTTTAGGGGTCAGGCCAAATTTTTTTCTTTTTTTTTTGTTTTGAACTCAAAATATTTCTCAGGGTGGGGAGAGTAAAAATTAGTTGGGATGAGGGGCTGGAGAGATTGAGGGGTCGTGGAAAATTTTAGGGGTCAGGCCGAACTTTTTAGGGGTAAGGCCGAACTTTTTAGGGGTCAGGCCAAATTTTTTTGTTTTTTTTTGTTTTAAACTCAAAATATTTCCCAAGGTTGGGGGAGAGTGAAAATGTAGTTGAGATCGAGGGCTGGAGAGATTTAGGGGGTTGGCCGAACTTTTTAGGGGTCAGGCCGAACTTCTTAGGGGTCAGGCCAAATTTTTTTTGTTTTTTTTTGTTTTGAACTAAAAATATTTCTCAGGGTGGGGAGAGTGAAAAATTAGTTGAGATGAGGGGCTGGAGAGATTGAGGGGTCGGGGAAAATTTTAGGGGTCAGGCCGAACTTTTTAGGGGTCAGGCAAAACTTTTTTGTTTTTTTTTGTTTTGAACTCAAAATAATTCTCAGGCTTGGGGGAGAGTGAAAAATTAGTTGGGATAGGGGGCTGGAGAGATTGAGGGGTCGGGGAAAATTTTAGGGGTCAGGCCGAACTTTTTAGGGGTCAGGCTAAATTTTTTTTGTTTTTCTGAACTCAAAATATTTCTCAGGGTTGGGGGAGAATGAAAACTTATTTGGGATGGGGGGCTGGAGAGATTGAGGGGTCGGGGAAAATTTTACGGGTCAGGCCGAACTTTATAGGGGTCAAGCCAAATTTTTTGGTTATTTTTTTGTTTTGAACTCAAAATATTTCTCAGGGTTGGGGGAGAGTAAAACAAAATTGGGTGGTGCGGCTTTAGATATTAGGGGTCTGGGAAAATTGTAGGGATCGGGAAAAACTTTTTAGGGGGTCGGGCGAAATTTTTTTGTTTTTATGAACTTAAAATATTTTGTAGGTAAGTATATAGTATGCACACCGGGGCGGCGATAGGTACGAATATAGTATGCGCACTGGGGCGGCGATAGGTATATATATAGTATGTGCACCGGGGTGGCAATAGGTACGTGTATAGTGGTGCATAGATATGCCGATAGGTACTATATAGCATGTGCACAGGGATGCAGTAAGTATGTATATAGAATGCGCACCAGGGCAGTGATAGGTATTTATTTAGCATGCGCTCTGGGCCGGCGATCGGTACGTATATAGCACGCACACCAGGGTGGTGATAGGTATGTATTTAGCATTTACACCGGGGCGGCGATAGGTACATATGTAGCATTAGCAACGAGGCGGCGATAGGTACATATGCAGCATTCACACTGGGGTGGCGATACGTACATATGTAGCATTTGCACCGGGGCAGCGATAGGTACTTATGTAGTATGCATACCGGGGCGGCAATAGGTACTTATATAGTATACGTGCACCGGGGTGGTGATAGATATGTACATAGTATGAACGCGGGGCGGAGATAAGTACTTATATAGAAAGCGCATATAGATGTAGTACTTTTTATACAAATATGTCATACTATTGACCTGGGCAACGTAGGAGAAATGGTAGGGAAGAAGCAGCTTTCACAAAAGGCAAAATTAGAAAGTAGCAGTGAAATGGGGCGACTAGGGAAGAGAAAGGTAAAAAGATAAAGAGACGGCTATAGAGGAGGGGGAGAAATAGAAGTTTGAATATAAAGATGTTACACACGCGATTTTTCTTCAATTATATGTTTTTATGACCCCGAGCAACGCCGGGTAGCCCCGCTAGTGTACTTATAAAACTGAAAGGTTTGAAAAAAAGAAACTCCATACTACAAGAACCTTTTTTCGTGTCTGATATAGTCAAACATATTTTGCGAACAGACTTGTCACTGTAAAATCGTAGAGTCGAAAAAAAAATCTGACAAGTAAAACCAAGTTACTTTCTTGAATAACTAGTCAATTTTTCATAAAGCGGTAAAAGTTATTACTTGCTATTTTGCATTTTAATCCTACACTGAAAGGCAAACGGACTTATTGGAACAAAAAAGAGGGTTCCAGATGCGAACAAAAATACAAATAATTTGTTAAATTAATAAATAAATAAGCCGGATTAATAAAATCGTATTTTTTTTCAAAGAACTTTGAAAACAATTATTAGCAAGTGCCGGTCGAATTCGAGACCCGAATGACGCAGTGATGAGAAGGGGTCGAGTTTGTTATTAAACAGTAAGCATTGGAAAAGTAAATAAAGTGAAGGACTATTTGTGACTTTAATTCTTTTTCAAGATAGATTTTTTCAGAAGTAGTGAATGACTATTTGACGTTGTTTTTAGTGCTTTTCAAGAAAGTATTTCTTTAATCATGGAAGATTTCTCGAAACAGATATTGGAGATGATTAACTTTCAATCATAACAATAGATCGCAAACGAGGAAAAACATCTTGCTCTACAGAAGGCAAACAATGAAAAACACCTTGCTTTACAGAAAGAATTTAAGTCTCAACAGAAGGAATTTCAGTCGCAGCAATGAGTTTGTTGAAATATTTTGAGGACAAGAATTTAGCACGAAAGCGAGAAGATAGAAAAACTTTAGACAACCAATTGATTTGGATAAAAAATGTACAATTAGAGCAACATACTCAATCAGAGAGAAAATTTGAACAGCTGGCACAAGCAATGATAAATACGACGAATGACGACAGCGACGCGTTCAACTTAAAGGCAATATAGTCAGCTATAGAAACATTCAACTATGTGCCTGAAGAGGACCTAAACTTCGAATCATGGTACCGTCGATATCAGGATTTTTTCGACAGAGATTGTAGCACATGGTCGGAAAAGAAAAATGTTCGTTTAGTTCTTCGTAGACTAGGAACGGCAGAGCATACAAAATTTGTCGATTATATTCTGCCAGAGAAAACGGGCGAACTGTATTTCAAGGAAACCATTAAAATGTTAATAGAACTATATTGCCCTAAAACAAGTTTATTCCACAAAAGGTGGAAATGCATGAACCTAACGCGAAAAGAAAGCCAGGATTACGAAACGTTTGCTTCGATCGTCAATACACATTGTGACGACTTTAAGTTATCATCCTTGACAGCGGACAATTTCAAAGTATTAATATTTGTTCAAGGTTTGGCTTCGCAAAACGATGCAGAGTTAAGAAGACGTGCAATAAACAAACTAGAAACCGAGCCAAATTTAACATTGAAACAACTGTCCGAAAGCTGTCAACGACATATTTCCGAGAAAAAGGAAGCTAAAGTAATAGAGGAAGCAGCAATTTTTAATATTAAACATGTTCGCCGTTTTTCAAAAAAATCTTCTCTTCGACGGAAAAATTCAGGAAGGATTTGCCTCAAAGGTCGGATGAGAAATTGCCAAACCACCCTTGTGGGGGTTGCGGGGACCTACATTGGTACCAGAAGTGTTTTTTTAAACGAAAAAATTGTGACAAATGCCATAAAATAGGACACAACGCCTCACATTGCAGAAGTAACACTAGAAAAAAAAGTTACATAAAAACAAGTATAATTGATGGTGGCAACCTAAACATACGAAAGTATGTTACGGTAAAAATGAACAATCAAGATGTTAAACTACAGCTTGATTTAGGGTCTGACCTCTCAATTATTAATATTAATACCTGGAAAAAGATCGACAGACCGACTATGTTACGCACAAGTTAAGTGGCTCGATCGGTAACCGGAGAGAAAATAAACTTTGAAGGGGAAGTCATTTCAAAAGTGACACTAAAAAATAAGACATTAAAATTACACATGTTCGTAATGAAAAATACAGGAAACTTGTTCGGTACAGATTGGATTCAGCAATTCCAGCTTTGGGATTTGCCGATAAGCGCCTATTGTCAACTAATAGAGAACCTTTCGGCTGAAGCAGAAAAATTGAAGAAAGATTTGAAAGAGTCATTCCCCAAGGTGTTTTCTAATAAATAAGGGCGCTGTACTAAAATGAAGGCGAGTTTTGAACTAATTGAAAATACAATTCCAGTTTTTAAGAGAAAACGAAGTGTACTATTTTCCTCACTTGAAAAAATAAATGCAGAAATAGACCAGTTGGTCGAGAAAGGTATTTTAACACCAGTTGACTACTTGGAATAGGCGGCCCCAACCGCTACGTGAAGAAAAAATCTACAGAGATCAGAGTGTGTGCCGATTTCTCAACCGGTTTGACCGATGCGCTGAAAGATTATCACTATCCTCTGCCGACTCCAGAAGAGGTTTTCACAAAATTAAGCGGTGGAAGACTGTTCTCAAAAATTGACTTGAGTGAAGCCTATCTGCAAATACCTGTAGAGGAGGATAGCTCTAAGCTTCTCTGTATTTCGACACACAGGGGACTACTAAAGTTCAATCGTCTCCCTTTTGGAATTAAAGTGGCCCCGTCGATTTTTCAGCAGGTAACTGACACGATGTTGAGCGGGCTCGATTTTTCGATCGGCTACCTTGACGATATCTTAATGAAAAGTACGAACGTCGGGGAGCACCGTGAGCACGTAAACAAAGTATTCGAAAGGATAAGCGATGTTGGTTTTACACTCAAGGAGTCAAAGTGTGAATTCTTTCTAGAAGATATCAACTACTTGGGACATGTCATTGATAAGAATGGAAGACGTCCCTACCCAGAAAGATCTATAGCCAGCAAGAATATGCCCGAACCGAACAACGTTACCCAACTACAAAGCTTCCTGGGTCTCGCAAACTATTACGAAAAGTTCATTCCCAGTATGCACAAATGGCGAGCCCCTTTAAATGAGTTACTTAAGAAAGATAGTAAATGGGAATGGTCCGCCGACTGTCAATCTGCATTCGACAACCTAAAAACGAAGTTAACTTCAGAATTATTTCTTACTCATTTTAATCCAGAGCTAAAAACTATTGTTGCAAGTGACGCCAGCTCTTACGGCTTTGGGGCGTGCATTTTGCATAAAATGCCGGATGGCTCGATGAAACCCATCGCGTACGCTTCAAGAACTTTACTTCCTACAGAGAAAAATTACTCGCAGATCGAAAAAGAAGCGTTGGGTATTGTGTTCGCAATGACCAAATTTCACAGGTATCTACACGGCCGTCATTTCATTCTACAAACAGACCATAAGCCACTTATCACCATCTTTGGATCAAAAAAGGCTTGCCAACTTACACAGCAAACTGCCTACAGAGATGGGGTACAATTCTGTTAAATTATGACTTTGAGATGGAATGTTTACCGTCAAAAAGACAAGGACACGCAGATGGTTTATCGCGGCTAATCCAAAAGTACACGGAACCGCTCGAAGATACAGTTATAGCATCCCTTCGGTCTTAATATGACTATAGTAAAGTACTGTGTAACACAATAAAAGAGCTGCCAGTCACACTTGGCGATATACAAAAAGAGGCAAGAGAAGGTAATTGTATTATCGAAATTAAAAATAAATTACAAACAGACGATGAGCAAACGGCAGAAGCTTTTTCAGTCTGTTGTGACATATTATTATACCGGGAGCGAGTAGTAATCCCAGCTACGCTAAAAAAAATCCTGAAGGATTTCCATAAGGAGCATCCCGAAGCGACCCGCATGAAGAGCCTAATGAGATCTGATGTGTATTGGAAAAACATAGACAGGGTCATAGAGACGAAGGTGAAGGCCTGTGCGGGCTGCGCGCCGGCAGCGAAACCACCACCTATTCAGTACTGTCCATGGCCTAAGGCAGAGCAACCATGGTCCCGGATTCACATAGATTTCGCGGGGCTATGTGAAAGTTTCTACTATTTAATTATAGTCGACAGTTACTCAAAATGGCCAGAAGTTGTTAGATGTAAAAACCCAACAACGGATGTCACGATATGCGCGTTGCATGAACTGTTTGCCCGATTTGGAGTGGTGGACATTGTTGTATCGGACAACGGTACATAATTTACTTCACGAGAGTTACAAAGAATTTTGTGAAGACTTTCAAATTAAACATATCACCACTTCGACTTACCATCCGAGGTCAAACGGACAAGCAGAAAAATTCGTTGATACCTTGAAGAGAGCGTTGAAAAAATCGACGGGCACGCCGAGAGAAAAGACACTCCAGCAGTTCCTTCAAGTGTATAGAATTACACCTAACGAGAACACACCAACCCAGGTACCACCGGCGGAAGTAATGTTTGGAAGAAAAATAAAGTCGGTATTCGACAAACTCTTACCAAAACAGGTGAAACCGACCAACATTACGGCACCAAAGAAGAGGTACGAGGATGGAGAGAAGGTGTTCTTCCAGGAACACCATGGAAACAAAACCGTGTGGGAAGTGGGAAAGGTACAAACAAGATTGGGGCGGATGGTGTGCATTGTAGAGGGTCCTAGAGGCACCTGTAAAAAACACATAACCAAATGCGTCGTCGCATGTCAGACGACCCAGTGGAAGGCCAATCGGATCAGAGTGAGACCATCATGGAAGATCTATACGACGCATTTGAGCTGCCAACACCAAAAACGCCTCCTAAACAGAGACGTTCATTAAGAAAACGTAAATTAACCGGCAGTTTCGAGGTAAATCCTAGGAAAAAGATATACCTTGAGATTCCTTCCAGGCAATACTTCCTCTTCGGGGGGAAGGCCGTACGGTATACATTCGTTCCTGACGATACAATTTCCTCACAATTACCAGTGTTGTGTGTTAGGGAGTTGTGTACTATCTATGCTGTTGCCATAATACCATCCTCCCAGTCACTAACCCCATTGTCTGTTTTGGGGGGTTGGGTGTTCATTGTATGCAGTTCGTTCATCATGATATCATTCTTTTCAGACTCTCATTTGCATATTTATTTATTTTAAAGTTTCTAATAAATAAATATTTTCTAATCTGTTAATAATTAAATACATTCGCTTATTATTTAAAACAAAAAGTGGTGATGTTGTTGTTGTTGATGATGATGTCGTTGTTCTTATTTAATTTCTCCCACGAAAGCAGAGTAAGGTACAATGCCAATATGTAACATGGAGAGAATCCAGCTTCCCTAAAATGGGCACTCTGAATTGGAACAACACTTTCAATTGCTTCGGTCTAGAAGGAGTCCTACTTCACTAACAAAGAAAATAAAAACTAAGTGCAGATCCAATACATATACTACATGTTGCTTCTAGACAAAAAAACAAAGAGTTAACATGTTGGTAGTGATGATGATGATGATGATGATGATGATGATGATGATGATGATGATGATGATGACATTAAAAAGTGTCATAGAAAAAAACACCTCCTCTAATCTTTCTAAATTACAAAAATAGTATTTTTTGTTTAATATTACTAAAGTATCTTTCTGTCTTTTATAATAAAGACGAACAATTATATAAACTAGTTGTATTTGACCAATTTATATTACACGCTTATGTTTATTCAGTTCATTATATAACATGTTTTAGTGGGGAATTGATTTACATTTTATATGCTGAAACAAAATAAAATTTATCGACGTGAAAAATCTTAAAGACCATATCAATTAATATCTTTGTTTTTTTTTCCCTAAAAACATACGTTGACGATGTTCATGCACAGTATATTTCCCCCACATTGGAATATTTGCAAATAACACTACGACAATCATAACTTTCTTATTTTTCTCTAAATTATGAAAATGTCAAATGAAAATTATTTATTTGGTTTATGTAAAGAAGACGACATCCTGAGTAATTGCCGCCTTGAGGGCGAGTAATTTTTGCTAGTATGTATATATATATATATATATATATATATATATATATATATATATAAAAGAAAGAGAAGGAAAGAGAGAGAAAGATGAGAAAGAGAGACATGTATAAATACAGACAGACAGAGAGGGTGGAGGCGAGATTATAAAGATGACTTAAATAGTTTTACCAAAATATCATTGTTCAACTTCAGCTGGCATATTTTTTTATTTTCCGTCGTGCGTGCGGCTGTTTTCTTAAGCACTTAGTTGCTGGGAATCTTAAATCATGGAACGTTGAGAAGTTATTACCATGTCCAATTACGTGGCATTTCTAAAACATTAGACGATGCAGTGGTTTGGGCGATGCCAATTATTTAAATTCGAAATTAGATGCATTTCCTTACAAAGTTAATAAGCATATAGAATGTTTTTTTAACGCGAGGCAATTGAACACCGCATTCGCACTAATATTCATATTCACAAAAGAATGCAATGGGCTCGTTTCATGGTCCCAAATCTATAAGAGTAGATGTATTATTAAATGAATATCCGTCTCATGAAAACAATAAACATTGAATATTATTAGCTGTTTTACAATTATATTTTTGCTATACCATCCATGATGAATTTAACTATTTTTTAACAATTGTTTTTATCAGGATGATGTAGGTATTGCGTTGACAATAGAATGCATTGACTATAAAAGCGATATAATTAACATTTTTAGCCCTGTACATCTAAGTAGTGATAGTGTAACAAAAAGCATATCGTATACATTTGTTAAATATACAGGCCAGGTATGTGTACTCACATACATGTATCTGACCGAAGGAAACCGAACACGATTGATTCTCGGAACTAAAAAAATGTTATGATTCAAAACAAGCTGCAAATAATTATCCACTAAAGTTAGCTACAGACAGGAATGCCTCGTTGCTAAAAAACGCCCTAGGGGAGTGGCTACATTGACAGCGAATGTGACATCCTATAATGGGCATGTATATGTTGATGCGTGAGTGTCACAAATTATTATATAAACGAACTCGAAATTGAGATTCTGAGTCAACGTGCGATGGAGAATGGAGAACACAACTTCGTCAATTTCCGTGCGTCTTTCTGCCTTACTAAACGCACTCGTTCACCGCCACCGGCAATAAAGATACAACATTATATTTTCATACATGTTCATTCTTTTAAGAACAGCAGAAATACAACATATTGCATGTTTATACTAAAAGACATAAATATGCTTCTTTTTTTACTCGTTTAATTTAAATATTTAAAATCTTGATTTCTGTTTCCCAGACTTTTCCAACATTTAGAAATTTAAATGTAATGCGCACAAACATGTTGCCGTACAACTTCCAACTTAAGATGATTATTTGAATCACACCACTTATCAGAGTAACACATTACGTTAGGATGGCCACATCCCTTGTTTTCGGTGAATAAATATATAAAATTTATTTAATTCTAACTTTTAATCAGAAGCATATATTAGCCAACATTTAAATTTCATATAAAATATATTTATAAAGAAAACATATAATGATATTAGGGCATTGCTTTTGCAGTTCAAAATAAAAATCCGTTCGAATAAGATGTCTAAACCTATGACTACCTTGACGTAAGGCGTGAAAGAGTTTAAATTAAAATAGACACACACCTAATCTCAAATAATTAAATAAACTAAATTGGGCAAAGTAATAATGTAGAAGAAACTCTCCAGTTGTTTTCAAAATGATTACTAGCTACAAAATCCGAACTATACCACAAAGTTAAAATAAGTAAGTCAGTTAAAACGCAATTAGAATAATAACATAATAACGTCGACACAAACAGCTTACACTATACGTGTGTACAATATAACTAACGAATTTGTAAATGTGTGGTTCACCAGCTGTGCTCATTCTAACCTAGGCTACATCATTGGCAAAGAGGGAGGTCGTTTCTGGTGAAAAGATTTTTTTTTTCAGAATTAGATATGGTTCTGTTAGTGCTTAGGAATTGCACATTACAGTCATTACCTCATCTTTCGAGATAGAAATTGATTTATTGCAAATTCACTGATTAGCTACGACCAGAAAATGCATTCTAAGTAGTTATTAGCTTTTTTATGATGACCAAAAAGTTCTCGCTCGGAAAAGCTGGTTTTCTCCACCTTTCGACTTTACCAGATCTTGCTGCAGTGAGAATACATTAAATCATACTATAGAGATTAAAGACAGTGACAAAATTAATTGTCTTTTTATTTTCTACCAGTTTAGTTAAAATATTAAAAGTCATTCTTTTAATGATATGTATTCAATTTGATTGACGACATAAGATAATTTTGGAAGGAAATGTAGTTATCTCATAATGTAATTCTGTTTGTGAGTTTATTTTATTTTTAGTAAACTATTTTATTGTAGAAATGTAAGTATCTATGTTATGCTAATGACCTCCATGATGACATCGAGTCTGAGATGAGTATATTTGCTGACAACATCACGGTCTACCCCCCCATGTGGGCAAAACAAACGCGTACATTTCCGATGGCTGAATCCTTAGATTATGACTTCAAAGCTGTAGTGGATTGGGGCCATAAATGGTTGGTAACTTTAAATACCGCAAGGACAAAGCTACTGTTCTTGAATAACTACAAGAAACCTCTTCAAACACAGATTGCCATGGCAAATAACACCCTACCTGAGAGTTAACCATTCAAACTCCTTGGCTTAACATTCACAGTTAACATGAATTTGAACAAATATATTAAAGACATTACCAAATCTGCTGCAAAAAAAGTGGGCTCCCTCTACCGTGCTAGTAAACTTCTTACACCTGACATTATCCTGTCTCTCTAAAAAAACACCATCCGCCCATGCATGGAGTATTGTTGCCACATCTGGCTGATGCATCATTTACTTGTCTCTTCCTCTCAGACAAGGCCCAGAAAAGAGTCGCGAATATAGTAGGTCCCTCACTATCCACCAAGCTCCAGTCCCTGTCCGATCGTTGCATTGTAGCATATGTGTGCGTGTTTTACGAGTACTCTAATAGATTGTGCTCCGATGAACTTGCTGTTTTAGTTTCCTCTTGAAGCAAATACACTACACTAACTCAACAAGCAGCTAAACCCCATCTATTCACAGTGGAGATCTCCAGGTGCCGGAGAGACAACTACTCCAATAGCTTGTTTCCTCGTGCTGCCGGTCTCTGGAACTCTCTCCATGCTCCATGATTCCCCGACTGTACCGACATACAGAAGTAAAAAACAGACATATCACTGCATAGCTCCCAACTTAGTATGTCACCCAAAGCTTCTACCCTAATTCTCAGTAGCCCCTTACGTTTACAGTGGTGGCCTGATTTTTTGGAGTGAACTATGTTAAAAAAATAAATAAACATATCATCTCTCTTATTTTCAATAGATGGATCGTGGAAAATATGTTTAGCCATACTGTTTTTACATAATGTATATAATTATGTTTTTTTTCTAAACTAATTCGTATTATAAATAAACGAAGAACAATGATGTTTTATTACTTGCCATAGCTGCTCGAGATTTATCTGGTGTCTAATTTTCCTTTCATTTTTTGTTCGTTTTATTTAATTTTTACAATTTTTAGCAAACTATTTAATAGAAATTTGAAAGTTGAGTTCAAATATGACGGTGTTGATCAGTCAGTAAATTATCAATTTCAAAATAGATACTACACTTTGCTCACAGCTTAAAGGCAAACAAGATGATGTGAGAGTTATGTTGATGCGACAAAACGCATACCTAGAGGCACGAGAAATGTTAATCTAATTTTATTAATACAAGATTATAGAACAATAATTACACATTGTATTCCCTTTTAAAATGTTTCCTAATTTCAGTATCATATTTAATTTACTTTACTTCCTCATAAATGAATTTAAGTAGATTACAACAAAATACATGTTGATATATGTACATATACAATTCATGTTTCTCATTAATAGTTTTTATGTCATGCTTTATTTCATTAGATGCTACATGTTTATCTCAGGATCGTAACTTATTCTTTATTGCTACACATTTCTCTAATATATCTAAAAAGGGGTGGGTTGCAGTCGGGCTGTAGTATTGTTCTGTGTAGTCCTAAGAGGTAAACTTCCCCATGCCTTAGATTATCTTTTTCAGAATGAGTAAGTTTATTGCTACCGGGGCTGGTCAGCCATGTTAGTAGGGAAGAGTGCACTTCCTTCAGTGCTCTGGCTTTTAAAAACCGCCACGTGACCTTGTGTCTAAACTCGTGGTGAAGCGTTAAATAAAATATCTAAAGAAGGAAAATGGTATGTTATACTAACAAATATGTATTTTAGTGTTGAGTTTCTTTTCCAGCTAGTTTCTTGTAATAAATTAGAAATGTGATTCATGAATAAGAATTGCAACGTACTAGCACACTATCTTTTAGTAAGATAACACAAACTTTGGAGTGCGTTATGCTGTCAGGAAGCCGAAACTAAATATTTGATGTATTGAGACATAAATTTGCGTCATATCAATTGTCATAAGTTTAAATGCCTTACAGCTTGAAAGTCAAATACAGTAATAAATCAAAGGGCATTCTTTGTACGTTGATTCTTTCAAGTCAGAAAGAAAGACAAAATCCCCACGGGAAATAATGATGAAACTACAAAAGGCATTGACTTTCAGTCTCCATATCTTTTCTGAAAAATAGTAAGTATTGCTTCCCTGCGAAAACGTGAGTGAAAAATGCAAGAAATCCTAAATATTACCACCTGTTCATCTTATCAACTGTCTGAAAAGTTAGAATGTGTTATCATAATTGTAACAAAGAGAACAATTTAATATTACTTGTTTATATGTGATCTAAATACTGCGAACACTTTGAGTACGTTGTTATGTTACATGTAACCGTGCATACTAAATAAGTGCGAGTATTTGTTTAATCGTGGGATAAAATGGAGAATTAGGTAAATAAATGAGGAATGATAAAAGAAGTTGTGAGCAATTAAGAGAGAGAAATACGTGTGAGAGTATTTTGGTGATATAGCCTATTGCGTCACTACGGTTACACTAACCGAGACCATAGATATATTAGTGGTAACTAAGAAAATCGCTGTGCCAAATCCAGAAGCAGGTTCTGCCAACACATTAATTCTGTTGATTTCTGCTACTGATATCGAATATTTCGGCATGTTACGTGAAAAAAACCGAGAGAGTCTTAGGTGATCAAGAAGGAATGCGGCGTTGGATCACCGGACATGCAGACCGATTGAACACATTTTTTAGGGAGGTCTGCGAAGACCATTTGTTACGAAACCCTCGTCAGACTGGACGATTAGCGCATACGTTGAAGTAGACGAGTCTCTGTTAAACCCTAACCATGACACTTACCATAACCCTAATTCTAACCATAACTCGACCCTAACACGACTGATTAAAAAAGACAATGTCAAAAACTCCCTCCAAAGCACACAATACTTTTTTCAGCTTTAAGAAACAAAAGGAAATACAAAACAAATGTAATTAGTAACAGCGGTTTAGCATCGTTTTGTTAAAAAATTTAAATAAAATTATTAATTGACAGTGGTTTCGCTATTTTTTCTAGTTTTGTTTTGTTATTTACTATCTTGTGTTTACATTAAATATCACAGGTTGTCAAGGATCAAAGGCCACTCGAGGATAACAGTAAAATAGTCTGACTAGAGGGTAAGTATTTCTTAAAATAAAACTAAATGATAAGCGACGTATAGAAGGTATCGTGTTAACATGCACGAACGCTGCCGACGCGAAGTTGCTGAAAACTGGTACATGTTTCTGATAGCACCAATTTCTTTGGATATCTCATAGCATCAAGGAACGTCGTCTGGGAGTCTGGCAAATAATCGAACGGTTTCCTTCCACCTAACACGATCATCATCCATTCGCACAACTTATTTTATTGATGACCCTGTCCATTCCAGGTCATTGTTCACCCACTGCTTTCTCGGGCGTCCTGGTTGAGAGTACCATGTACCGAACCTTGTAGTATTGTGTTCGATATAATTTGATGCCGTAATACATGACCAAACCATCGTTCTACTAAAGTTTCAGATAATTTATTAACGTAGAAATTAGTGTTGTAAGCGTGCAACAGCATGTTTAGAATAGTTCTCAATGCTGTCATACCGAACGCGTGAATTCGTCGTTCCTTATATTTCAGGATGGTCCAGCTCTCATAGCCATAAATATATTACCAGCGAGTTACGTAAGCTTAATTTCGATTTCGTCGTTATCTTACGAATACCTTTCCATATAGTTGTCAGACGGTTCATACAAAACGTAGCAATGCCAATTCTTGTATGGATCATTCTCTCTGATGTACACTCAGCTGTTATAATGGTGCCCAGATATTTAAATTTGTTGACGTTCTCTAGTAGTTTACCGTGTATCCGTGTATCAGTGACAGAAGTAAGTTTGTTGTTAACCAATACTTTACTATTTTCTGCACTTATCACCATCCCGTGTCTGCTTGCCGAATCTTCCAACCTACCGGTCAGTTTCTTGCAAATATTGTTCATCGCTGCTTAACAGATCAATGTTCTCTGCATATCTAAGGTCATAGAATCGCAGGTTCCGCTCATAATCACCTACCTATGCATTTTATGTAAATACATACGGTTTTAAAGTACATCCGTGTTTTGTATAGTCACAACAAAAAAAAGGCAATAATAGCTATACAGACAAGAGAGGTGACAGAATAGACAGTAAAGCGAAAACAGAGATGGGGTAAAAAGGAGGATAGAGAGTGAGTGCAAGATGTATTATCTTAAAGCATGTCGATGTATTCTGACTACTTATAAATTGTTTAACTTTGGTATCAATATATACACATTGTTATCATGCAATGCTAAATAAGGACAGTATACATTTAATACTATATATAAATATAAGATGTTCGACAAAGAATCGAATACGTTCGTAAAACCTATAGAACATTTTTTTTAAATTTTAATACAAATAAGAAAATCTTTGTGATTGTCCGTTTTATAGTAAAATAAAAACAACAATAAATAAAAAATATTAAAAAGGGTATAAGTAAACAGACGAATGTGCTTACTTTTAACAATATTTGCATAAGAAATTAAAGTTGAGCACTCTCGGGGATGTTATAAATAGACTGTCAAAAAGCTCTAATGCAAAGTTCCGAATACGTTCGTCGAACACTCTCAACTAGTCTTCTATCTGTGCCCGCTTCTATGTACATATACAGGGTGTCTCAAAAAAATGTACTCACTCTTAGAATGACGAGAAAACCTTTATTTACCTTGGTGCGCGTTATCAGCTTTGTTTGAACAATAATGGTCATCAGTTTGAACATTTGCGAACATGATTCTTCAATTACATCTGTCTCATGTATTCGATGCTATTTCATTTCACTCTATGTTCATAAATAAAAGGTTTCTCGTCATTCTACGAGTGAGTACATTTTTTGAGACACCCTGTAGATCTTAATTTCCCTTAATTACGTGACAGTTTTCGTTGACCGAGTGGATATGGCTCACTCTGTGAAACGGGTTTGCGCCTCTCGACCGTCTGGAATTGTTACTTTCCTGCACTGATGAGAGCAATAAGCTTGAAACGCTAGCGTCTGTAGGTATTTATAATTTAATATTTATTTATAAATATTCTACTAAGCCCTTTTAAGAAAGTAAAGTTGAGCACTCTCGGGGATGTTATAAATAGACTGTCAAAAAGCTCTAATGCAAAGTTCCAAATACGTTCGTCGAACACTCTCGACTAATCTTCAAACTGTGCCCGCTTCTATGTACATATAGATCTTAATTTCCTTTATTACGTGACAGTTTTCGTTGACCGAGTGGATATGTCTGACTCTGTGAAACTGGTTCGCGCCTCTCGACCGTCTGGAATTGTTACTTTCCTACACTGATGAGAGCAATAAGCTTGAAACGCTAGCGTCTGTAGGTATTAATAATTTAATATTTATTTATAAATATTATATATATATATATATATATATATATATATATATATATATATATATATATATAGAGAGAGAGAGAGAGAGAGAGAGAGATAGATAGATAGATAGATAGATAGATAGATAGATAGATAGATAGATAGATAGAAGGATGAACAGGAATTAGAAAAGCGACGGAGGCAGATCTCTTTTCAATTCAGTTACTCAATGCAAGGTATATTCCGAAAAAAGGCAATTTATTTAATTATTTTTTTTCTTAAGTCAGGCTTTTCAAAAATCAAAATCTTATCATCAGAGGAAATGGTTGGGATATATAAGTTGGCGAAAAGCCAAGATTGAAAAAGTAAAACAAATATTGTAGGGGAAAAAACAAGGCAAAAGGCTGTCCGAATGCAAGCAAGTGTCCGATTGTAGAAAAATCCGGTGTCAAAAAGTCCAGCGGAGAAAGTGGTGTGTAGGTAGACCGTTAGAAGGCTTGTTTTTGATCTTTGAAAAGTCTGGCTTAAAGAAAAAAATAAATGAATTGCTTTTTTGCAGAATATACCTTGCATTGAGCAACTGAATTGAAAAAAGATCTGCCTCGGTCGCTTTTCTAATTCCTTTTCATCCTTCTATCTATCTGCTCTATCCGGTATATTGAGATGTATACTTTTCACAATAGGTGTTACCTTCCCTAAAAGTTCGCTTTTAGTTCTCTACTTTATATATATATATATATATATATATATATATATATATATATATATATATATATGAAGAAATTCCGACCCAACGTGTAACGGATAGTGATATATATTTTTTTTTAATGTATGTTTTTTTAGTTAGTTTTGTACACTCCAAAGACACGTTAATGTATGTACATCTTAAACATCTTTGTGGAAACTAAATGAGAAGTTTAGGTGTTATGTTACTTGTTGGAAGTATTATTTTTTCTGATATATAATACAACGAAAACAATAACAGGAAATTTCGCACAAATATTCTAGTCGTACATATATACCTGCTGCAAATATAACATAGTCGTTGAAAACAGAAGCAATGTTATACAGATTCAAACCACAAAAATGTCAGATAACATGTGAAATGTGTTTCGTGTGCACTATCGTACATCGACTAAGACAGTCTCGCCAACTTGCAGCCACCCTGAAGTTTGACTCTTAGCGAGAAATTGTACCACGTTTGACCAACATGAATGTTGAGGATGCTTTATCTGTAACCACACTGTAATTTAAGTTGTTGAAACAAACGACAAACCCCATTACGTTAAGATCTGAACCGGGTTGCCTTTGTAAAAATCGGACTATAAAGAAAACAACATCTGCGTCACAATGTTAAATTGCCTTAAACTGTGCCAAATATGTGTGGATGCTACTTAAAGCTGTGTCCGAAAAAACCAGCTGCGCAACGGATTAAAGTACTAAGTATAATCAATTTTAATTAAGAGTCTTCTAGGGGCTAATGGATCAATGCTCAGGAAGTTGATACTTAGAATATAGTTAAGAATTAGTTAAGACGTCTACACGCTCATAGCTGGAGATACAAGACAAGTCTACACCCGTGGATTAAATAAATTGTTCCATTCTAAATTCCGTACAGATTTCAAAGTTCAATATACATGTGAAAAAATGTCCTGTCGCTATTCGTAGTGTGGCAATACATGTTAATTGAGTTACCCCCCCCCCCCTTTGCAGATGAGTCGTTTGGAGTCGCTAAATCTAAATGGTTAGGGTTGGTAGTAAATTTGGTATATAAACTGTATTTCTTTTTTATTGAGGAGTTTAGTTGAGAGAGAAGTGCAGCGTGGCTGAAAGTTGGATTGCCTTTGATATATATTTTTCTAATGTTCACTTACGGATATATTAGCAGCTATTTCGAGTAAACAAAGAATAGTCACAAACGATTCAAGTTAAGCAGTTACAAATTCACGCCGTTTCACGGAGAATGCGATGGGGTCGTGTTGCTTAATAACTTGAGACTGGTTGCGAAGCTTCAGACGATTGATGAGGTAGCAATATTGATCCAAATGTATTTGGCGGGGAATGCGCTAGCAGTGTATCTGGAAATGGAGGAGGCTAGCCAACAGATGTCGGGAGTATTGTGGAAGGATTAAAGACATAATTTTCGGAAGGTAGTTTTTAGGCATATAACAAGCTCAGAAGAATTACCTCGACTGAAGACTAGACGGACAGAAATGCCACAGAAATAAACCGACAAGAAAGATTGGCCGGGTGAAGCGTATTAAATATTGTGAAATGGTATTTGTGAGTCGTGTTTATGACTGCATCTCGATTGAACTGCAACAAATAACCTGGTATCGTTCCCATGAATGTAAAGGAAATGTTGAGTCATGCCAAGGTGCTGATTTAACGTCCCAGTAAACTAGGGGCCGTGTTAACATCTATCGCGAATAAGCTCGACGAAGAAGAGCAGACAGTGAGGAGACAAAGCTTGAATTGTATATTTAAAATTTTACAGATGTCTAGGGCTGCACTTGATGAGAGACTATAAAGTACCAACGCCGAACGTTATATGTTTCCGGTGTGGCCAGGTTCGGCACATTAGTAAGAACTGCCATTCACTTAAGGGACACGAGTAAAGGGGCGCTATTGCGCCATTAGTTGTTCCTTTAATTCTGAAAAGACGTGCGAGATGGTGTTGCCAGAGACAGTGGTCACTGTTAATAGTAAGAAGATTAGAGCCTTTGTTTATACCAGCTGTACTACTACGCTCGTCACAACAAGTGTCACCGACTTTTGGAATAGACTCAGCAATATAAGAGCAGTAGATAGAAAATAGACTAAGTGTTGTTGTAAGACCGATGCCGAGATTGTAGTAGGGGATATTCTGCTACGACTCTGAGTACTTGTTTTGGATAGGCTCGTTGTGGAAAATCATATCATACTGATCTTATTTTATAAACCGGTTTGGAGGAGCTTCAATTTTAAGGACGAGGTGAAGTCGGCAAGCTTGTTACTAGACTAACCACGAAGGCGACAAGATGCAAATGAAGAAGGCCGAAGATGACATCTACCGAATCTTATGAGGGAATAGCATCCAAGTAATTCATATTATGAACCCTTATCTCAGAAATTTCGAAACCTAATTAACGTTTTGTATTCAACTATACATTCGATCTTTATAAAATGAGAAATCATAGCAATACACGCTTCTCTCCGAATAAAAGTTACACATTACATGTTAATACCAATCCGTATTAAAAGGATATAACTCACATTTTTAGTATGATAATAGACACACAAACATGAAGTCATAAATTATACTCATATATATATATATATATATATATATATATATATATATATATATATATATATATATATTATTGCAATTCTTTGAAATAAGAATGACAATTTTGTCGAGCAAAAGTGATCTTCAAGTTGTGCTAAACTTTTTAGTTTCTAATAAAATAACGCAATTAAATGTTTTCGATTCCTCGGCGAAATGCACATTCAAAATGAAAAGGCTTCCATCGAAGATCGATGCTTGTAGCCCGGAGTCAATATAACAAAAACGAATTATCAAGAAACCGCCAGTTGTGTCACGTTTGTCATGTAGTTTCTTTAAAGTCAGAAGCAAATTATATATTTGTTGATATCAAGTTAAAAGTTTTCCCAAGATAATTATTAAGGAAATTTGCCACTACTGATACGTGAAGTAATTCTAATCTCTAGATCTCTTCTCTGAAAGAAACATTTTTTTGATGGCTTCTCTAGTGAAAGATAGATGTGTTTCAATGTGAAGGTGGTTTATATAACCACATGACTTCGCTCATGTCTATTTAATATATTAATAAACAATGGTTCGGAATGTCTGAGTTGAACATTTATAAGTCGTATTATTTTGATTATTCTGACATCTGTCAGCTATTGGCAGGTACAGTGTTATGTTTCTCATAATTATATTTTTAGAATCTCCCGCACTGACGATTGAACCTTCAACCACCAAAATAATGTAAATAAGAACTTATGATTAGTTAGAACTGTTTAACAGTTGAGGCAATGGCCCTTGCAAATTACCCGGTCATGAGTGACAGAATAGAGAGAGTTACGTTCGAAGATGAAATAAAGGGCCCCGTTTTAAATTCCGTACATACTCTCGAGATCGACATAAAGATTCCTGAGTTACACAAGACGCATCTGAAATAGCTTGCAGGTAACATCGGTCATAACCTTGTGAAAATAGCTTCCAAAATTAGAACAGTAAATTCAAGTAATACAAAATATCAGTAAACATAAAAAAATATAATTTTATTAAATGTGCAGCCTTTCTTCGTAATCAACTGGTTTATGAAACACTAGCGGGGCTACCCGGCGTTGCTCGGGGTGATAAAAACATTTTTCATCTGCAAAATAGTCCAAAGAGAAACGTAGATGCTGTTATTCGGCATTCCCCGATAACGCGCCTCTAGCAGTAAGCAATAAACTTACTCCTCCCCAAAGAGGGGAGGCAAAGCCTGGGAAGGTGGACCTCCTAGAACTGCACATGCCAAACCCATAGACCGGCGGAATGAAGCCCCGAAGGCCAAGACGATACCAGTCTATGGGGTGCAGTATCCATCGGAACAGATACTACACTTTGATCTTAGCCAAAATAAGTGAATTAATGTCATTTTCGGTTTAAAAAATGGCGTATGAAAGCTATGTTGAATTAGAGAAAAACGGCCTGGGGGAGTCTAAAATTATTTGTTGATATTCAAAACTGATGTAATAATTTGTTAAATAGTATTATACAATGTTTGTTGAAAGAAAATCATAGTTATTATTACTTGTTAATTTATTAATGTAATTTGAACAGTGTCTAGTGGATAGACCGCTGTACTGTCGTAGATTCGTTATAAATACTGTTGCTAAGATCAAAGTGTAGTATCTGTTCTCGGCATTTTTGCCTTGAGTTCAAGTGTATTATCTAGTCCTATCCGATAGGTGTCGGTTTTACACTGTCGAATCAAAAATCAGATTATCATTTTATTTTTGAATCCCTTTTCCTTTGGGACATTTCTTCTCCCCTAAAGTACAAGCTGATACGCTCACAAGGTCGGGATCTATCTCACCGACGAGTACTCATACTCCCCCCCTCCCCCAAATTTCACCTGAGGCGTTCACACCGGCGAATGCCGACACTCCCCCTCCCCAGATTTGGCCTGAGGCGCCCCACCGCCGAATGCCGACACTCCTCCTCCCCAAATTTCGCCTGAGGCGCTCATACCGGCGAATGCCGACATTCCCCCATCCCCAGATTTGGCCTGAGGCGCTCATACCAACGAATGCCGACATTCCCCCCCCCCAGATTTGGCCTGAGGCGCTCATACCGGCGAATGCCGACATTCCCCCTCCCCAGATTTGGCCTGAGGCACCCCATCGCCGAATGCCGACATTCCCCCTCCCCAGATTTTACCTGAGGCGCCCCACCGCCGAATGCCGAATGCCGACACTCCCCCTCCCCCAAATTTCGCCTTAGGCGCTCATACCGCCGAATGCCGATACTCCCCCTCCACCAAATTTCGCCTGAGGCGCCCCACCGGCGTATGTCAAACCGCCCCCCTTCCAGAATTTCGCCTGAGTAGCCCCACCGGCGAATACCGATACTCCCCTCTCCCCCAAATTTGGCCTGAGGCGCTCACACCGGCGAATGTCGACACTCCACCTCCCCAAATTTGGCCTGAGGCGCTCATACCGGCGAATGCCGACATTCCCCCTCCCCAAAAATTGGCCTGAGGAGCCCCGCCGCCGAATACCGACACTCCCCCTTCCCCAAATTTGGCCTGAGGCGTCCCATCGCCGAATGCCACACTCCCCCATTCCCAGATTAAGCCTGAGGCGCTCATACCGGCTAATGCCGACATTCCCCCTCCCCAGATTTGGCCTGAGGCGCCCCACCTCCGAATGCCGACACTCCCTCTCGCCAGATTTGGCCTGTGGCGCTCACATCGGTGAATGCCGACATCCCCCCCCCATTTGGCCTGAAAGGAGGAGGTAATGCTTGGAAGTAATATAGCAGGATAACAGAACGGCCATAGTGAGGAAGGGAGGGGAAGGAATATTAGCATCTATTAATAATAAGGTAGAAAGTGTGGGAGTGAGAGGGAAAGAAGAAAGAAAGGAAAAAATGGTAGTAGTGTGAGTGAATTTCCTCCCGCCACTCCCTTACTCTGACGTCATATCTAGTTTATCGTGACTTTGCATTATTTTTCTTCTCAAATTAGTATAAATAACGTTGAAAAATCGAGTTAAAAGCCACCCCCCATTCGAGAAAAGTGCTCAGTCGACCCTGGAACAGTAAATTTTTTTTTCCAGTTCTGAGATATTACTCGCCTCTGGGCTGGCCGGTCGGAATGGTGTCACTCGTGTGACCGTTTGTTGGGTACTTTCGGAGGAGAAGCTTTACATACATACATACATACATACATACAGACAGGTGGGGTTTATATAATAGACTAGCGGGGCTACCCGGCGTTGCTCGGGGTCATAAAAACATATAATTGAAGAAAAATCGCGTGTGTAACATCTTTATATTAACACTGCTATTTCTCTCCCTCTCTCTATAACCGTCGCTTTATCTTTCTACTTTTCTCTTCCCTGGTCGCCCCATTTCACTGCTACTTTTTAATTTTGCGAAAGCTGTTTCTTTCCCACCATTTCATCCTACGTTTCCCAGGGCAATAGTATGACTTATTTCAATAAAAAGTACCACCTCTGTCTGCGCCTTCTATATAGGTACTTATCTCCGCCCTGGTGTTCATACTATATACGTATCTATCGCCACCCCGGTGTGCATACTATATACATACCTATCGCCGCCCCAGTGCACATAATATATACATACCTATCGCAAAGCCGGTGCAGATACTATATAAGTACCTAGCGCTGCCCCAATGCAAATACTAAATATGTACATATCGCCGCCCTGGTGCGAATGCTAAATACGTACCTATCGCTGCCCCGGTGCAATGCTAAATATGTACCTATCACCACCCCGGTGTGAATGCTAAATACGTACCTATCACCGCCCCGGTGCGAATGCTAAATATGTACCTTTCGCCGCTCCGGTGCCTGTTATATATATGTACCTATCGCTGCCCCGGTGCGCGTCCTGTATACATACTGATCACCGCCCCGGAGCACATGCTAAATACATACCTATAAATGGCCCGGTGCACATGCTATATACATACTTTTTGCCACCTATGTGCACATGCGATATACGTACCTATCGCCGCCCCTGAATGCTAAACACGTACCTATCGCCGCCCCGGTGTGAATGCTAAATGCATACCTATCGCCGACTCGGTGCAAATGCTTAATATGTACCTTTCGCCGCCCCAGTGCACGTGCTATATATGTACTTATTGCTGCGCTGCTGTGCATGCTATATACGTACCGATCGCCGCCCCAGAGCGCATGCTAAATACATACCTATCAGTGGCCCGGTGCACATGCTGTATACGTACTTATTGCTGCCAATGTGCACATGCAATATAGTACCTATCGACGACCCAGTGTGCATACTACATATGTACATATCGCTGCCTCAGTGCGAATACTTAATATGTACATATCGCCGCCCAAGTGCGAATGCTAAATACGTACTTATCGCTCCCCCGGTGTGAATGCTAAATACATTCTTATCACCACCCCGATGCACTACTATATATGTACCTATTGCCACCCCAGTGCACATACTGTATATACCTATCGCCGGCCCGGTGCACATACTATATTTTTACCTATCGCCGCCCTGGTGCGCATACTATATACTTACCTATCTCTGCAAGGGTTCACATAGATAGGTATCATGTATATGTATCATAGATATGTATCATGGATGTGTATCATGTATCTTGGATATGTATCATGTATCATGGATATGTAACATGTATCATGGATATGTATGATGTATCATGGATATGTATCATGGATATGTATCATGGATATGTATCATGGATATGTATCATGTATCTTGGATAGGTACTATGTATGATGGATATGTAACATGTATCATGTATGATGGATATGTAACATGTATCATGGATATCTATGATGTATCATTGTTATGTATCATGGCTATGTATCATGGATATGTATCATGAATCATGTATATGTATTATGTATCATGGATATGTATCATGTGTATGTATCATTCATCATGTATCATGGGTATGTATCATGTATCATGGATACATATCATGTATCATGGATATGTATAATGTATGTGTACCATGTAGCATGGGTATGTATCATGTATCATGGATATGTATCATGGGTATGTATCATGGATATGTATCATGTATCATCCATCATCGATATATATCATGTATCATGGATATGTATGATGTATCATGGATATGTATTATGGATATGTATAATGTATCATGGATATGTATCATGGGTATGTATCATGGGTATGTATCATGGACATGTATCATGAATCATGGGTATTCATCATGGATATGTATCATGTATCATGGATATGTATCATGAATAATGTATCATGGATATGGATCATGTATATATATCATGTATATATATCATGTATCATGGATATGGATCATGTATCATGTATCATGGATATATGCCATGTATTATATATCATGGATATGTGTTATGTATTATAGATATGTATCATGTATATGTATCATAGATATGTATCATGTATCATGTATCATAGATATGTATAATGTATCACAGATATGTATCATGCATCATGGATATGTATCATGTATCATGTATATGTATCATGTATTATGTATATGTATCGTGGATATGTATCTTGTATCATGTATCATGGGTATGTATCATAGATATGTATCATGGATATGTATCATATATCATGGATATGTATCATAGATATGTATCATGGATATGTATCGTAGATATGTTTCATCGTCAACGTATCTCGAGAAGAAAATATGGAAATGGCAGGTGCTAAGTGCTTGTTGTTCCGGTCTGTTCATGTAGGAAATGGCGAGGGGCCGGAGAGACTGGAACCCATGGATAGGCCAGAGACTTGTTTATATGTGTCTTGTTGGAACTTGAAGTAGGTATTATCCACAATGATACGTATGAGCTGATGAATGTCTGTCAGTATAAACCCAAAACAGTCAAGATTGTTAGAGGAGATGTGGTCAGTTATGAGGTCAAGGCGGGGTGTGCAGGAATGGAAGTATAAAGGGAGACAACGTCAAGGCTGAAGATGTACTTGTTGATGCGGAGTTGTTGGGGTTGGAGCAAGTGGAGTCTATCTAATATTTGGTCAGAGCTGCTTACATGTGCTGGGAAGGTAGGGAGTAGCGGTTTAAGTAAGTGGGAGAGAAGCCAGGAAGTCTTGTAAAGAGAAAAAAAACCCTGGTCTACCTACCCTCTGACAAAGGCAAGGAATTCTGCATTATCTCCCAAGAATCCTACAATATCTCGATCTCGAACACCTCAGCAATACATCCCTTTACACACCCGATAACAACATCTAAGCTACCCACATACAAACCTTTATTAACAACGCTTGGTCCCAAATTTGCTCCAAACGTAATCTCCCCAAAGCTTATAGGCCCAATCTCACCACTAGGAACAGTAGACTCCGAACCTTTTACCATCTCATTAAAACCCACAAAACCAGCAACCACCTACAGATCAGACCTATAGTCTCCAGTACTACCTCTATCTTTAATACATTTAATAACACGGACCCCCACATTAAATTTACCATCGAACATCCCAACACCTCAGGCTCTTTTTCACTTCAAGACTTTAAACTCAGCATTAATGACGACGGATCTCTCCACACCACCTTCTATAGAAAACCCGCCTTCAGGAACCTCTTCATCCACTACAAATCCGCACTACCCCTCAAATCCAAAATAAGTTACGCACAAACCGAAATCACCCGCATACAGGACAAATGCTCTTCTACCTCCGATAAACAACCCACACCGAAGCCTTCCACCAAACCCTATTAACCAATGGTTTCCCCCTAACTTCCATATCCAGCCTTAACAACACCAGAAGACGTAGACACCACACTTTAACAAACACTTGTTTCATTAAACTCCCCTTCTTTAGCGACCGTATCACTTCCGCTATCCGCAATGCCATACGTTGTGAGAACCTTAACATACAACTTCCTCACACAGGCACTTCTCTCCGACAACATTTATCCAAAAAAGCCACTACACCCCAGACCCCTGCTCTCTAGCTAGTTGCTCCATCCCCAACTCTGGCCTCTGGCACCCCACCTATACAGTATACCACCTACAATGCGCTGAGTGTCAAAAGTTCTATATCGGTAGTACTGTTAGGCCTCTACACCAATGCATTAAAGAGCATCTAAACACCCACACCTCTTCCTTTCACAAACCCTTAATAACATGTGGCAACACACATCGCTCTATTAGTGTCCGCATGTTCAACTCCGTCCGCAATATAGATCAGCTTCGAATTTCGGAAGCTATTCTAATCTCTAAATTTCGTCCAACCCTGAATAACAGATTCGAGTTGCTTCCCCTTTCATCCTCTGATTCTTACATCTTCAAACTCCCACCCCTAACTTACTTGCCTTTGTCTCCTCTTTATTTGCCAGCGCCACCTATCCCACATTTTTGCTTGCCTTTGTCTCCTTTGTATTTGCCAGCGCCACCCACCCCACATTTTTACATGTCACATATTATAATTATGGAATGGAATGATATGCACTTTATTTACATATATGTATGCCTTGTGTATGTGTATGCATATATACATGTATGTGAATATGGGTGTATTCTCATGTGTGTATGTGTATGCTCAATAAAATAAAATAATAATTAAAAAAAAATTTTTTTAATTAGAATAAGTAAAAAAAGAAATTATAATAATAAAAGAATAAATTAAATATATGAATAGATCATAATAACAAAGGAAAATTAAAGAAAAAAGAAAAATCTATAAATCAATAAATAGAATAAATTTATATAAATTTAGTTCTAGGAGTATTATACCCTTGGAATACTCTTAAATTAACTTATAAAAAATATATGTATTTAGATTTTTACACTTTATGTATGTATATGTCTATATGTATTTTTCATCCCTTATTCCCCCCTTCCCCAACGTTTCTTTTTATCCCCCCTTTTCCCCTATTCCAACGATTCCTTCCTACCCCTTGGCAGTGATCCATTCCACAATTCAAATTCCTTCTCAAATTTCAAATCTCATTTCTAAATATAGTTTTCTTTAAGTTATCCCCCTTTGATGGCACCTATTATAATACGGCCCACACTTAAATTTAGATTTAGAATTGAATAAAGAAAAAGAGAAACGAATTAATTGATAAATCATACAAAATAAAATATAATAAAATTATAATAATTAGTATATAAATAAACAAATGTTAATAATATTTTAACTTTAGTTGAATAATTGTTTAATTAAATGTTGACATTTTATTCGTTCCTACTTCCAATTGTCTGTTGCGGTATTTCAATGGTTTGACACCGGTTTTTCTATTGTTGTCTTTTGAAAATGAAAGTTTTTCTTTCGAAAATTTAAGATTACCCTTTGCCGAACTTTTATCTACCAGACAGTATTTACTATTCTGGTATTTAATCAGTTTTCGTGAAATTATTAATAAATCGTTTTGAGTTTCACTTTCTCTCTTAGTTTATTTCTTTTCACTTTTTCATCATACGGCAACTACATCGCATTACTACAGCCTTGGACGACTAATCTGCACTTATATTTACCAGCAATGCTTCAAGCAAACTACAATCTCATTTTATATATATATGTATATTTCTATGACAGAGAGAGAGAGAGAGAGAGAGAGAGAGAGAGAGAGATGTACATACAGATAATATTGAGAATGTTTAATCAGACATACCGCAGTTCCTTGTTAATTCCTGAACTATTATCTCTCTATCAATCGAGTTTATTGTTACATTGATTTGCATTGCAGTTTACTTACTGATTATTGAACCTTAAAATTATTTTTCTGTTTTTAACTAAAACCTAATTGTAAGTATTTTAATCTTGTACGCCAATACATTCCCAGTACAGGGATAGAGTTCAAAGAATAAAATAATATATTTTAATCAATTTCATTATTTTGAAACTGTTAATAAACTAACTCTTCATTCTTCTCTCGAATACCATTGTAGAGCCAAATTTTTTAAATAATTTCTATAGTTATTTACGTTTTCATCTTTTGTAAAACTTAAGTTTAATTCTTAGATTTCAATTCAAATAGCAAGCAACTCGTTCTCAGAAATGTTTACACTATTCTATATGAGTGTTTATTTAAGTCTTAAATGTAAGTTCCTGCAAATAGCATTTATAATCATAAAACCGATCAGTTTATTTGCCTTCGAGACAAAATATGATGATAAAAAACGTAAACGGTCAAATAATACAATCAATTTTACTTTAGACACTTTCTTGTTTAAACGCTTTCGGCCAAAAATATGCCAACTATTTGTTATCGTATCGAGAGCAGTAAATATTTGTATTAAACGGAAAAAAAACGTGTGTAAATTATGTATAACTAAAAAAGAACCTGTCCTCAGACTGGAAATTCAATTCATTAAACAGTACAGTTTTGCACCATTTTCATGCCACATTACATTGTTTTAAACCAATATATTATGTTTATAAATAGTATGTCTAAAATCCTAATTGAACTTTGATTGAGTACTGATTTTAGAAAGTGACTTGAACATAAAACTTAAGTTAAGTGATCAAATAAAAATGGAAGTCAAGGAATCTTGTCAATTGGTGCCTAATTAGTATAGATAAAATTCCATGCATATCTGATATATTTGAATTTTAAATTGAGAAGTCGTGCCCATATGACGCCCGCGAATACCCTTTTTAATACTCCTCTAACATTGAAATTTGGGAATATTTATCAATTGATATGTAATAATTCTGGTTACAATTTCCCAAAGTCGGAGCTATCTGAATTCTAAAGAAATGCTTTCACTTTTTGTGTTTCTTCTTTTCATTAACAAAATTAAAACAAATAAGTATACTACTACCATGCGTTTTAAAATAAATATTGATCGGATAATCTGTTAGGAAATTAATCCTGTACAGGCAAATATTGAAAGATATACACATCCTATATTTATATAAAAATAGAGATCGAGTTACATTGTCTTTATCAGTTTTGGAATTATTGTTGTTTTTTGTTGTTTTTTTTAACTTAGCCCACTCAAAACAGAGCAAGTTGTAGACGTAAGGGACGACTGAGTATTAAGGGTAAAGTTTAGGGGAGTCATCCTAAATTATGAGCTGTGCAGTAAAATGCTTGTGTAAATTAGTTTTAAATGTTAGGATGTATATACAGTCGGGGAAAAAGGTAGCAGAGAGTGAGTTCCAAAGGCCGGCAGCTAGAGGTAAGAAGCTATTGGAGTAAAAGGCTTTCGAACATTTGGAGACCTCCACAGTGAAAACATAGAATTTAACTGATTGTCGGGTTGGTCGAGTGTATTTTCACTAGATGGGCACCAGAGCAGCAAGTTAATTGGAGCACATTCTATTAAAATAGTTATAAATCAAGCACAAGAATGTAACATTGCAGCGATATGATAAGGGCCGGAGCTTGGTGGATAGTGAGGGTCCTATTAGATTATATACTTTTATTTTGACCTTGTCTGAGAGGGAATGACTGGTAGATGGTGTGCCAGATAGTGGTTTTGTAAAGATGTAAAATACTATCAGGTGTGAGAAGTTTTTTCGCACAGTAGAGGGAACAACTTTTTGGCAGCAGCTTTGGAAATGCCTTCTATGCATTTGTTCCAATTCATGCTATCTGTGAATGTTAGGCAGAGAAGTGTAAACGTTGGATTCTCGGGTACGGTGTTATTTGCCATATCTATCGCTGGTTTAAAAGGTTTATTGTAGTTGTTGTAGGAAAGGAGCTTTGGCTTTGCCGCATTTAATTACAAACTGAAGGTCAATTTCTGAGGATTTAGTCATTGCCTCGAATATGTGCGCGCCCGTTTTACTTACATGACGAGAGTAAAGTGTGGCGTCGTCAGCAAATATGCCTATCAAAGACACAATGTCATTAGGGAGGTCGTTTATAATAATCAGGAATAACAATGTTCCAAAGATTAATCCTAGGGTATACCTGCATTTATTTCCTGTTGTTTGGATGAATGACGATCGAGGACAACCTGTATCTTTCTTTTGGATTTGAATAATCAGATTATATTAAATATACGTCCAGTAATACCATGTGAATTAGTTTTAATGAGAAGACCGTGTATGCCAAACCTTGTCCAATGCTTTGAATATATCAAGCGCTTCCGCCCTAGGTTCACCTGCATTGTCCAGTGTATGGCATATGCGTTCAGAGATGAGCGTTACGATATATGCAGGTGGCCGTGTTTGCCTAAATCCATACTGATGGAAAGCTTGTCTGTACACGCATCTATCTCTGGTATTTTAATATCCGTCACCTACTTAATTAATTGGCACTGTGTTTCACCATGTGTCTCTGACACGCCTATGTGGAGACGGGAACATATATTTTTCTCTCACTAGGACTAGTGTTCAAAGTTGAGATTAATGGAAATATGCGGGCGGAAAAACAACCGGACTAGCAGACACACGTCATCGAATAAAATACTGGGAAGATTTTCAACTGGAGTTTTGCAAAAGTAAGTTCGGATCGAGTCTCACCGAGGTCCAGACGAGCAAATCTAATATTGTGTACCTATATGAAAAGGGGATTACCTGAACCCTATCACTCTACTCGAAGCGAACATTTTGATACAATAAAAAAAAACTACTCATATTTCCGGTAAATTTTCTGTGTGTTTAAGAAACTATCTGACTACAGATACTCGCTTCAAGCATTTCTAGCAGAAAGTCGTCTTCAGCAAAAGAGAAAAACACAATGGAAAATGTTCTTAATCATTTCAGAAAGAAGCGAAACATGTATAGAACAGGTTAAAAACATCTATTTTTATAGTTCATACTTGTCGAAAAACATTTAAGGTTGATAATACTGTATACAGATTGTATTTGGGAACAGGAGTTTCAAATTCAGTTTTTTTTTATATATATAATATGTAATTGTCCAGTCGTTACAAATTTTGTCGCATCTAATACTTAAAAAATAATACCATTGAACAATACAAGAAATCAAGCACACATGCGCTGCTATTACTAATATTTATACGCCCATATTTGTATGTATATATATATATATATATATATATATATATATATATATATATATATATATATATATGTGTGTGTATATATGTGTGTGTGTACGTATATTCATATATATATATATATATATATATATATATATATATATATATATACAGTAAAAAAACCCAGACGTTGTTTGGGGTTAAAATCAAAGCATATCCGTGTGAATTAACACGGTATAACTTTGTTGACCGGCTTTATTCTGTTTTTGGCATTTTTTACAAAAGCGACCACATCATTGCTGTCAGTATCTCGAAGCGAAAATTGGGCTAATTCGACATAATTCGAATTCAGCGGAACCATGGTTGTCAGTCCCGGTCGTAATAACTTGGACACCGACACAATCCTATTGATTGGGATTGAATTATGATGATTAATATTTACTTTTTCTGCTCGAAACGCCATATTACTTTCTTTTTTTACTATTTCCTCATCCCGTTTCGCCATCTAATATATTCGTATAAAACTGAAATCTTGGGAAACTCTTTGTATTAGTTAGTTATAAACATGGTTTATATTTAATTAAAATCGGGTATACGTATGCATGGTTCTGCCCCTCTTGGTCAGTAAGAGGTAGGAGCAAGAATATATTTGGTACATGAAATGTATTTCCATTTTCTAGTACGCAGAATTATTTACATATGATATACATTTCATAAAAATAAAACATTTACATTTTAAAATTACCTGAGGGTAACACAGCTCAGTTGGGTTAGGAGGTCACTTAGAGATTCGGGGTTACATCCATTGTCTACCTAAGACAATGTTATGCATAGGAGTTGAATTTCATATAAACAAGAAACATCTGAAGGTTTAAGAGTGTTATTCTCTACCAGCCCCCCCTTAGTGTTGCACTTAAAGATTCGACAATAATTCAGTTGTCTTCCCAAGTAAATTATTCATAAGAATACAATTTTAGTTCTTATGTAGATTATGTAGAGTTTCTAACATTGCATTCTATATGGAACATACACACATCAAACACAAACACGCATATATATATATATATATATATATATATATATATATATATGTGTGTGTGTGTGTATGTGTGCGTGTATATCATTTATATATCCATGTGTGAGTGAAAAGCAACGATGTATAAGCTAAATGATCTTATGATGCATTTTAATATGTTTAAACCTTACTGGGGAATGTTTATGCAGCTCCTCATGAACATCGGTGAAATTTGAATATCATAAGAAAATATGTTTTTAAAATGGCCAGAAACAATTGCTTGGAAATAAATGTGTTTTTTAAGGAAAAATGTAGTGTTTTACCCCTTTGAGAAACTAAGATTAACATGATGTTAAAAGAGGGCATTTCATACACTATTGAGCAATAATAAACTTTTGTGCTAACGAAAATAAATTACTATTATAATATATATATATATATATATATATATATATATATATATATATATATATGATTTTACATTTTTTTAAACATAACATATAGTTGGAAATTGTAAGAATGCAAGTAGAGTTTCGGGGACTATTTCATTGTTTTCCCCGATAAATCTTACTGGTGAATCCACTTTTAGATTGGATGTGGATTATTTAACCTTTCTTTATATACGTAATACACAAAATGCACCCACATACATACAAATATTTACTTCTATATACAGAATATATTTATAAATAGATAAATGAAGAAACAGAGATAAAGACGTGCTAATAACCAATATATTTCACTTGTTTATTTGTCTTTCATTAAGCCAGGCTTTTCAAAGATTAGAATATTATCATCAGAGGAATTGGATAAATACATAAGCTGCCAGGGGGATTGCAAAAAATTCAAACATTCAAATTTTAAGAAACAATATAAAGCAATGGAAATTAAAGGTGATCAAAATATAGGTTATCACAATTGCTCTATCACGTATATTGAACTATAATGATTTCACTATAGGTGTAAATTCTCTAAAAGTATACTTTTAGTCTCATATTTAATTTTAGAATATATATATATATATATATATATATATATATATATATATTAATACTGATTCTAAATATCACCGGGTAATAACTAAATGTATACATGCCAGAAAAATACAGACTAGCAACCGATTGCTGTAACTAGGGTATGTGTAATTCCACGAATAATCAACATTCAGAGAAATAAACGAAAGACGACATGAAGAGAAATTACAGTTTGATAAATATTGAGCCATAA
This sequence comes from Sepiola atlantica, assembly GCA_963556195.1. Classification (NCBI taxonomy): domain Eukaryota; kingdom Metazoa; phylum Mollusca; class Cephalopoda; order Sepiida; family Sepiolidae; genus Sepiola; species Sepiola atlantica. Next base: position 57,476,929 of record OY744517.1, on the reverse strand, counting down.
AAAAACTGTTAAGCCTATCTTGTAGAAGCGTCCAAATACATGTCGCTGTAATCGTACAAAAGGCTGGTACTAAGACGCTATTCCAATGTGTGTTTTCAAAGAATCGATAAAATAAAAATGAATCTGAAACTAAGTTAAAGTTGTATACCAAATATAACTGCTATCATCAGCCGCTTACCAGTAATTTCTCCCTGGTCCTAGTTTTCGCCGCACTATTTCAGTGGGGGTCTGCTAATTACTTTCCCTCCTCAGTCTTTCAATTAACCTTGACCCTTAACGACTATTTTATGTTGTCTCAGCCGAGGCTGAGTACTTCTTTTCGGGGGGCGGGCGCCATTTTTATAATGTTTCTTGAAATTTAATTTTCCTCAAGTTAACGTGGTTTTTCCGTCAATGTTTTTTCTTCTATTCTTTTTGCAACTATTATTTGACTGGTTAGTGATCGTAGATTATGTGGGTTGGTTTCCGCATTCAAATATTTTTCTTAGAATTTCATCTGTTTTTATTATTACCGTCCGTTGTATTTTCTCAATTTCTCTTTGATTATAATTTCCTTTAGTGGTTTTTCGTCGGGACATCTCTAATGATTCTACGATTATTGGTATTACATTGAATTTCATTCATGTTCAATATTATGTTCCGTGTATTTGATCCGTTATGCCATCTCTGCGGTCTACAGGAAAGGCAAATTATTATTATTATTATTATTATTATTATTTACTCACTAGGAGTTGTCACACTGGTCATCGTCAGTGATCACCCACTGCCAACAACCTGTGGTATTCCCTGGGGTCTGAGTGACAACAAGTCTCCTCAGACTTCCAGTATGCTCCGCCTCTTTTCGTTTATCACCGCTGATGACCTTGCGGTATCGCAACAGCCACCTACCACCGATTTCACAGTGATAAGGGCCATTGGTCTCCTCTGGGACCCGGGTGGCAACAAGCCCTCCCACGGTCCCAGAGCTGTCCGCGCTCTTCCAGTGGAGGTCTGGATTGCGCTTTCCCTCCTCGACCCTCTGTCCATAATTATTATTATTATTATTATTATTATTATTATTATTATTATTATTATTATTATTATTATTATTATTTGTACACACTAAGAGTTATCACACAGCTCATCGCCAGTGATCGCTCACCGAAACTAATCGGTGGTGTTCCCTGGATTCTTATTGACAACAACCTTCCCCAGATTTCTAGTATTCTCCACTTCTTTTCGATAACCACCGCAAATATCGCAACAGCCGCTTACCATTGAGTTCACGCTCGTAAGGACCATTGTCATTCTCTGGAATTTTGGGTGGCAATAAGCTCCCCCAGGTCCTAGCATTCTCCTCCCTCTTCCAGTTGAGGTCTGGTTTGTGCTGTCCCCCCTCGGTCTTCTCATCCTCCTTGGCCGTCTAGAAATATTTTGTGTAGTGTCAGGCTAGGCCGGCACCATAGTTTGATGGGGGGGGGATAGAGGAGGAAAGGAGTTTATGGTCTTTCTTGCAATTTCTGTTCATTGGTTACTTTATGTGTGGTGTCAGCTGAGGGAGGTGTTATTTATTGGAGGGCGCAGTTCATTATGTGATGTTTCTTGCATTTTCTACATGTGAATTTGTTTTTTTCCTGTTGTAAATTCCATGTAACTGGTTACTCTTCGGGTTGGTTTCCGCATTCGAGAATTTTCCTTAAGATTGCAGCTGTTTTGATCATTGTCGTCCTTTGATTGGTCTATGATCTCTTTGATTCTAATTTCTCCCAGTTATTTCTCAAGGTGTTATGAGAACTGTTCATAGTGCTCCTACGCTTACTCATATTATACTGACTTTCTTCATGCTCCAGTTCTCTGGCTAGTTCCGTGTATTTGCTGCGTTATTCCATTAGTTACTCTTTGGTCTTCTGGGACGGCGAAGTCTACAATTTTGGAAGATTTTTTTTCCGTTCTTGTCGATAATTATAGCATAGTCTCATGCTTTGTATGAGTTCGTCTGTTTGTACATCCATATCTTAGAGGATTTTGTGTTTTTCGTGTTCCATTACTGTTTCTGGTTTATATTTGTACCATTTGTCTGCGTATTCGAAATTCAATCGTTTGCACAATTCTTAGTGTGATGCTTTCTTCACTCAGCTCTGTCTGTTCTTGTATACTTTTAGGCTATTATGCTGCATTAATTAATTATATGCTTTCTGGTGTTGTCTTTTTGTCTGCACCGTCTGCATTTACTGTTTTCCTACGATTTATTTAGTTTAGTTTTAATATAGTTTGCCCTAATCGCTTTGTTCTGTGCAGCCATCAGTAAATATTCCGTTTCTCTGTGCAAGTGTCCTTTTTATAGCCAAGATCAGCTATCTCCGTGGGTTTCTTCTTTTGCAGTCTTCTAAAGCGTCGATGTAGTTGTTTTTCTTCCCACTTTTCTTTTCTTGTTTTCTTTCTGGTGTCGGTGCTTCCCTAGTTGCTCGTTGGAACGGTGTCTCTTGCTGTGGTGATTAGCTTTTCCGTGTTCTGAGTTATGTTTGTCTCCAGCTTTTTTGTGTCTGCTACTTAATCTTCTATACTTACCGGTGCTTTTCCCCCTTTGTTTCTTTCCATGTAGTGTATGTCAATATCGTCTTTTGTGTGTAGTGCTTATTAAGTTTCTAGTCTTCTGGTCAAGGCGCCTGAGATCTTCTTTAGTCCAGCCTATCGATGGTCCAGCATATCTTATACGTGATACTGCCCAGGTGTGTATTTCTTTTAACTAGATTATTGCTATATGATTTCGTTTCTAAAAGTGTTCTTATTCTTCGTAAATATTATTTTTCAAGTTTCTCTTTCATTTCTGTAGATTTGATGTGTCTGTTTCTAGAGTTCCCAGATATTTATAGCCATATTTGTCACCTACCGCGCTCATCTCCTCTTAATTAAGCATTTACATGCCTTGTGTCGCCGTCAGTGTTTCCCTTTTTATCTCGAGCAGTGCACACTTTTCCATTCCGAATTCTATTCGGATGTCCTGGCTGAAGATCTTGGTCGCATTGATCAGTTTTCCAGTTCCTTTTTTTATGCAAATAGTCTTAGGTCGTTCATGCACATGAAGTTGTTTATTCTTTTTTCTTTATCTGAAAACTTGTATCCGGCATCACATTTTCTTAGTATGAAGTTCAGTGGCATCATTGCTATGATAAATAGCAGTCGTGATAAGGAATATATTTGGAAGATGCCTCTGTGTATTTATATCTCAGTCAGATATTGTCATTCATGGGTCAGTTCTGGTCTCCATGTTTCCATTGTTTTCGTAAAAAAATTCATTATCCTGTCATCTATAAATTATCAATTATCTATTCTTGAGGGATTCTGTCATAGGATTTCACGTAGTCAACCCATGTCATGGCTATGTTCTTTTTTCTGCTTTTTACATCTTTCAGGATCTTTTGATATATGTATAGCAGATCACGTGTCCCTCTTTTCCCTTTCTGGCAACATTTTTCTTCTTACTGGAGCAGTCTACAATTATTTAAAGATTGGTAGATTTGTTCTCTCAGTTGTGTCGTTAGAATGTTCTACATTGTTGGTAAACAGGTTATCCGTCTGTAGTAGCTTGGGATCGTCCCCTTTTTTGCATATTCTTTTAGATTAGGGTTGACCTTTTTGTAAGCATCTATACTGGTAGTCTGTTTTGTAGATACATCCTCTCAGTTTCAGCGTTAGCCTTTTATGTAGGGTCGTGAAATTCTTAAACCAGTATGTATGTGTACCCTCGTGGCCTTGATCTTTCCAGTGTTTCCATTTTCATTAGCGGTGTCTTCATTAATATCTGTTTCTGTTTCCTCTTCGATTTCCTGTAGTTCATCTTTCATGCTTTTCAGCCATTTGGCATATTGTTGGTTTTGTGAGGATTTTCTCATATATTGCTCCAGAAGTGTTTTGTCTCAACCAGGTCCGGGTATCCTCTTGTTGCTCTTTCTTCGTTAAGGTTTTTGTAAAACTCGCGTTCATTGTTTTCAAGGTGTTCTTCTGTTTGTGCTGTTCCGATTTGTATCTATATATTCTTAGTCGTACTTCTATTGCTACGATTTTTTTTGTTTTTGTTCTACATGTTTCTTATTTGATCTTTCCTTCTGATTCAGATTTTTACTGTTCCATCGTGTCCTGTTCTCTCTTATATTGTTTACTGTTTTAGCTTCTTTTCTGAGTTTGGTGATCTGGATTTCCAGTCTAATTTCCCATCCAAGCTTTGTCGACCCATTCTTTTGGCCAGTTTCGTTCTCTTATTGTATGTTCATACTTATTGATTTTGCCACCGCATATATCAAGTTGCTTAAGTATGTGATAGTGTCTGTTAGGATGTATGCGAAGAGTCTGTTTACTTTTTCTGTTCTTTCTTAAAACCGATTCTTCGTTCTTTAAGGATTGGAGTTTTGTTTGGTACTCGGACATTTACCGTTTGATGTTTTCCACTTCTCTTGCTACTGCCTCCGTGTGTTTTTCTTCTTCTTCTTCTTCTTCGTCTTATTCTTCTTATTATTGTTATTATTTCCTCACTCGAAGTGTTCACACAAGACAGTACCAGTATCAGTGATTGCCCACTGAAAATAACCCCTACATGAACCCTAGGTGACTTCAAACCTTAAGTCCGAATGTTCACACATATCTACTTCTCGAAAATCAATGTGAATAACATTGATTTATATTAAGCAACGGTCGTTGTTTTTTTTACTAGATGCAATCAGCTACTGGGACGGCGAAATATATTGTTTGGCAAATGTTCTCCTTTTTGTTGATCCTCATCAGTGATTGCTCAATAATAATGACCAGTGGTGTTTCGTAGAGTCTGAGTGACAACAAGTCTACCCTTTTCGTTAATCATTGCAAATGACTTTACGTTATCGCAACGGTCACTTACCATTGATTTCTCGCTGGCAAAGGTCATTCGTCCTCCCTGGAATTTGAGTGACAATAAGCCTCCAAAAGGTCGTAGTATGTTTTCATACTCTTCCATCGAGGTCTGGTTAATGTGTGTTATCAATCAGCTTGGTGGCATACCTTACGGGCCCAGTTTATGGGGTTACTTGCGTGTTCAGTCACCTTGGGTTCATGTGGTGGGTTTATCTATATGTTTTTGTTTAAGTTCTATTGCCACTTCTATGTGACTGGTTAGCGTTTGTAGTTTATGTAGGTTTGTTTCCGCACTCGAGGATTTCCTTAAGATCTTAGCTTTTTTTCGTCATTTCCGTCCGTTGTATAGTCTAGGTCTTCCCTTTGATTTTAATTTCGCTTAGTCTTTTTTCAAGTTTTTTTTAACTATTCGTCGTGCTCTCACAATGATTTTTCATTTCAATATCCAATTAAGTTCTCTACAATGTTCCGTTTATTTTCCTCATTTTCCATCCATTTTCCACTATGTTTTCTGATGCAACGGCTAAATCTAAGATTTAGTTGGACTTTTTGTACTTGTTGACTATTATAACACACGGCATTTTGCTTGTATGAGTGTATCTGTTTGTACCTCTGTGCCCACTATTATTGTTATATTTGTTTACCAGTAGTGTCTTCAGTTTGTGTCTGAACTATTTGTCTAAGTGTTCAAAATGTTTGCACAGTTCGCAGTGTACTACATTCCCCACTTTCATCTTTTATCTCTATCGTCCTCACTCCTAATCATTTAACGACCTACAGCCATTCCCACGAAAAATAATTAGATGTCGTCTCTTGAAAATTCTGAAATTTATTCCACTCCATCTGGTTCTCACAACCACATCTATCACATATAACATAGCAACACTTTTTAATCGCTTATATTTATCTCCTCCCGCATAACTCAAATATACCGGATATTTTCTTAATACATTGGAAATAACTTTGAATCAGCGATATTATTTCATTTCGACCTTCTTACTATCTTCTACATAACATAAAGCTTTCAAAGAAATAATAATCATTCCCAGCCGATGATCGGAATTAAATATTCGACCGTTGAGAATGCATATTTCTTATGGTAACTGCACCCCTTCACGCTTCACCGATTTAATGAACGAACACATGGTCGCTTGCAAACGCCACCACCTACGTGATTCATTCACACGTAAGATATTTTCTTACGTTAAAAATATCACTCATTGTTTTATTAATAAATATTTTATTACAAAACACTCTTATCAAAATAAAATCATCTTTTTTTTGTACAAAACAATTTTAATTTAACATTTAATTAACAATACGTTTATTGAATTTATTTCGTAACCAACAAGTCAATAAACATATTTTATTAAATATATGTTTATTTTCCTATGTCTGTTTTTTCCTGATTTCATTTATTTGAACCTATTTAGAATAAAACGAATTATTATTTATAGCACGTAACACATAACTTTTCATTATCATAAATGTAAGACTTTATTAAAAAATTATACAAAAAAATTAACAACACAATGCCCACAAGCGATTTAAACACTGAATTAACGTTCGATTTTCACTGCATTGTAAAGTAAGTACACACACTATAAGAGTGATCAGGAAAATGTGAAGTTCCATTCTTGTAGAATTCAACGAATTTTTATTGCGCGGAAACTTCACAATTTGTCTTATTTAATAACATTTTCAAATTCGAGCGAAAATTGGTTGTATTTTTGTTAAGAAAACAAATCACATACGTTTTTTAGGTGCGGGTTGAAGCTATTTCTGTAAAGCTGACTGGCCATATTTGTATAATAATGCATATGCTACAATTATCAGAGACAACATCTATCTGTCTCTACGCCTCTCTCTTTCCGCCCTCTCACTGTCTCGTTCCTTCAATATTTCCGCTTCTTATCCTGTTTAAACTTACTGCTAAACATGTGATGTTGCTGTTATATAGGGTACATATCCTAAACTATAAAATGTTTATTTGCAGAAAATATCTAACAAATTACATTTAAATCAAATTAGGAACAAGGCGATCAAATGTGTGGGGAAATTAGATGTCGTTGGTCACCCTTGGTCTAATGTGACAAAAAATTATTTCCGACTCTTAACAAGATTTTTTCCAGTCACCATAATTAAACACATTTACTGTAGGGGCCGTCTTACTAAAGATATTTCTTAATTTGTTGGAAATTTTATTTTCCGAAAGTATATTTTTGTACAAACATCCTATTAGAATCACACGGTTAGAAATACTCTCCCAACCGTAACTAAAGAATAGACCGCCAACTGTTTTCCGATTTGTTAAGAACCGAAAACAAGAAGGCCAATCCCTGAATGTAAGTGGGGTTTTAGCGGGAGAAAATACAAAACGGGGGGGGGGGGGACTTTAGCAAATAGGTGTTGTCTTTCAAAGAAAAATATAATTTAGAAGAAGCCAAAGATAAAAAAATGAAAATTGCAAGTGGTAATCTTGGAGGAGTTACGTTACCAGGCGCAGGAGTTCACTCATTCACTCAACTAGCTAAGAGGCTGAACTGAACCGATATGACCAGGAACGGCGTTTATATGTCATTAATATCATATGTATTTTAATGTAATTAAGGAAAAGAAACTAAAGCATGATTAAGCAGAAAACACTTTCATCTCAACCAAAGGCCAACTAAGCATAAAAAGCATAAACATAATTCAGATAGGTTGATTGATACTCTAATATTTACTTTAATCAAAGTTAAATGATTATTTTCGAACCCCCCCATGCAACGCCGGGACACGGGTCTTGCCAGTTTATATATATATATATATATATATATATATATATATATATATATATATATATATATATATATATATATATATATATATATGTAATATTTACATACAGATATATTCAATTATTTATATATTTTATTATATATGTTATAATATTATATAAGTATTGGTATATATGTATATATATATAATCAAGTATATATATTTAATTATATATATATATATATATTTCTATATGTTTCTATATATACTTAAGTATATACATATATATATATATATTTCTTTCTGTTTCGGTTCACTCTCCCTAAGATTGTAAGTAGCAGGTATTTCGTAAAAATAAAATACATCCCCCCTGAAAAGGTACATGCGATTCAATAATATGTATGAAGGTCTCCGGAGTTCAAACATCCTTCTAGACTGAGGTAACTTTTATTTCAATTAGGAGGGCCCATTTTGGTGGGAGATTAAATTTACGAACATTAAACATCGTCTTTTCGTCTTACTTTGGCTTTGTGTTTAATATATGGCGATTGATGTTGTGGTTATTTTGTGTTCGATGTCTATACTGTTAGTTTTACCATTCACTATGTTGTTGCTGTTTCGTTGCCTCCCCACGAGAGGAGAGTTATACAATGGTAGTTTTTAATGTGTTGAAAATCCATCTCCTGTGAAGAAACTTAACATTTCTGCAGTGTAAAAAGATATATTAAAAAATCGAATAATTCTTAAAAATAGGGAAAGTTATTTCAAAAATAAGTTGCCGCAGTCTCTAAAGATTTTTTTATAAAATTGAGAAATAGTTAAATAGAAAGTAAGTAATCGCTAAAAGTGAAAAAAAACACACAATTTCCCGCACCCCCTAAAAATCTTCCGTGTGCATCGTGTGCATTAATGTATAAAAAATACAATTCGATGATTTGTTATGGAAACATTCATGGAAATATTTTATTTCTTTCCGGTTTATTTTTATTATTATTTCGTTAATTTTCAAAAATGAATCACCTTGATAGATTATCCCAACCTTACGAAATCTGGTCACGATTTAAATATTGTTTACTTGTCGGTTTGTAATTTATGTTACACTTTTCAATATATATATTATTATATAATATAGAATTAACGTATATCTTATACTATATTTTCTCGGTACTTCTAATGTTTACGGACTGTGCTTAAATAATAACGGTATTATTAATAAACCCATTATAACATGGGATGGTGGAGCATGTGTTAGGTATAGTCTACTTAACAATTTAAATATAAATAAGATACTGTAAAAATTGAACTTAACTTGAAAAATAGCAAAGTCCTGGGATGTTTTGTAATTAGCTCGCCTAATAATTTCCTTGTGTAAACGTAGGTTGGATATGGATGGACAGAAGCGGTGCGTTTTACTAATGGAGAAGAAGTGATCGAATATGTGAAAGAATTTAATAAATAAACTGTTTTTACGAAGATGTTATTTATGTTGCGTAAAGAATCTACTGACAAGTCCTGAAATGTGAACAGGGCCAGTAATATTAAAATGCGTATTCTAGCAGTTAATCTATTAAAGAATGTTAACGTAGAGGCTCAAATATCCGGAATAATGTTTAGATGTTAATGGTAGCTGAGTGCATAATAAGGAAGTGACTTTACGGGTTACCGTACAAGTGTTGTAAACAATGGAATTGAAGGCTGCTATTGATGTGACGATGTCATGTGTTGGGAAATGATGTTAAAGCCTTTAAAAGTTCATGAATGTGAGTACTGATTAATTTCAGATAATAAACAATGATGTGACAATGGAGCAATTGGAAGTAGCGGCGAACTTAGGAGTAATCAATGGATTACGCTATTTTGAATTCAGTTTTGTTAGAATTTCAGGTGTGTGTTACTTGATGTTGATAATCCAGAATGTGAACAGGGTTAAGTGGAAAAGTACGAAATCGTGAAGCGCACACTAATTCTGTTACTCGTGTGATTTTTACGAAGGAAGTGGTTCTTGTTCCGTTTATGATATCTCTGTTATAAGTAGTGTGGTTTGATTGTTTTAAATTGAAATAATTATCGGTGTTCCGAATCATAGTTCCTCATTAATTATTATCCACGGTGTATAAGAGTTGCGTGTCAGGAGTAAAATGTTAGGAGGGAATTTCTATGCTACCCTCTGTTTGTATTATGTTTTGGGGAGAGTGAGCCGTAGGGGTCTAAAATAGTTGTTAATGTTTGAAGATCATATTAAATGAAGGTTTCTTGAAACACGCTCGAATGAAGTTGGTGAATGACGTCGTGAGTTTCGTAGCATGAAGACTTTGTGTGTGTCTCTAGTATGGTGAAAGTGGCGAGGGAAAAAACGACTCTATTATGTATATATATATATATATATATATATATATATATATATATATATATATATATATAGACAGAGAGAGAGAGATCGCATGCATGTCATTATTAATGTTATGATATGTATATTCATATATATTAAATTACATATATATTTTTATATAGATATGTATTCATATAATATTCTTTATACCATCTTTAATGCTTATACGGGTCATTTCAGACATTAATAATACACCTTTAAAATTTAAATGCGTAATACAAAGTTTCGGCCTGACGTTTCGTAGAACATTGTTGATAACAGTCTTTTAGATATGTCCGCTTGCATAGATATAAATATACCTTGATTATCTTCGATTTTGCCGTGGTTGGTTGTTAGCGTTGTAATCGTTTAGACAACAGTTTAAATGTTAAATCGTGTAAGCCATAAATCAATCACCCTCTCCACTGATGATTCCAGGAAATGGATAGAAACACACATGTATGTAGATAAGAATTTAATAATATTTATCATAATATGTATATTAAATTATATGTTAAATGTTATATTGCATTATATATGTATATATATTTTATATATGATTTAATATATATATATATATATATATATATATATATTTAAGTACATATTTAATTTAAGTGGCTTATCAGTGTCCTTCAACTTTTGGACCAACTTGAGCTTGTAAGGTACCATTTGCAGTCGTTTCCTTAAGACACGCCAGACAGTTGCTGGAGCAAGCTGAAGTTCCCTGCTGGCTCTTTTCACTGATTTACGGGGGCTCCGCTGAAAGGCTGTCCGAACTTGCTCAACTGCATCTTCTGAAGTTGAAGGGCGACCTGTTCGCTTACTTGGGCACAAACACCCATCTTTCACAAATTTAGCATGCCATCTGACAATGGATTTCCTTTCAGGGGCTTCTTTTTAAAATTTCCTGCGAAATGCACGCTGAACACATGTCCACGATTCAGTCTTTGCAAATTGGAGGACGCAAAATGCCTTGTCTTGTTTAGAGAACGCCATTACTGCACCTGGAAAGATGACACGAAAATCATTAGTATGACCAAAAACTTGATTAACCAAGCTTTAAAATGGCACCAGTTTCATTTTTCTACCTGGAATAGTTCATGAGATATACACATTTGTAATGTTCCCAAGACTTTTGAAACACCCTGTATATCATATATATGTATGTATAATTATATAATGCTATATATTTATATATATGTATATGTATGGTTTCATAAAAGTTTATACAGGTTTTAAGTGTGTCTTTCTTTGAAAAAAGAATTTCGCTAAATGTAACATTACACTATCACATTTATGTTATGTTTCTATTGTATGTGAATATATATATATATATATATATATATATATATATATATATATATATATATATATATAGAACACCCTAGATGGGCACTGTTAGTGTAGTATTTACATAGCATGACGTCGCTAGCTATATATGCATTGTTCCTTTCATTGCGTAGAACACTCTCTTGACGTCAAAACCGCCGAATAAGTTTTAAAATTATCATTGTTTATCTAGCTATTCAGCGGTGGCCAGGTTGTTCTAGATGTTCTAGATGTCGGGAATTTAGTTGTAAAATACTCAGAGATTGGTGTTTCGAATCATGTGACCAGTAGTGAATGGTTGTATCTTTATGCTGACGAGTCCCGATTAAAAAGGACGAAACGTATAGGTATATAGATAATAAACATAAAGAATATTTATTAATTGTAGCTCCTAGAAAACCGGTCTAGAAAAACGCTGTTAGTGTAGTATTTACACAGCATGACGTCGCTATCTATATATGCATCGTTCCTTTCATTAAGTAGAAAGTTCTCTTGACGCAAAGCCGCCGAATAAGTGTATACATTGGGACTGTTTATTTAGCTATTCAGCGGTGGCCGAGTGATTCTAGATTTTGAGATTTGAGTTGTAAAATACTCGGTTTCGAATCGCGCGACAAATAGTGAAATGTTATATCTCTATGCTGACCAATTCCGATTAAAAAGAACGAAACGTATACATGCATAAATGATTAACAAAACAAATATTTATTTCATATATATATATATATATATATATATATATATATATATATATATATATATATATATATATGTCAACAGTATATATATATATACATACAAAATTGGCCTAGATATATATATAAGTTTTTCTTTCAAATAACATTGCATATTTCGATTATATCATTCTTCTCATGATTAAGTGAAATCATCACACCTCTTATAATCAGACTTGCTATTTCAGAAGACAAGTATATGTCGCTGGAGAATGGGGATAACTTACAACGAATGAAGGGAAACGATGATTGTGAAAACCAAGACATCACATTATTTACTTTAAAATATTCAAAATTGAACGCGTATTTACACACACTTTCACGTTCATGATAAATATATAAGATAAAGGAAGTCTTACAAGGGAAATATACGTTTGCTATTTTCTTAAATTTCATGCGGCAACTCTGTTCCGAATATAGGTTTGGTGATCATATCTTGTTTTTATTCTATTTTGCCATTTTGTATTATTATCTGAGTTATTTTAATTGTTTAATGGTAACACGTAAATAGAACGTAAATATATTTAAAGTTACGTTCCGGAATAATATTAATGTGCTGTGTCATACAAGCTATTAGGTAGCAATAGATGCATTTATGTTAGATAGCATCACTCTAATGTAGTATATGTATTTCTTAAATGTATTAATTCATAAGATGTTATTTTCCCTTATGTTAGTAGCATGCCTACGTTTATATATGTCTGATTAACACCAAGTGAATATTATTGGTTGGTTCAACCATACGTAATAATTGTTCTATATTCTAAATCGTAGCAATATAAAGTCAGTTTTGCCATAAATGTAGGAGCTTATTTTTTTAATGCAGAAGTAGTTAAAATTGTAATCCATCTATATATGTGTATGTGTGTTTGTTAGTTTGTCTGTCTGTATGTATGTATGTATGCATGTCTCTCTAACTGTATCTTTCTCTCTATCTCTATCTCTCTCTCTCTCTCTCTCTATATATATATATATATATATATATATATATATATATATATATATATATATATATATGAAGAAAGGGTATGTGTTCATGTTTATATAGAGAAAATTAACTCTTGAATTTATCAACTGATTATTAAGAATTTTGAATCACGGTTGCTAATTTAGTCAATGTATGTTATATTTAGTATAATTAAGTACAAAAAGGTGGACAAGATCCCTTTCGTTTAAATGTGTATACTTCTTATTAATATGAAATGTTAACTAAAATGATAAGACATCAATTAATTGATACTTTAAAAAATTCAGTTTATTGAGTATGTTAAAGGGTTTCAGAGAGCATCATATTGACACAAGCATTATTCAATAATTTAATATTTTGAAGGACCCGTAAAATTTTAGACATTTTCTAGAATGAAAATTCTGCAATGGACTTTGCTGAAAATGTTAATAATGCTTTTAGACATGAGATCTATTATATGTTGATTTTTTCTCTTTCTTAGTCGTTACAAATATTTTGCTGGAGAAATTTATTTTACCCGCCATAGGACAGATATTCTACTATTGAATATATATATATATATATATATATATATATATATATATATATATTGTACACATAAAATGGGCGATCAAAAATTATGAACCACTAAAATGCGTTTTAGTTGGAGATTCCTTATTGTAGCAACCCCATACCGATTTTTACTAAACTAGGAATAACATTATAGATATCAAGTAAACAATGGACTAAACAAAAGCATACGTCATCCCTAAAAGAAAGATTCAGTGACCAATTATATTTATGAGGTACAGATGCTAGCTGGGAATTTCACTACCTATCTAACTTTTAAGTAAGATTGTGCATAATTCAAGCGTCACAGGACGAGCACAAAAGAAAACCTTTGTTCAGGTCTTCCAACATTGTCAACCACTTATGAACAACATATCGTATTCGATGTCATACTTCATTCTGCATAACAGAGAGCAAAGGAAAATAGGCACTATTTTTGGTTCGGTTCACAGTTTAAATCAATATCTTGAGGATGGGCAAACTGAAAGCTAAATGGATTCCAAGAATCATGACGCCAGAGCTTATGCTGTGATGGTAGATATTTCAAGCATATTTCTGACAAGCACCCAGATACATCATAAGTATTGTTAACAAGCCAGAATACTGGAATTCGAAAGAAAAACGCCAGATAAATTATACGTATTTTATCAGTATTATTTCGGCCAAGTATTATATTACCTAAAATTAGTGAAATGTATATTATTTATTAATTTTACTAACATTCTAGTTGGGTGTGCAGATTCCCAATTGCTTCGTAAAGTTTGCTACTTCAATAAATTGAAACGTTAATTCAAAATAATGCACATTTCATTCATAACATTGTTGTAAACACAATGCAACATATTTCTCCTTTATTCATATAGATAGATAAACATAATCTTTTTCGAAAGTTCGATACCTACTAAATCTGACCGCAAATAATAAAAAATAATAATGTATTCATTCATATAAAATAATTACGATATATTCGAAAAGGTAAAAAAATCCTACTTTGTCTAATTGTATCCATCCAATCAATATATATATAGTTATTTATTGTTGCTATAGCAAGAAACACATTTAAATAAAACGTATTCTATTTATTATAAGTGTTTAATTTAGTATACTATCTAAATTATTAAACGTTGTGTTAGTATTATCCAAAAGCCTGAAATTCTTTTAAACACATTTTGTAACTATTTTTTTAAACAAATCTTAATGATTTAGCATGAGATGTATCGAGGACTAAATTTGCATTTTTCGTCATCTAAGTAAAGCTTCATTGTTATAGCATGATCACATGATAAAAAACAAACATTGAGCATTTGGGAACATATAAATAAATGACTGGGGGTTTACATAGGGTTAATGGCAATGCAAACAAGAATTGGCTTTGACCTTTTTTCTGGAGTAGAGTTTAATATGTAACGGTGGTCGGATAATCTTGATAGGTGTAGCATTAATAATCTTACTACATCCCAATAGAAATGCTAGCAAGATTTTACGGGGAAAATGTAAATTTTGTAGAGAAAGGAAAAGATAGTATATTATCTGCAAATAAAACTTTCATGGTTTGATGAATAAGCTAACTCTAAGAGGAAATAGATCAAAAACAAATATCAACTCTTTTTGAAACCCGTATAAAAATATGCATTGATTTTTTTTTAAATATCTGATAACACGTAAATTAGAAGTGAATATAATTACAAGGTTTTTCTTGGAGGGGCGGGGGGGGGGGAGAAAATGCACATTTACTTTAATTTAGTGAATGTATTAGAAGATTGTCCTATTTTTGTATGAGAAAAAAGGGTGTTTTTTGTTTTATATTTTATATTCTACTTTTATTTTTATTTATAATTATTTATAATTATATTAAATTATTTTTAATTATCAATATCTGAATGTAGTTTTTAACTGAGTATTTTCACAGGATGTATCTCCATTAACTCATGTACCTAATGTGAGTTTTTTTTCATGCATTTTGACTTGCCGTTACCTTTGTCAAGAGCTCATTTTGTATTTTCTATCCTTTTTTACATGTCTTTGGATCAACGTGTTTCTTATTGTTATTGATTGAACTATTTCTCTGATTAACAACAAAGTTATGGTCAAATCAAAGTGTATTTCTTGGTTCTGCTGCGAACTGCGCGTAAGATGTAGTAAAATCATTGAATTTGGAAAAAAGGAACGTAAATCAATTTAAAAACTACAATATAAACATATAAACAAATGTTTGTTTGTCTGTGGGACAAAGAGGAATGACAGGTATTCGCTGATATGTTAAAGTAAAGAGAATGATCAAACATGTGCAAGCTTATATCTTAAACTAATGATCGTATCATTACATTTTGGAATATGTATGTTATAGTCAACACGGTGAGTTTACATGGCCATATAATCTTCTTATTTAATTATAACATTACCGGAATCTAGCCTTATATTATTTATGTATACATCATCTGGAGTAAAATATATTAACACTTATTGAGATTAAAATCAGAAAGTCTTACAGTCAATAATAAACATATACACATATGTATTTATATATACATATATATAATTGATTTTATATACATATATATATATATATATATATATATATATATATATATGCTTTAGAGAGAAAAACAGAACGAGAGAAAGAAATAATTACATAGGTATTGTGAACATATGATATAAATAATATATATATAAATGTACTGATGCATAAAGAAGTGGGCGTTGTTTTCTGAATATGTAAGTGCACATTAACATTGTTGCTAAACTTTTCATATATAATATTTTATTTCGGCATAATTGCTCATAATTTGATATAGTCCAACCTAATCAATTAGGTGCTTAATTCGACCTTTATACTCGTTATGTTCAAGTAAGTAATACAAATCTAACTGTCTGCTTTGACTATCGCTTAAATCAATGCGCAACGCATTCAATTGAACCGCTTTTATCCCTAATTCACTTACTCGCAAATCTACTGACAACGTTCGAGTCCAGATAAGATGAGGTTTCTTTGAATCTCAAGTCTGTGACGAAAACCTCAAATAATAGTCGCTCCATTACTCAAGCAACGGCGAATGATAATGGACTGTAGGATTGAATGATATTCTTTGAGCTTGTATTTGTTTTTTGCTTTTTTTTCTACGGATCTACATTGTTTATTATGAAATTAGACGATAGCTACGTGTAGTCAAATAATATATTATCACTGTGATAATATCATTCTAAATACAAAGGAAATCAAGTTAATTATATGTTCCGCTTGTAACATGCATGTTATCTTTCTTACATGGCTATATGTACTAGCAGTGATACCTGGCGTTGACTGAGTTAAGCATAACATAACATCCAACAGTATCGTAATGATACTAGTGTTAGCCTTTTATGGCTATCATCTATGTTATGAATTGCATAAAAAATGTTCATTAGTTATGTTTCGGGATTTTTAGATAGGGATTTATAAGTTGTATTATTTTGATTAATCAGACTATTGTTCTCATCTTGGATGTTATTCTCACAACATTATGGCCAATGAAACCTCGTACTATCTTTATGTGAGTCTTGTCGAACTCAGGAATATTCATGTTGAACTCGGGAATATGTACGCAATTTCGAACTGAAATCTTTATTTAATCCATGGGAGTAGCTTCCTCTCATTCCGTCAGTCATCAACTATAACAAATAAGTAATTCGTAGTTGTATTATTAGTATCGCCATTACTGAATAATTTATATTAAACCCCCAGAAGACTGCTTACAACAGAGTTTGACTTAGCACGCTGCATGTGGTTGCGGATGAGAGGAACTGGGAAAAAGTTGGACGTTATATCGGCCGAAACCTTGTGAGAATAACATCCGAGATGATAGCAGTAGTCCGATAATCCTTATAATACTGTAGATTTAAAATAAACTGAAACATGTATCTTCAGAGGATAGGTACTAACTCCCACTACACAAATGAAAAATGAATAAAACATGCCTGATTAGACTCTCTATAACATATACTATTAATCTTCAAAAATTAATCAAAACATATTTACTTTAATGCACCTAAAACTAAATAACAACGGATGAAAACACAACGGATACACTCTATTGTCTTAATTTCATAAAAGCTTATCCAGTTATTTCTGATTCATCGGGACATTTTTGACGTGGCGGTGTGTTCTACCACCTTTAGTGTCCTAAACACTGGATCAAACATAACTCTCAGTATAAGGCCTACTATCCGTTATATAAGGAAAATTGTTCTAAGTGAGAGATAATTCCAATAGTGGCGGCTGTAGATTATCACCGATACATCAAATCTTTTCATTCGAGCAGAAAAAATCATGTTGTCTCTCTTTACTTTCTCGATCACAAGGGCAAAGTAACACACAAGGTCAGTTGTTAATGTGATAGAAAATACAGCTTCCGAAATATGGACACTCTAAGTTACGACAAACATCTAAATTGACTTAGTCCAGGAAAATCTTTGTTTCACTGTTCGAAGACAGAAAATTTAAAGTATTATATCAGAACAGATACTATAATTTACTCCTAGCATAAGGTCAAAGAAAACATTTTCATAATGTGTGCAACAACTCTGCTAAGCTTTCAGACGAGCTTTGTTCTTGTATTTTTGACAGTATTACATAATTGATGTTGTTTAGTTGTAAAGTAAGATTCTTGAAAGTTTATGATGCTTTCCTGTAGCCTATCATTTTAGTTCATGATTATTCTCTAATTTCCAAGGAGAGACTGGGTGATAGGTTTTGTCTTGATCAAAGTGGACGGAAAGCTTGTATTTTACATTAAGATCCATGAATCAATTGGGTGTCAAAAAAAGTGGTCAATGTCTCTGAATCATCTGTAAGTCAGTCGTCTGTAGTCTACTGCTCTTTGAATATCTGATAATAGAAGTAAGATATCCAAATAACTAACGATGCCTCTGCACATAAACATGATTCTATTAAGCTGATAATTCTTTCAGAATTTATTCAAATTCATCGGTACTATTATAGTAGTTTCATATAAGTAATGGCATAATTGTCGTATGTATTATTATACTTACCGCTATTAATGTGATATTTATAAACGTCACACCGATGGCTTTAATAACATACAAACAAGAGTTAAATAGTTCTCACATTCATATATATATATTTATATATATATATATATATATATATATATATATATATATATATATATAGTAATAAATACTGTGAGATCGATTTCTCTTTTTAAACATATGTGGCGTGGCATAATCAATTCGAATGTGTTGAATACGATGTATTGAATTACTTCATTCGCCAACCTGCAGTATTCCAACGCATGATTATTGATGTTTACAAGTACAACATTAATTTTTAACATTGTAGTACGTATATTGGTTCGAAATCGACTTCCATATTACTTAAAAACATAATTCAATAAGAATAGACTGACATATAAGCCATATATTTGGGATAAATTAGAAAAACAGCGTATTCAATCTCACGATTTACAAAATAAAAAAGCCGGCCTTCTTTTTGAAGGAGTATTCAAAAATCCATTTTTGTATTTTTTCTAATAGATTTTTTTCCGGGGACGAATATGACTATTAGTTTGAACGTGTTATCGATCATAGGTACTCCTTTAAAAATGTCTCATTTAGGAAACAACTACTTTCGGTATTCAATGAGCTGTTTAATACAAGGCTGATTTTTATATTTACTTTTTTATCTGATTTGGAGGGCCTTATGTGAGATATCCACATATATTTGTAAACATCCTCTGGAGTAACCTCTATTTTTTGGCGGCTTTACACAATGGTTTTCTCATTCCTATTAAGGAAAACAAAATGTGTATGAAACCACGTGTTACAATTTTTAGCCGGCTCAATTCTGCATTTGGAAATAGTTTCCCATAATTGTTAACGAATAAAGTACTTACAGGGGAACCCCGTGAAATTTGTCAACATTCATAGTAAAAGTTGGACTATGAACTAATAAGTGAAGCATCAGCTGACTCTGCAGTAAACATATGTCCAAATTGTTTTTCCCATCAGAAAAATCAAAACGAGTCGGGTACAATTTAAATTGTTGTTTAGTGCAGGAGGCGTGTCTATGCGTGACAGTTGATAATTTTTAAACAATGTAAGTGTTTTTGAAGCTCGCAAGAGTAATATTATTATGATATACGCAGTTTTGAGTATTCCTAAATAGGGGTAATTCTTTTTGACATTCACTAGACCGAAACATTCGGACATTTATAAATCCTGTTATCTACCCTCAATTGCAATATATAAGCGCTTAAAATGGCATGTGTTTGTATTTTATATGTGTGCTTATTACCATCAAATGGCAACTTGTAATCTAATATGTTCATATATGGTTTCATTACATGGGTTATAATTATCCCGAATTCATTACTGAAACTATTTTCTAAGAAATATGGATACATTCATAATTACCCTACATTTATGAGACACACACATAAATGGAAACTTTATCTTTACTTTCATATAATGTTATTATTTAAAAACTGGAGAAGGGGCTAATTGAACCCACACACTCGATCGTTTCAGTTAGATAGATTCCCAACTTGACAATTCAAATATTCTTTTAATCGACTTTTAAAATAACAGTAATAAGAAAAATCGTACATACGTACGTGAAGGTTTGATCGGTTCATGGGTAACTTAGAGGTAGTAGCACGTACATTTTCGACACATACAGAGTAACGCAAAAATTCGACAGCACTTACATTGTCTTCCCTGTAGAATGTTATACATATGATATAAAATACATCAAAATAGCATAGATTTTAAGTTGTAAATGATTGTTCGGCGACCATAGCGCACTTAGGTTAGAAGGGCAGGTGGAGATTGTACACTGCTTCCATTGTATTCCCCATAAAATTGTATGCATAGAATGTACATTTTATAAATACAATATATATTTGCAGTGTTAAGGAAGGTACGCCATAATAGACCACTTATGGGGTGCACTTAGAGATTCAGGAACATTTTCATTGTTATCGCCGGTTAATTCGACATACACTACACTGCAAGATTGTATACAGATCCTCTAAGTTTATGAGATACACAGATATCCGAGTATTCCATTAGAGTTCTTTTTTACCTCCTAAACACTGAGCTCATAAACAAGTACAGATAAAAGGGTAGCAAAGAAGTTTTTTTCTTGGCCACCCTAAATATATATATATATATATATATATACATCCCCAACTCTCCCTCTCTCTATATATATGCATATATAACTCAATGTTTGTGTATGTGTGTGTGTTTTTGTATGCTCTTTAGAAATAAAGGTTAGAAACAATAGATACCATCTAAAAGTTCATTGTAAAATTAACCGAGGAAGATAATAACAGCATTCTCGAATCTCTATGTGCACCCCTAAACAGACTAGAGAGCAGATTTAGTCAAATTAAAGAAGTCCAGTTTTGTCATTTTTTAATCACATTTCAATGTAATTATGTAATGATTTGTAAATGCCGAGTAATTTCTTCCGGAAACTACTTTTATTTTATTTAACGTTTGTTAACGTCATTTCTCTCAAATATAGGTGGGTAAGAAACTCGCAACTGCCCGTCACTGCCCGTCACTGCACAAAAGTCTGCCACTACCCGCCACTACATGCCATCGCCCGCCACTTCTAATCACGACGGCTAGGTCTGCCACTGCACGTCCAGAGCCGCCACTGATCGCCACCGCCTTCCACTGCCAGCCAGTGATCGGAACTACACGCAACTACCCGTTATGGCACGCCATTATGTACGCTCAGATCCGCCACATCCCTCCACTACTCCTAGGCCCGTAACTACCCGCCACTCTATTCACCACTGCCCGCCACTTCCAACCAGTACACGCTACTGCGTTTTATTTGCGTGCTCTGGAAGCATACTTAGTTGTATTTAGCTTGTTTCAGTAGCGCTTTAGAGGCCTCCTAAAACAAGAGCAATAAATGTAACTGTTACATAGTACTCTAAAAATTCTCAAAATAATAGATAGAGCCGGTATGTTTACACGCAGCGTTGCCCGGGAGAAACCACCTCTCTACCTTATGTTTACTAGGTGTTTCCCGGGACGCATAATAGTAATAATTCAGTATTCTATTTAGTAAGAGGTATAAGTAAATCCAACATGGGCAATATCATATATAGAGCAGGCTGGTTGTATCGGTCTTGCCCGAGAGTTAATAATATACGAGATAGAACAATCTTAAATAGAACAGGTGTTTTAAACGCCGTGGTGCCCGGGAGAAAGTGTATTCAATGCATTTTGTTATACCATGGTATACCAGAAAAGGTAATATGTGTTGCTCGAGAGTCAGTGTTCAATATCCTTGATAGAGCAGGGTTGTGCAATAATACAGTAGTACATTTTTCGTGTGGGATATGCTTGATGGAGAAGGGGAAAACCAGAAAATAAGAGTTGCTCGGGAATACATAAAAATCAACATAGGTGTCATCATATTATTAAGGGGTGAGGTAAAAGATAATAAGTGGGTGTTGGCCGGTAATAAAATGAAACTAATCAAGATGTCATTATATAGTTGAAGAAGTGGTTGGGGAAGAAATATGGTCTTGCTGAACATCAATAACTTTAAAACTGAAGTGAATTATTATTATTTTCAATACAAGAAACATGTATTAGCCGGGCAGAGTTGAAAGACGGTTTAAGAGTGTAGAAAGACGGGGAAGCTAGAAAGAGAGAAATATAGATAGAGTGGTGGACGTTTTCTATTGTGTTTTATGGTCCCGGGCAACGCCGGGGAGCCTTTTTAGTATATATATATATATATATATATATATATATATATATATATATATATATATACTAGGCCCAGGGCGGGTATAACCAATACATTAGTTTTTTTTTGTTTTTACTTCATTTGCGGTATATGGTGCGGTTTCAGTGTTACCCCTAAATGATAAAGTTAACAAGAAAATAAATAATCTATCCACGTTCTCACCGTGTTGCCCTGAATACATATTACATAATGCATAGATAGTTTAGGATCTTACGAAGCGCATACATATTATTGGTTATATATAATATCTGCGCGTATAGATAGTTTTACAATGCAGTACTTAATATAACAGGAAATCTGATGTAGAAAAAATATTTTCTCTACATTCTTGGTATTTATCTTATTTAAAAAGTCATTTAGGGGGAGACTGAGTAAATGGTGAAGTTTACAAAATACATGAGGTTCCCATGTTACAACGTTTCCGATTATATATACTTCAAAATTCAAAAGAATCTGTCAATAAAAAATCTTCAAAATAAGAAAACACTGTTTATATATGCACCATCGAAGTGTTTATATGTACAACATATAGTGCACCATTGTTACTCAATGTATTAACTAGAATATATATTTCAAAATAAATAATTAAGAAATCATTATAATGATCTCTTCATAATTTTATGGGATTAAAAGCTTTATTTAGGGATGGGCGAACCCTCTAAATGGTAAAGCCCCCCCCCCCCCCAAAAAAAAGAAATATGTTACCATGTTACTCATGCCTAGAATATATATTCAAAAATGCATAATGATCGGTTCGGAATGTAAAATTAACAAAAAAAGGAATATGTATGCACATCTTAAATTTAAACATTTACTAACACGTAATGTGCCTATGTTGCTCACTGTATTGTTGAGAATAGATATTCCCAAATTCATAATTAACTGTTGGTTAATCTAGGAAGTCACTTTCTACAAGTACACATACATAACTTTAAAAATAGAGAGATTTACGAGCGTACGTGTACCTTTCAGTAATCATGTTGATGAGATATCATGTATCTTTCTGCAATATGTTGTTAGACTCTAACACTACTCTATATTTATATAGTAGATTCACTGATAGATGAATCATATTTTATATATTGTTACATTTTTCAATGAATTGGATGGAAATCTGAAGCCTTTAAAATCAAGTTTACAATATACACAAAACTTTAAATGAAAGTGAAATGAATAAAATGTCCAATATCGATAAACGTTGTAGAATTATAAACGGCTGATCTAAAATTAACGATGGAAAATATCCTGATAAAAATTTAATGTCCATCGAGAGCTATTCAATTGCGCTTTTCTCCACCATACACACGTTGTGGAATAAAAATGAACTCAGTCAACCGAGAAATTGAACAGAATTAATAAAATCCTGAAAATAAGTCCTTTGTTTGTTTGGCTGAGATTTAATTTTATTCAGTTTTATCTTTACGACATATATATATATATATATATATATATGTATATATATATATATATATATATATGTATGTATATATATATATATATATATATATATATATATACACACACATATATATATATATATATATATATATATGCCGCGACTAAAAACAAGTAATGTAAACAGATAAAAATATAATCAAAGCATTTTAAAAGCGAATATTTACGCCAATGATCCAATGATACTCATAGGAACTGTACTTACAAATGTTTCACACAATTCGGTAAATAGCAAACCTATATATTACAAAAGGTACTAGAACTAAACACATACATGTTCCTAGGCTACAGATGTTAAATTCTTAAGCAGTATCTGGGATATTCTGCGTGGTTGAAGATGTTTTCTGTTTTCTGGATATTCTCTCAGTTCTTGTCTATTTATAAAAGAGAAGAACTAATAATAACATAAACAATATTCTATTTACGTATCTAATGGGCATCTATTTTCTTGCATACGACTTTCTCTTTAGGAGAGGTCGATTTAAGCGAGTCTTATTTATCAGAACCGTTCAGTAAGTGTTTCTTTATTAAGATGTGTACAGTAGCTCATACATTAACTACCGTATTTCATATATAAGATCTTCAAAATGACAAACAAACTCCTGGCCCTAAAATGGTCCTATAATGTTATCGGCCGTAAATGATACTTGTTAACACATTAACTTTAAATGTATACTACTTTCAAGTAAAATACAATCTATATGATATACATTCGAATACTGATAAATGTTTATGAAAGTGTCTTTCGATACCTAGTTTCATATGTGTGGTTGTATTTATTATGTAAGCAGAACTAAAACGTAGTGCGTAAATTGGTTGGGAAGAATCAAAGTACTAGTAAAGCTACTTGGAAATGTGAGAGATGTGGTCTCATTCTTTTGTTGGACGATGGATACGTAGACCAACTGAATCGACACAACTTATCATATACCTTTACATCTATGATCCGATTACACTACTCGTGTGATATGCAACAAACAATGCATGGCAACTACCGGCCCGAAAAATACATATGACTGTACAAAAAGATGATATTAAACAAAGCAACCTGGTAAACACGCTGAAGGCACTTGACTTTATATGTCACCTTTGCTTCAAGCCATGTAAATAAGCAGCTGGCCTTGAGAGTCAGATAGATAGCCATGCAGAATACTCAGGAAAACTGACTGCAGATTTGTTGAATGGAAGGACAGCAATGATCTTTGAAGATGAGCAATCAGCATATGTATGTAATCATGTATGAGTGTACGTATCTACGTATAAGGTGTTATAATCAGAATAGCTGTTGAAGGTCAGAAGTTATCAGCTGTTTAAATCTACTAAACGCTAAGTGTATCAAAGCGTTTCTAAAAAATAAATCATGGTCACTACCTTTTCGTGATGGAATACTTTTTAAAAAGACAAGAGTTTTGGCTAAAGACGGTTTACCAACGTCGTAAAAATATTTTCCTTTCGTGCCAACCAGGCGTCTTGGCATTGGGCAAGGATATGTCTCCGATAATCAACATTTCCATTGAAAACCCACCTCAACAAGGTATATGGTAATTCATCTAAGATAAAGAAAAGTCTAATGTCATATAACCGGATTATAATCATTAAGTTTCATAGAGTGGAACTCGTGTTGTATGAGCGTTCCTCACAATAATACAGATATGTAGAGATGTCTCGCTGGAATCTTATCAGTTAACCAAAATTGTAAAGGTGTGTGGCAATTGAGGAGAGGATTACTGTTCCGATATAATCTGTTGGAGGCACATAGTCATAATTATGGAGACTTTATACCGCTATATCCTAGTCGAGGATTGATTCTCCACAATCAGTCCGAAAGAGACTAGAAACACTCCGTAGCCTTTTATCTGTCGGTCTGAATGACATGTCCTTGATAGTCATAGCATCTCAACACCCCGAAGAATTGCGTTCCCTCAACCGAGAAATGTCCACGGTGATGCTCAGGTGATTTCAAAGATGTCAGACTGCCCATTCTGTATGTGATTTGCTTACTCTGCACAGTCTCCGGCCTTGTGCCACATAATACATATGTGGGGAGTAAATAGCGACTCATAGTTCTGTATGCAGGTTGGATTAATTGAAAATGCGATATTTGTCTGCAACGTGTGTTGCACGAAATACAGGTCTGCAGCTCTTCTTAATTCAGAGACGAGGTTAAGTAGAAAAGTCTTATAAAACAGCAACCACATGTAAAAATGCAGTGAGATGATACCAATTTAAAAATTAAGTTTTTTTACGTGGGGACTATATCGGAGCATCGATTCTATCTGAACGATAATAATGAACGTTTCAAATAAAAATATACAAGCAAATAGAAATTAGTATAAATAACTCTGTATTCGATTATTTTTTCACCAGTATATATATATATATATATATATATATATATATATATATATATATATATATATATATATATATATATATATATATATATATATATATATATGGATGAGGGTGTGGGTGTAAGTTTAACGATTTAAATTATTTTAAAATACTATTCCAAATAAAGCGTACACTAAATGTATTCAAATTTTGACTGCTGTTTAAAGTCAATATATATTTTTGTCCATAAATATTGTTAAGACAAAGACTCAATTAAGAAAATAAGATGCTGTATTTACCGGAGAAAACCTACAACAAAATCCGAAAACGTTCAATCTCCATAAAACCAAAATAAAATCCCGAGAACGGATTTATTCAAAATACCTCGGTAATATTTTCAATTATTTCTGTATATCTTTTAATCCAGGGGAGACTAAGAATAAAACGTGTTTGTAATTAAAATAACCATAGTTTTCGCGTTGTGGCATAGGGGGTCTCCACTTTAACGTATTTCTTATCAAAGAAGATAAATAATATGTTTTTATCTATGGATATAATGGGATTTTTAAAAACAATTTATCAAAGAAAACTATTTGGCAAAGACAGGTAACTATACACATACATTATAAACATATACACAAGTTCACAATATATTGATACATAGCAATGGCAGTAACAGAACACTGTAGTATGGTCTTAATATGTGTGTTTCATTGTCGTATATTAGACGGTTAAGAAAAAATAAGATATCTATTTACGAATTCCGTGAACACTTCACCAATTCTATATTTCGAATTAAATGTGTTCATTCGTTGTGATATTGTTCTATATATATAATGGATGTATTCTAAGTTGTTTTAATATATTTACAAATGAAGTTAATTATTTTGTGAGATATTATTTTACTTTTTATTAGGTACATTACACCTACAGTTTTGCCAGTTATTTAATAACCCTGGACATATCTATTTAAGTTTAGTATCTAGTTTACTTAAAGTGAAGAACCAGATTAAAGCATATGACAGACAAATATAGCTCGCGTCGTAATTAAATGGCTTTAGTTTTAATGTTTATTACAATTAACTGTTATGCGCAAGATAAACGTTTTGTTGTTTTCTCAGAAAAAAATAATGAAGTCCATACGGTTGTAACTTATCTCAATCAATAATATTTGCATCTGTCTATTTACCATTTAAATACATTAATAATTAAGTATGTGTTATCAAAATATAATCTAAATCATACTACAAGTATCCTGACTTTTAATGTGTTGGTGCACATGTGTTTCAGTATATGAAATTGACTAAAAGGTGTAATGATATAGATTTATTTATGCTATGCGGATAACTTTTCTTCTAAATTCAAGGTGTAAATGCAATAGTTTAAAGTGAATAGTTCTATGCTATACTCTAAATGCCTATGATAATGGAGTTCGTTATAAACTACATTTTCCTTGATCATTACAGAGGATATATATATATATATATATTTCTATAAATAATATATACACACACACACACACATATGTATATATATATATATATATATATATATATATATATATCATGCATGTAGGGAAGACGAATTTTATCGTTCATGATTAAAAGTTACTCAAGGAAAAAACAAAACAAAACAAAACCAGCCGACCGGTTTCGCCCTCTCTATACCAGTCGGCTGGCTTTTTTTTCTTAAGTAACCTTTAATTATGAACAATACAATTCGTATTTCCTTAATGCTCGCGATAATGAAATGTTTCACTCCCCCAAAAATCGTGAAATATATATATATATATATATATATATATATATATATATATATATATATATATATATATATATATATAAATTTATTTATAAGGCATCTGTAAAATCGAAGGGAATAAGTACAACATGTTAGAAGATTCTATAGTGAAGGTACGAGTTACGCAATCTCAAACTGTACCAACCGAAATTGCTTTAAAACAGTGTCAAATCGAGAAAGAATCTGTATTATTTAGGATTTCGCCCTCCTAGAAAAGATGAACAACCACGATGTAAGAATGTAGTCTATAGTACGATGTAACCAATAGCTGTAGGGAGCAAAGATTGGTCCATATATATCCCAATGATATAAGCGTATTTAATTTCATAGCTGCGACAGAACTCGATACTGACACGCGCAGCGAACGGTCTACGCCATTATATATTATTTTTATTTATATCATAAACAAGGAGCAGAGAATCATGGGAATGTGAACGAAGTAAAAATCGCTACGAATATTTTTTCTCAAACGAATGGTTTAAAACAATTAGACAAAAAAAGAACAGAAAAAAGAAAGACGCTTTTCAGGGCAGCCGTCTACAATGAGGGAGAATATCGATTAAAACGTGGTCAACAGATCATTAATAATTAACGAGGGTATAAAAATATATAACAAAAAGAAGAGCAACAAAAGGAAATAGACATTATTAAGGTACACCCATAATTCACAATTGTGGGTGTTCTTTTGCTTGAATGAAGACGGATATCGTAAGTTGAAAGCAACCACTTTGACGATGATTTTTCGCGCAAGTTCTGTGCACAATTGAGAATGTCTAATCTGTGTACCCTTCAGTGCAAACTGGGCACTCCAATAAATAGTCACACATGGCAGACTCGTGGGCTTGTGAACGAACGGATGTCGACCACTGTCTATGCCTATATATATCGAATGGGATATATATATATATATATATATATATATATATATATATATATATATATATATGGGTGTGTGTGTGTGGGTGTGTGTGTATCTATATGTATTTTCATACACTAGAATAATAGCCACACTCTTGAACGGTTCCAATTTTTCATGTAATTTACTTTACGTTGCATTTATTGATTATTATAGTTCGGACTGACGACACCTCGAGGCCAACACTTCCCGCAACATCATAAACGAAAGTCGAAATAACACGACAAGTTCCTCGGAAGCATACGAAAATTTTTCGGAAGGGCCGACCCAGGCTCGTCTCATTAAATCGATTTAAAGTTCTTAATATCTTCTTTTTATTTATTTATTTTTCAACATTTTTTTCTTTTTAATACTTTACTTATAGTAAATATTTTTTTCTAAATTACTATTCTTTTTAAAATATTTCTTTTTAAGCATTGCTCAAAGAAAAAGTGTACCATGGTGCACTTTTGTAAACATCAAAGCTGTTCTTTTCAGTTTTTCAAATTAGGACTCGAAAATGTTACACAAAAAGTTACCTTACATATTTCTTCTTCGTCTACCGGTCGTCGTCGTACTCTGTGACGTGGTTCCATTACGTCTCTGGCCGGGATGGATTCTGGTGATCTTGGGTCTGTGGACAAACTTCATTTTCAGGCAGAAGACAAAACTCGGAGACATTTTTTTTCAGAGAGAGATTTGATCCTTTTATTCATCTGTGTTGGTTGTGGAGAGTGTTCGATTCACTCGTCCAATTCCATACTTCACTCATTCAAACCTTTCGTTGTGGGGTGCGACAGATGCATGGGGATTTTTGTCGGATCTCATTCGAGATCCAGACCATAACTATTTAGCCCATTTTTTCATGGGTCCACTTGCTTCAGTACGAGCGGCTACATGATGGGATTTAACGCTGCGAGCTCCCAAAACGTTCTCTCTCAAAAACTCTAGTTGTCTAGGAAAACAAATGATGTAACAGACACTTGCCTCCGTCGGCCAATCAGATACGACATTCACAATCGTACCATATCCTACCTTCTCTGACCCGAGATTGCCTGTGTCGGCGCCGAATTTGTAACTTTGGTATGGCTTGACAATGATTCACTAATAACAATCGCCTTCAGGGAATGTCAGCTTAACCCGTACTTATTGTCTCAACTGACCCCAGCCATAATTCATACTAGCTAACTTCATCGTTTCTAAAGATATGGGCCCCTCCTTAATATAATACATTCATAAGTGCCTGGTAAACACGGGGCGAAAATGTTCGCATTTATACATGCGATAAATAAATATTAATATTTTGGAAATGTCGATACAAATTTATTTATCTTTTAAATAAGAAATCCAATTCACTTCGGCGTAGATGCCGGGCTCTTTAATAAACAATAAAAAGAAAAGTAAGAGTTTACGTCGTGAGTCAGAGAGAGCGAGAAGGAAAGGGAATGAAGGAGACTAGAACACTCACATCGGTATATATCTTTTTATGAAGTAAATAAGTTTCATTTAAATGACCTTGATCTTCTTTGAAAATAAATGAATTCATCCTTTTTATTTTAATTAAATTACTTTAATTAATTACTGTTAATTTCAACGAAACTATTGCATATATATGACAGAAATAGGGGCAATATAATCTGAAAACAATAACATTGAGTATTGCATTATTATAAATTGGTTACTAAATAAAGATTTCTAATTTCTGTGTAAGAGTATTTCGTCAGTACTTTATATATCGTATTTAATAATAGTATGTTATTTCATTGATTTAAAAATAGTAACATGTTCTAATGGTAATAAAGGGTTGATAAATGGCAAAACGTTCGCATTTATTCATTTAGATACACTAAAATAATAGCTGTCAAAATACGGATAAAAACGTGTAGTACGATGGCTTTTTTCACAGATCCTTTCCGAATCAAGAGCGGGGTGAAACATGATGTGCGTACTCGCCCCGACATTATTTGGTATTTTCTTCTCTCTGCTGTCGTCTTACGGATTCAACAAGTCGATGGATAGAGTATACTTCCATACCAGGACCAATGACAACTTCTTCAACCTTGCCTACCATCGAGCTAAAACGAAAGTGCGGAAGGTACTTCACGCAAGATGCTCTTCGCTGATGATGCAGCACTGAAGGGCACACTCTGAGATAGCATTGCAGCGACTTATCACCTGCTTCGCGCACGCATGCAAAAGTTTGCTATGACCATCAGCCTAAAAAATACAAACAACCTCGGCCAAGATGTAAGCAGTACCCCAAACATCACCATTAGCTACTACACCCTCGAGGTTGTCAAATACTTCATATACCTCGATTCCACCAGCTCCAGCAACCTCTCCCTGGATGCAGACCTCCACTAATGTATTGGCAAGACGGAACCAGCCATGACTCGCTTGATGAGGAGAATCTCGAATAATAAAATGTTGACCACCAATACCAAGATAAAAGTGTACCGGGCCTCTGTACTTAGCATAATGGTCTACGGCAGTGAATCTTGCGCCCTCTACGCCCGCCTAGAGAACAGACTCAACATCTATCACCTGCGCAACTTCAGGAGAATCCTAAGAATCACCTGGCAGGACCACATCTCAAACAAGGCCGTACTTGATCAGGAGGGCATCCCCCGAATGTTCGCTCTGCTCACCTAACAACTACTTCGGTGGCTCCAAGAGGATACTCTCTATGGCTGGCTCAAAACAAGTTCCAGACCAACAGGAACACCTGTCTTACGCTACAAAAGTATCCCAACAGTTTGGCAGTCAGTCGCCCAATATCGCAGCCGCTTGAGAAGAGTTGTAAAGGCATGCCTCGGGAGAAGTGGGGAGATGAGAGATCAGCAGTTGAAGGTGAAGATAGAACACAGACAGCAGAAGACTGCAACAGAGCTCTCGTAACGAGAAACCACCTACATCTGTGGCTACTAAAACAGAGCGTGTCGATTCAGCATGAGCTTACACAGTCACAGCAGGCACTGCGATTCGCACCGGACAAATCTGAGGCGCAGAACACCATTGCCTTCTAAGAGACAGACAGATGTCAACAACAATTCGAAGGTCCTAAGTGGTTTTCTCTCATCCAATGATCTTCCAGAGAATATTATTCAGAAGATAAACATCAATGCTTGTGATACGACTCTTTATTCATGGAGTTTGTCTCTTGCTTATCCCCCGAGAGTAAGTTGAAATATGGATCTGTGTTTAATTATGTTTTGGATTGGGTTAAAATGATCTGTTTCTTTCATTCCTGTTAAAACTCAACTTGTAGCTTCGATCGTAGGGGTGACCATTGCTTTCCCCAGACTTACATGGATGACTCAATTCTTCAAATGAAATCATTCATGTTACAGTTTGGTATTTTTTCCGATCGATTTTTTTATTCGAGTTCATACATTATATCGATTGTTGTTTCTGATTGTCATGCATGTTTTCTCTCTATCGCGCCAAACTTTGCCACACTTGATGAATTTAACTACATTCTGAAATCAACTACGAGACATATATGGATTACTGTTGTCATATTCGGTCTGTTGAATCTCTGTCAATAATCTTGCATATTTGGTTTATACTTGTCTTTTCTATATGTATTAATATAGCATGTGTTCTTCAGAATTAGCTAATGTATTTCCTGTTTTCTTTATTCCAGCTCGTTTTACTCGATGGTCTAGTAGTATTTACCAGTTTATGTACTTCGTTGTAATATTTCGCTATTCGAGTAGTTTATTTCAAATAACTACTGGCTTGTGAAACTCTCTTTTTCGCTGGCTGCTTTTCTTACCCATAAAGTGTGTCTTTAAAGGAGGAATGGCAATATACATTGCTATGTCTTTGTGTTTATTATCGTTCGTTCTCTGTAGTCTCTTACATCAATTAGGCAATACCTTGTCTAGTACAACGTCCATAAGAAATATATGAGTATATATATAACAGTTTTTGTTAACTATAAGTATGCCCCTATTTACTACTGCTTTTAGTCTGTTAGAAGTCGGAACACAATATGTGATTACAATGATTAACGACACATTTTATTATCCTAATGGCGTATTTGTTGCGTACAAATTTCACCAATACTAGGTGTATACTTATTTAAATATATGTACAAACAGTGTGTAGCACTAAGATTTGGCTGATTAAAGTAAAGAGGCAATGAACGACCACATCGGTGAAGTCTACTTTGATCATTATGATGAATACTCTTCAGTGTTATAGAGAAATAATCTATTATTATATAAAAATGTCAGCCTATTTACTTAATAATGAAAACATTTGGTCGAAGCTGTGACCCAGTTAAATATTTTAAGGACTCTGTTCTCAATGCGTGCAAAACCCGTTTTCAAATCCATTGGAATAGAGGTTTTACATTTGAAGATGTCGACTCTTAAAACTAAACGCGGATATAATTTTTTAATTAAACCAGGAAACTGATTCAAAATCAATTCCGTTTCCTGACAAACACACAAATATCATATATTCCGATTTCTTTGATGTTATTGTAAATATTACGCTGATGATGTTACTGACGAAAACAATGAGAAATACAAATAAGCGATAATACGGTAAAATTAGACTGAAATATATTTTTCAAAATCAAGTTCGAAAATGAATTAGATGTATTTAATTGAGTGAGAGAAGAATATTTTTCTTTGTGACTTTTTTCTGACTTTCTTTTTTTTCTCTCCCTATTTAAAAATGTCTAGTGTTCTTTTTTAGGTCGTTTTTAAATGACCTCTACTAGTAAACTACTGAAAGAAGAATAACTATATAATCTAGGTATTGGTAACTGGTATAAATAGCTTGTTACCCTGCCTTCCGAGTGAACACAAATCTACCAATATTATCAATACTTTCCGCGTCTTTTTGGTCAGTGTACAGATAGCTAATAACGACCGCTGATAATATGTTTAATATTTAAATCCACTAATGAAGTGTTATTCCCTTAACTACGAGTTGCCTCTTACCTAGCTTTAAAAGAGGACTGAACATCTAAAAAGCCCAAATTTAAAGTCTCACAAAAATTCTTGTAAAATCACAATCTAAATTAGAAGCTTATATAACTGCCATTCTTAATGCTGAGTTATAATAACGTACAAAATATGATAGTATATGGAGTATAATTTTATGGATGTTTCGGTTCTTCCCAGTCTGTATAAATTCCATCATTTTCCTTTAATACCATTTCCTAAAAGAAACAAAGCAAAAGCGGAGATAATTGCATGATTATGTAGATAATATCAGAATTAGTATAGACATCATCATAAACAGTTATTTAAAATTGTATGTTATTGTTGAAAACGCCCTCAAAATTTTAATCACTTTCTTTTTACTTTCGTGATCTTCTATGTGTTTTTCGTAGTGGGAAATAAGTTATTTATTTCACTGTAATATTATGAAGCGTGTTTCTATGTATGACGAATAAACATAAACATACACACACACGCACATATATATATATATATATATATATATATATATATATATATATATATATATATATATATATATATATATATATGTATATACATTAAGGGGAGCCAAACCTTGTGTGTTATCGCAATAGATGATAATTTATAATTCCAGAGAATTTAGAAAGATATGATAGAAAAAGCAAAGTTCACAACGATATCGTGTTTCCCAGCAAGGAGACTCGTTTGACCAGTCGTAACTTAAACTCTTTAGTCAGTAACATACAGATTCACAATCAATAGTTTCAAGTATATGTTTATAGTTTGGATTGATAACCTCTATTGTCCGAACATTTAAAGAAACGACTATTAAAATTAATTTATTGACTTAAAAAAAGTACATCGTCGTTGGAGTCGTTTAATTATCTATTTCTAATATATATATATATATATATATATATATATATATATATATATATATATATATATATTACAAATATATATATATATATATATATATGTGTGTGTGTGTGTGTGTGTGTCTATGTGTTGTTTTTATTTCGTTGGTAAGTTGGTATTTTGGTTTGACTTTTATATAAATCGATATGTTGCCAGTTACAAGATTCCAAATAGGTTTTAATAATAATGAACTCTTTCCAGTGTATTATGCCACTATTCCAATCCCCAACTCAGGAAATGTATTAGGAGCAAATATGCAACAAATTAGCGTCTATGAATATAAAACTAGAATGAGTAAATAAGATTAAAAAAGGGTAATTAAAAAGACGTAATTACGTTATGATTATCTCTGTTTTTTCTTTACATAAAAAAAGTGGAAGGTATATTTTTTCTTATTTCTTTCAATGGTTGCCTTCCGATTTTTACCTAAACAAAGACGCTGAAAATGCCACACCATCAGAGAAATTTAAAAGAATATATATTTTGAGCATTAATTATATATAGATACATAATGATCAATTATCAATGTGCATGATGTTACTCCTGAGTAATAACTTCTCAGAAGTCAACTCAGACCAGGAATCGTCGTTTAGTACCTCTGTGTTTAATAGCAAGTATCGTACAGACAATTTGTTTACACCTTAAAACCGTTAATTCTATAAAACAAAGGAATACAATCCGTATATATGTTTTCGGTATAACATGAGACAAAAAGAGTTTACATTACGCAAACTCCCAAAATAACTTACGCTGCAGAAATTAAATATGGAGTGATGAGCCTACACTTTTATTTATTTTTCTATCAATTTTTATTTCAAACATACAATTCTCTAGTGTTGACGATAATGATACTTATCCAATATCTAATATATAAAATTATGTTTTTCAATATTAGGAATTGTTATCGAAAGAAAGTAATCTGCTAAATAAATAATTGCTTTTAACAAGCTAATACTTCTTCCTTTTTTACTTAGGTCACGTTGTTTACAATTGTTATTTCGGTTCAGATTTTTATTAAAGTTTAGCCATGTTTACCTTATCACTTTCACAGCTTCAGCTGCTCGTGTTCCTCATAAAAACATCTCTATTTCTTGATATATATCAGTTTTAAAATAAACAATTGCATATGTTTACAAGATATATTCTACATTTTTAAAATTATTTCAATAGCACATTATTAGGTAGAAAAATGTCTTACTCCTTCCATACTGGGATTTATATGCAATTATATAAGCAGCCTTTGCTGCCCCTCGTATACTCATAATTCCTAAATATTGAAAAGTTGTTCTTTAAAGTTTGTAATAAATAGTTTAATGGCTTTCTGTAAGCATATAACTACACTACTATTTTTCCAAACGGAATACCCTTTCTCTTACAACCACAACTGATATTATTTTAATCTAATTAATTCTAAATAAATATTAACTTTGAAATAAATTGTTCATTTTTGGTGGAAACTGATAGTTAGCTTGAGACAGAGAGGGTGACACTGACTACGTTGCGATATAAAATTGAATTGTGTAGTTACTTCGGTGTATAATTTTTGTTGTTTCACTAATCTAATGGAATAGCCGGTTTAGTATGGTTCTCATAAAAGCTATTTATGTGTAAGCACGCATACGTTAATTTGGGGTAAACAGATGTTCTGCATACAAAGATATTGCATTTTGTGCTCATGCGGATTCTCGGACTTCTGTGAATTCTTAGAAAAAATTAGCCATTTTATTGAATTACTTCGTTGAATATAAATATAAATTAAGATTAATAATTTATAAACAAAATTACTTTATTGATTAAATTTATTCTAATAAAATTAATTTCGGGTATTTTAGAAAAATGTGAGCATGTTTATGCATTAGACTGTGAAATAACATTCTGATTTAAAAATATAAAAGTAACGTTTTTGATCAAATTAAATCAACTCGAATGCATTTAGTCTTTTATTTAAAAGTCAACAATTTTAATGCATTACGTCGTCATTTTGTTACAAATTCTCGACTTTTCATCATGGCTATCAACTGTAAAATGTTCGCAATGACTGTGAAATATCCTGAATGATATATGAGGAATGGTGTCAAATGTATCAGAAACTTTGATGCCAGTAAGTAAACTGGTGTTTCCAAATTTTCATGCAGTGTGCTTAAGAATCTGGTGTTTGGACTTGACCTATACTTGCAGAATTATTCAAGCGTTTGCTGAAGGAAGAATGACTTTCATCTCCTTAGAAAACTAATATATGTATATATATATATATATATATATATATATATATATATATAATTAGTTTATAAATTAATTTATTATATACATATTTTTATAATTTATGTACGAATTAATTAATTTTAAAAAGTTCAATTAAAAAAATCTATATATACACACATTGATGACTCTTCTGATTTAGAGCAAGTCCGCTGAGCATGCAGGGTGTCCCAAATGATCGCCCCCATTTTCTTGTATAATGGTCACGGTCCGTCGTACAACGTGGATTGCAGCATTATCCTGTTGAAATAACAACCCATTCCGACAAACATGATGGTCTTACATCATTAACGATGCTTTTTGTAGTATGCTGACGACCCTGCACCACTTGGAGCTCCATCGTCTCTGTGTAAGAAAAGACATCCCATAACATTAGGGACTCTTCACCGCTGTGACGAGTATGACAAATTTCAGGAGGCATATTTTTGTTATGCTGTTTTGTCGTAAGTGTCGTCTGATCGTTACTGGACTGCAATCAGCATTTCTTAATTTGACTAGAAGAAAGTCCACTGTCTTTCACAACAACTCGTCTTATTCTCCTACTCAATGCAGGAGAAATGTTAATGGCCCTACCAGTGGATGTTGCTTTTCGATAATTCTCACTGTTATTCAGAAAGTTGCAAATCACAGTTTTACTGCGATTTACCTTAGCTTCGATCGCCTACTGTGACAAACCTTGCTTATGGAAATCTAGAATTCGAGCACGCTTAACTTAGGTACGTTTGCTTGCTTTAGGTATGGTGACACATTTACGGAGTGATTGCTAATCTCTAACTAACTTAGACACATTAGATTACCATATATCTAACAATTTATACCCCTGGTCTTATAATTTTGATCAAATGTAAAATGCCTCATTTCATAAAAATGTAAATTTCTGAAAAAATGTTTGGAATGTAGCTTTTTGTGTGCATAACCTTTTAGATTGTAGTATTGGTAACCTTAAGTTGGAGGAGTTTAAAGTCTATCTTTAAAAAGGTGTATTTTAAAAGTTGTTCAATTGGTCTTCAATGTTAGATCAGAAGTGTTTATATATATATAATTTTGCAAGAGCATATATACATGTTTATTTAATGGACACTATAAATCATCTAACTGTCCATCTCTACCTTCGCTTCGACGTAAAAATGGGCAATCAACTCACAGAGTTGAAGACATAAGATGTGAACTGTTTATCAATCGGTGTAATGATAGTGACCCCATCAAAACAGCGATGGATGAATCGATAACGTGTGGAATTTTTAACCATATCGATTTGGTTTCCAGTGTTTCCGAGAAACCACAAGTACCGATGGATAATAAAAATGATACATAATAGCCATAATAGTATATGGTGTTATTATATGTGTGTGTTTATGCAAACAAATTAGAATGTATTTTTCATACGTTTTTTATTTAATGACAGGCTAGTATAATCTGATTCAAAAGTATAATGTATATATTTTTTAATAAAGATGTATTCGATCTTCAAAAAAGCTATATAATCTAATACATATAGTTAATATATAATTATATGCAAACTAAATATCGTATACTATCCATTGAATATATGTGTATATATATATATATACATACATATACACATATATTACATGTATATATTACGTGTTCTTATGTAAGTATGTATGTAGGAATGTTTCAGTATATTTTTTTAGTATAAAATGAGTACAGTATGAACCTTAGTGTGTTTGTAGATTTCTATATCTCTTTACACACATTTTACTTTCTTTTTTCTTCGTATGTGTACATGATGATGTGCCGATATACATGCACATGTTGTATCCACTAGTAAGTGTAGAATAACAATATAACATTAGAATTTTAAAAATGACCAGGCAGGTAATGCTTACAAGATGAAATGTTTTCTTTAATGTTAAAAAAAACTTTTTATTTCTTAACTGTATATCATTTCCATGATTTGCTTTTGCCATCCATAGAATCTTTAAAACACGCGACCATTATGTCGTGATTTCCATTATGAATCAGATCACGCCGTGCAGTTATCTAACCAACTCGATTATTCGAGCTATCATACAATATTCTCTTGCTTACATTAAAGCCCGAAAGAAAAAAAATGTAATCCCTCTTCGTTGTATTTTACCTGTATTATCACATAAATATCGAAACGAGTAATTACGTGCATACGACAGCTAATTCTTTTTTATGATTCGTGATTCAATGTAAATTCGTTATGTGTGTATAAATATAATAAATTGTAAATATAAAGCAACCTATTGACATAAACTTGATAAGTATGTGTTTGCGGCTCTGAAAAGCCAGTATCCGTATGACCGGATATATTTGTAGAATTACTTACATTTAATATCTCCAGCATCCTCGCGTTTATGTTTAATTTTGAAAATTACTAACATATGTGAACACGTTGTATCCGAACTACCATGCATCAATAAGTAAATTAGTATACTGTGAACCACTTTTATGGTAGAATGACACTCTTTAGAGAACACATATCAATGCATACTTATTAAGTTTATTAAGAAAGGAACAAACACCCTGGAATTGTCATTTTTTGGACATTCTTCATGACCGTTAATATATTCCATCATAAATGCCAGTAAACTGAAATCGTATGCCCTTAATAAAGTTAAGATGATAATTCATATACACTAAATGTACAAAAGCAAGGAAATTCCCAAATTTGTACACGTTTATTGTCATTAAGGGTATTACTACATATCAACCAAACCATTTCATTATCACATCACTACAGTAAAAATACCTACCAGTAAAATACATAGCCCTGTTGTGCTCGCATACCCGTAATGACAATAAAAGTGTAAACATTTGGGAATTTCCTTGCGTTTATACATTTAATGTATATGAAGGTTCATCTTAACAATTATTAAGGACATATGCTTTCAGTATACTGGCATTTTTCATAGAATGTCACTACTTTTGTAAAGATACAGGGTGGCACATACGTACGTACACACGGATAACACAAAATAATGCCTGACCTTTCTTGACTGATGATGCTAAAATTCTACACACTTATAGAACTAATCAACAAAAAAATTTGTGCAAAGTTTTAACTAATTTGGTTTATTGATTTTTGAGTCATGATTGATCAAAGAAATGAGATTTCTAGCATAGGCCGTTTTTGAAGTCTATCAAGAGATAGAGCGCACTCGCGCCTCCCTTGATTTATTTTTGGAGTGGATGATGAACAGTGTTATGAAATCTGTAGTTTTTAAAAAATATTATGCCTGTGATACAATAAATGTCGGTTTTTCTGTGTGTGTATTCATTAAAATAGTCTGGAGAAAAGAATTTGCTTTTTCTTGAAAACTATCTGGCTGTTCATAATTTTGTCGTGAGTAGAAACAATTATGGGATAATATATATATTAATAATGGAGAGTGTAGATATATCTGTCTGAAGCCGAAACTATATTATTAGTTTTGATCGTTCTCTTTTTATATCTACTTATCAGCTCCTATATATACCTATTCCAAAACTTCCCCAAACAACACGCGTGTTTCAAATTTACATAATAAATTGTTTTAAAGCTTCTAATAAATTAATATTCGCAAGCATACACTCATGAAATTTTTTTTCAGATTTCGAGATGTATTTAACATATTTTCCTGTAAAATAATCTTAATAAAAAGTATAAATAGAATTAATTAAACACATTGTTCTATTGTTTTATTTCAAGAAATTCACAAGTGTTAACATGACGTACGATTAGAGAGGGATAGAAAGAGAGAGACGGAGAGAGAGAAAAGAGAGAGAGAAAAGAGAGAGAGAGAAAGAGAGAAAGAGAGAGACAGAGAGAAAGAGAGATGCATTCAAGAGAGGGAGAGAGAGTCATTAGAGAGAGAGAGATGGGCACAAGACAGGGGCGCGTTATTTGATTAATAACATGTAAACAACACATTCTCTGATATATATCGTACAAGTCGCTCTAAAATGATATATTAACTTTAATTTTTTTAATAAAACGTTTGAGTTTGGTTTTTTAAACTTCATTTGAAAATATGTTTTGAAGCACACATTTATTGAATCTAATTGTTTAATTTAAAGAGTAATGAATTAGAAAAATTTCAAATTCATATAAAAGTGTAATACGAAAATGCGTTTAGTTTAAAATCCGAACTAATATGAACAATAGGCCTTCACACTTATCCGTAAGTGCGAACTTACATGACTTGAATTCCAGATAGATAAATGGGTCTATCATAGATCTTATTTTTTTTACGAAAATAAAATTTAAAATTATAGTTGATAAGATTTAATATCTAATTATTTAGTTTAATTTATTTTTGTTTAATTAAATTCAGGATTTTAGACTGAAGCGTGGGTCATCTATAGGTTCGCAAAATATAAATTGTGTTAAGCCGTCCCCTGAAAGAATAACATAACTTCCAGTTAACAACTTTTTTCTATTTATCGAGGTAAATTTTAAGATGTTGATTTTAAACACTTTCACTGCGGTTACCTTCTACTTAGTGAAAAATGTAATATATGTGATATGTAACTTAAAACAACTAGCAAAATTATGCGAGAAAATTATGTGAGCATATATTTGCTAGTAATAATAACAAATTTTGAAATAAATACATTTTTAATTTCATTGCTAAATATCGAGCCTGATATTTTGAATTGAAATTAGATAACTGTATGAATCAAGCATATCTATACTAGTTTAACTTAACGTAAGTATATGCATATATATATATATAGATATATACATATATATATATATATATATATACATATATATATATATACATATATATACATATATACATATGTATATATATACACATATATATACATACATATATATGCATACATATATATACATATATATACATACATATATATACATATATATATATATATACATATATATTGTTGTGAAGTTGTTCCACAGTAAATAATAAATAAAGGAAGTCAAGTCGAGGGTTGGTTCAACAAGTGTATTAACAAAGTAAGAAACTGCCTAGCTCTTGGCTAGACAGTTACAAGACCGTGCTTTGTCTTCTCGTCTCGCACTATTTATAGTGACGACCGGTGTAGTTTCTCCTGTGTAAGAACGGCCGGTGTAACATATATATATATATATATATAGATATATAGATATACATGCATATATATATATATATGCATACATATATATACGTATATATATACATATATATATACATATATATATACACATATATATATATATGCACACACATATATATATATACATATATTTATACATGTATATATCTATGCATGTATATATAGGCAGCAAGTCATTATCCAAGCAAGCGTTGTTGAACCTTAGGGAACTTTCTCGTTTGTAAATCTTATTCGTGAGGTTCTCAAACCATCGAGATATCTTTCTGGTTTCAGGTGGTAGTCCGTAGGGTATTTCTCCGATTGTTCTTAATTCGGCCATTTTTTTCGAGCACTTTCGACTTTCTTACTCGTCTTCAGGATTAGGTTTTTTTAAAATTAGAAGGCTGGAGTTAATGTTTTATAGGTATCGTTAAGGCCGAATGAAAGAACCTAATCCTTAAGACGACTGAGAAAGTCGAAAGCGCTCGTAAAAAAATGGTCGAATTAAGAACAATCGGGAAAATACTCTACGAATTGCTACCTGAAACCAGAAGGATAGCTCGATGGTTTGAAAACCTCACGAAGAAGATTTACAAACGAGAAAGTTCCGTGGCGTTCAACAAAGATTGTTTATATATATATATATATATATATATATATATATATATATATATATATATAGTGTGTGTGTGTATTTAGCTAGCATTTTCTCATTCATGCAAACATTATTAAAAGTAACAGAACTAGGCTGTCTAATGATACCGTTTGTAATCATTTCAATCGTTCTAATGATTTTTATTGTGTTAAGTTTCAAAAAGTAATAAAAAACGTATCGTATGTAACGTCTTCTGATTCCTCTTTGAATCAGCTTCAAGTGTTATGGCAAAATGGACTAAAAAGCTGGTAAAATGAGACAATTTTCAAAATACATCTGAGAGTCGCGCATGTAAGAAAAACTCCTTACATTGTTCCAAAAACGTCGTTGACGAATTAACTGTTCGTTTAATCTATTTATATTTATTTATTTTGTAAAGTAATGGCTGCATTTATTTGGTGTAGTCAAATTAATCTGAAGAGTGAAAATGAGGAAGCAAGCAATTATTAATCTAACGAAAATATCCATTTATTTCAAATTTGAATATATCGACATCGGGATAGTTTCACAAAAATTAAATAAACTACGCTAGACATATTAAGGTGTTGTACTAGTCTGATAGGCGATATTATTAATTGTAAGTATTTATGTGTTATGTAGATGGCTTCAAATATTTTTTTTATATAAAAATAAAAAATACTTGCAGCTATCTACATAAAAACACAACAAAGAAGATTATATATATCGTGCCACTATCTGATCTAAAGCCGCATGGCATTGCGGTATAAGAGAAGTCCACATTTA
Source organism: Sepiola atlantica (assembly GCA_963556195.1). Taxonomy (NCBI): domain Eukaryota; kingdom Metazoa; phylum Mollusca; class Cephalopoda; order Sepiida; family Sepiolidae; genus Sepiola; species Sepiola atlantica. Next base: position 57,433,501 of record OY744517.1, on the reverse strand, counting down.
CATAGTCAGCTGGTTAAGCAAATTCTTTTAAAATAGGTTCCTCACTGCTTCTAGAAGGTGTATGCCTCTATAATTGCTACAGGCCGATCGAGTTTCTGTTCCCTTGGATAACGAGATCGAAGTTGCGTCTATCCAGTCCTGAGGTATAGAGGCACGCATCCATATGTCATATATTAAACAGTGGACTACTTACGCTATGTAGTCATCCCTAAAACGGAGAACCTCCACATTAATAGCATCAAGGCCAGGTGCTTTCATGATATAAATTAATGGTATTATGTCTCTCAAGCAAATGGGAGACCATTGATCACCTCATCATAAATAGCTGATTGATTATAGATTAAATCTGATAAATTCTCAGTCCATCGTTTCATAATATTCCCGGAACTTTTATGAAAGAGAAACCTGGCTGTGGACATGTGTTCTAATATAGATAGTGAGTGTAGTCCGAACACATGCGTAATTAAGTTGTACATAGTTTTTAAACTTTTTCTATAATAGGCCTTATATGTTTTTTAAAAAATATCCAGTCACCATTGTTTCTTCATTTTGCGAATATCTCTCTGAAGTTCCGACTTTGTATTCTTGAAATCTTGATGTAAAGAGTCACAGTCGTTTTGGGTTGCACTGAAATATCGCTGGTACAGCCTCTTTTTCTCTTTCGGAAGCGTTTTAGTTTTGTTGTTATTGTGATCCAATCAGTAATGATGATTACACTTCTTAAAGTCAAGAACCTCGGCGCTTGCCTGGTAGAATACAGTGCGGAAATGGTTCCATGTACCATCGAACTCTACATCTTTGGGCACGTCTTCATATCTCCACATACACTCATGTTCTGCAATCTGGATAGATCAATGCGCTTGAGAACTTTTACTCCTTAAGAACGAGATTTACACTTGATAATCTTTATAGTGCATACACCTTAAAGGTCTCGTCTTCATGTAATACTATAATTGAGCATGTGTCCATGCATTGACTGTGAGTGGATTCAAGTTGCCTCATGTGTTGCAGAAAATATTGCAGACGCCGAGACCAAATTCAGTGCAGAACTGGAGAAGGGGAATGTCATTGCAATTCACGATTTCCACTCTACATTAACCTGATGCAATCCATGTTTCATGATCTGTCTCTGCTCGGGCGTTGGCGTCTTCTATGAGGAAAATATGTTCAGTCTTTGGGATTGAGGTTAGTACCATCCTTAGATCTTGGTAGAAGGACATGATATCCCCGTCATCACTGCTATGGTGGCGCATTAACCCAAATGACTGTCTTTAGCGGTTGCAGCTCAATGGTACACAAAGATGCATAAGTCTATCACTAAAGCCATCGGGCTGCTCAATTCTATTGACTAACTGTGCGAACAGCAAAGCTCACTCCACCTATTCACCAGTCTCCTTCCGTTCTCCCTTTCCAAAAGTAGGTATACCCAGCCCCCGCCTCTCTCAATAGATTCTCATCGCTCAATCGAACTTCTGCCAGTACAGTAATGCCGATATTATACATACACCAGTAAGTCGTTCAGAATTATTAGCCTCATCGCGATCGACAAGTGTCCGAAAATTCCAAATGGTTAAAGATTGTTTATTTTGTTTATAGTGCTCTGTGTTCCTGTTGCTAGTGGGAACAGCAGCACTTGGTGTTTATCTTTATCGCTGCGGATCTTGTAGTGATATCTGTACATATAAATGTGCATACCGTTCTTTTGTACGGCACACAGAGCACGCTCTCCTTCAAAAAAGCTTGGTTTAAGTGACTAGCCGAAGCAAGATAACTGAGAGACGATGTAGAGCGCAGATTTTATATCGGTGTTTCGGTCTCCTAAATGGATGATCTAACAAAATCCACGAGTCCATCGCGGCGAGTAGGATAGCATTGCGCCGGGGTTCTATACCAGATATGTCTACGCCCTCTCCAATAATACACACAAACACAGACACACACACACATATATATATATATATATATATATATATATATATGGGCGTACACGAACGCACACACATGCCATACGTATACGTGATCCTCTTAATTTCAGGTGCAAATATAGCTATGAAGCGAACTTCCTTTAAAAAAGCGGATTAAAAAATGTTTGAAATACAGATTTAAATATAAATATCTATATGTATATGCTTTTTTACAGACTTACTAGTATGTCTATTTTGTAAAACACGAGATAAGCTATTTTTTGTACATACTAGCGATCTAAACGACACTTTTGTAGCGTAGAGCAGGAGAGACAGACGCTTGCCCCGGCGGTCAAAGAGACGTTGAGTTTAGTTTGATGCTTGTGCGGAGGACAGCTGCGGGCGCGAACCTGGAAACTTCCATTCACGAAAGGTTTTTTTTTTTTTAAGAGGATACGGCGGCGGGCAGCTTTGGCATGCTCATTTGCATATGTGGGATGTCGCTACTATAAGAAGCACGAGAACACGTGATGTGGAGAGATCCGTTAGGAGGGGAGCGCGAACGCAATAAGAAGAAGAAGAAGAAGAAGAAGAAAGTGCCGCATTTATTTTTGTGAAACGTTGTTTACTCGTCCAAGGAAGCGAACAACAGAAGAAAGTGCCGCATTTATTTTTGTGAAACGCTGTTTACTTGTTCAAGGAAGCGAACAAGAGAAGAAAATGCCGCATTTATTTTTGTAAAACGTTGCATTGACTCGTTTGCTGTTTTAGTAGAATAAAAAGTTATCTTGAAATGTAACAGCTAACAGGAAACGAGTGCAATCAACGCATTCCGATGTCGTTGATAATTTTAAAATTGACGAACACAGACGACACTTTTTGTTGTTGTTGTACTAAAAAAGCAATAAGTTTCTTGGACTAATTACAGATGGAAGGGCACGAAGGAAATGAATGCCTTTTGATGGCGTTAATAATTTAAAAATTGATGAAAACAGAAGACTAAAAAAATAATCTTGAGTGATTCAGATGGAAAGAAACCAGCGAAATGATTGCCGTCTAATGTAATTATTGATGCCACACACACATACACACACACACACATACACACACACACACACACACACACACACACATATATATATATATATATATATATATATATATATATATATATGTCTAAAGAAGCTTTGGCGCATTTTTAACAAAAAAGAAAGTGCAGTTGTAATTCCCAAGGATAATAACTAAATACAAAATATCGCAGACTTAGCGCTTTCATAAGCCCACTTACCGCTCGAAAATGTACAAGTACAAAAGGGGGCGTTAACTTGAATTGTGAAATATCAAACGGGGATTATCAGCAGTTTACCCATTGACTATTTCGGAAATTTAACAACAGGACTATTATAAAATCTATGGCTCTCTAGTGGTACTAATTAAATAATCACTTCCCTAATAACCAAATATACAACTAATTCAGTTTCTATTTTACTAATATATATATATATATATAAGTAAATAAATAATAATAAAAAGAATCATGTACATTACCTTCAAGACTACAGTGTGATATGATAATTTGCATATCAAATAATACTAATTATAACAATAGTATATACATATATATATATATATATATATATATATATATATACTCACTCACTTGAGTAAGTTTGTTCTGATAGTGCAATAGAAAAGACGTCTGCATGTAGTCGAAACGTAAGTCACATCGATCCAAACGTTGTGTTTATTACACACTAGATGAATATAGTCGTCGAAATAATCCACATAATACATATTTTTGTCACTTTACATGGTTATTTACCTGTAAACATTAATAAATCCAGCTCTTCTCTTCTGTACCGGGAATGAAATAACAACTGTAATTTTATAACAGTGTTATATTTAAAAGATTGTCTTGATTTCGTCCTCGTAATCCTACATTGTGACCTGTTGATTGTTCAATAGTTATCAGACAAACGGACAAAGCGGACGGGAAGAATTATGCACACACACTTTTGATGACCTTATTATTACTGGGTGAGTTGTTGTATTGTTTTATTGTAGTAGAGGATGTGTTTTATTATTCTTTATTCATGAATTTATTACGTTACTGAAACAAATTCAATGCTGAAAAATATATTTTCTAAGTTCTGTCTCGTTTGTTTTTAACAGTGTAAATCTTTTTCCCGGAGCAAAATTTTAAAAAAGTCAAATAAATGTTAAATCATTAGAACATAATTTGACTTAATTCGAAAAGCTGAACGTATTGATTCAATATAATTCAAACCAAATCTCTACAGATTTGTTTGTAGACAGTTTTCAATAAGCTGGCCTCAACGAATCGCTTTGTCGTGTCTCGAATTTGCATGGTCAACACAATTCCACGTTTACCGCCACGCCTTAAATGCTATTACAACAAGATTTTCATATTTAAATCTGATTTAGCTATCATAATTCTCAGACACCTTTTGAATATTTGAGACAGAAATCAATATATTTTACACTGTGATTGAAGAAATTAAATTTTGGAACGGAAATCTAATTCCTTAATATTTCCTTTGTTTAATTCTTTATTTAATTATCTAAGCTGCACTGTATGGTGTGTTCTGTCTATTTTATGATATATGAATCCATTTTATAATTCCATATGCATATTTTGTATATCATCGTTTAGTAGTAATTGAACACATATTACAATTGTATCTGTATGCACCAGCTCTTCTGTCATACGCGTTTTGATTGGTTAGTCAATCAAATTGATCTTATTTTAAATATACGTGTTGCGGATTGTTTAACTATCTCGCATTCGTATTTGCGACAAGTAACTGCAAATTGATGTAGACTTTTTAAAATATTACTTTAACCAAATTCACACAAAATCCAATGCTAATCAATTGCTTCAAATGTTTCACATCAGTAAATGGTAAATATCATATTTTAGCGTACTCACATTCGCTTACATGCATATACATCCATTTGGTGTCTGTGTTTTACGTCAAATACACCATTTGGTCGTGTTTTAATACTAAATATAACATTGTAAACGATTAATTTCGCAGAGAATGTACACATTTTGGCGAAATATCTATGGAGCCGATGCAGTTTCATAGATATTTTACTATATTTGGCGTAATTAAATAGATTAGATCAAACAGTACAAGTTGACCGAAAATGATGGCATTTATAGAATCGTTAATAAAATGTATAATCCTTTCTACAATACAACCATATTAAGTACAAGTTAACTTCAGTCTATGTCTGACGTATATATGTCCGTCACTCTGTTTTATCTCCTTTCAATTATATGATCACAATGTGCATCTCTAAGATAAACAATACCGAGCCCTATTAAGAAGGCCTTAAAGGGTATTGTTTACCAAAAAGATAATATGCAGGATGATAAGTAGTTTAAATAGGATACGGCAACATCGCACAGTTCAAATGACTCGTTGCGATGGTTGAGGGGACACTACGGTGATCGTCTCCTAAATGAGATTTGCAATCATCTGTTGAGCCATCTCAAATATAACGCCTAGCAAAATAATCCCCAGATTATTTCCGAACTGAAGAAAAGTAACATAAATGTGGCGCAAAATGGTTATGTTCGGGCAATTAATTTGCCCCTCCTCTTACTGACTTTCCTCTCGTGTATGTATAAAAGCATATAAACATATGATCATGTACGCTTCCCCAATTTGTCTAAATATCAAATCGATCTAATTATACCACTACAGCAGTGGCAATAAAATATACCTATATTTTCATACCAACTTTTTTTCACTCTGTTGTTCTTTTCGTTCCCTTTGCTGCTAGATTATTCTCAGCATAAACTTCCCGGTGTTTTTCTATCTAACTCCTTTAAAAAATCCTGTTTATGTCCACTCATTAAAAGCTATAGTTGATATCCTACGCATATAATAAATACTGGTTCAGTATTATTCGATTAAGCTTGTGGTCAGCAGAGATTGATCCACACTATGTTACTTATACTATTTTCAACATAAACTTTTGATTTCCCTATAAAATTAATCGTAGGATAAACATAGATTCATCATGGTAAACATAATAGATAACATTTGAGTGAGAATTCTTGCTAATCTCTATATTCTGAATCAAACTCTTTGAGTTGTGTTAAACACTTATTTCCAAATAGGTTATCTATCTAAAAAATACTATAATATACAATAAGGTAGCCTCGTAACACTTGCTACACTTGTTTTATGCTTTAGTCCTCACATTCCATGTGCGATGTTTCTGGAAAAGGGGGAATAATTGCTGTTTTATGGGTCGTAATCTTTCTATCTAGCACTTATTGTTGGATGTTTTTCACCTTGAAGTACTATTTTTAGCTCGTTACATAAAGTTTCTTCATGCCTTGCCCGGAGCAATTTCTATTAAAAATAGTAATAGTCTGCGTTCAATGTTCGAGTCTAAATATTTTGTATGGCACTGATTCTAAAAGAAAAACTAGAACGGGGAGGCTTGTATATTATAGCACATATCACGTATCCTTATAGTCATAATTGACTGGCGAAGAGAGTAAGCCTCGCCTTCTATTTATATCAAATATATTCTATGAGTACGATGCAACAAAAGTCGCATAATAAAATTGCTCATAAAGTGTGCGTTTCCATTAGAATCCGATTACCACGTGTCGTTGTCTTTCTGTATAATTTATTTGTGCCGAGACATTTCTGTGTAAGTCTACTTCATGTTATTGTTACAGTCTCATTTTAGTTGAGGTTATTCAATTACATTTTTCGTTTTCGTTTTCGTTTGTCCAACCAGCCATCGTAAAGTAAGTGTATGCAGAACCTGTACATATGTTTTGTATTAGTGATGGGATTATTTCAATGTTTTTCCGATTTAATTACTGATTCCAATTCTTTTTAAATTTTTCAATATTTTGTTATAGAGTTGTTTTTATTATTTTTCGGATAACCGTAAAACCTCGTGTTATGTGTAAATATGTTTGCAGAAAAACTGAAACTACACTGGAGGGGGATGTGTACATTACACGACTAGATCTTTCTAACTATTTTTCTCAATTGATCTTTCCGTAATTAAGTGAGAATAGCAAGGCAACTAAAGACTTATTAGTATTTTGAAATAAAGCCATTTGTTAATTAGATTTGTCATAAAGAATTGACAAGCGACTAAGAATTAAAAATAAAATCATAGTAAATTAGTTAATAATGAAAATACTACGAAGAACTAAAGAACAAAGAAAAAGGGACAGAAAACTGTCTCCTTAAATATTTATTTTCTCTTCGGAAAATTAAAGAGGAATACATTGTATTTAATTTTCATTTCTAACAAATAACTTGTTAAGGTAATACAGTGTCTGCATAAATGACAAATCTAACCCGCATATGTGGGGTCATACTATGTAAGAAAATATTCAAATGTTTGTATACGATTGTTTTTTTTCTCAAATTTATTGGTTTTCCAGGCGTATATCGGGTGAATAAACAACCGATATCTATTTAACTCATATATGATAAGTGTTACCAGCTTGAGTCAGACCGGGGGCGGTGACAAATAAAGGATGACTCCATGCCCTCTAAAGCTCTCAAATCAGAAACTTAGCACCTCGAGATGTCTTACTATAGAAGAAAGAAGTGACGATAAACTAATTCATTTAGTAATAATACATTGAAATCGAAAGTAAGACATATTTACAGGCCTAAAAATAGTGTTGCATAATAAATGTAAAGGTTCCAATGAGAAAACTAAACAGCAGTTTAAATACTCATATATTATATCAGGATTCGACCAGAGCAACAATATAGTTACCGAGCTATTTGGGATTCACGTACAACTCATTAATTTGGTTATTTTTGAAGGCGGAGATATATCGATGCATAGTTAAAGTCACTTGACATGGGTCTTGATATACCTGTTTTGCTATATTAACCTTAGTTGAATGTCTAATCAGTGATTCATAATTATAAAAAGATCAATTATGAATCATTAGTTACAAGAGATAATACTGAGAACTGGTACAATTCTCATTTCAAAGAGGTTTCAAGTGTGTGGAAATGCTTTATCAAAGAGGTGTCAAGTGTGTTTCGGGTCATCGATTAAATAAGTTTAACTAAATACCAATGAAACCAACTGTAAAAATTAAAATCCAATAAGGTCTCATCATGAATTTTTATGGGTAAGATTGAATATAATGTTCATTGAAGGGTAATTAGTCTAGATTTTTAAATGGTGAATTTTATGTGTCAAGGTCGTTACACAAAGTACCCCCGTTTCCTGTGTCACGGTAATAGTAGACATACAGTAGCTTACCGCGTAAAAAGGGATTGTTCCGAAAAATATATATGATGATGAAACGTGATAAAACGATCACTGGTTAAGCTTTGTTCTAAGTTAGTGAAACGTTTGCTCACAATCGTTCTAAAACAACACTCCGTCGACGATTCAGCCCATTGTTGGAACTGTTTCTACTCCACAAAAAGGTGTATCTGCGTCAATATCTTAAAACTGATGGCAAATGACTCAATACGTCACTCGGGATACAAACTAGTATTCTGCGGGGTCAACAGTAACGGTCAAAAGCAGTTCACAGCTAGCAAAATCACCAACACGAGCAGCCAATATTTAGGCATCCATATTTTAGGATGTGCAAGGTACTGTGTTTATAGATCACATACAAAGACTATTAATAACGTATATTATATGGCTTTAGTCTCTTTGTTTTAAAGAGGGAAAACGCAACGAACAGCCTGTCATGAAGAAAACAAAAGTGTTTTTCACAAAGAAAATGCATCGTGTCACAAGTCAATCGAAATGATGACTAAACTTAATTAATTTCACTTCAAATTGCTTCCGCACCCAACCCATTCTTCAGAGCTTGACCCAGTCAGTACTGGTTCTTTTCTGACATCAAAATATTACTCTAAGGAAGGGAGTTGGCTCCAAAGAAGAAGTAATATCAGAAAGTTAGACGTATGTTGAAGCCAAAGACAAATCGTTCCACGGAATGGGGCATCGAATTGTTAAAAAAGCGTTGGGGTCCGTCTCAGGCTATGGTGATACACTATGTTGATAACTAACGTCGAGTCATTGTTATATAAGGGAAATTAGGGAGTGGTGTCTTACCAACATATTATGAAATAGTTTCTATTTATTTTGCAGCGCGTTGATGTAAAATGAGTTTAGATATACATCATTTGTACAATCCATTTTCCAGAGAACCATTGTTATGTGAGTTCAGAGCATGTACAGAGATGTTCGATTTCTCTACCTGAGTTCTTGTTTCTCTGTTCCTTTTTATTTCTTTCATCCCTTCTTTAATAGTGTTTTCAAATTATCATGCAGAGTTAGTGTTCAATATACAAATGTAAATACGTATAAAGGTGTAATTTTCAAATATATATATGTTCTTGAAGAAACTTCAAATAACTGGGACTCTCCAACCTTACTGACGCAGCCGGTAACTCTATGTATAATGCCTTCTTAACTCATTCACACCCACAGGCTGTTGCTTTCCCGACCCGCTTCTCTGATCGAGTAGACCAGCAAGCCTCACTTTTCGACCTGTTCCTGACCTCACTGTCCGAAGCTTGTGTGACTGAAGCCTATAACCTGCTCAAGAACGATGATCAAGTCGTGGTTATGATTGCTATCATCCTCAAAACTTGTTCAAAAGTTGATGACCCATTTTTCAAAACAACGAGATACTACGAGCAGGCTGATTTTGAGTCCATCCTAGATTACATCAGCGATTCCCCACTGAGTGAAACCTTCTCATTCCCTGCTGACCAGTGTGAAAATGAGTAAACCAAATGGGTCAAAGCCGGCATTAAAGCCTATGTCCCCATGCAGAACGTCTTCAGCAAACCCAACTCCACTCAATGGTTCATCTCGGAAGGTGCAGCTGCTATGCTGAGAGCAACAAGCATTCCGAATGTCCGTCCACTATACGTCAATTGCGAATAGACAGAATTTATAGAATCAAGAATTAATTGTAAGGCAGTTATAGGTAAAGGAAAGAGAAAGTATACAGAGATAACCAAAAAACGCATTCAGCCACAGAAACTAGACACTCGCGATTTCTGGAAAATCTATAATAGTGTAGTGAACAATGGACAATCAACGATCCCCCCGCTATCAAACCACGATGATGTCGTTTGAACGGCAGCTGATGAGGCTGAACTACTTGCCCAGCGTTTCGCCATGAACTCCACTTTGGACTCGACCAACAACCATCTCCCTAAATTACCATTGCGGCGTGAAGCCACACATGAAAACCTGGTAATCACCCCATCTTAGGTCACGGTCATCATAAAATACATCGACACCTCCAAAGCATGTAGGCCTGATCTTATACCGGTAATAGTAATAAGGAAATGCTCTGCAGAACTGGCCCCGGTTATCTCCAAACTCTACAACAAATACCTTGCTGAATGTCGCTTCCCCTTAAAGCTGGAAAATTGTCGCTGTGGTACTAGTCTTCAAGAATCCTGGGGATAGAACAGATCCCCAGAACTATCGCCCAATCAGCTTACTCACGAGCTTTGCTAAACTATTTTAATCCTAAATCAATCTAGCGATAGTCCGGCAGCTAGTTAATGCTAAACTTTGTCTGACCGCCAGTATGGATTTAGACAAGCACAGTCTACTGCGAACATCTTAACGATATCTCTGAACGCATATATAATACACTGGACAAGGCAGGTGAAGCTAGAGCAGTAGCGCTTGATATATTCACGGCCTTTTACACGGTATTGCATAAGTAGCTCCTGCTAAAAATTCACTCATATGGTATTACTAGACGAATATATAATACCAAAAGAAAGATCCAGGTTGTCCTCGATTGCCGTTTATCTAAGCAACATCCTCGAACCTTTGTTCTTCTCAATTTTCATAAACGACCTTCCTGATGACATCGAGTTTGAGATAGGTACATTTGCTGACGACACCACGCTGTACTCTCGTCATGTAGTCAGAATGCACGCGTACATATCCGAGGCAATGGCTGAATACTTAGAAAGTGCCCTCCAAGCTGTAGTGGATTGGGGGCAAAAAATGATGGTAACCTTTAATGCCGCAAAGACAAAGCTCATGTCCTTCAATAACTGCGAGACACACTTTCAACCATAGCAAATAACACTCTACCTGAAAGTGCAACAATCAAACTATTGGGCCTAACATTCACAAGTAACGTGAATTGAAACAAATACATTGAAGACATTGCCAAGGCTGCTGCAAAGAAGGTAGGCTCCCTTTACCGTGCTAGTAAAATCCTCACAGCTAACAGGATCCTGTATCTCTACAAAGCCGCTCACGTATGGAGTATCGTTGTCGCATCAAAGCTGGTGCACAATCCACTAGTCTCCTCCTCTCAATTAGATAAGGTTCAGAAAAGAGACGGCAACTTAATAGGTCCCTCACTATCCACGAAGATCCAACCCCTATCCCATCGCCGCAATGTTGCATCCTTGTGTTTGTTTACAAATAACAATGGATTGTGCTCCGATGAACTAGCTGCTCAAGCCACTCTTCACGCAAATACACAAGAACAACCCGACAATCTGCTAGGTTCCATTCACGGTGAAGGTTTTTAGATGCTGGAGAACCTTCTACTCCAGCAGCTTCTTTCCTCGTGCTGCGGGCATCTGGAACAATTTCCCTGCTCCCTGTTTTCCCGGCAATACTGACATACAGAGGTGTAAAACCAATGTAAACAGACATATCGCTGCACAGCTCCCAACTTAGGATGACACCCTAAACCTACTCCCTAATTCTAAGTATCCCCTTACGTCTACAGTGGCGCCCTGCCTCGTTTACGGTGAAATATCTTAAATATATATATATATATATACATATTTTTATATATATATATATGTATATATTTATATATATATACATATATATATATATATATATATATATATATATATATATATATATATAAACATTTTTTTGAAAAACCATAACAATGTAATTTGTTGTAATAAATAAATAACATTTATTTATTTTAAACTGAGCTTTCGAATATAAAATATTCCTCGTCAGAGAGTTTTTTTTTCTTTCGTTTCATAGTCTGGTGGTATTGACTTTGAGGAAGAATATCCGTGTCTTGGGCGCGGTTAAGCCATTTTTGAATACGTAGATAGGAGTAGACACATTATTATAAACCATTGTTTCGTAAAGGTATAAACATTTTTTTGAAAAACCATAACAATGTAATTTGTTGTAATAAATAAATAACATTTATTTATTTTAAACTGAGCTTTCGAATATAAAATATTCCTCGTCAGAGAGTTTTTTTTTCTTTCGTTTCATAGTCTGGTGGTATTGACTTTGAGGAAGAATATCCGTGTCTTGGGCGCGGTTAAGCCATTTTTGAATACGTAGTTAGGAGTACACACATTATTATAAACCATTGTTTCGTAAAGGTATAAACATTTTTTTGAAAAACCATAACAATGTAATTTGTTGTAATAAATAAATAACATTTATTTATTTTAAACTGAGCTTTCGAATATAAAATATTCCTCGTCAGAGAGTTTTTTATAATATGAAGTAAATGATGTTGACAAAGACAATAGTCCTAATAGAGTTAATACAGGGTGGGCAAAAATAAGGGTCCTATTTTTAAAAATTCATAACTTTTTTATTTATTTATTTTTTTTTTTTTTAGAATAAGTAAAGGACCCCTTCCGAAGCAAGCATGAGCCGTATTAGCCCTAAGGAACGTACCCTAATTTAGAAAACATTATTTTTGCTTAAAAAACTCAAAACAGTGTAAAAAACAATACTTTAGTTTTTGTAAGTTTTAAGAAGTGTTTTTCGGCTAAAATTTGTTTTGTTTATTTCAAAAAATCTCGGAAGGGTCAGTCTACACACACATAAAGTTTGGTGAGTTTAACTTTTATTTTGTGGAAGTTATTCAAATTCAAGTTATTCAAATTTAAAGATAGGACCCTTATTTTGGCCCACCCTGTATTATATTAATAAATATATATACATATATATATATATATATATATATATATATATATATATATATATATATATATATATATATATATATATATATGATATGATATGTGTCTATCTTAGAAATAAAATAAAACAAATATTTCGAAGCTTACTTTACTATGATGCGGAGAAGATCGCAAAACATGTTTATTTTCGTTATATGGAAATAGTATTACTCTAGTATCAATATTATCTCTTGTTTCACAAAAATAATTCATCTGCCTACGTGAAAAAAGGCATTTGAAAAAGTAAACTCACTTTAAGTTTAGTTTAAAATATTTTTATTTTAGACTTGTCTTGATAGCTTTAAATGACGTATAGATCAATACCCAATATCGATTAGAAAATTAAAGTCAGTTTGCACAATTAAAAAAAAAATCAAACATGAACTTTAGATTTAAACGCCAAGATTAAGTAACGAATATCGCTTTAAAAACACAACCTGAGAATTAACGATTTACATTAGACAGTGAACAATTATTTATATCGATTGTATCTATGTGAAAATATGATGTGTTTCCTGATAGCATTTTTAAAAATCGATTTGGAAAACCAACATTCTCTAAGTAAGACACGAATGCTATTTTCAACGGAACATTTATTTATAGAAAATTCGACTAAATTCGAAGTAGAAAAAATATGCTGACATAAAATGGCAATGTCCCTATTCTATTAAATGTTGATATTATTTTTTGTTTACTATTCGGGTCATTATCGATAAAGCAAGACCATTTCAGACAAATAAACTAACGTTTTAAAAGATATGACTTTTTCATTTATTTAAATAAGGGTTTCGATTTCACTGTATGTAGGTTGAAACAGAAAATAGCGAATTTTAGCGATGTTCAGCTGAGTTACTTCTGCTTACAAATTAATATTCAGGATTTTGAACAAGGAGTGTCATCATTGGAGAATAGTTTGGCCTATGTTCTGATACTACACTTTAGCTTTTCTATCCTCGCTCAGCGAATGCGAAGTACGCGTGTTGAGGGACTAGTTTTTTTTACGGCATATCAACTCTTTTCGGGTTATTTAGCGCCAAAATCCGGTCATTTTTGTAATGCTTCAAGTTTTTCATATATTCAAGTATTTTTCATGGTGTTTGGTCTGATTGTTTTCTTTTACGACAAGACAACCCATTACGAGTTATTTAAATCTAAATCATTTTATTTTTGTAAAAAATATCTTATGCTTCAAATTTTTTATCTCTCGTTTCACAAAATATTTCAGCTGACCATCTATTAAATGCATTTGAAAAAGTAAACACACATAAAGTTTTATTAGAAGCATTTTTATTTTAGACAAGTATATATATTCTGACACTAGTATTCATATTCTGACACTAAGTATTTATTCATTGTGTTTAGTCTGGTTGTTTTGTTATTAAATTCCAAATCCGTTTTTTTTGTAAAATAGGTTTGATGCTTCAAGTTCTTTTTATCTTCAAGTAATTAGTAATGGTGTTTTGTTTGGTTGTTTTGTAGAGAAAAAACTGTTGTTTTTGTTTTTGGCTTTTAAAAACATGATTGAGTGTTGCTAAACGAAAAGAGACAAAAACGATAACATCAATTTTGATGTAGTTTTAACTAGGTAGCTGGTATATTCAGGCAGCCTGATCTGGTAGTACAATATTTTGATTGACTATAGTTATGGTCTAAGCACGTCGGCCATTAATATAGGTCGTGTATATTCGATGGTAATACGGGTGTCGTGTTGATTTAAACACAAATGCGACAATCGCGTCGGAAAGTAAACTACTATGGAAAAACCATGGGATCACAAAGTATTTTCATTTATTAATATGTGATCCAGGACAAACATTTTAAGATAGTGAATAATAATTTGACAGTAGCAAGACGTGATGCCTATTCTGATTCTATACTTACTATTTTCTGCCCTCAGGCAGTGCAATACATGTTTTTGTAGACTGAGATGTTTAATATTGTTCAAATCCGGAGTGCCTTTTTTGTGAGGCTTGCTTTTCCCCTGCCTTAAAAACTGACCTTGTGTTTACTTTGTGAATGCAACAAAATGGGGACTCATTTTACATCAATTTGAATGGGTATATTTTAATTTTAAATGTGTGTTCATAATGGAAGTAGTTGGTTTTCGATACCATTAGCAAACCGAATAATTCTTTAAAGTGTAAATTACGAAAAAGATCATCATTATATAAGGAAAATATTATAACTTAAACCCGTCTATATAAGTAGGTTTTATCTGAAGAGATTCATTAGGTAGTGTTTCAAAGAAGAAAAATAAACGTTGGGTGTTAGATAGTTATATAATTGTCCCGAATTACGATCGCAAAAATGAATTAATGTTTTAATTAGATTATAAATGTCGCAGTGTTTATTTTAGAATGATATTTTCAGAATGAATGATTACAAACAAAGTAAAATTATTGGAAAAATAATTTTATATTTTTTAGTCTTTATTTGTTTGCTTTGAAATTCAACCACCTTTTTTATGATAATAAAGTTTGAAATTTCTAAAAAAATATATCTTTTTACGAAATGTTTACAAAGTATATCTACCTTCATCATCAAACTAATCGATCGTTACGTATTTACTCGCTGTGTAGCATTCGCCATCGATAACAATCTCAAATATAACACGATCCGCGGCTCTTTTCTCTGCTTTTCTCCAGTTGTTTCACTATCTGTAACTTTTCTTTAGTCTTATACCTCCAGCTATATCAGCCGTTCCATTTATCTTTTAACATCATCCAATATATAAATATAGTGACAGTTGTACCTACTAATTTGGCGGATATAACTTCATAAAAAAATATATATTATAATCTTTCGTATGCGATTGATGCCCATTATCAGTAGTTGTTTTCAAATAAACATTAATCTTTAAAACTATTATTTGTGTCTAACTTTGCCCTCGCGACGAGGCACGTAAATATGGGCAGGAATATTACACATTAAATTACATTAGAGTTCGTAACATAAAAAAAACCTATGAAAAGTTAAAACGAAACATGTTCGACGCCTGAAGAAAACACTAAAATATCCAATCTAGACGGTTTATGCAGTATAACTTGACTTTTTCAATGACACTGAGGTTGTGTTCATATATAAGTATGCTAATGTTTTCACTTACGTCTCTTAAATAATTATTTGATGAAAAGAAGCACTCCCATTACACATGTAATACTAGATGTGTTCTCTTCGTACATTTCTCATCGACAAAGATGTTTGTTTGTGCAACATACCGGGTTTAAATTATTTGACTTTTCTTAAAATATCCGAAATTCAAAGTAGCCTAGTATAAGTCACGATACATCTATATTGTATATTTTATGCAATAGTTTGCCAACTTGTGCTCGACGCTGGCGAAACGGCTGTCCATTCAATCCATCAACATTTCCACCTGCATATTTGATTTGCACTCTAATCTTGCTTTGGTTATAGGATGTTAAAAATACCCCACGCGTGTTTGTTGATAAATGTGTTGAATGTCCCTTGAAAAACATGACTCAGAACTATCCAGAATCGCCAAGTTGTCAGTGGGGTTTAATATGTTTATTTAAGCTTTCGACTTCTGTTCTGAACGAGTAAAAATACTGCGCGTAAATCAACAAAATGTAGTGTAACCACACATTCTCAAAAACACACACATGCAATCGCTAACACACATAGATATGTCTTATAATTAATGTGAACTAATACGTGTTCCGTCGTCCCCTTAAATAATCAATTTTCTTTTAAGTAATCCTCCTCATCCAACCCATTTGTTTTGATCTCTTTCGGAAAGTAGAGCCGAGTATAGTCTAACTGACGATCTATTTAACCCTTATCCTCGAGTTGCTTTCATGCCTTGATGAGTGGTGATCATTAAAACAAATCTAGTAATTCTTGACCGTTATTGTCAAATTGTGAAATGCCCACAGAATTATTGTAAAGTATACTGAACAAATGGTTTTCTTAAAGAAAAATATAAAAATAAATTAATCAATAATATTATATACTCTCCGTGTTCGTTTAACACTAAGTGGCATTGTTCAATAAGCACTTAAAAAGCACCCGGTCTTTGCTAAAATTCTTCGTCTACAAAGTATTGCAAGTCCGAAGCATTATTAAACCATGTAAAGCGATCGAGAGTGATGGAAATCTAAATGGGAGAAGTTTCGATAAAACGAAAGATAGAGTATAAGTTGTGCGCTAGTAGAAAATCAACAATTTGATTATTCAATTCTTT
Source organism: Sepiola atlantica (assembly GCA_963556195.1). Classification (NCBI taxonomy): domain Eukaryota; kingdom Metazoa; phylum Mollusca; class Cephalopoda; order Sepiida; family Sepiolidae; genus Sepiola; species Sepiola atlantica. The sequence goes on along the minus strand of OY744517.1, from coordinate 57,416,390 downwards.
TCCTGAACTGCTTCGTTGAGTCGCGTCGAATATTGAACTTAGATCTACGCATTGTGTGTTAGTTTGGCATAAAGTACATTGTAATTAATTATGCCTTGTCAATCTCACCAGTCTTTCGGTGTGGTAGCTCTAGTTCTGTTCAGGAGATTGTTTTTGTCGAGGCTTGGGCATTGTCTTTCCTATTTTATATTGACGCAAAGAAAACACTTACCTATCGCCAGTAACAATGCAGTTATGAAATTGTTGTTCCCGACCAGGTGTTCAGCGGTATCAAGCAGAAAAACTCGCGACCATTATGTAGCGTGTATGTGTAATGTTTACACTTAAAGTGTGTGAGAATGAAGCACTGTGTTTCCGGACAGTGTCTATTGGAAAAAGTTTGACACACTGTTTTATTAACTCTCTATCCATTCCGCCCAGTATTAAGTGGGTTCACATGTTTTGAGGCAAGAGGTTAATTCAATGGCTCATAATCGAACTCAAATCTATTAAGGATGTGTAATCCGTCTTTTAGAAAAAAATATTATTTAGGAAATCAAAAGGTAACTGCCAATAATTACTCATATTCCATATACAGTAGAAAACTACACAACGTAGGCAACCTAAACACATTACTTAGAGACAAAAATGGCATTGCATTTGTTAGTATATATTTAAAGTGATATTACACAAAGTAAATAAAATTTAAAATTGAAAACGCACGTACTAGAAGGAAAAATATCATTTCTCAAATAGCATTACTGTAATATTTATATGTACATATATTTGTATATAAATAGACAATATCAGGCTAAATTCCAATGACCACGGTTTTATTTATTTACTGTTCAGCTTTTCAAATTCAAAACTTTTCCTCAACTTACTCGACAAACACTTCACCCCACCCCCGCACATTACCTTCACAAACTTTGTTAACATATATTTTATTAAGGTAAGCTACACCACTGCCCCTTCCATAAGAAAAATCATCTCTACGGAGCCCAAAGGACAAAATCAACTGCCCAGTGGAGGGGAATTTCAAAATATATTCCCTCATATATGAAGCCACCGTCACAAACCAGACTACCGGTGGAGACGAAAAATGCATTGGCATGAAGCAGAGAAGCTTTAAGAAAATATTATACGCACACAGAAACACCTTCAGATACAAGAACAAGGTCAATACGGCACTCGCGACCCGGATATTGCAACTTAAACATGAAAAGACACCATTCACCATCAAATGGAAAGTAATTGAGAGAAGACCATCCTTCTCTCCAGCTATAAATAAATGTACTCTGTGTGACGCAGAAAAATACCATATATTAAAGGCCATCATTGACCCAAATACAGTCTGTTTAATATTCGAGATGAAATATTTAAAGGAGACAAGCATACATTGGACTTAACGATACAGATATAGGTCTAGCTACACCTCTATCTGCAAATACATAACCCCATAAATGCCCCACTGAATACCGACTTACATTCCAGAACATCATCACAACTATCACCCCTCATAAATATAAATAAAATTTTAAAATAGGAACAAATACCTTAATCAGCCCATATCAACCCCACTATTCAAGAGCAATAATTATAACTTACCCAAAAATATTTATCTAGTCATTAATAGGGTAATACTTCCTTTTCACAGATTATTATTACTACCATAAGTCCCCACCGTTTCTCGGTCCTAATGCTAAATTCCCATATCTCCCAAACAGATCAAATATTGCCGCACCAATCCTTATTCTTATCTCAAAACCAGTATTATTCCACCATAAGCCTTCACTATACCTTAATTAATAATGTTAAATCCCGAATACAAATCATTAAAAAAAAAACTGAAGAATTACTGCTTTCAGACCGGCCGGGTGATATCTTTATTTAAATTTCTTTGATCCAGGATTTAAATTTGAATTTAATGTTATTTTTTAACCTTTTTACCTCTTCATATGTATTATCTTTAAACCCATTTGTATCCCTAATTTCTTTAGAAGACACATCATTAAACCCCGAAACAGTAACGGCACAATATACGCTACTCATAAATACTGACAGACGTGATTTATATATATATAAAAAAATATTGTTATTTTTTAATTTTTTATATCTCTGTAAATGTTCTCCAATTTTAAATGTTAACTGTTACTTTTCACCCCCCTTTTGTTTTTAAACCTTATTGAACCTTCCTTACACTAACTTTAAACAAATATACATAACACTCTATGCAAATAACGCGTCCAAACGAGAGTGACAATGACTTCACATTTTCGAAACAGATTACAACAGAAGCTGAAGAAAGCCGGATGGCTAAGTCCCTCTGTGCTTGAAACCGACCGTACTAATTATTCTGTTCGAATATATATATATATATATATATATATATATATATATATATATATATATATTATTGACGCTTATTAGAAAATCCGTTGATTAAAGGGCAGTTTACTATATTCTTTGCTTAGACATCTGATGGTTTAATAACATGTAAACTTTTACAATTTACTTTCCTACGATTTAAATATATTGTATATTAATGCTCAATCCATAATATCGAGCATATCTATATCACTATAGGATCTAATATAAAATGGTTATTTTTACATTTTACAAATATATATATATATATATATATATATATATATATATATATATATATACCAGAAGAATATATGTATGTACCAGTAGAATACCCGTTCAAAGACGAGTGTAAGTAATAAATGTTTGTTTTCCTTTGGGAGGTATGGTACAGTTTCGGTGGTTGACAAAAAATAATGTGCCAACGTTACTTATCCTGTTGCCTATAATACATATTCCATAATTAATAATAATAAGTATAATGGTAAATGAGGCTACCTTGCATATACATATTATTTGCACTCACACTTGCGCACTGATCAGTTTTTGTATTATGTGAATATTTGGTATTTAACTTATGTTAACAGTTTTTTTAGGGCGATGGACAAGACGGTGGTGAATACTCTATAAATGGCATGGTTTAAACCAAGTTACTGACTTGGTTGACTGGAATACATATTCTAAAATCATAATCATCAGTAGCATAATAAATAAATACAAACTTCATATATATGTACCTCTTAATTTTAAGGTTTAAAAAATAAGTGCGCATGTTACCCACCGGGTAACCGCGTGTGTGTGTATATATATATATATATATATATATATATATATATATATATATATATATATATATATATATTCGAAAATGTATAATGAATAGTTCATAGAAATAAAAGTATGTTTCAATATGTGTATATTCACCTCCTAAATGTTACCAATATAAACATGATGGGTATATGTTACTGACTGTATTTTAGAATATATATTCAAAACTTCATAATAATCTGCTCATTAGTCCAGAAAGGTACACTCCCACTTTCTCTTTCTATCATTCTCTCTCTCTCACTATCTATCTATCTCTTTCTCTTTCTCTCTCTTTCTATATATATATATACATATATATATATATATATATATATATATATAAACACATACTTTAATCATTGAATATATATATACACATATATATATATATATATGCATAGATACACCTATCTATCTATCTATCTATCTCTCTCTCTCTCTCTCTATATATATATATATATATATATATATATATATATATATATATATATATACTATATATATATATATAAGTTAATTGAAACAAATGTATTTATTTACATATAAAATTTATATTTATTAGGATTTACTCTAACACTACTTTAGTAAAATAGATAATATTGTAGTGGCATTTTAAAAATGGAAATTGAATTGATCTAGTGATGCAATTACAAGGAAAATTCATTTTTAAGAAGTTTTAGTACGACAATATTGCATCGGTATAATGCATGTTCTTTCAAATCATCTGGCGCGTTAGAAGGAACATGTAAAACGCCACATCGACAGAATAGTACCGTTTAAATAGACTCGCCTGTTAAGCTTTGTAAGACGGCATGTGTCACTGGTCGTCAGGTAATTGTAGGGATGTACATTAATTTTTGTCTATAGACGCGTAACTTTGAAAAAGTTCTAATTCAAGAAATTATCATACTGTCAAATCTATTCTCAGCAATAGAACTCAACTTTTTTACAAGTTTTGTTTTTTGCAAATGATAGCGTGACAAGACATAGTACAAAATTGAACTCGTTTACCTAAAGAAAACAAAACAGTTAAATTAGCAGGTGACAGTTACTTGTTATGGATAATTATACTCTAACTGTTCACACGTATTCATTTAGCCACAACGAAAATCAAATACCACACTGTAAAACAATGTTATTAAATAGTGTATTTCAACTCTCAAGGCGAAATTTTTATTCAGAAAAAAACACGGTGTGCTAAATAATGACCATTGTTAGGCTGCAATCATAATGCAATCGTTATTAAATATAAAGGGGTCAGGACAAACTTTTTAGGGGTCGGGCCAAATTTTTTATTTTTTTATTTAGTGAACTAAAAATATTTCTCAGGGTTAGGGGAGAGTAAAAAAAAGTCGGGGGGGGGGCCTGGAGAGATTGGGGGTCGGGGAAATTTTTAGCGGCGATATAAACGAATTTAGCATTCCCACCGGGGCAACGATATGTACGTATTTAGCATTAGCATCGGGCCGGCGATAGGTATGTATTTAGCATTCGCACCAGGGGGGCAATATGTACATATTAAGTATTCGCACTGGGGCGGCGATAGGTACTTATGTAGTATATACACCGGGGCGACAATAAGTATGTATTTAGCATTCGCACCGGGGCGGCGATAGGTACTATTTAGCATTCGCACCCGGGCGGCGATAGGTACGTATTTAGCATTTGCACGGGAACGGCGATAGGTACTTATATAGTATATGCACTGGGGCGGCGATAGGTACGTATATAGTATGTGCACTGGGGCGGCGATCGGTACGTATATTGAATGCGGACCGGGGTGGAGATAGATACGTATATAGTATGCACACCGGGGCGGAGATAAGTACCTATATAGAAGGCGCAGATAGAGGTGTTACTTTTTATAGAAATCTGTCATACTATTGCCCTGGTCAACGTAGGAGAAATGGTTGGGATAAAACAGCTTTCGCAAAAGGAAAAATTAGAAAGTAGCGGTGTAATGGGGCGACCAGGGAAGAGAAAAGTAGAAATATAAAGAGACGACTATAGAGAGAGGGGAAGAAATAGAAGTTTGAATATAAAGATGTTACACACGCGATTTTTATTCAATTATATGTTTTTATGACCCCGAGCAACGCCGGGTAGCCCCGCTAGTTAAATATAAAAGTTAGTATATAATCGGCTACAAACCATATAATATATCGGGAATCGTGGGAAGATTACTTTTAATAGTATTAGACAAATATTTAAAAAAATACTGAATAATTTATATCCAAACATAAATTGAAATCTAAAATATTACGCCTGAAAAATCTGACAAATTGTTGACATTGTTCGGAAGTTGATATGCAGAATTCATTAATAACAAGAAAACGTTAATATTAAATACTTAAAAGAAATTGTCGCGTAATTGTCAATGAATATGCGCATAACTAATGGAACACAATGAGCTTAAGAATATGTTTCAATATTAAATACATTTTTTATATAATAATGTGTTTAGGCATTTCATGTTCATACATTTGTTATTATCTTTCACGCACATTTACAAAAAAATGTAATCGTCCAAACAGCAAAACTAGTTACTGGTGATTGATCTAATGTCGCTAAAGTAAACAATTCTGACTTTAGTCATTTTTAAATGAATTGTTTGTTCCAACATCAAATTAGTTCCTCTCGTCGTCTTAAACAGTACAATTTGTATAAATACATTCAGAAAAGTGACATTAGTGTTATTGATGTGAAGAAATATTTAGCTGACAAATACTTGTACGGTAATAGACAGAGAATATTTATTGTTTTATTAAGAATTCAATTTCTGAAATATTAAAACAATAAAAGTGATACATGTTCGTTATATTTAGATAATGAATATTCAGCTGAGGATGACATTTATAAAAATAAATGAGAGAAAAAAAGGGTAATCTTTTTAATAGTGTTGACTCTGACAGTAATGTAATATTCATAAGGAATATCATAATAAACAAAAAAGTATATAGATTGGTGGATACGTATTTCTTAGTGTGTCGTATACAGTTATTGTATTAATCATGTATTTTTTTTCCTCTGCATTTTACCCGATTTTGTTATTTTATGCATTTTTTATTCTAGAATTATACAAGCTTTTCGTATATATGCTTGCTGCATTTTTTTCTTTAGTTTTTCGTTAGAATTGGGTTTATTTCGTGTTTAAATCTTAGTTAATTTTATATTATTCGATGATGTTTATTGTTTGGGTATTGATGCGCTGCATGGTAATATGAGAAACGTCGTTTATCTCTTATATTTTCCCGATTCATATATGCCTATTTACATCAATCATCTTATTTATAGACATGTTGATGTTGTTTAGAAAGAAAAATATTCAGTTGCTGCTGGTCAACGTGACATAACATCGATCTGAAGCTTAACTGTTGAGCAAACACATACTTAAACACTCGCAGACACACGCATATATATATATATATATATATATATATATATATATATATATATATTATTAAATTCTTTTCAATTTTCAAGTTTTTTTTTGTAAATAACTTAATTGTGTTTATATTCTTGGACTCAAAATATCTATTAATTTAATAAATGAAGGAAAACAACCTTTTTGAAGTTAACGGTTTACATTTTCAGATTAAAAAAATTAAGTAAGAAACGTGTTTGAATACATACTTTGCTTTTATTATTCATCAAAAAATAATGCGTGTTCTGAAAAGGACACAGAAAATTGGATAATATTTTTTTTTAATTGAATACGGAACATGTATAAAATACTGCATATATATATATATATATATATATATATATATATATATATATATATATATATATATATATATATATATGTATATGTATATGTATAAATATATATATATATATATATATATATATATATATATATATATATGCGTATGTGTGTATGGGGTTGCCAGAAATTATGTTTTAAACTTAGCATGAAAGTAATAATATTTTGCAAAGAATATATTTCTTTTGTTTACTGGTTGCTTGCTAACATATATTACCAAATAAAGTATATATTGCGATATAATTTATTTTATTGTCAAAACCACGCTTGTTGACGCAGGCGATAGACCCATAATGAAGAACATCTCGGGAAAATTAGTGTGTACGGTATAACTGGACGAATATTTAATATCAGATATTACTTAGATAAAAGAGAGATACAGGTGTTAGCGATGGTCGTACATTTAAATAAGAGCACATTAAAGCGGGTATGCTTCAATAGTCGATACCTAAACATGTAAATAGTTAAGACATCTATACATACACACATATATATATACATATATATACATAAATATACATATATATATATACATATATATACATATATGTATACATATATACATATATATACGCAAATTGGAATGAATATCGGTGTATAAAATAGTATTATAACAAGAGTCTTAAATTGTGTACATGAATTATATATATATATATATATATATATATATATATATAATAGTAAAAATAGTATTTTGAATGTTTGTTCCATTAAACAGAATAAAAATGTTCTTATAAAAATCGGTCCTTAATATTTAAGTAAGATTATCGAGCGATGGCTTTTTGTGAGAAACCATGACTCATTGTTCCCGATAGCTTGGAGATAAGTATATTTCTCTTATTGTGCTGAAGTCACAACCAACACCTATTTTTCAAAACCTAAATAGAAGAAGAGACCACATGATCATATTATAACTATTCATCATACACTTTGATGGGAGGTATGGGGGTTCTTGGGTTACAGCAGTTAAGGAATTTGGTTAAGGGTTACCTGCATCTTATAAGCTGGTGGCCGTCGTGCACCCAATGGACCATACAATTTTAAGATTAAAATGCCAAGCTCTTTGTGTAGCCAGATATCGTAGCACCTTAACATAAGCAACATAAGTAATCTCTTAACTATTTTTATGAAATCGAATGTTCAGCCGATGTGGTTAAGTATCTGTACATAGATTCATCTTTTTAATACAAAGGCTTGATCAAATATATGAAATCACAAGAATAGAGGATTCTATTTGTTTTAATATATTAGATACGAGGGGAATACATTGTGAAAAGACATTTGTTAACTATAAATGTGAGTTGAAAAATAATTATTCATAAAAGAGAGAAATAAAAGAATTGCATAACACAATATGAGGTGTTTTGCTATGAGGGCGACGTTAAAAGTAAAACCATCTCTTTTCATAAATTGTTAATCTTTTCCTCGGAGAAACTAATGATTTATCATTTTTCCAATCCAATAAGATAATTGAAATAGATGAAAACAAATATTGTATATAATATTAGCTAGAAAAGGCTATAATATTGAAAAGGTAAAAAACAAGAACGCAATACGAAAATGAATAATCAAGTAGCGCTAGTTTTGCTTTTATATAAAACTAATGTAAGGCGTTACCCGGGAAAACTACAGATTCCAAGGATAATAAAATACTCTAAATAATAATAATAATAATAATAATAATAATAATAATAATAATAATAATAATAATAATAATAATAATAATAATAATAATAATAATAATAGCATATGTAGAATTAGAGTAAAGACAGGAAGACTCATTCAAGCTGTAAGACGGGACGTAATAATAACTCAAAATTTAAAAGCATCTCAAAACGTACGTTTCGTCGTCTCAGTAGTTCACAGGGCTATTATCAAAAAGGCAAGAAATGAAATAAATACATAGAACTTATCAGAGAACTTAATACAACATAGATCATGTTGTAAACACAACAATATTAATAATTGGAGAAGTATTATAACAAGCGCGAAAACATGCAAAATAGAATAAATACGAATCACATACAAATGTGTTTTCATAGAACGCAATGTAATAGTGAAATCATCCAACATCTTTCGGGAAATCTTCGAATGCCGAAAAAATGCATTATCAAAAAACTCCAACCAACCACAGGTAATTTGAAGTAGAAATAGTGAAAAACCTAAAGAAAGAACATCATACGAGCTAAACTTAGAAATAATTATTTCCGAATAACATTTTGCGAGGAACACAATGCTAGTATAAATTTGGTATCAAAGATTTTTTTTCAATAATATAGTTGAGTCAGCGTTTGCATCGTTGATTTTTAAAACAGCAAACACGCCTTTTACAGATAACTTGATAGTTAAGCGATCGGAGTAGGCAGGCACACAGTTTTATCTAATTTCTTAAGAATTCCAAGGTGTATTATTATATACAATTATAAATGTTAACACATTTAATCTATATTTTCCTTTTTACAACCCCACATATATATTTGACCGCTACATGTATGCATATGTGTAGCTCAATAAGTAATATATATATATGTATATATATATATATATATATATATAATATTTTTCTACCCTTCGAAGATACAAAAGTATAATGTAAGAAAATCATATAAAATAATATAAAATCGATGGTTTAAAACTTAAATTGAAGGGAAATATATAGGTCAGAAAAACAAAAGACGGTCAAAAAAACAGATCTTAATTCATGTGTTTTGCGGTAGAAAACCTAAGCTGATGATGTACGCTTGAAAAACTAATAGCGAATGCACATGGTGCGTGGATGTTGTAACTAAGACATATATAAGTTAACAGCTCCATTAGAAAAAAGTGAATGATGATAATGATGACTACGGATTGTAATCAAGATTTAGCTTGCCTTGTTTTTTTGTTTTTTTTCTCTGTTTTATATCTGAGCACTGATGACTTTCATACCAAGAAATAAATGAATAGGACATACTGGTATTTTACAAATATGTTGGTAGTAAACCGAAACGTTTTTATGCTGGAAATAAAAGCAGGTGTATGTGAAATGATGTGAATCTGTACTTTCAAACATTTGTTTGGGGTTTAAATTAAATCAAAATATTTTATACCATAGCTTTAGCCTTACACTATTGAGCTATTGCCATACCTTTATGTTCCAAAAAATTATATTTATATAAAAATGTTAAATATATATATATATATATATATATATATATATATATATATATATATATATATATATATGAGAGAGAGAGAAAGAGAAAGATTCTGAACGATATAAGCTCAAATATAGCAGGAAGACTATAGTAAATATAAAACAACACCTGTCTATTTTTATTTTTGGACACTTTATCCACATTGCTACCTATCAAACGTAAATAGTTTGTTTTTTGAATCTGTCTTTTGAATAATCATGAAAATATTAACCTCGAAAGATGACGGTAAAAATGGCTGAGTTTTTTTGTTGTTTAATAATAAGTTGTTTAAAAGTTTCAAGAATATCCGACAACATCGATAAAGACGTCGGATCGGATGTGCTGATTTAAAATCTGCCGTTAGTTTGGCGTTTAGATCGACTATTAAAGTGTGGGTCCGTGAAATACATAAACATATGTAGACAAGTTTGCTTCATATGTTGCATAGTCCTCTTATTATTCGTACCTTTTCTTTTTCGTTGTGGAGGGGTGTCGTCCCCACGTTGTCTAGTAGTTGAGTTCTTTCTTCGCTTCTGTACTGCCGTGAACATCGCCGTCCGCTGTGTTTGCAACAAAAACCTTCATAATACGATTCAGGAGGTGAACAATATTTTAAATTTTGATTAGTTTTATTCAGGCGTCAGTTTTATGTCGCTCTTTGATATGTTTTACTAACGTTTAGGGAGAGATCAATTTACTACTTTATCGTAGTTTATTCCTAGCTAGTTATGGTCCATTTAGTCCTTAGCGATTCGGGAAGGAGGAAGAAGGAATTCCGTCACGCCTGTATACTTTAAGGGAAATAGATTCCCCTAATAATTTGCGGACTACATGGAGAAAATACGTCTGTTCAGCTTGCTTCCAAAAACCAGACTCACAAGACTCAGTTTCTCACACAAGTACCCGTGATGTCACATAACCCTTATGCGTAGGTGCATTCGTCACAGCCTGACTCCCTTGAACCCACGATCAAATAGGTCTCATCAAAACGGTGGCCTGTCAACGTTTGTGAGCTCCAACTGTGAGAACCAGTTTTATGCTGCACTCGAATGTACGGGTGCACCCGCACTAAATCGCGCAAGCCAAACCGAACGATCCCTCACCCATACGTCTACTCAACATGCGTCCGGCCTCACAGAGGCAGGCATTATCAAACATATATATATATATATATATATATATATATATATATATTTATATATATATATATATAAATATATTATAGGTTTAAAAAATTTAATTTATACAAACATTATTTAGTACACATATGTAAACATGTTTCAACCACAGATATGGAGAGACTGGCTACCTGTTCGTTATGGTTTCATTTAAAGGAACGATGGGGTATTCTATCCATAGCTTTCACCGAAGCATGTGTGCATATGTGTAGCGCAATAATGTATGGATGAATTAAAACACTCTATCTTAATAGCTCTATCGATTATTTAATACTTTTATATAAACACAGTAAGGATTTTTCTTGAATTTTACATGTTGATGTAAAGTTACCTGAATATATATATATATATATATATATATATATATATATATATATATATATATACTTTGTTGAATTGCTACATTGATTTTTGTTTACTTAGACTTTATATCCTATGTAATCAAAAGAGTTCTGAAAATCACTAATCCCCGTTTATATATGAAATTTATTTAGAACTGATTTTTTTAATGTTTCATTTATAAAAGAAATACTAAAACTACAAGATATAGAGAGATTGATGCTGTTGGGTGTATCATGCCGGTAACTTGACCACTGATATATGGTATTTCAGGTTGTGCAGTCTAATACATTTGTTTTAAATATTCTGTTAAGTATGTTTAACCAAGTCGCTCAAGACATACGTTTTTACAACCTTTATTTACCTTTCAAATACAACCAGTATGAGTTTTCATTTTCGACAGAGACGAAAAAGAATTGAAACAGCGAGCACAGATTAGAAAATAGGGAAGAGATCTTAGCTGATAAACGGCAAACGCTCAACTTCTCCGCTCGTCAAAGACATACATGTCGTTAAACGTTGGACGTGTTCGTATAATATTAAATTGTTCCTCGCCGAAAGATGTAAAAATCTCAAAGCTTTAAAGTCGCTTAAATTTATAATACATCTATGAATATTAATCAGTTATCTTTGTGTTCCTTATCCAATCGTATGATTTCTGTGATTGGTTTTAAAATCTTTGATCGACATTGAGTTTAGGATGGCGATGCTATTGAATATATTATCCTCCGATGGCCTTGGACATACATGAATAAAGTCGCCGAAAACGACATGTTTACATTTATATACACTCAATCCATTTTAGCAATGTACATCAATTTTTTTTTTAGCTAATAATTGTTTCTAAGTGGACCATCTTGTCACTCATTCTTAGCGCCCCTATCTACGAGAACATTATATATTTTTACGTGTATCGTCAATGAGGTATAAGCAGCGGGTAAAGATAAAGTGCAACTGCAGATATTTCACTTAGTTATATGATCAGGATAACGGCTATTTTACGAACACCTAATATGCTGACACAACTAAGTTAAATGTCATTACCTTGTAAAGCATAAATGATAACTTGATAGATTATGAAAATTATATCGACACTTAAGTATGAAATACGTTACTACAAAGACCATGTAACACGGTGCAATAGAATAAAATACGAGACCAAGTCATATGAGATGAGATCTGATATATTAATCTAAGATTAGTAAATCGGTTTAATACCGGATCTATGTGCGACATACAGAATCCGACAATGTTTGTTTTTTTTACTGTCGCGCTGAAGTATAGTTCTGGTCCTACTCACAGGTGGTAACTTCTTTCTGAGCAAGGGTTAGTTTATTGATACTCGCCTGGGACGCCCCTACCGGGAAATGCCGACGGCGATACTCAAGCATTTTTGTAGTCGAGAGTGCACGTAACATAGTGTGCACGCTCTCAAAACAGCACTGACCCTTGTGTCAAACTTAAAGCGAAGAATGTAAATAAAAATAAATGTAACAATTTGAATCACACCGGAATTGATGTGTTTTGTTACTTTTTGTTTGCGTGCATATGTAGACGGGAAGTGTATGGCCATTAAAATAGATTTGATGATATCGAATATATGGTCTATTTGTTTGAAATGTTTTGCTATTCGAGAGTATCATGTGCTTAGTCTAATAAATAGTATGTGGTTATTACATCTAAATCTAAAATGTAATTTTCTCTGGTCTATGTATCTATAGTTGAACAATTTCATACAAAAAAGGTAATACATTTCTCTGGGGCTATCACAGGAAATAGTGTAGCGGTTACATTTAGATGCGTGTATTCTGGAGTGTGATTAATTATTTGCAAACTAGTCATCTCGGTTCATAGCAGCAATAGTTACTCTGTTATTCGGTGTTCTGTAGGTGTTCGCATTGTGATTAGCATCGTTAATAATTTGTAATTCACAACAGTAGTATACATGGTTATATCATATCATTATATATATATATATATATATATATATATATATATATATAATTATTAATGACAATATATGTATTAGCATATACTGTCAGTGCTCTTATACTTTGCAGCCTCCTTAAAAGATTCAGCTCGATGATTGTCAATTAGTGACAACAACAAAAATATAATTCAGGTTCATATTATATTCCAATGTTTTCTTTTTATCATTTTTATTTTTTCACATTTTCAAAAAAATAACATTTCTGTGAGATATATTTTTCACAGTCCGTTTCATTTTTCTTGTGCCAAACAACATTTTTATATCAATATCATCTCTTCAACATAAAAAAATCATCAGAAAAATTCACAAAGAGTAAAAAGTTATTGGATTAAAGTGTGTGTAAAAAAACCTACACTATGCAGTGGTTCATTTTTGGGTGACACCAAACAAAAAACAAAGAAAAGAGCAAACTCACACGAGGTGGAACCCACACATACGCCATTTTGAATGTTTCGTTCAGAGCTAGTAAGTCCTAAAAGTGTTGTGGACATAAATTATAATTCAGTAATATTTCTTAAAATAGTTAATAAGTTCTATAATTTTTTTATAAAACTTTTAATTCACTTGACGGTAACTTTTTACTGTCTAAAGTTACATCAATCAGCCTTCAGATGTCTATTTAGCTCATTTGGATACGAAGCTAACAACGGAGCTGGTCTCTTTTAAGTTTAACTGAATTATATATATATATATATATATATATGTATATATATATATATATATATACGTATATATATATATATATACACACATATATATATATATATATATATATATATATATTTCAAATGCACATTTTATAAGCAAAGATCACGTATACTCTAAAAGCCAATTTTTTTTCTTTAAAAAAAAATTTCAAAACGGATACAGTTAGCTCAAGTTATTTTAAGAATCGTTTCGCTTAAAGTAAATCAACTAACATTATTATGTTAATATTGGATATTTCCACTTCAAACTGGTTAGAAAGTACATAACAAGTTATTAATTATTGAAAACTTGGAACTCACGTGCGACTATGGGAAGTGCGCCATCTTGAAACGAAAATTCAGAGTTAGCAATATAAATCACCTAACCTAGTATGGTAAGTTTAATTTAGTTTAACTCATTCTCAGCAAGTGATGCTTATTGTTTATCTATAAAATACTTAAATTAATTCAAAGATAATTCTCATTGCATAATTTATTTTATTAATATTGTTATAAATTACGTATTCCATTTAAATGGGAGTCTAAACTTTACGTTGCTTAAAATATTATATTCCTTTTTACATAACAGTTAGAAAATTTATCTAATTTTAAAATTAGATAAATTTTCTAAATGTTATGTAAAAATTCGTTTATAATTTGGCGTTTTTCACAATTTGGTATAGTTTTAAAATATCAAGATTCTAAACATACCAATGTCAGCTAAAGTTGTTATTGTTTTTAAGATTTTTTCATAACTAAACCAATCTATTTACGATAGATTCCCTGTCGGACACCGTTACCTACTAATAGGTAACGTTTAGGCGTCGGATGAAGTGCAACATCAGAACAGATACTAGATTTTGCTCCAAGCCAACTTACCAATGAGTCAACATGTTGGTAGTGAAGATCAAAGTGATTATAATAATGATGAGGATGGTTATGATGATGACGATGATGATGACTCTTACATCGAAACAAAAGAAAATAACCTTCTCTAATCTCTCTTAATTACAAAAGAAATCGATTATTCTTTAATATTTATTAAGTCTTTTTTTCTCTCTTCTCATAGGGGGATGTCTCTGAGTATATGTATGTGTTTATGTATGTGTGTATGTATATTTGTATGTGTTTGTAAAACTTGAGAAATATGCTAAAAATACTCATAAAGTTGATATTTTATAAATCGCCCATCTTTCGGTCGCATAATAGTTAAAAATTGGGGAAAAAAACATTAATATGCGGGTTGTCAAATTTATTTGTTTTCAACACACTACGCAGGCGTAGACAACAAACTGAAACTTAACAAGCATGGCTTTATCGCATACTTCACCGCTTGCCAAAAAGTATTACACGGTGGGCAAGTGGCTAACGACGCAGCCTGAGGACCTAGGTGTGTCGTATTCGAATAAAGTTCGTTCTACAGAAACATTGTGTTTTAACGGTCCTTTTTTTTTAAATGTTTAATAGAATGAATACTACACATTACTTTGCTTTTCTTTATACAGAAAAGTTTTTTACATTTATATTTTAAACGTATGCCTTTCAAAACATGAGTTGGTTAATAGCTGGTATAAAGTAATTATTTGTGTTTACTTAATAGAAAATATAAACTACGTAGTTATAATTAAAAGCGTTTTCTTATGAAAAAAAATAAACTACGTTGTTTAGTTACGTATGAAAGGACAAGGAAGAAAAACTACCAAATGCACTAACAATTAAAAAAGCAAAATAATTACTTTTGAATTATAGCGTTAGTAAGGACGCATAACCAAATATTTATTTTAAAGGAAAATAAATTGTGCGTGTGTAATTTTTTTGTTGAAGGAGGATAACAAATCTTGGGCATTTGGATGGCGAATACATGTAAAAGGGTTAAAAAAAACTTGGCGCTATTATCGGACCAGATGGCGTTATTAAGTACATATAACTAAATATATATTTTAAAGGGAGATAAATTGTGCGTGTGTACTTTTTTTAGAGGCGGGTGGATAAAAAATCTTGGGATTTATGTTTATACTAAAAAATTACCATGGCATCAAAAAATATGTGTCACCACTTAAAAAATTAGATAAGATTAGAGGCCTGTCCTTGCACCATTAAGATTCTTCTTTTTTAGGTGAACTGAGAAACTGAATGGTAAAAGCAAAACAATTATTTTATATAGGGGATCAGTTTCGTATTCCGAGCTACCAAAGGTAATGATAACGCACGTCCTAATTGGATATCGGGGAGGGTGCAGGTAATTGGAACAACGGGGAAGATACAACGATAGAAATACGGATTAAGAGGAGTAGCGAGAAGTTTTAATAGAAACAGTAGGAATTAAATGCTTCATATCAATCGCATTTTTTGCTAGGCTACCGCGTCACCTGGTGTGCATCTGTTGCAAACAAATCGAAAGTTTACGGACGCTTCTAGTGTAGAAACGAATCGAAGTTTACGGACGCGCCTCTGGTGTAGAGAAGAATCGAAAGTTTACGGACATGCCTCTGGTGTATAAAAGAATCGAAAGGTTACGATCGCGCCTCTGTTGTACAAAAATATAGTAGTTTATTGAAAGTTGCTGGGCGTGCCTCCGTGTTCAAAAGAATCGAAAGTTGGCCTAAACACTTAAAGGGCTTAATGTGAATGTTTTAGATGAAATAAATGTGTTGGACAAAAACAACATTACTTTCTTTCCAACATGATATAACCGTTTAAAATGAAAACAAATGATAAATAAGTTAGTTTAAAATTAAAAAAAGAGAAATACGTTACTTTCAAATAAAAACAAATAAAAATCTTTAAAATAGAACTAATGAAATGTAAACAAATAATTTTAATACAAAAAAAAACATTAAATTACTAGTGTAGAAATATTTAAAAAATCATACTCATAAAAATATATGTTTGATAATATATTTGAATGTTTGAAATTGTCTGTTACTGCTTAATTTCTTCTCGGTAATATTAGCATTTTTCTTACCACACAAATTATTTAACAGATAATTTAAAGTGCTCCAGGAAAGCCTTATTTCTATTTGTTTATATACTGTGATACTAATCACAAAACTCAACAGTAAAAAAAAATTAGAGAACCTCTATAAATCCTATGAAAATAGCAGTTTATTGGGATATTGTTAAGTTTCATTAGGCTACGGCTAGACCCAACCACTGCGGCGTCAGCAGGAAAACAAGACTCAATGGAAAGGGCTTCTCTCTGCAAACGCCATTGTTTAGCCCTTGCAATAGAAGAACACAACTATATATATATATATATATATATATATATATATATATATATATATGTGTGTGTGTATATATATATATATATGTGTATATATATATATATATATATATATATAGAGAGAGAGATAGATAGATAGATAGATAGATAGATAGATAGATAGATAGATAGATAGATAGATAGATAGATAGATAGATATATGCATGTGAAATGTCGGTTTATAACATTTTCTAAAAGGCTATATGAACACTGTCTACTTATATAAGCTAATTGCTTTAAGATATTCTTAAATAGAATTTAGCACAACATTTATTTACAGTGTGTAATCAAATATATGTAACATAGATAAATAGCCTTAGACAAAAAAAGTATCACATTAAAAGAAAACATAACGTTCGATGCGTTTCAAACTTCTTCTCCTGGAACGAAATTTGATTATTTTTTACATATTCTCCTTACGCAGACGCCCAAGGCATCAATCGTCAAGTTAGATTTATTCATAAAAAGGTAAATAGCGGTATTTTGAAACGAGATAACTGCAAGGCTTATTCGGTTCTGTATCAGTGTTTATAAGATTTTCAAAAAGATGTTTGTTGGCTGCCTTGTTCCATCTAGCGTAGTCAGTTAAAACGTAGGAAGAGAGAATTATGAAACGCTTAAAGGTACGTCCATTAATTTATATAAGAAGCTTTGTCTATCCACCGGTCGCGTAACTTTTGAATATCCAGAGGCAATTGCTGAATCCCTAGAACACGACATTCATTTAATGCTACCAAGACCAAGTTCCTTTCCTTTAACAACTATAAGGAGCTTTCTTAACCACCGGTTGTCATGGCCGATAACACGCCTCTATGGAGCCCTAAACAGCGGCTTAACATTCTTAAGCCATGTGAAATTAAATAAGCGCATAGAATATGTTGCCAAGTGTGACTTCCCGACAGAATCAACAGGCAGAAAGATGGTTATTTACATTAGATGTAACTGTGTGCATGTTGGTATCGTCGAGGAACATCAAGTAAGAAAAAGAATATCCAAGAAAAAAAGCTATCAGAGAGGAAAATCGTCTGTTGGTTAAGGAACTATACAGAGAAGGCGTTCGATTTAGCACCAATTTCAGTTAAGCTTGCTAATTTAGGTAGTACAAGGGAGGTAAGTTCATCAGGGTGCACTCCATATAAGTACTTATAAACCAAGCACATGGAAGCAAACTTCCATGCGACAGTAAATGAGCTTGGCAGACAGTGCTGGATCTATTAGGTTACAAATTATGTTTGCACTCTTTTCAGGAGAGAAAAATTAGTGGATTTGTAAAGATAAAGGACCTTCATTGGGGCAGCCTTAGAAACAACATCTATGTACGTATTTCATTTCATGTTGCCTACGAATGTAAGGACTATGAATTTGAACGCTTGACTCTCGGAAAGGGTGGCATCGCCCATTGTAATCTGTGGTTGAGGGGATGTCTTATGTTAAATACCTGGAACGAATTGTCTCGGTAACATTAAATGTGACCATTAATGTTAGCACTATTCTACTACATGTCTATCATTATTTTAGTATATACTGCATTATATAGTTTTAAGTGACTGTAAATTATATCAAGACACATTGTTATGATAAAAATAATCAGTAATCAATCCTGTATTAAACATCCTGGTGTGATGGGATAACCTGACTTCACCATTACCGAAATAGATGGACTCGGCGGACTACAAGTACGACTATACCGAGCAGTCTTAACATTCTGTCTTACGTATTCTCTAGTCGGTCTGCGCTATTACATATGCTGTATTTTTAACATATCTTGTATGTACAAGATATATATATATATATATATATATATATATATATATATATATATATATATATATATATATATATGGAAATAAACCTATTTTTTAAAGACCTTCCATTCGGGTTATTTATCATTATATCTTCAACAACATTACACAAACCACACTTCAAAGAAGTACACGCACGTGGTGGATTTTTCTTTTGTACAACTTGAAAAATGTCGTTCAAAAAGGATTTTTTAAAGTAACTATTACTGTTTAAATTGTAAAATGAAATGTATATAAAGTCGTGACTTAAATACGAACGCGGTGTAGTAACATTACAATCTATGTAAGTTAAAAGTATTTTTATTAAGTAATAATATTACGGCTGTTTGTTTCTAAAGAAACAAAAGTATATTTTTGTGTCGTATTCCTTGATATTTCAGTATGGAACAATTAGTCGAAATGACTAAAATGCTGTGTACGAGTTTGCAACAAGAAAAACAATTACAACAGGAACAACTACAACTACAACTACAACTACAACTACAACAACAACAGTTGCAATAAAAAATTCTACAACAGCAAAAAAAGTTTCGAAACAATTCTGAAACAGACTAATGGTGAAAAAAACAGTTTTTTTCTGCCAAAAGAATTGCAAATTCGTTATCTGAATTTGTATACGAACCTGATTCTGGCATATTTCAGACGTTTTGAAACGATATTTACTAAAAGGTGACAACATTGATCGGATGAAGAACGGGTAACGCTTGTATCACAGAAACAAGGGTCGGACGAGAATACTTAATATACGAACTTGATATTTCCCAGAAAACCAGAGGAACTTTCATTTAATGAAACTATAAATATACTGTCAATAATAGTTGATGAAAGAAATAGTATTTTCCACACGCGATACAAATGTCTAAACATCGTTAAAACGGATAAGGAAGATGTTTGGCATACGGAAGGACAGTGAACTCTTTGGTTGAGCAATTCAAGATAGATGAAATCCCCAAAGATGTATTGAAGTTCCTAATTTTTCTTCAAGAACTAACCGTAACAAAGTACAAAGTAATTAGGTCTAGAATCTTAGAAACGGTAGAGCAAGACACATTACATAACGTTACAAAGAGTAACAGAAGAATGTCAGCGTCTCATAAATGTTAAAATGGATAATACCGAAATTGAGGAAAAACGTGCTGACAAAGTGTAACACATAAAAACCTGAAAAAAACTAATGAATTCAAAAAGACCGGAAAATGTGAGACGTGCGAAAATAATAAACATACTAAATGGGTATGTTGATATAATAACAAAGTATGTGAACCTTGCGGAAGTAAGGGTCATAAATGGTATGTTTGCAGCAATAAAAAGAAAAAGAATTTTGAAAATGTAAGACTTGTGTTGTGGAAAAAAAACCCAGAACAGTAAAAACCGAAAATACGTAGATGTACGTATTAATAGTCATACAATAACTTTGTTATTGGATTCTTGTTCAGACATAAGAATTATTGATGAACAAACATGGAAAACATTTGAAAACCCAAATTATCTGAAACAAAGAAAATTGCTAAAGGGGTTTCATGAAAAAAAAAACTTTAAAGGAGAATTAAAGTGCGATATTTCTTTCTGGCAAAACTGCAAAAACGAAAGTATATGTGATTCAAGGGATTAACCCTAATCCTAACCTTTTTTGTAGTAGACTGAATAGAAAACTAATATTTATTTGAACTCCGGATGAACTCTTTTTGCAACGAAATAAACAGTGTAGAAAACAAAATATTAAAAATGGAAAATTTATGAATGATTTGAAAGATGAATATCCCAGAGTTGTCTTTTCTGAGGGTTAAGGTATATGCACAAAGACTGAAGTCAAGTTTGAACTCAAGGAAAATGTCAATCCAATTGGTAAACCTAAGACAAACGTCCCTGTTTCCTCCTTAGAGGCAATTAACAAGGAACTAGAATGATTATAAAAATGGGAGTAATATCTAAGGAAGATCATGCGGACTGGGCATCCACTACCGTCTACATAAAAAAGAAAAACAGAAAAATAAGAGTGTGCGTCGATTTTTCCACAGGTTTAAACGATTGCCTGAAAGATCACAATTATCCACTACCTTCACCAAAAGACATTTTTTTCAAAGCTAAATGGAGGTCAGATTTTAAAAAAAATCGATTTGTCAGACGCATACTTGCAGGTTAAAAATGATCGAGGAATGCTCTAAATATTTGTGCATGAATACACGTAAGGTAATTGTCAAGCTAAGTAAACTCCCTTTCGGCTTAAAGTTTGCCACAGCTTTGTTACAGCAATTATGGACCCTATGCTGACGGGTCTTGAGTTTGGTATCGCCTTTTCAGACGATATTCTAGCCAGAAGTAAGAATGTTCACTAACATAAACTGCATATTAGAGTTACATTCAAACGACTAGAAGAATTTTGTTTCAAATTAAGTCCCGAGAAGTGGCAATACTTCATAGAAAGAATTTAATATATCGAACAAGTGATAGACAGTGAAGGCAAAAAAACAGGCCAACAGAGGACCGATGTAATTAAGAATATGCCTACACCCGACACAGTTGCGAAACTACAATCGTTTCTTGGAGTGGCCCGATATTATGCAATGTACATTATAAAAATGAACGATTAAAAAGCACCCATTACTGAATTATTGAGGAAAGACAAAATAATGGATTTGGTTGAAAGAGACGCCTTTCCAGAAAATTAAATACACATGTCTACTCTATGATCTTGCCTTAGCTCACTTCTGAGAAAGAAATCATCCTTACGACTGATGCAAGTGAATATGGAGTGGGTGCTGCACTGCTACACAAATATGAAGATGGTACTACTAAACCGATCGCACACGCGTCGAGGACTCTTCTACCGACTGCGAAAAGGTATAGCCAGATATAGAAAGAGGCATTATCGATTGTGTTCGGGGTTGAAAATACCATCGCTTTTTATATCGTAGATCATGTATACTTCAAACAGACCATAAACCAGTTGTAACAATATTTGGATAAAAAAAACATTCCTACCCACACTGCTAACTGTTTACAGCGATGGGGGGTAACCATGTTGAATTATCATTTAAGGATGGAATACATTGCATCGAAAAAACATTGGCATGCGGATAGACTTTCAAGATTAATTGCCAAAAATGAAGAGATTTTCGAAGAGACGGTAATAGCAGCACTAATAGAGGAAAAAGAAATCTCAGTTCTGTTGTTAAACACTATCATAGGATTACCTGTAGCTGTGGAATACATACAAAAGGAAGCTGAAAAAGATGATGTTATATGAAATATAAAGCAGCAGACGAGAGTGAACAAAAGAAATTAAAAGGGAACTCAGATTTCACCTTTCTCAATTTGCGACAACACTCTAATGTACGCAGATAGAATTGTAATACCTCAATCTCTACGTACAGTTATGCTAGAAAGAATTTGATACAGGTCAACCTGGCATGTCCCCCATAAAATCACTCATGCGATGCTACCTATATTGTCCAGGAATAGACAAGGATAGAGAAGGTTTCGTGAAATTGTGCAGAGGTTGTCAATTAGCTGCAAGGGCGCCTCCGGTCTAAACGAATATTTGTCTCAAAACAGATTTGCCGTTGGCACATCTACATATAAACTATGCTGGACCGATTAAAGGTTATTACTGCTTGATCTTGGTCAACACCTTATCGAAATAGCCTGAGGTTTTCAAGCGCAAGCATCCTACATCTAGGAACACTATCAGTGCATTAGATGCAATTTTCAGTCGTTTCAGTGGTCAGCGACAATGGTACAGCGCTCACATGAAAGGAATTGAAGGATTTCTGTACTTCTTTGGACATTGAGCACACTACTACACCAGTATATCATCCTGGATCGAAAGGTGTAGCCGAAAAATTTGTTGACACTTTTTAAGCGTTCTTTACGAAGAATCAATAGATGGACACGGAAGAAAAAACTATCCAAATTTTAAAGCGATTTATAGGGTGACTCCTAATGAAAACAACGACTCTAAGTTGTCACCTGCAGAAATCATGTTCGCAAGGACAATACGATCAATTTTCGATAGATGCATACCCTATGGAAAGAAAAAAGTTGCTAAAAACGAAGAAACTGTCAACATAAGAAGGTACTCTCCAGGAGATGAAGTATAATTCAAAAGTTTCCAAGGTAGACACATATATTAGGTAGATGGCATAAGTCGGAAAATGGCAAAGTGGTCTACACCATCAAAAGTTAAAAATGTATGTGTAAAAGACACATAAACCAAATAAGACCAGGGTATTCTAAAGATAATAGAAAAAGCGAGGAAGAAGTTCAAATGGAGATTATGTGTGATGCTTTTGACATGCCACTACCCAATAATGTACTCGAACCTATACATACATCTCTTGGGCCAACCTTACGAGCTGAACAAAATGTATCTTCGCCTCAAATTATAAAGTATCCAATTGTTAGTACTAAAAGAAAGAGCACACGGGAAAGAAAACCAGTGGAGCGCTTTAGCCCGGATCCTAAAAGGAAAAATATTAGAAGCACAAATGTCAAGGGAGAATTTCAGCTTCGGGGGGAGGGGGGGGTTGTGATTGGATAAACTGACTACCCCATTCACGAAATAGATGGACTCGTCGGACTATAAGTACGACTACAGCGAGCAGTCAAGACATTCGAGTTAAGACACATGAAGTTGTAACATTCTGTCTTACGTATCCTCTAGTCGGTCTGCATTATTACATATGTAGTTTGTTAACATATCTTGTATGTACAAGATATATATATATATATATATATATATATATATATATATATATATATATATATATATATATATATATATATATGGGGAAGTAAACCTAATATTTTAAAGACCTGCAACTCGGGTTATTTATCATATTTTCAACAAGATATATCACATACCTAGCAGCGAGAAAATGTATCTAGAAAGTAAAAAATGTATCTAGAAAGTAAAAAATGTAGGAATTAAGTGTTCGTAACCATTTTATATGATTAAAATGTTCTCTTATTAGGGTTCCCCACCATCATTTCCAAATGAACCATACTCGTGAAAACTTATTTAACATCATTTTCTGACTGGTTGTTTTGATCATGAAATATAGTAGTGATCAAATTAAAAGATATACAAATTAAATCCAGTTTAAAATAAACCATCAACCTATTATGACATATAATTAGATCTAATTTAGCACTAGCAGAATATGGCGTAACTGATAAGTACCAGACATTCTCAAACTGAATGGAAACAGGTACACGTATACACCCAATCTTAAAATGAAATGAAAACTACGAGAAAGTGCAAAAAATAAAATACCTACAAATATATATATATATGTATATGTTTCTACGGTACTCTTCGCGTCGTCAACGTTTGGACAGGTCCCGGAAAAGCCGACGAAACTATTCACCAATCAGGTTGCAGCAGGCGTTGAACAATCAGGTTGCAAGCAAGGAGACGATAACTTTTTGAAGACATTACTTTCTACGATCTGCTGTAGGGAACATGAACATGAAGAGGGCTTACTTGCGAAACGTCCTCAGGTTTGCTTGTCCTGTGCGCTGCGAGTGAAAGAAAGAAAGAAGGAAAGAAATCCAACATGGCGTCCCTGAATGTTTATTACATACAGTTCACGCAAAATCTCGCAAAGTCTCGCTGCACGTATGGAAATTAGGTGTGACTGGATATTATAAAAAGCGAGTCTCGTACCGTCTCAGAGAAACGGAGTGTGCGAAGCGAGTGCACGTGTCGAGCAGTAAGAGCTGCTTTGGAGGTTAACAGTGACTTGCGACCTTCGTTATTATTTCAAGCTATTTCGGCGATGGACAAATTCGACTTGAGGTTAATACCCGAGTTCGACGGCTCCCCCTCCGGACCCTCTGTAGTCGAGTGGTGGGAGAAAGCCGAGCGCGTCTGCAGACTTTGCAATATAAAGGATCCTGCACTGGTTATCCCGCTGAGGCTGAACAAAGGAGCATATTCGGTGTATCAGCAGCTCGGAGACGAACCAGGCCTGGAGGAAATTAGGCAGGCGCTATACGCAGCCTTTGCTGTGGACCCTTTCGTCGCCTGGAGGCAGTTCACCGAACGGCGGCTTGGGCTAGATGAGACTGTGGACGTCTACCTGGCCGATTTGAGGAGGCTAGCCGCGCCGTTTGGTGGAACAAGCGAGCGAATACTGGGATGCGCTTTTCTGACTGGACTCCCAGACGGCGCCAGCAGACTGCTGCGAGCATCGTCCAGACTCAGTGAGATTGGGCTTGACGAGTTGTTGGCCAGAGCCCGAAACATTTTGAAAGAGGACACAGAGCCGGTTTCGGCAGCTGCGGAATCGTCTTCACCACCAACAGAAGACGTGAGATGCTACAAATGTGGCGGGCCGAATCATTTTTCAAAAGACTGCCGTAGCCGAAGCGGTGCAAAGGACGCGCCCGATCGAGGAACGTTAAAACGCGTGCGTTGTTACCGGTGCAACAAGCTGGGTCACGTGGCAAGAAGTTGTCCGGGAAACGGGCAAGGGGAGTAAGCTATAGCGCCAGTCTTCTCCCCAGATCGTCGCCAAATAAGGCGCTACCCACAGTGAGCGTGCGCGTAAACGGGCGTGAGCGCTTCGCGCTCGTAGACACCGGGTGCACGCAGATCCTCGTGCGCAAAGCATGCTGTGACGCATGGGATAAGGAAAGGATCCCGGTATTGACGGTTGGCGGTGGCTCGATTGCCTCTTGTGGCGTTAGCATCATTCGCGCAGGTGTCGGCGATGGGCCTACAGTAACCGCACGAGCCTTGGTTATAAACGGTGACCTGCTCGGTTACGACCTACTCCTGGGAATGGACGTCATCAAGGAATTGGGAGGTGTACGCATTGATGGTGAGGGTAGGGCACATTTTGCAAAAGCGGGCCTTGCTCTGAGTGCAGCTATGAAGCTGGAACAGCCTGATTTTTGTGCGGAATTCGACCAGCGCACAAAATCCTGGACAGCCTCCTGGAAGTGGTCGGAGGAGCAGCCACCCGAGAAATTATGCAATAAGGTGCCAGAATACAAAATTCCCACCGGAGCTCGTGCAGAATACGACAAGGAACTACAAACTTGGATTAGTAATGGATGGCTAGTTCCGTATTCAGAGAAGGAATTGGGTCCTCCAAAGTGCCTGATCCCGTTAATGGCGGTTATCCAACAGAATAAGCAGAAGGTGAGGCCGGTGCTCGACTATCGAGAATTGAATGAGCACGTAGACCCTTTTACAGCTCGCGCGGACGTATGCACTGAAAAGTTGAGGGAATGGCGGCAAGTGGGATCTAATGTATCTGTACTGGATCTTCACAAAGCATACCTTCAAGTGCGTGTACACAAATCACTATGGCCCTATCAAACGGTGCTCATCAAGGGGAAAAGGTATTGCCTAACCCGCATGGGATTTGGACTTAATGTTGCGCCATCAATTATGCAAATGATTGTTGACACCATTCTGACTAAAGATGAGCGCATTCAGCGGGCAACGTCTGCATATATTGATGACGTGTACGTGGACGAGGAAATTGTATCTGCGGCGCGCGTGAAGGAGCATCTCTACAACTTTGGCCTTCTCAGCAAGGAACCGGAAAGGCTACGAGATGGCGCACGGGTACTTGGTTTGCAGGTCTGGGAGGAAGATGACGTTCTGTATTGGAAACGAGGAAATGAAACCCCGGACATGCCTTGTATTGTTACACGACGAAACGTATTTTCCTTGTGCGGAAAGTTAGTTGGACACCTTCCTGTCGGCGGCTGGCTTCGTGTTGCGGTGGCATTTATTAAGCGAAGAGCCTCCGACGTCACCACTGGATGGGATGACGAAACTCATGACGTCCCTCTTAATACAATGCTCAAAGAAGTCCTCACCAGGATGCACAAGGAAGACCCAACGCGAGGCAGATGGTGCGTCGACAGCCAGAACCTTAGTGTGTGGGTTGATGCAAGCTCTCTCGCCATTGGTGTATTGGTGGTCCATGATGGAATGGTGGTGGAAGACGCTTGCTGGTTACGCCCAGAAAAGGACTCCCAGCACATAAACCTGGAAGAACTTGATGCGGTTATCAAGGGGATAAACTTGGCAATCCTTTGGAAGACGACCACCCTGCGACTATTCACGGATTCTGCTTGCGTCCATAAGTGGATTTCAGATACTCTCACCGGGAGAGCCAGAATACGAACCAAAGCCACGAGCGAGATGCTCATCCGACGGCGGCTCGACACGATCATGAAGCTGGTGAACGAATATGCGCTGTCAATAGAGGTGTCCCTGGTCAAATCCAGCCTGAACAAAGCAGATTGTTTGACGAGAGTACCTAAAAGATGGCTTGATGCCATAAGAAAGACTATTGAACCCATGCAGCCCGCCTGCGCCGCTTCCATGAGCCCCGTTCGATCTAATACCATCAAAGAAGTCCACCAACAAACCGGGCAACCTGGGGTCAAGCGGACCCTATATTTCGCTAAGTTGGTTGAACCAGGAGTACAAAAGGCAGACGTCAGGAAAGTGGTCAAAGATTGTATAGCATGCCAATCCATTGATCCAGCACCCGTTCGCTGGGAGAAAGGAAAGCTGGTAGTGGAAAGCCATTGGAACCGGCTGGCGATGGATATTACTCACCACAACGGTGAGGATTTCTTGACTCTCATTGATTGCGGTCCATCCAGGTTTGCGATATGGCGCATGCTGCGCCGGCAGGATGCAGCCAGCATCATCCGTCAGTTAAACAATATTTTTCTTGAACGTGGCCCCCCAACGGAGATATTAACCGACAATGGCGCTGCATTCACTAGTGAGCAGTTCAGAAACTTTGCTGATGGCTGGGGAGAACACCTGAGGTTTCGATGCGCCCACGTACCGAGTGGAAATGGGGTCATCGAGCGGAATCACAGAACCGTCAAAACCATTGCGGCCAGGACGGGCTGCACGGTATTTGAAGCAGTCTACCTGTATAACGTAACCCCAAAGGATAATGTTTCACCCTCTACAGCGCCGGCTGACACCTTGCACAGGTATCACGTCAGGGTGAAAGGCATAGAGACTAACCCGCTGCCCGAACTGGAAGTAACCAAAGAGAAACTGAAAAAAGGGGATGTCGTCTGGATTAAGAACCCGCGCGGCAAGTGTACGACGAAATACGGAGTTGGACGCGTCACCGAGGTAATCAGCCCACAGGCGGTGCGAGTTGACGGTATGCCCCGTCACATTAGGGACCTACGGTTAGCAACGCAATCATCACTGAACGACAAGAGCGAGTCGGAGTCAGAGAGCAGTGAGGCATCGCTCTGGCTTGCAGCAGCCCCATCGGACAGTGACTCGGATATCAGCAGTATCCCAGCGGACGCGATGTTTCTCGACCCTCAGACCGCGGACGAGAGCACAAGCGAAGATGAGGCTTGCGTTGTCCCCCTCCGAAGAAGCAACCGGCGAAGGCGATCTAGGCCTCCCTGCCATCTCTGTGATCATGAGATCAGGGGGGAGTGTAGGGAACATGAACATGAAGAGGGCTTACTTGCGAAACGTCCTCGGGTTTGCTTGTCCTGTGCGCTGCGAGTGAAAGAAAGAAAGAAGGAAAGAAATCCAACATGGCGTCCCTGAATGTTTATTACATACAGTTCACGCAAAATCTCGCAAAGTCTCGCTGCACGTATGGAAATTAGGTGTGACTGGATATTATAAAAAGCGAGTCTCGTACCGTCTCAGAGAAACGGAGTGTGCGAAGCGAGTGCACGTGTCGAGCAGTAAGAGCTGCTTTGGAGGTTAACAGTGACTTGCGACCTTCGTTATTATTTCGCGTAAAATTATAACGCGTAAAAAAATAAATTTCTACGATCAGTGTCAGCGCGTTGAATTTCCCGAAGGACACATTGAGTTCTGTCAGCAACGGCCACTTTTAGTGAAAGACTAACCCTTACACTAAACGCTAAACCTTACCCTAACACTAAACCCTAAACACTTAGTCTAACCCTAAATCCTAATCCATAACCCTAAAAGCAGAAAGTGTTATATAGAAAAGAACATTGAAAAAAAAATGAAAATAACAACCAAACAAGAAATTGGTTAAAAACAGTGACTTTTTTGTAATATATAAAAATAAAACATTTTATTTAAAAATGTTTGCTTAAATATGGTTCCTTTGACAAAAAAAACATCTAATTTAAAACAGTTGTTTAACTAGGCTTTGTTTTTTCTTTATTTTTATCTCTGTATTTTCTTCGTCTGAATTTATCGTCTGTCCGTCGTCAATTTATCGTTTGGCACTTTTTGCCTCATAAACTCCCGAACACTTCCGAGACCGGCTCGGACGTTTACTACGCGAAGTCACGGAAATGCGGTGCGTTCTCCATAAGAGTACCGTTTGTACTTAATAGTTACAACCATGTATATTACAAATAATATCTGTGTTTCTCGAGTTTGAATATGTGTATCACTTTGCTAGAATTTTATCGCAATTTGAGGATTGAATGGGGAAATAATTTATTGATTTCGGGGTAATTATTTCGAGGAATATAAAATTGAAAAACACGAAAAAACATTTTTTCAGATATTTTGGAAAGAACGTACTTTTAGAGGTTGAATAATACACTCCGCTTTTCATTTCCTTTGGGAAAATGTAGACATTTTTGAATGCGGTTGTACTTTTAATGACCTTTTAAAATTTTGTTTTTATTCTGAAACAGACTTTTATTAATTTAATAATATTTAAGAAAATATCATTTTTCGTGTTTTTATTAAATTTACCAAGTTCAAACAATTTATTAAGTTTTTCTAAGATATATATATATATATATGCATTATATATATATGCATTATATGTATGAATTAATATATATATGCATATGTATGTGCATATATATATATATAAATATATATATATATACATATATATATATATATACACATATATATATATATATATATATATATATATATATATATATATATATATATATATATATATATGAAGATAGATGAAAGAAGAGTGATACACGTGTACGGATGTCCAGATTTATTTTAAACTACGATTGTTCAATGCAAGGTATATTCTGTAATAAAATTATGTTTATTTACGATTTGAACTCAACATCTCACTATTGGAGTTATTTCATTTTTAACGCTTTTCCATGCTGCCTTCACGGTATACTTTTCTTCTCCATCTAAATCTCTTTTCATTGGACACCTTATCAACGGACAATTACCAACTGGACAAACCCCATCTTTTTTACACGAACTTTTTTTCAACTCTCAATTTATAATATTTTTTTAAATGTTAGAGTTTGGCTTTTCCACTGCAAACTTATCTATCTGCATAATTTTTCTTATGATAATATCTCGGTCTTTGAAAAGCCTGGGCTTAAGGAAAGAATAATAAACATAATTTTATTACAGAATATACCTTGCATTGAACAATCGAAGTTTGAAATAAAGCTGGACATTCGTACACGTTTACCACTCTTCTTTCATCTATGTTTATAATTGCTCTATCTCGTATATTGAGCTTAAACCATTTCACTAAAGGTCTTATCTATAAAAAGTTTACTTTTAGTTTCATATTTGATTATATATATATATATATATATATATATATATAAATATATATTAGTTACAGAAGAGTAATACTAGGGAAAATAAAGGAATTAATTAGTAAATAGTGTTACTCGTCTTTATGTAACGATTAAGCAACGGAATTAAATGTAAATTGGTATTATTTTTTAAATATGTTTAAACCAAAATTCTAATAGCGTGTTACAAATATCTCGTTCAACATTGTCAGATAAATTAGTACCTATCTTTGACTTTCGACTGAACATCTAATTATATAGAAGAACAGGTATGTGCTATACATAGGGCATTGACTAGAAGACCACATAATAAAATTTAATAATTTTAAGCTGTGGATCCAGGGATATGTGTCCAATAAACACACGCACCCTGGCAGTAATATTGCAATTTTGGTAAGATGCATTCGATAATTGATACATGATGTTGGCTATAATCCAATGAGGTAATCTTGTATCATTTTTTTGCTCAGTCTTAAACGTTGTTTAAAAATCAATGAATCAAGAATTACAATTATTTTTTAAAAATGTTATTAAGTGATTTAAACACAATGTTAAATCATATCATATTTATGTTACTTAGTAGGAATTTAACAAAAAGTTAGTTAATGAAAATATGAATGCCTTAGATTTATGTTTTCATTTTCTTGGCTACCACTTTTGTTTACCATAAATTATATAACTAGTTTATATGATATTAAATTTAGAGATACTTGCTCTAATAGATACAACCAATTGCTGGCTCTAATATGACACATTGTCTTTTATATATGTGGAAACCCGCATGTTTCATCTATATGATTTCAGCATCAATATATGTGTTAATCATGCTGACTTTTAAATAAGGTGATTTATTTTACCTTAAAGAAAATTCGGTTATTATTCATGTCTTCTGGAAGCGGTTGATTGACACTGAAATTACAAGGAAAGCCAATGGTCGTTATCAGCGATAAATTACTGATCAATGGCTTTTTTGATAAGTGAGCAACGGTTATCGAAAGCGATGAATAGTGATAGAAATCTTGATAGATTACCAACAAGCACATAATAGCGTGCCCCACGATTGGATACGGTGGTGCCTAAAAGTATATAAGATCTAGCCGGTAATCGAGTAAATCATGGTTGTACATATAAATGTGTAGTAAACAACTATGTCATTGAGACACACAATGGAAAAAGAAAACAATCCCTAATGTCAACATTCGAAGAGGAACTTTCCAATGAGACAGCTTATCTTCTTTACTTTGACGATATATCTTAATGGTAAGCTACTGAATATGCCGGAATACCTACAACGTAAGTCAAGACCTTCAACAAAACCCACACAAAACCTAAACTCTTGCAGCTTGTAATACCTTCTCCAAAGATATTGGAATGAAGTGTTGCCTAGAAAAATATAATAATAATAATAATAATGTATTTCTACTCCGTGTGTTCAATCATTGAAACGAGCGAGCTTGTCCAATCACCAGCTTTCTTCCTGTTTTGACCGAGATTTTTCAAGTGTTAAATAGAAACCTTTGATGTGTTTTGCTTATTCATGGGTCTCTGTAATGTGGTCGTGTAGAATAACCAAACAACATATCCACTTAAAACGTGATTACCGTTTACTTCGAAATGAGAATTAACTCTACAACTTGAAACAAAACGCTTTCCTTACGGTGCAGAAGCATTTATAATTTTAATTACTTACGCGAAAAGGGCTAAGTCAGTTTTATTAATTAGTTTTACGAAACAAAAGTGTTAACCATACTTTTAATTTTACGTAATGAAGAAATAACAAAAGAATAAATAAGAAAAGTTGCTAAAATGGTCATTGTGGAATGGGAACAAAATGTGGTTGCCACTGAAACTTTGTATGTTGTATATTTTCCTTGTGCGGTGACACGATATTTAATTCAACAACGAGTCTACCCTAGGATCTATATCAAGCGACAGATGTTTAAAAAAACCTTTTTTTAATGTAACAACCTATCTGCTACTAAACCTTAATCGTAGAGCGAACTTTTCCCCAACAACACCGTTTGTCAATACGGATCTTTATTTCCAAATGTTATTCACACTTCTACCGTCTTATGTTGACTTCCATTACGACCGTATTTTATGTATGGCAAAGCACTCTGGTCACGGGTGGTTCATACGAATTGATAGTGTAGTTCCAGCGTGTACTTCTTATTTCTCATATTCAGGTTCTACACGCTAGACAAAGACTGGCATTTTTATGGCTCATATCATTCGTCATACGCACATTCGTCAAATAATATAAATTTTCAGAATAATTATCAAACAGTGTTAGTTGTTTATATGGAAATGTAATGTGCTGGTTATGTGGACGATTGGGGCAACATCACAAAAAGAGTAGACATGATATATGAAATAGGCAGTTTTTTAAAGATGGTATTTTGACTTGAATAGGCCTGTGGTATTGTGTTCCGGGGACGGGAAGTTATTTGTAAAAAGGGTGTTCTTGAAAGTTCCGTTTAGTTTCAAAGAAAATATAGAAGGTTGCAACACAGATTCCTAATGTTGGAAATGGAGACATGATAGAAGATGGAAGTTAATGGATCTGTGTTTCCGCTCATCTATTTTATGAATGTTCATGTCGAGATTCGAAAATACACGGGAGGAATCATTAAAAGAGCTGTGAGAAGAATTATCTGTATATCCTGATAAAACATCCCATTCCGTTACAATATTAGATAAGAAAAAGCAGTTTCGCTGTGTTGATACTGACAATCCGTATCTTTTCGCGTTGTGCAACTGCGTGGCTCAAAGTATGGGTGTTAAATCAAGACATATTCACAGCCAGTTATTTTCATTAACTAACACGTGCAGGATTTGGATGTAAGCTAATAAGGTAATCTAGGGTGATTATTTTTATCGCACGTTTTAATGACATTTGTAGATATCTATTAAAACCACTGAATAACCTATATTGTTTGCTCCAACGTTATATACACGAGTTATCGAGAGATTAATAAGACAGTTGTTATATGTTGTGTGTTTTTTAAATTTCGAAACACTTGTTTTGTTTTCCTGCAAAGGGTTACACTCCTTGCTTTCTATACAAATCCATTAACACATGATCATGAGTTTAAATGAACTGAATTCTCAATCGTAACATATTTGGGAACATTCAGTAATAGTTACATTAATAAAAACATATTCATATACATTATTATTCTTTTTTATGTTTTTAATGTCTCCTTCCTATTTAAATAGCATAGGGTTATCTATGAACTAAAATTGACATATTATATTTCGGAATTCTTTAGATTATGACTGATAATTTGTATTATTTGTATTATTCAGACAACTGTTGACAACATGGGTGTTATTCTAATAACGTTTCAGCCAATGCACAACGGATAAAGTTCTAAATAACAATCAGTTTTAAATGACAGACTTTGTGAGGTTAAAGTTCCAATCGCAGTACAGGTTATACTCAGAATATAATAAAAATTCCTCAAGACGTATACGCATCTATGGCTGAAGGAAATAGAGGTGTCTATTTCTGTGGAGTATATAAAGAGTTTCCTTCGATATTCCGTGGAAATTTCTGAGTTTAGCATGAAAATTTACGAATTTGAGGAAGGTCACAGATAAACTCCGCGGAAACGCTGTGAAAATTACATTCAAGATGAGAAGAGTATTTCGAATTACAGAAATTATACAAACAAAATTGATGTATTATTTGTTTTATTACAGTAAAACCGTGGCTTATGCATATAAAAATATAATTTTATTGTTTATGTTCATGGAGAAAATCACAAGTTCTAGGTTAAAACCATCGTACACATATATGATCATACTGGTCATGCTGATTTTGAATAAGTATGTTTTCCTGTCAGTAGCCACACTAGTCTTGCTTCAAAAATCTGGTGAATGTGCTCACACTTGTATTACCATCAAATGCCGAAATCAGATGAAACCAAAACTTTACTAAACATCGCATCTTACTATCATATACAGCTATACTCACGACATTACATCAGTTTCATTTATATCGGCTGTCAAGCGTTACTAACCTCGAAAGTAGTAGAGTCGTGATCTTTTTAGAATACCTGGGGTTTCATATCAAGAGACGACTACACTTTAAATAGAACCTTTCTGCACTACTAAAGTCATCAAGTGTTGCGGACCGACAACAGCAAATATATATCTTTTTTAAAATATCTACATTTCTGAACGGCTAAAGACATATCTAAATGCGGCTGTACGATGTTACACTACTACAGCAGAATAATTATGTGTATATATATATATATATATATATATATATATATATATATATATATATATATATATATATATATATATATATATATATTAAGGCAAACATTATTAAATAACACGGAGTGGTTTTGTTTGATGCGACTTTTTTTTATTTTTTCAATTTTCCGAATTGAAAAAAAAAAGTCGCATCAAACAAAACCACTCCGTGTTATTTAATAATGTTTGCCTAAATGAAAATATTCTGCCTAAATACACACAATATATATATATATATATATATATATATATATATATATATATATATATATATATATATAGCAGAGTTAGACACAAGGTCGATTTTAAATATGGGAAAACCCAGCTCCCCAAAATCAACTCACTGAATTGGAAAAAAAACTTAAAATTGACAGATACTACACTTTAAATTATTTTAAATATAAACATACTATTTAAATTCATAAGTCCAATGAATTCAAATTATTAATATAGCGAATGATAATACAGTAATTAAATAAACAAATTAATAACAAACGATTAATAATTTTTAAAATGAAAACAATAAATGAATAAATAAATAATGTTGCATGTGTAATAACGTTTTTGTTAATAATTATATAAATATATAAACATTTCGTTTTGTTTAGATTTATTTCTTGTTCCATAATAACATTCTTTTTAAAATGTTCCAAATGTAACTACCATATAATGTTTTAATCGTTGTGTTTCCTTGCACCACATATATTTGAACTGTTATAGAATCATAATAAACTTTGAATATTTTTTTAATAGTAAATAAACAAGTTTAAACATAATTTCTTGTCGATAATATTGTATTACTAACAAGTTGTTAAAAAGAAATGATGTCGACAGGTGGGTTCAAAGTTAAATTAAAACTTATTATGAGGACAAAGAAAACATTTTATGTCATACAGACTTGTTTTTCTCTAAAGAAAATATTTTAAACTTAAGGGAACATAAGCAATTGTTTTTTTTATTTAATAGTTTCCTATCTAGACAGATTTGTCAACCATCTTTAATTTTAGTCTAACCGAGTGTTAGTATAGTTTAATCTTCAAATAACTCTCAGACTTCCACATTGAAAACGACATAAAAAAAACAACCAGGCAAATATTTCAAATGCAAACAATTACTAGATCAAAGATCAAATAGTTTAGGAGAGAAATTATAACCGCCATATATCTATATATAGTTATTAACCGTTTCCTCAGAATTGTCTTGTTTATTTTCTTAGCACCAACCACTGTGATGTAATCAGAAAACCGAGACTCAATGGAATGGCATTTTCTTTACGAAGGACAGGGTTAATACTCGAAAAACCACATGTAATTGCTTTCCACAGCAATTACATGTGTAGCTTTAGAAATAGGTTTTCAATTAAATCAAATACATGTAAAATTATATTGCAATAGAGATAAGATGTATTCTATAAATGGTACTCGTTTTCTGGATGTAATCCAATAAGTTTATCTCGTATCACTCTGTATTTGCCTACTTTACAGATGTTTTTGTGATATCAATGCAAGCCAATAAATGTGTTATTTATTTGACGTGAGAAACTTGTACGTAGAAATATACGTGAACAATATTCTTTAATAATTTTTAAATTTCACAACACTGATTTTCAAAAATCTAATCATTGTTAGAATTGAAAATGTGTTCACTTTAAATACAATCAGTTTTAATATATTGATATTTGATGCATTTTTGTTAGTTGACGATTATATGCGACTGGATATAGCTTATAAATTTGATATTCCCTAGAAATTTTCTCTTTCGCCGAAGGTATTTATCGCACTAGGACTATGAAGATTTCATCAACAGTTTCTTAAATAAAACATTAGTTTATGCCCGAATTTTCAGCAATGTTAATACAGTTACAAGGTATCTCAATTTACATATTTACCTACCTTTGCCTTGCACGAAAAAAACAATTGGTGAAATTTCGTAGAAAAAGTACAATACTAAGTATTTTCATTAGAGAGTGAGTAACTACGATGTCTGTATTAACGTATTGTTTTCATTGACCGCATACATTAGCACTTATATTTAAGCAACAGTAATTATGTTTTAAGTTATACCTGTGATGTGTATGTTTACTTGTTTTGATGATAATAAAAAGTCGCATAGTTTAATGAATAGTTATGTAATGTTTCATGTTATTACATTATTTTTATTTGGTAAATCTATATGAGCCTGTATCAAATAAAGCAAATCTTTTAGTTTTACTTGAGATTTAACTTGGGTAACGATGTCGTAAAATCTACCGCTTTAGTAATATGTACTCTACCTATTTATATTTTATCAAATTATCAAGTTACCGTAAGAACAGAGAAACTCCAAAACCAACATAACTTGTTAATACTATGTCAATAAATGAATTCATTAAAATTAATATCCTAGTTTAAATACGTTCCTCCTTGTAAATAAATAGCATGATTATGTAAAATTCAATAACCATATTATTTTTAAATTACCTGAAGATATAGATAATGTTTGATGATAAAAATAATGTACGTATTTTAGTATTCATGGGGAATGGCACTTTCTACCTTACATAAATATATATTTTCTGATTTCTAAGTTTGAAATAAAAGAACTTGGTTTTAGTAAATGGTTACACTGAAAGGTGTTGCTTACGTCGCTAAGAAAATGACTTCAGCAATAATCTCACTCCTGACGTAATATTCATCGTGTAAGAGAGTCAAAAACGATCTGAGATATAGTACTGTTGCCACACGTGGGGAAGTGCCGATCGGAGCACCTTTCTTAATTTTACAAAACCGACTTCGAAATCTAGTGGGGGATGTATTCTTCCCTTCTTTATAGCTTTTATTTTACAGAATAAAGATTGCCGATTTTTCTCTACTCTATCTTCAGACTCCTGATAAGTGCTCGAATACGCTCTGATCTATGTTTTCCACGTACAGCATTCACAACCAATACGTGTCTTTTTACAACAACTGTAAATAATTTTCCTTCCACTCTCTGTGTAGCTACAACTAAACGGATCATCCATGAGAAAAATTTATTTCCGAAAATTACTAATTTCTGGAAAACAATACCATGCAGCGTATTCTCAGCTGACTACAATGTGGTCGTTTGCAAGTCCAATGAGAACAAATTCTTGTTGAGACGTCTTCTGAAATAATCACATGCTGTCCAGTATCAAAAAGCGTTACCAATTCTAACGGTGTTGTATCAACGTCCACCTGACAAACTTATTACTTCTTATCATTAGATGGCGATTGTGCTATGATAAACGGTGACTCGTAAATACATTAAAATAACATGTGTATTATATAAAGAGTAAAATTCAAACGAATATATCCGAACATAATTATCTCAGCATTCACTGTGGAAAGTGAACTTTAAAAAAATTCTCCTCTTATTTCATGAGAAACAGATGCATCCCTATGACTTACTGATACAGCATCAAATACGAGTATTTATTTAGTTGGCACGTTGGTCACTGGAAGATTACGGAGTTAAACGACGATGAGCTTGGCGATTACTGAATGAGTGATTATCTTAAGACAGGTGTTACGAAATTTCGTTAAGAAAAAATCTGCTAATTAATTGTATACTTAAACATATATTGTTTCGGGATAAAATTACCCGAACACAGTTGACATGTCGTAAAATGAATAACGATAGCAACAGGAAATCGCTTGAATCACCGTATGTTTAAGTCGCATACAGAATGAAATAACAATTTTGTTAATTTGTAAAGTTATTTTAACGACTATCTAAAGAGTTACTCTTTTGGCTTGTTGGCTAAAAGTGCAGTGTAGTATCTATTTAGATATTACACTTCATTTTTGTGTCCCGGTTAGAGACCACAAATCCGTTTAGACCGACGCAATTTTATTGTTCTTCCAGTTTAGTGAAGCTCGATGTTATCCACATTACAAACCATCATTGTTTAAACATTTTCTCGTGGGGGAGCAATGGCATGTGGGTTATCTAAATATTCACATAGCGAAAATTGAACATTTCAATGGTAGATACGAAACCCGTACCTGCATAAGATATGAAAAAGTATTGCTCAAACAGATGAAACGCATTTACAAAAATCCAATGTAATAATATTAAGCGCTTAAAGTGTGTAGCAACGAAATAAAATAAAAATGTAAGGAAATATATGAGTATTGCCAACTATTTGCACCATATAGTCTGTTTTATTCGTCAATTTTTATGTTATCCGTTCAACACTGTTTGATTGTTCAGTCGTCGTTTTGCCGTTTGAGTCAACATCATATCATATAGAACTACTGGAAAGACTAGTGCCCCGACGTAACCTGGGAAAGATCTAAATTAAATTTTAAAAATAAAAGTATTAGCGTAATAATTCGTTAAAAAAGTTCAGAAGAACCCTATAAGTAGTGTGGGTGATTAAAACCAGATGCATGCATGTTTTTAATAAAAAAGATTGATTTCTCTATGTTTCAGGGGCTTTTCCCCTACAATTGCTGTAGTTAATCATTCGTATTGAGGAAAACCACTCCCCCTACCCCAAAGTAAATATTATCTAGGAATATGCGTGAAGCTTTCCAAGATCAGTGAACTTGACTTTTCAATGAAAAGGTAGTCTAATTGATGTACGTTTTATACCATCCATAACGACGCTGTGAAAATTAGTGTCTGACCCAAATTAACCCCGTGACCCAAACAACTCTTGTATTCTCTAATAATATGTAGTTAGCAAATGAATATTTCTCATTGCCCATTAAAAAAGATGTAGAAATATTTGGGGGGTGATGTGAAGTTTGATATATATAAAAACATAAAAACAGGTTTTCTTGTGTGAATATCTGATTAAAAGAAAAAAAAGAAAATGTTGAGCTTCCGTATCAAAAAGGTATTTTAAGATTTATTTTTAAGTTGAAGAATGAAACATGTATTTTTAAAAAATATGACTATGATTATTATTATATTATGTATATATGTAATATTCAATAATTTGGAAGCGGAAGTTAACCTCGTACGACAATAAACCCTGAGTTCTGTAATAATGTTGAATAGGCCATTGGTAATTTCGTATGTGCTAAGAAATGGTAAGGTAGAAATCGTTTTTAAGTCTGTATTTTTATGTTCAAGCGAACATTTCTATAAAATGAGTGCAGGAAATTTAGAAGGAAATGTTTATGTAAGAAAATTTTATGGCGATGTTGACGAATGAGACATGCATTAGTTGGTTTAAATACAAACATTAAAAGATTACTATCATTCTTATTATGTAATGTTTCTTTTTAATGTGATATACTTAAGAAGTGTACTTATTACGCGTGGAAGTGTGTTTGTGTTATTTTTTAATGCAGTGCTTGATGTGTGTGTTTAAATGCAATCCGTTATTCCATAACGTATAGATGTTATCTGTTCGGAATAGCGGCATGATATTCCCGTAATCTGTAGATTTTCTTGGTCGAGTTTTAAAATTATTGCATAAGCAAGAAATGTTATTTAATGAAATCTATTTTTAATGTTGACAGATAAAACATGTACTTGTTTATTTAAATGAAAATATTACTAATGTATTTTTTTGAAATTTTTAATGTGATGAAATTAAAAAGTGTACTTACTACACGTGTTTGTTTTAACGTAATCCGTTATTGCATAACGAATAGATGCTATGTGTTCTGAATAGCCGAATTAATTCCAGTAATTGGCGGTGTTTTTGTTTAATTGTTCCGAATAAAATAAAAGTCTGACGTTGTTTTAAGTGGCGGTTAGCGTAGATAATTGAGTAAATATAGTGGCAATTCTATGTGGATCTTGTATTTGAGAGAGTAAGTGATCTAGGAATAAACATAGTAATTATTATATGTTGACGAAATTATGCGAAAGTTGCTGCAAATACGCTTGAGTTAATACGAGTATGGCAATGGGTAGTTTAGTAGTCTATGATGTATGTGGTTATTTTCTAACTCTCGGCAAAGGCACAGGGGACAACTCAGTCTACTTTATATATATATAGAGAGAGAGAGTAAGAGAGAGAGAGCGAAAGAAAGAGAGATAGAGTGAGAGATTATACGAATAAAGGTATCTCGACTGTGTCTAAACGCGTATTATTTCATTCATTGTTGTCTACTCTAAACCAATTTCCGACCACAAATATAGTTATTGAATTAATGCATATAAGTAAAACACTTATAATTGTACACCTATTTAATGTGACATCAAATCATTACGCAAAATATAAGTTAGCGGATGTAATGTAATTCAAAGCTATGGTATGCTGACATTTTCTTGATTTCGGTAAGTAGATTGGTGAAATATTTTTTTAAAAAAACATTTGTTTTTTTTGTTTTTTCAGAAATTAATGGTGAATATAAAACGAGATTTTGATAAAAACGATCAGATAATCTAAAAACGAAAAAAAAGGTTTACTTGATGTTTACAAGCATTGGCGTTTCTGCTTTTCTAAACGATCCAGCTGAAAATCGAAAAAATAAGTGAATTTAAAAAATAAAAGTTGAACAATGAAACATTTGTCTTTTTTTTAGTATTTCTTTTGTTCAAACTTGCTGGAGAAAATGCTATTCGAATGTCTAAAAGATCGACTGTAATAAGTAAAGTTATGCTGTCTGTTTTTAGATACGCGGAATGTTGCTGAGTTACACTCATATCCCGTCAACGACGATAATAACTATGTGAAGCATAACCATAAGAAGCATAGTCACACATAAAGATTTGAATCAACATTACACTACGTCTATGTTACACTCTTAATATGTGATACCCCATAAAAAAGCAGTACGGTCTGCTACGTTACACAATAAGCTTACGTAATCGCACAGGTGGCCTTTCAAGAACTTTGTAAGCATCAATGAAAATCATCGAATGTCGTCTTTTTGTTATGCTAACGCTATATAATCAGGTGTTTTTTCGGAACAGACACGGCATTGATTATTTAATAATTACTTTTTCAATTTCAACCAACTGATTTAAACAGATCTGATTAGTTTTCAGTTTAATTTATTTTTCTCGGAGCTACTTTCGTTGCTTTTTGTGTGGTTTAGTTCATACAATAACTAATTTTCACTGGTAGTTGTGTTAGTTGGGAGCATTTGTTAAATGTATACTTGATGAAAACTTAAAATATTTTAATATTATGTTTATGTTTCGGAATTATCATGCTGACTTAGTATTAATAATAACAGAATGGTATATGTATTTAAATTGTCACATTATTTATAAATGGAATAAAATAATGTTTTTCTAATATTATTATTTATGTTTTATGTATACTGTAGTGGTCAATACAGATTGTCGTCATTGTAGAATATTACACGCCTGACGTTACATAAATGTAGTATATGTTTGCTTACTATGCTGATTTAAGCATATTTTATCTTGAAAAAAGTGACGTATTTGTTGGAGTGGGTACATTTATTTGTATATAAAGATTTAGCAGCATCCTGCTTTTGCCAATTCTTTACTCATCATGAACCTTCATATGATGTTTTAGGCTGTCTCTATCTGATTGAATATTACTTGGGAGCTGAATCCTTATCTTTAAATAAACATCCCATTATATAGCAATATGAAGGAGCGATGGGCAACTCGCTACGCCTTTGTGTGTAGCCTCGATGTCATATCCCCTGCTGTAGGATCGATGAAAAAACTAGATTTTCCAAACGAAAAACAAGGCTCTATCTCCGAGAATTGGTCTCAATCAGGACACGAAGTCTGACATTCATATAACATTTTAAGGGAAATACATTCGATAACGGATGCAGCGTTTTAGCTATAAGCCAGTAAGATTATACTCGGGCCATTCGTTTTTAGGCCACCTTTTAAGAACAGTTGGCCATATCAAACATACACCAATGAACATTCTTATTTATTAGTCTTAACCATAGTTACACGAGTTCTGTTTCAAAAGAAAAGTACACAAATTTTCGTAGAAATCTTTGCTTCAGGAATTAGCTATATTCGGACTCATTTTCTCAATAATCATGTTAAAAGTCTACTAAGTATCTTTAGACTTTTGTCCTAAATAATATTATTAACTAAATAATATTATTAACGTTTTGGACACTGTACCATCCTTAATAATAACTTGTATTGTTGTATCACGTTGATATTGTTATCTATTTTATTCATAATTGACGTCGTGTATGACTCCTTAATATTCATACTTGTGTAGTCTACTATTATCGGGCGATGTGCCCTCCGAGGTTGTTCGGGTGTATTCTTAATATTCGGTAATCTTATTTAAAACTAGTTGTTGCTAATTATTAGTGTTCGCTGATGTTCCCTACTAACATAAATCATCAGAGTAACTTAATAATAAAAACGAATCATAGTTAATTTCGATGAAATAATCATTCATTTGATTAAAGTTAGTTTTGAAAATGCTATAATAAATGTCATTTTCTAAACTACATTTCCTGATGTACGCCACTAACACTACAATATAAATATTAGTATTAATGTATAAATATCGTAAGCTGTTGATGGCTGCAGCTTCGTTGATTCTGGATTAACAATGAAGGAAATGTTAAGTAGGTTTCTGAAATTGACGTTATGGCGTGTGCCAATCTTACGTTCGGTACTTCCATTTACTGTTATAATATATCGATCTGTATTCCTTAGGGCTGACAGCTTAAAGACATATAAAGTTTAAATGTGGGATTTACTGAGATAACCAAAGTTATGCAACGTTGAACTTCGCTAGTATCTAGATTGGTGATCATTTTTTACATGGGAAGGTCCCTTAAGTTAGGAAGAGGAAGTGGGTACAAATACACTTTCCTTAATATCATTGGTAAAATACATGAATCCCATTGTTGTTGTTCAAACAGGAATACTGACTCATGCTAGGATAATGAGTATTGATTTACTCCTCTCCAGGAGTTAGGCACAAGGCCAGTTTTTATCTTACTCCCACAAGTAAGATGTGACCTAAGGTCGGGTCGGGAAAGTGGGGTTTAAAAATTGCCTGGGCAGCCCCGTCGGCATTCCCCGGTAGGGGCACCTCAGGCAGTAAGCAATAAACTTACTCGTCCCCAAAGAGGGGAGGCAAAGCCTGGGAGGGTGGACCTCCTAGAACTGCACAGGACAGACCCATAGACAGGCGTAAATCAAGCCCCGA
Organism: Sepiola atlantica; assembly: GCA_963556195.1. Classification (NCBI taxonomy): domain Eukaryota; kingdom Metazoa; phylum Mollusca; class Cephalopoda; order Sepiida; family Sepiolidae; genus Sepiola; species Sepiola atlantica. Next base: position 57,372,152 of record OY744517.1, on the reverse strand, counting down.
AGGCCAAGACAATACCAGTCTATGGGGTGCAGTATCCATCGGAACAGATACTACACTTTGATCTTAGCCAAAAGGCCAAGAAAACAGAATAGGATAATGAGTAGCAGATAAGTAAAACAGATCTAATGAAAACCTTTCTCCCTCTCTCTTTCTCTCTGTCTCTACGTCGCGTTACCTCTTTTTTTATCTTTCTCAGGTTATTCCCCTTTTTTATTCGTCCCTGTAACCAAATTTAGTCAATATCGGGCAAAGAGAAATGCGTTGAGACACGTTTTGATTGTATATTTTGCTCTTAGGACAAAAGTAGATCAACTATATTTATTTTCTTGGCTCAACTCGATTGGTCATTAAGATTATTCTAATATAATCATTCAATCTTCGACTCATAGTTAGATATCTGGTATAGTGAATTGTCCCTGTTGTTCCATGAATGCTTAAAGTCTATTACTCTTATAGCATTACCATATTAGAATGTATATACGTTCTCTTGTAATTTATTGAGTTTGTCAGTTCTGAGAATGCTATTATTGCTTCTTCGTCTTTTTCTGTTTCAGGCTTGTATTTCATCTGCAGTACCTTATTTATCTTTCGTTTCATTATCGAACAGGCATAGTTTCACTACGTAGATCACGAGTAAAACCTTATGTGTTTGTACATTTGATAGAAATAACTTCTGAGAATACGTAGCACACAGCAGATATTTATATGACAATAATATATTCGATGATTACCTAATGAATACACGCATAGTTTTGCGTTATTCGTAAATGCTTATGTAAGATATATCATTCTCTAAATACGGTATTTGTCCCATTCTGTTTAATTTATAAGTGTTTGCCCCTTTTTTATTCAAATAAATCAAGATGAAAATGTTATTTAGGATCACATTGAGATTTCGGAAGTTTTAATGCGAAACTTGATAAAATAGTTAGATACGGCACTATAATAGATGTTTAGACGGCAGTATTAATAAGAAAGCATTAAGGGATATCAAAGTGTAGCCTGATATTTGACCAGATTTATCTAATATACAGGACACTGTCATGCAAATATATTATCATAAATTTTATACGGCATAATCACGTAAACCCACCGGTTATAGTTATATCACCGGACCTGGTCAGTATCAGATCGGTCACTATTTCGAAATACCAAATATTGTATGTGTGATGTACAGAGACACATAAGTGCAACAAATGCAAAAGGTAAGGTCGTCATCCTCGTTAGGTAATATAAAAACCACAAACGGTCTCCAGTCGTATGTGTATCCCAATTAAATGAGTTTACAACGATGTTTCTGCGGTGTATTTTAAGGTAAGTGTCGCCGTTCTCCCTAAATATTCACCTATGTTGTTCTGACAAGGCTGGATCTTGCTTAACAAAGGTGTTCTAACGACTACTGGCGTATTTTAAATGTGATAATACCCTATGTATTTTCTTATCCAGCCTATAATAAACCTGCATATTATTTGAATGTTATCATTCAAATTAAAGTCATTTTGATAAATCCCTCATGACACTAAAGAATATAAAATCAAGATTGTAACGAAATGGTGTTGGTATACAATACATATCGAATAAAGAGCAGAAACATAAGAAAAATTATTTAAACTGTTATGTTTTAACCTGTTGTGTTGTCTTAAAATTCTATAATATAGATTAACATTCGTAAGATAATTATTCTTTATTACACGGTTTTTTTTGTGCATATGTAGTTTTCTCCATTGTCTTTCATGTTTATAAAAATGTGTTCACATTGCACGTTATTCAGATTCTGTTTATCTATTTGACGTGATATTCCTAAATGATATAAATCAAGTTGCGTGTGTTTGTCATGTTGTTTTGCTGTGATGTACATATACAAAATTATTGAACCCAATACGAATAAATACTATGATAGTATTCTTGCTCATTGGCCGCAAGAATCTCTGAAAAATTCGATAACAGTAATTGCGGCTCGTTAATTCAACACTCCTTCCTTAAAACACTATATCAGAATAAGTATACATAGTTTACTGAGTGAATATCTGTAGAATTATAAAGTGCAGGTTATGTTCGGAATCGACTTTCGTTTAATGGAGCCCAAGACATCGCAAGCGATGAATTGAAGGCACACAGCCATGTTATCAATAGCCGATAGCAATATAAAACGTATCCATAAGCCAAATGCGAATTTCAAATGATACTTAAATGTAATTAAAAACCAAATAAGTGACGTTACATAGATAAAGCATTAGGTATAAGATTTTTAACGGGAGAAAATATATATTCAAAATAATGGTCAATATCTAAACTCAAGAGATCCCTGTCTATCAGTTACCATTACATCGATATATATTATACAAAAATGAGGCGGGCCACTCCTGACATTAAACGATATTACATGTGAAGAGTAAAGCAAAAGTAATGAAGCAACAGCAACAACAACAACAACAACAACAACAATAATAATAATAATAAGGCATATTTCAAGGAGATTCCCTATCACCACTACTATTTATCATATCAATGATGCCACTCAACAACATATTCAGAAATCAATAGCATGTGGTTGTTGAGATACCGAAAGGTTATTTCCGGTGGTTATCGAAAAGAGATGGAGAATGCTGGAAATCTGGGGAGGATTGTTGTCATCCAGACTCCAGAAATTCTACCAGTTGTTTTCGGTGAGCAATCACTGACGATGACCTGTGTGACAACTTCTAGTGGGTACAAATAATAACAACAAGAATGTTTATGGTAATAGCTTGGAATTACTGGAAAACTGGGGAGACAGGTTTCACTTAGACTCCAGGGAACACCACCGGTTGTTGTCAATTAGTAATCACTGATGATGACCGGTGGTAGAACCGTGAGTGAGTAAATACTAATTAGTATAATAAGTAATGATAATAATAATAATAATAATAATAATAATAATAATAATAATAATAATAATAATAATAATAATAATAATAATAATAATAATAATAATAATAATAATAATAACGTGATAACTATGAATTTCTATTGCGACGACGATTAATAAATAAAAGTCTACTATGTTCTTATAGATACAGGATTTGAAAGCAAATGAGTTCAAGGGTTACTCGCTGTTATACAGTTTGATATTTATGAATATTGGTACATTAATTTTTAAAAAACATGTAGCACTGTTATCATGAAAATACATGTGTACAGTGTTTTGTAAATACAGTCAGATTTTCGGATAGCTACAACAGAAGAACCAACGATATCGAATAGCCAGCGTACACTGCAGCCAACTGTACATGAATAAATAATTGTGAGAGCAGCATAATGTTGATGCATAACAGAAAGAACAGTTATTAACGTAATTTGTTGCTTTTTAATGTTTTGGGCCTTCTTTTGTGATCGATCGTGTAGAAGTAAATACTTATCAAAACGACAGAAACGGCCGAAGAAACCAAGTAATGCAGATTTTAGATTCTACGTAACGTTGCCAATTGAGCAGTTATAACCAGAAGGATTCAGCTAAGATTATAATGTTGTGACACATTGTAATTAGAAGTAACGTCACGCACAAATACTTAAAATAATTTCACATACGTGGTTTCTAAATATAGGAACCACGATTTAATATCGATACGATCGTCATTTTATATATATATATATATATATATATATATATATATATATATATATATATATATATATATATATATATATAACGTGGTACTGACTGGGTGTGTACATTGCAGGTTCTTACTATTGTTAGCCGGATATTAAAGTCGAATGCCAGTATAATTAGTATTCTTTCGTAACTCTACGCAGCATGTTTATTAACTAATAATTAACTAATAATTATGTCGTATATATTTCTTGCATTATTCATATAATGTATCTTAATTTTATATCATAATTAATACTAATTGTTCAACATTGAAGTTCTTCCTTGATTACAGCATTATGTCCCTGTAACTTTGCACAACTTTCTTTCCTATTAGAGATTAGACTCTTAATGTATATCCAGTACGACTACAGCTACCATATTGATGAGGTTAATGGTGTGGTAACATTTTACATAAGGCAAGACGACCTGTAATGAAAATCGGATTTCGAGATTCCCACTGTAACTTGATTGAGGGCAAGAAAGTTCCGAATTACTGGCATAAACTCAATTATTTGATCGAAGAATCAAAATCTTAATTGATATTTACATGGTTTAGCATTGCCTGGAAATAAGCCAAAACAGTGATGCACTAAGGGATAATGAATCACGGTATAATACCAAGTCGGTATACGGAATGAATCTTGGTAGTTCTGACTTTTATCAATAAGTTTGACTAACATTTGGTTAGTACGCTACATGTCTACAATTCTATTACATCTAATGTTTATTCAAATTCGTACATGTTTGCAAGACGGACTTCCAGTAAGGTTATTGATTTCATTGTTTAATATTATTTACTGGTTAGTTTTAAATATATTTATAACAAAACTATTCTCCGGCATTCTGTATATTAATATTTTTTACAAGATAAATGTTCTGTAAATGCTTATTAAAAGTATAGGAAGAAAGATAGTTCTATAAACGTAAATATATTAATATCGAAAGAAGGATATATATAAACGTCTATTATAATATATTTTTAAAAAGATATCAATAAATACAGTTTCTTTTATTTCTAAACTTTTAGATTTTGTTGCATATATAGCAAGAAAGGCAATTATCGAATGAAAAACAATCCATATAAAAATATATTGTGTTTTAGTTACAACAAATAACAGATTGTAAAATTAACCAAACTAAAATGTTCAGTGTGCTATATTTTTACACTTGTGTTGCTAGTTAGAAACCTATTTTTTAAGATTGCACAGGCGTATAATTTCTACCATCTGATTGGCTGAAAAAAGTTGTAGATATTAAGATCTTATCGAATCGAGAGCCGATATTTTTTAACAATAATTGATTACTTCTGTTGTTTATTACAAAGCTATACTATATTCCCTTTTTACAGATTCATTTATAATTCGAAACACATAAATATTCGATTATTAGAAGGAAATTCTATATATCATTTATTTCTTTTTCATATGTCGATTGTTTTTATATAAAATTATATTGTTTACTTTTTTTAATTGATAATATTGAAAAACATTGACTTTTATTTTGTATAGGTAGGTTGACGCTATTTAAAATTGGCGTTTTTGATATTTCTGTATTTTTGTCTATATTTTATCAGGTAGAAAATGTCTTGAAATCTGAATATCTTATTGTGGCTACTGGTAAAGTTGGCGAGATTTATTATTGAAATAGTGTGATCGTGATCTACCCTATTTCGTGAATAGATGGACTATACTAGACACTAATAGCTTATGACGAACTCCTGAAGCTATCTCGGTGCAGTTGTTCTGTAACATACTATTATGTTCTTCTATAAATACACAATGTTAAATATACCATGGTGTTGTCATATTTATTATCGGCCAGTCATAGTTAAAAATACTGGCGACGATAACTCAAACTTATTCGAAGACAGCACAAACCGAACTTATTTTTCACACATGGCAACTAGAACGTTTGTTGTATACAAGATAACAATTATCACAACTTGCAATGTTGGATTTTCGAAAATAGTCTCATGTGGTGTCCCCAAAAAGAATTTCATTTACAAAAGTAACAGCGAGAAGTTTAAAGCCGTACTCGATTCTTAAAACAAAAGTTCTGCCAAATCTGCGGAAAAAACGTACCAACATATGAAAATAAGATTGAAAAAAGTGCTCGTTCTTGAGTACGGCGGAATATATGTTATGTCAAGGTTTTGAAATTTAAATCGTTAGACCACGAATAAAAAAGGTTTATTTTTCAGTGAAAAACGTTACGATTGTGTAAATAATATATACAACAAAAGTCGGAGTTATACATAAAGTGACGACAAATGGATCAATTGAGAAGGCTTATGTTGGAAAGTAAGTACCAACAAAACAACTTCGACTAGAAAAAACATCCAGGGAAAAAGAAGACATTTTTTTAAACACTATTGGAGCAAATGAAGATATTTGAGGAAATATTTATTTATACGAAACAAGAACAGAATAAATTATACACGAATAGAGTTCATTTTCACGAAATGCTATATGTAATAATTTTAATTAGTACCTGCAAACGAAATTAGGTTTGCTGCATATGTCAGCCGATACGACGACCGTTATAATACGGTCTGCGCAAATTTTACAGATTTTAAAAAGGTTCCTTGCCACAAAAAACAACCATACAATTGTTAAATTTGAGCAATTATTAACTAAACTGTTTAGCAATAAAACATCTATTTTTCTATATCAGATAGAAAATGTATGAGTCTCACAAAGAAACGAAGATGAAGACTACACTAGTTTCCTGAGCATGGTTAACAAAAGCTGCGATGATTTCAAAATGCCAGAGTTTGGCGCTAACAATAGTCTAATCTTTGCACATCATTCAGTATCAAATACGGATGCTGAAATCAGGAAAATAGCTATTAGTACACTAGAAAAGTAACCTGATTTAACGCTTCAGTATATTAGAAAGTATTGCCAACGTTTTATTATATTCGCCAACATTTAAGAGGTATTGAGCAAAGTAAAGCGTAACGCATTAGAAAAATGTATAATAAAAAAGAAAAGTAATTGACCAACTATATTTGATCAACAAAATAAAAAATAATTTGCCTTCTAACCCGTATTTCCTTTGTAGGGAACATGAACATGAAGAGGGCTTACTTGCGAAACGTCCTCGGGTTTGCTTGTCCTGTGCGCTGCGAGTGAAAGAAAGAAAGAAGGAAAGAAATCCAACATGGCGTCCCTGAATGTTTATTACATACAGTTCACGCAAAATATCGCAAAGTCTCGCTGCACGTATGGAAATTAGGTGTGACTGGATATTATAAAAAGCGAGTCTCGTACCGTCTCAGGAGAAACGGAGTGTGCGAAGCGAGTGCACGTGTCGAGCAGTAAGAGCTGCTTTGGAGGTTAACAGTGACTTGCGACCTTCGTTATTATTTCAAGCTATCTCGGCGATGGACAAGTTCGACTTGAGGTTAATACCCGAGTTCGACGGCTCCCCCTCCGGACCCTCTGTAGTCGAGTGGTGGGAGAAAGCCGAGCGCGTCTGCAGACTTTGCAATATAAAGGATCCTGCACTGGTCATCCCGCTGAGGCTGACCAAAGGAGCATATTCGGTGTATCAGCAGCTCGGAGACGAACCAGGCCTGGAGGAAATTAGGCAGGCGCTATACGCAGCCTTTGCTGTGGACCCTTTCGTCGCCTGGAGGCAGTTCACCGAACGGCGGCTTGGGCTAGATGAGACTGTGGACGTCTACCTGGCCGATTTGAGGAGGCTAGCCGCGCCGTTTGGTGGAACAAGCGAGCGAATACTGGGATGCGCTTTTCTGACTGGACTCCCAGACGGCGCCAGCAGACTGCTGCGAGCATCGTCCAGACTCAGTGAGATTGGGCTTGACGAGTTGTTGGCCAGAGCCCGAAACATTTTGAAAGAGGACACAGAGCCGGTTTCGGCAGCTGCCAAAGCGTCTTCACCACCAACAGAAGACGTGAGATGCTACAAATGTGGCGGGCCGAATCATTTTTCAAAAGACTGCTGTAGCCGAAGCGGTGCAAAGGACGCGCCCGATCGAGGAACGTTAAAACGCGTGCGTTGTTACCGGTGCAACAAGCTGGGTCACGTGGAAAGAGGTTGTCCGGGAAACGGGCAAGGGAAGTAAGCTATAGCGCCAGTCTTCTCCCCAGATCGTCGCCAAATAAGGCGCTACCCACAGTGAGCGTGCGCGTAAACGGGCGTGAGCGCTTCGCGCTCGTAGACACCGGGTGCACGCAGACCCTCGTGCGCAAAGCATGCTGTGACGCATGGGATAAGGAAAGGATCCCGGTATTGACGGTTGGCGGTGGCTCGATTGCCTCTTGTGGCGTTAGCATCATTCGCGCAGGTGTCGGCGATGGGCCTACAGTAACCGCACGAGCCTTGGTTATAAACGGTGACCTGCTCGGTTACGACCTACTCCTGGGAATGGACGTCATCAAGGAATTGGGAGGTGTACGCATTGATGGTGAGGGTAGGGCACATTTTGCAAAAGCGGGCCTTGCTCTGAGTGCAGCTATGAAGCTGGAACAGCCTGATTTTTGTGCGGAATTCGACCAGCGCACAAAATCCTGGACAGCCTCCTGGAAGTGGTCGGAGGAGCAGCCACCCGAGAAATTATGCAATAAGGTGCCAGAATACAAAATTCCCCCCGGAGCTCGTGCAGAATACGACAAGGAACTACAAACTTGGATTAGTAATGGATGGCTAGTTCCGTATTCAGAGAAGGAATTGGGTCCTCCAAAGTGCCTGATCCCGTTAATGGCGGTTATCCAACAGAATAAGCAGAAGGTGAGGCCGGTGCTCGACTATCGAGAATTGAATGAGCACGTGGACCCTTTTACAGCTCGCGCGGACGTATGCACTGAAAAGTTGAGGGAATGGCGGCAAGTGGGATCTAATGTATCTGTACTGGATCTTCACAAAGCATACCTTCAAGTGCGTGTACACAAATCACTATGGCCCTATCAAACGGTGCTCATCAAGGGGAAAAGGTATTGCCTAACCCGCATGGGATTTGGACTTAATGTTGCGCCATCAATTATGCAAATGATTGTTGACACCATTCTGACTAAAGATGAGCGCATTCAGCGGGCAACGTCTGCATATATTGATGACGTGTACGTGGACGAGGAAATTGTATCTGCGGCGCGCGTGAGGGAGCATCTCTACAACTTTGGCCTTCTCAGCAAGGAACCGGAAAGGCTACGAGATGGCGCACGGGTACTTGGTTTGCAGGTCTGGGAGGAAGATGACGTTCTGTATTGGAAACGAGGAAATGAAACCCCGGACATGCCTTGTATTGTTACACGACGAAACGTGTTTTCCTTGTGCGGAAAGTTAGTTGGACACCTTCCTGTCGGCGGCTGGCTTCGTGTTGCGGTGGCATTTATTAAGCGAAGAGCCTCCGACGTCACCACTGGATGGGATGACGAAACTCATGACGTCCCTCTCAATACAATGCTCAAAGAAGTCCTCACCAGGGTGCACAAGGAAGACCCAACGCGAGGCAGATGGTGCGTCGACAGCCAGAACCTTAGTGTGTGGGTTGATGCAAGCTCTCTCGCCATTGGTGTATCGGTGGTCCATGATGGAATGGTGGTGGAAGACGTTTGCTGGTTACGCCCAGAAAAGGACTCCCAGCACATAAACCTGGCAGAACTTGATGCGGTTATCAAGGGGATAAACTTGGTAATCCTTTGGAAGACGACCACCCTGCGACTATTCACGGATTCTGCTTGCGTCCATAAGTGAATTTCAGATACTCTTACCGGGAGGGCCAGAATACGAACCAAAGCCACGAGCGAGATGCTCATCCGACGGCGGCTCGACACGATCATGAAGCTGGTGAACGAATATGCGCTGTCAATAGAGGTGTTCCTGGTCAAATCCAGCCTGAACAAAGCAGATTGTTTGACGAGAGTACCTCAAAGATGGCTTGATGCCATAAGAAAGACTACTGAACCCATGCAGCCCGCCTGCGCCGCTTCCATGAGCCCCGTTCGATCTAATACCATCAAAGAAGTCCACCAACAAACCGGGCAACCTGGGGTCAAGCGGACCCTATATTTCGCTAAGTTGTTTGAACCAGGAGTACAAAAGGCAGACGTCAGGAAAGTGGTCAAAGATTGTATAGCATGCCAATCCATTGATCCAGCACCCGTTCGCTGGGAGAAAGGAAAGCTGGTAGTGGAAAGCCATTGGAACCGGCTGGCGATGGATATTACTCACCACAACGGTGAGGATTTCTTGACTCTCATTGATTGCGGTCCATCCAGGTTTGCGATATGGCGCATGCTGCGCCGGCAGGATGCAGCCAGCATCATCCGTCAGTTAAACAATATTTTTCTTGAACGTGGCCCCCCAACGGAGATATTAACCGACAATGGCGCTGCATTCACTAGTGAGCAGTTCAGAAAGTTTGCTGATGGCTGGGGAGTACACCTGAGGTTTCGATGCGCCCACGTACCGAGTGGAAATGGGGTCATCGAGCGGAATCACAGAACCGTCAAAACCATTGCGGCCAGGACGGGCTGCACGGTATTTGAGGCAGTCTACCTGTATAACGTAACCCCAAAGGATAATGTTTCACCCTCTACAGCGCCGGCTGACACCTTGCACAGGTATCACGTCAGGGTGAAAGGCATAGAGACTAACCCGCTGCCCGAACTGGAAGTAACCAAAGAGAAACTGAAAAAAGGGGATGTCGTCTGGATTTAGAACCCGCGCGACAAGTGTACGACGAAATACGGAGTTGGACGCGTCACCGAGGTAATCAGCCCACAGGCGGTGCGAGTCGACGGTATGCCCCGTCACATTAGGGACCTACGGTTAGCAACGCAATCATCACTGAACGACAAGAGCGAGTCGGAGTCAGAGAGCAGTGAGGCATCGCTCTGGCTTGCAGCAGCCCCATCGGACAGTGACTCGGATATCAGCAGTATCCCAGCGGACGCGATGTTTCTCGACCCTCAGACCGCGGACGAGAGCACAAGCGAAGATGAGGCTTGCGTTGTCCCCCTCCGAAGAAGCAACCGGCGAAGGCGATCTAGGCCTCCCTGCCATCTCTGTGATCATGAGATCAGGGGAGAGTGTAGGGAACATGAACATGAAGAGGGCTTACTTGCGAAACGTCCTCGGGTTTGCTTGTCCTGTGCGCTGCGAGTGAAAGAAAGAAAGAAGGAAAGAAATCCAACATGGCGTCCCTGAATGTTTATTACATACAGTTCACGCAAAATCTCGCAAAGTCTCGCTGCACGTATGGAAATTAGGTGTGACTGGATATTATAAAAAGCGAGTCTCGTACCGTCTCAGGAGAAACGGAGTGTGCGAAGCGAGTGCACGTGTCGAGCAGTAAGAGCTGCTTTGGAGGTTAACAGTGACTTGCGACCTTCGTTATTATTTCATCCTTTGCGGGAGATTGTACTGGTGCAACGATAGTGCATATAAAATGAAAACAGTGTTTTAAGTGTAGTCGCATGGGACAGAAAAGTATACATGACAGAGTTAAACATTTTATAAAAGGTGTATTAAAGTTTCTAAAAATGGCAAAGTTTAAATATCAGGAAGTTTGTGAAAGCAAAAATATTAGATAAAAATACGAGGTTACAATTTAATTATTGTTCAGGTCTGTCAATTATAATAGTCCAACCGTAGTAAATAAATTAGAAAACCGACTGTGGTGAGACCGAAATAAACTAGCTCATAGCATAACTTGTGAACGAATACAATTTGAAGGCGGGTCTAATACTAACATTACATTACGAGTAAAGACTTTAAAATTAAACTTGAGCATTGGAAATATATTTGGAAGAGACTGGATGGAGAAATTTCAATTATGGAATATATCCATAAACTCTATCTGTCAAAATATTGAAAATTTAAATGCCGCGAAGCTGAGAGACTAAATAATAAATTGAAAGAAAACTCTTCAAAAGAATTTTCTGGTGAACTGGAAAGAGATAAAAAATTACTACCAAGTTTGCTAAATATGCAAACAGTTCCATTCGCACTCTTAAATCGGATTGACGAGAAATTAAAGAGCATTACTGAAAGTAAATTACAGCTTGTGGGCTTCGCCTAGAGTCTTTCGAAACAAAGTAAAGAGATCAGCGTGTGTGCAGTTTTCTCGAAGGGATTAAACAATGCACTAAATGATGCCAACTATTCGCAGAAGTGATATTATCAACTCAACAGAAGAGGATTTTTTAAAAAGTTTGATTCAAGTAATGTTTTCTACAAATACATTTGGACGAGAATAGCTCACAACTAATTTATATAAATAGATATAGATGGTTGTAAACATTCGAACGATTATATTTGTGATTAAGGTTGCACTAGAAATTGTTTAACAAGTGATGGACACATTGCTTAGCGGACTGAAATTTGCGACGGAGTAGCTTGATGGCATTTTAGTGGTCAGTAAAAGCACCGAGCAACGCAAATCACATGTACATGATATATTTAAAAGGGTTAAGAACTATAGATTTAAATTGAAGGAGGTCGAATGCAATATCTTTCATCGAAAAATATAAAATATATATTTTCAAATAATAGATGGTAGAAGAGCAAACCGATCGCGAGCGAGTGTGATAACAACAATGCCGGCTTCGAAAATTGTATCGCCCCTTAAAAGGTTTTAGCGTTTAAAAATGAGTACATTGTGTTTATCAAAACAGGAATAATTTGAGAGTGGCTCGTATTGAGTTATTAAGAAAGAATAAGATGGGGCCTGGACGACAGAATTCCAAGAGGCATTTGAAAACATAAAATATATCCTCACATCAGAATTATTTTTGAGACACTACAATCCAGATCTCAAAATCTTTGTAGCGTCTGGTGCTAGCTCGTACACCATATTACACAGAATGGAAGATGGATCACTAAAACCTATCGCCACACATCTCGTACGTTACTACATGCAGGAAAACGTTACTTACAAATCGAGAACAAAGGATTTCATCGATTTTTCACAGAAGATATTTGTGTTGCAAATCAACATGAGCCACTTCTGACGATGTTGGGGTGAAAAGGTGATTACTAACGAATACTGCAAACAGACTTAAAACATGGGGTACTATTATATTCAATTACAATGATAACATGGATTATAGTTTATCGTAACAAATTTGTCAAGCTGACGGAGTATTTAGTATTGATGTGATTGTGACGTATATTTTACTCTTTTATGTTCAAAACTAGTCATCGCTGTTTAATTCAAATTGTTTATTCCAGAGACGCGCTTATTTAAAAGATTGAGAATATTCATTTTCTGATTTTTAAACTAAACTTACTAATTTGATGTATGAGTGATGGCATGCACACAGAAATATTTTCAGTTGTCGGAAACTATCTAGATCTTAAGTCGACGAGTCATCATTTTGTAGATGTGAAGGCAATTATAATGGGGAAAAACGATGCATTTAGTTTTATTTGTAAAATTTACCAAAATAAAAGAAGTCAGAGTATGCTTCTTTTTCTCGTTGATGGTTGGTCGCCCTCGTGTGTGAGTTAAATAGTAATCGAAACTTTTTGTTTTCAGTTTCAGAACTATAGACCAATCTGGAAGCTGATGCATTAAGTTTAAACATGAAAACGATGGGATCGTATCATTAGGCGTAAACTATGACAACCTTTCTTTTATAAGTATTTTTCCCGCTTTTTACTGGCTGAAAAATGGTTATTTTACGTTCTTATACAATCAGGATTCGATATTTTAAATATTTGCTTCGTGCTATTCTTTATTGACAAGTTCTACAAATAGAACCTTCTAGTTATCTCAGTTGATGCCACATAACATAAACACCGCGAATATTCACAATGTAATAATAATCACGTCATCAACAATTTTTCCGTTTCTGTGTTTTTTTTTGTTATAAAAAAAACCGATCAATCACGTTGATCTTCCTCTATTTAGAAGTAGTTTATTATATTTAATTTTTGATTTATGTTTTTCTTTTCGTTCATTTTTCACATCTTTTTTATTCATATTTCATTGATGTTTTTATGATATGGTTTCATTCACTTTCCTTCTTTTTTTGAAGTTCATTTTTTTCGTTAATATTTCAATTATTATTTTATTTACTTTTTATTATGATACATTATTATTCTTAGTTAGTAAGTGGTATATGTTAAATCAAATAATTCTCATATTCTAGATAGAGAAGGTGGTTGTAATTATATAGTGTTACACTTAGTAAGAGATATATACTAAATAGGAAAGGCTCAATACAAGATAAAGCAGGTGTGTGTAAGAATGCTTTAGTTCTATATGATAAAGTAGATCCTCAGCGTCGCCTAAGAATATACTAGAAAATAAAAGTGCCATTATTTTATAAAAGAGGGGCTATGAAGTGTACGTGTCGGTTATTAAATTGATGCTGAGTGGTTGTAAATGTAAATATATGATGGTGAGTTAATAAACAAACATATGAGAAAGAATTTTAATGAGAAAACTTAGTATGGTCAAGAATTAATTATTTACATATTACGATTGAAAACAGATAGTTTACTACGTAATTGAACATTGATGATGCAGCTTGATACAACAACGTTTTTCTAAAATGTCCATCTCTTGTGAAAAACCTATGGGAAGTTATTATGCAAGGGAATATACTCTGACACGTTATCTCACTGTAATATGTATATTTTGAATGTTTCGTTATATTTACTATGTAGAATGCTTCTACCTAACAGGGTAGAAGATAAACTACGCAGCATTACAAAAAATATATTAACAAAAATATAGATTTCATTATATTTCTAACAGTGGAGGGAGCAGAAACTTGGTGTTATGCGGGAGAAATTACTTTCAAATTGACAGCTCCGATAAATTATTACAAAATTATTATTATTATTATTATTATTATTATTATTATTATTATTATTATTATTATTATTATTATTATTAGGGAGGGCTGTGGACGAGTGGTTATAGAACTTGTCTTTGGGCTGGACGAATTTTCGGGTCTTAAAACTCCCTCCCAGCAGTAAATGGGTACCTGACTAAAACTCAGGGAATGTTCAAGGCAGCGGAAGGAGAGGGATTGGCTCCGCCTTCCATATGCTGTGCCCTAGACACGGTGATTCTTAACAGCCATGGGCAGTGTGCGATATCGGCAACGACACTCGGTCGCGTCCAGGCTATGCGACCTTTACCTTTACATTATTATTATTATTATTATTATTATTATTATTATTATTATTATTATTATTATTATTATTATTATTATTATTATTATTATTATTATTATTAGGGAGGGCCTGTGGACGAGTGGTTATAGAACTTGTCTTTGGTCTGGACGAATTTTCGGGTCTTAAAACTCCCTCCCAGCAGTAAATGGGTACCTGACTAAAACTCAGGGAATGTTCAAGGCAGCGGAAGGAGAGGGATTGGCTCCGCCTTCCATATGCTGTGCCCTAGACACGGTGATTCTTAACAGCCATGGGCAGTGTGCGATATCGGCAACGACACTCGGTCGCGTCCAGGCTATGCGACCTTTACCTTTACATTATTATTATTATTATTATTATTATTATTATTATAAGTATCATTATGTACTAACTAACAGTTCTCACACAGGTCAACAGTGATTTTCTCACCGAAAAACGGTGGTATTCCCTGGAGTCTGAGTGACAAGTCTCCCCAGATTTCCAGTAAACTTGCAGTATCACAACACCCTTTTACTCATGATTTATCCCTGGTACGGGCCATTACTTTTCTCTGGGATTTAGGTGGTAATTTGCTTACCTACGGTTACTCTCTACATTTCCAGTAGATGTCTGGTTTGTGCTGTCTCTCCTCGGTCTTCTCATCCTCCTTGACCATATGCATATATTATTAACCTAAATTACGAGGTTATAAAAGATTATTCAATAGAAATACATAAAAATTAAATTATAGTTGCACAGACAAGCTTAGGAGAATCATTAAAAACACAACAACAAAATACTTAAAAGAAATGACACAAATAATAGTATTAGCAATAATGGAACCACTAATAGCTTTAATTGTAAAAGACAGGATGAATCTCCCCTACAAAAACGAATAGTTAATACCTCAGTAATATATTGCGCAATAATATACACTGCAGAACATCCAGAAGAAAATAAGTAGGATTTTTAAAGATAGGGTTTACGTACACAGATTATCATTCAGTCACGAAGAATACGGTGACACTTCGTTGTACTGATATTTCGGGAACTTAATTGAGGATGAAAAAAAGCAATACTTAGATGGAATAGTATCCGTAGTGTAATGACTTGTAACAGGCATAATTCTGTTTTTAACCTTGGTTTCCTCATTTCATTCGAGAATCAGGAATTTAAATGAAGAGAAAAATCAATATGTGAAATTAGTGCTATCAACACGACTGCATTCGAACTTGGAATATCTAGATCCTCAGTTCGCCTCGTTATCTATTTCACCCACATCACCTTCACTTAAGTTCGTACCATTGAAAATGTGCATGTTACTTGTATATCAGTGAAGGAGGAAGAAAGTAATATTTTCAAAATACTTTGCGTGTGTAGTTATAGGACTGGTGGTTTAAATATAACACTTTTTCAATTAATACTGTTTTGGAAAATTCGTATTGAACGGTAAATTTTCACGGATCCTGTTCGTCAGTATTAATGCTTTTATGATTTGTGTAACATTGATCTGTAACTTCGATAAAAAAAATCGATGTTCATCATATATTAAGCTGTAGACGAACGAAGTAGAAGGTCAACTAATAAACTATGTCTGCATACTGTATATACACAGACACAACATAAGTAAATATACAGTCTAGTATTATTTGCATCACTTATTATATGGATCACTTAACTCACGCTGTATTTTGTGCCTTGGTGATAATCTGGAAATTATATGGTTGTAAGACATGGAAAGGGTACTTAACGTTAAACAAGAAACGGCTCTGAATTGCAGACATTTGAAGGAGCATACACTGAGCGGATTTTTAATTACAAACATTGCTGTCTACTAATAGCTGAAAGTATGCTGCCCCCAAAAATACTATCATACTACCACTACGTTTGTATTTTTATTTTTATTTTGTTTTTTATGTAATTCTATGTTACTATTTCGCACCTGTATGTAGGTTTTGATTTTTATCAATTTTCTCTTTATATATCTTTTATTTGTCTTTGTTTCCTATGTTATACTAAATATTTGTGTTTATATTGAACCTGTATTTTAGTTAATTTAATGCTAGTTTATGTTTATCAACCCTTAGTTTAAACATTATATAGTACGCTCATATGTAGGGTTTTAACATATTTTGTTTGGCTGCCTTGGTAATATTTGATTTGTGTTTGCTATTGAATTAGGATTATTGGATCAGACGGGTTATGTAGGATACTGAAGCAGGGAAAGTTATCATTTGTGTGTATATGTTGTATGATATATGCATGAGATTATCAATATCACAGTACAAAGGAGGTATAAAAGTACAATTACATGTGTGAGCGTGTATGTAAATAAATTTACAGGATGAATATCAATAGAGGTAGTTCTTAATTCATAGCCCTTGTATTTCGTAACAACGCTGTGTATTGCGTAAGAACGGCATGTGTACGTAAGAATGTTAAGTAGATATATACTATTGCGGGAGAAGGTAGATAACAGTTTTTTTTATGGGTGTATAGTGCATTCATAGTATGTATGTAGATATGTATACATATGTATGTATAAGAATATCGAAAACTTAGATATAAATTCTTTTTTCGATGGAAATATGTAGATATTGCCCAGTATATATCTATATCTATCTATCTATCTATATATATATATATATACATATATATATATATATATATTGTGGAAATAGGCGTGTATAAAATATACGCTATAATGCTGTCTGTCTATATAGTATAAATGTGGATAATATCCGTGTGTATTTTATGTGGCTGTAATTAGTGTACTTACGGTGATAGGTGTGGGTAGATGTATATATATATATATATATATATATATATATATATATATATATATATGGGCCTGCGTATATATCTATGTATGTATTTATATATGTGTATATATAAGTATATGTGGTCGCACGTATGTGTAAATATGTGTGTATATTGATATATGTGTGTATATATATATATATATGTGTGTGTGTGTGTATATATATGTGTGTGTATATTTGAGCATATGAATAAAGTTTATGTATAGGTCAGTTTGGGAAATACTTATCCGCGTACCGTTTATATATTTTACCTCGCACAAATGATTATTCTGAAGCGACGTTTAAGATAATTACATGTGGGTAATAAACTGTATAAAAATATTTGAAAGCGATCAAAAGTACTCAATAAACTTAAATGATAAAAAGTGATAGGAAGGATGCAGCGAGAATGTATAATTGGATATGTATCTTGCCCGGTTAATGATACAACCATCCCTTTTTTATCCCGTTAATACACATAATAAATAAGTTTGTTGTTCTTATGTAAATTTTTGTAAACGTCTGAAAAAGTTAACTTTCGAAAAAGAGGGCATTTAAAACATGTATGTACATGTGTAACCAAAATTGTGTGTATGAATAAAAAGTGTTGCTAAAAATTAGCGGGTTATTTATCATTTGCTTTAAACACTGAAGTTCATTGGATTAAGATTTAGGAGCAAAAATAATGCATGTATTGTATATATATACAGATCTATCGATTTTTTTTGTTTTTATCAATTATTCATATATATATATATATATATATATATATATATATATATATATATATATATATATAAATATATATATATATATATATATTTATAATGGAGGTTATGTATTTGTCTGTCAGTCTGTCTGAAGCCGAAACTCCATCAGAGTAGTATAACTATTTAGTAAATCCGCCAGCTTCATTTTATACTATGAAAAAAAATTATTTAAGCAATTTGGCTCGCTAATAATCTTACTTATAAATTATAATTATTGAATCAAATTGTCTAATTAAAATAATAATTGATTTAAAAATTAATGAGTTACGTAGTTATTTCATCTACGTCCAACTGATTGCGTCCGTATTGATTTGACGGAGGGGGGGTCGTTTCAATGAGCTAACGTTCGCTGTTCAGCGAACGTTAATCCATTGAAACAACCTCCCTCCGTCAAATCAATACGGACGCACGACGCGCACGTAATTTCAAATGTAACCAAAACGCTGGCATTTAACAGTTACTTTACAACGTTCTGAGTTTGTTTATTTTCTTAATCTTATTAGCCATTATGTTTCAAAACGCAAATTAATTGAATCAAATTTTTTAATCACTATAATAATTGATTTTAAAATTTCTATATAAAACACGCACACACACACACACACACTATAATGAATTCAGTTCAGGTAAACTTTTTCTTTCTGAGAATTAATAAACTATTCGTGTTTACAGCATTTGCTTTCTTAATACTTTCATATCCAATATTATAATTTTTTCACGACCTCAACTGTATTTATGATTCAATGTTTTATTTATTAAAAAAAAATATGTGATTTTTTTTTCTTAATGTCAACAACAAAAACTAACACATTGTACTGGAAAACTATACAACTGATTTTAGAATCAAATTGCTTAATTAAAAAAAGGTCATTAAACAAGCAAACACATACACACACCGTGTTAAGTGTATTTTATTATTTGGTGCTTTTTCATTTTAAGACCCACGCTAACTTTGACCCCGTCGTTACGGTTAGGGTCAAGGTTAGAGTTAGGGTTAGGTTTTTTTTCTTTTTTAATTGAAAATATGTATGGGGGGAGGATAACAAAAATTGTGGGAAGGCGGTCAAAAAAGTCATTTTTTCTTTTCTTAAATAAAAATATTTCTATGAATGGGGGAGGGTAATATAAAAAAATTGAGGGGGTGCAAAAAACGTTTTTTCTTTCCTTTTAAACTAAAAATATTTCTATTTATGGGGGAGGGTACAACAAAAATCGGGGTAGGATCGAATTTCTTTTTTTCTTTATTTTCAACTAAAAATATTCTTGGTCATAAACACAGAAAATCAATGTCTAACCACCCAAGAAATATGACTGGGGCTCCATCGGTTTACGCGTGAGCATTCATTTCTGAGGCGGCAGCCTAGCACAAATATGCGACCGGAGGGAGCATATATTTGCTAGTATATATAATATATGAAGTGTATATTTTACAGCACCTTATTTTTAGACGTAACTCGTTAACTAACACGAAAATATTATTTTTAATAATTGTTCATAGCTACTTTTCTTTTTTCCGTGCAAGTTTAGGCGCGAAATGAATATGGAAAAGAAACCTAATGTTTAGTTCGGAAACGAGTTCGATCCCAATGGATAAGCATCATTGGATACTGTGTATCTTTAATTATGTATTCGTTTATTCATTCGATCTGGAAACCATCTTAAATACCTTCGAAGCATGGCTTCCAGCTCGAATAAATAAAAAGGGAATGCATGATCACATAAAAATTAAGAAGCCCTCAATGAAACTGATCTGTGGAGATCTACTTTTCTAGCAGAGGAAATCTCTTGTTCTTTATATATTCATTAGACGCAAAAAACGGCTTCCATGAAAGATAAATTGACACGATGGAAAATGGGGAAAAAAGTGTGTTCTTGTGGATTCAACGATACTTGTAAAAATTATATCGACCACGACAACATTAGTGTTGCTATTAGCTTTTTTTTTTCCTCGTCCGGTATTTTCGCATAAGAGAAATAGTTCGGTGAATAGCACGATCCCGACCACAACAAGAATATTGCGGGAAACTTACCTAACCAAATTATAGGAATGTGGCAGCGATCTTTTTCTGAAGTTGATTTCCCTTGAGTGTTAGTGACATAATTCATCTTTAGATATTCAAGTACCTTTTGTTCCATTCGATTTCTATTGTAATTCACTTGGTGTTTCGCACACGTTACCAACAATTTAAAACATATAGTAACCGGTAGTTTTCCATTGGATCTGAACAACAATGTCTTCTATTTATTCTAATAATGTCAGTTCTATTCCAGTAAAGATTGTCGTATCCCTCCTCACTTTTTCTATTCAGTTTTCAGCCATATTTCTCTAGGACTAACCGATATTACTGCCATTTCGTTGAACTATGTCCTCCTAATATTTCTGTACTTATCGTTTCATTCCACTCGAGGTCGGATTCTGAGATAACCTACTAACTGTGTCTATTCTGTATGTGGCCACATTCTCTGGAACTAACCAATATTGCTGCCATTTAGTTGAGATATGTCTCTTAAATTTCCATATAATCTCCATTTAAGATTGAGATCGTGGTATCCCTCCTTACACCTTCTATTCTCTCTTTACCGACATTTCCTAGTAATAACCAATATGTTCACCTTTTCAATGAGGTATTTCTCTTCAAAGTTATAATACTATCTGCTCAATTACAGTCGAAGTCAGGTCACATTTTTTTATACTAACCGATATTACTGAAATTTCGTTGAGATGTGTTTTGTCACATGGTAATATTTTACTCAAAATTTGTTAGTCATTATCTAGGTTGTATGATCTCCCTTGGGTTGATCTTAATACGTAATAAATTTCCATTTGGTTGTATGTATTCTTACGTTTTTTTTTATTTCGACTTGTATGTTAGTGTTTTTCTGTTATTTGTTTAAGTGGGCTGTTTCCACACCCTGGGCGCTTCTTAATATATCAGCCATGTTACAGCACTTTGTCTATTATCATGTAAATTATATTACTAAAAATTCATCTTATGTATTTAAAGGTTTTACGGGAATATTTATATTGTAATTTCCATATTACATAGCACATTCGAATATTCGTATCTGAAAGTCCCAGGGAGTTGTATTCTTTTCATTTTTCAATACAACTCGACTTTGTGTTTTATTATTTTAATATGCAATCAAAATTCAATAATTTGTCGACCTGAGCGTAGACTACCTTTGAAAAACTGCTGTGTCTTTTTGCATATACCACAATAGGTGTATCCATTTAAACAGACTAGTTTATCTATTTATATTGTGCTAAATTGTTTCCTATATTTGTCGACTGACTTCGAATTTTCTGTTTTGTATATCTATACCTTTATAATTATTTCAATCGCGTGATTTTGTGCGACTGTAAGTAACGAGAATTTTCTGTTTGCAAATATGCTTTAAATAGTAATATAATTTGTTATTCTTCGTAGGTTTTAGGGTTGTATTACATATATCCCATGTAGTAGTTTACTTTAGATTATTGCTTTGTTTTCGTTAAACAATTTTGGTAGTGCCTTTGGCGGTATAAATAAATGGTTATTAGTTCTTCTGTTTATTCGCTCCTTTCTACATAGAGTCGATAAACATCTTCTTTTATATTCAGGGCCTACTAATTGTAATCAGTTGCCTGTTTCTTTGATCTAAGGTATTGAACTCCCTATTGTAAAGTTTACAAGGTGTAAAAATAATATTACTGTCCAGTACTATATTAAAACCTAAGTATACTACAATATAATTTACTTCCAAAAAGCTTTCCCGTTATTTTGAGTATCTCTCTCATATTGGCTTGCTTGTTGTGTGTTGTATCTACTTTTTGCCTCCTCACAAGGCCAGAGTAAGGCACAAGGTAGGTTTTAATTTAGGGAAAATTCAGTACCAGAAAACGGGGCACTGTGAATTGAGACAAAAATTTAAATTGCCGCAGTCTAAAAAGAATTTCTCATTCACTTACCAGGGACAGAAATGGTTAAGTTTAGTATAAGAACAGAGAATACACTTTGCTCTTAGTCAAAATCCCAAAGGAGAGTTGTAACGTATTTGTGAAATTAATTATGGTTTCTCGAAAGGGTACATAATTAATTTCCAATACTTCGAGGTTGTTTCTTCATCACAAGATGTCCACATATTTTTATACAGAATACCATTACAATTTTCTCAGTAAATATTTTAGTCGTGGTTATTACAGTGTATCTTTCATGTCTGATTATTATTGATAATATTGTATCATCAATATAATCAGGTGGTTTATTTTTCTTTTGATTCTGTAAATATTAACCTTGACTGCATAATTCAAGAACTTCGCTGAATTGCATTATTTGTACAAGTAACAGAAATTGAGACAAAAAGTATCTCTCGAAATGGCACGTTTTAATTCTATGTGTACTCAGATGTCAGTGCCAGTCTCCTATTTTGAACTAGCGAGTTATCGCTTATCAATGCTCAAACACCTGAAGAGGAAAGGGACAATGAGGTTTTCAGGCAAACGGTAGGAGTAACGCCATGAGGATTGGAGACGATAGTTAAAACTGGGCAGAATTTGATCATTTAAGAGGACGGCTCAACACGGATTGGTATACATTGGACTTGAAACGACATTGTTGTGATCAGCTGGGAAGCAGCCCTGTGGCATTGTGTTACATCGACATAGCTCTTGGAAATAAACTTTACGCATGGAAGATTCGTTTAATTTTAGATTCAGAGAGGGAGAAAAGAAAGTTATGCGCTAGACGAGTTTACACTGTCAATGTTTTACAGGGGCAAACCAGAAATGTCAGCTCAGTCGAGCACCTACTATTGTGTATAACGAGATGATATTTTTGTAGGATATTTTATACATTTTAAGCATCACATTTCTGAGTTTTTTTTCTGATAGCGTCATCTGCTTTTTCTATGGTACATCCATGCTATGTGTATGCTCTTTTTTATTGTGTTCACTTCCTGCAGTATCTTCCTATCGTTTTCCGCTGACATTATTGTAGCGTCAAGAGGGGTTCGGCATATGTAGCATTACTTCTTCTCCAACGGGAAGTCAAATATTTATTATACTCCGATCAAATAAACTACAGTGTGATTTGAAAGTATCTCCCTATACTTGTAACTTATACTTGTATGTTATTACTGAACTATAATTCTTACAAGAAATGAATAGAGGGAAGAGTTATGAATTATGCGTATTTTTTTTCATTTAGTCTTCACAGTCCACGATCGATGTTTTTGACAATCGGGGAAAAAGGCCGTTTTCTGGGTCGGCTGCTGTTGTCAATGCTCTCATAGTATCCATCACCATTCATCTGTCAATCTATCCAACTTGTTGACCCTAATCTTTGAATGGGTGTTTAGCCTTGATAAGTGCTGACTCATTAATAACAAAAAAGAAAAAAAAAACTTCCTTGTGAAATCAGTTGATGCGGTGTTCAGGCTGTTTTATAGGCTGGTGGCGATTGCTGGCACCCATATCGAATTATAAATAAGACACCATGCTATACACTTTCTTACTATATTCATTTCTTGCAAAAATATATTTCAGTAATAAATTACGTGCACTTAATAATAGGGAGTTACTTTCCATTCACGCTGTATATGTTTGTTATTGGATGCAAATTAACATGTCATAACACTACAATTAAATCATACCTCGTGTCACCAACGCTCAAACGCAGTATTTTTGCAAGACTGAGAACACTTAATCGATTATCGTTTCTTGGCTTCCAAAGATAACTACCTCTCGGTAGGATTCATTCCCACGCTGGACACAAATTTAACACAACCACACATAGAAGAGAACTAGATCTCGGATTTAAAGAAATGTATTAGTCTGTTGACGTTACATCCTCTGGTTGCGGCGGAAGAGGATTATTGGGGCTTCAGATTTTTAGGGGTTTATTTGTTTTCGTTTCTAAGCGAATCGTACATCATTTATTATAACAATTTGTCGTGTTGAGCTTCCAGTGGAGACCCTGCTTTTCGCGCCTAGACTATCTCATGCGACATCATTTCGTCTAGCTCGTGTTATCATAAAAGACAATGTTTCCAAATTGCCAGACGTCTGACCCCGTTTGACCTCTATTTCCTTTTTACGCGCTCACGTTTCCCAAGAAAATGTAAACATCAAGTAAGTATTAGCGAACGTACCCTTAATATTTAACCGCTATTTAAAAAGTGGTAGATCTATTCGATAAATTATTAGGTTAAAATTGTACATATGATCGGTAGAAAGTTTATCGCTCTGTGCATTTGAGCTGGTTTTCTTGTTTTCGTGTAATTAACGTAGCTATTAATGTAATAATCTGTTATCGTATAACTTGTATCGTTGTGGAATTTCCCGAATGAGAATCAATGTATTCCGAATTAGCGAAGGGAGTTGTATTTTACTAGGTTTATATTTATGTTGAGAGTTTGTATGCAAATTTACCGGTATATTCCGACGTACACACAAGTTATGTTTTCATTTTTTTTATTATTTAATGTTTATGTTATGTTTCTATTATCATGCATTTATCTGTATATTTATATGTATTGGGCCTCATTTCTTGTATGTAAAAAATATGAAGAATATATATTGGATCTAATGTCTTGTATCACTCATGTGAACGACAGAAAGAATATATATTGTGTCTCATTTTTTGTATCACTCATGTGATCGACAGGAAAAATACATATTAGATCCTATTTCGTGTATCACTCATGTGAAAGGCAAGAAGAATGTATGTTGGATATTCTGTCTTGTATCACTCATGTGAAAGACAGGAAGAATATATAGTGTCTCATTTCTTTTAGCACTCATGTGAATGTCATGACGAATATATGTTGGGCCTCATTTCTTGTATAACTTATATGAACGACAGAAAGAATATATATTAGGCCTTATTTCTTGTATCCCTTATGTGAAAGGCAGGAATAAATATATATTTGATACTATGTCGTGTATCAGTCATGTGAACGACAGGAAAATATATATTGTGTCTTATTTCTTTTATCACCCATGTGAAGGTCATGACGAATATATATCAGGCCTCATTTCTTGTATCACTCATGTAAAAGACATGAAAGATATATATTAGATCTCATTTCTTGTGTAACGTATGTGTAAGACAGGAATCATATATAGTGGATCTCGTTTTGTGAATAACTGATGTAAAATACAAGAAGAAATATATATTGGATCTCATGACTTGTATCAGCCATGTTAAAGATATGGAAATATATTTATTAGATTTTATGTATTGTATTGCTTATGTAAAAAGGAATCATATATGTTGGATCTTAATTTTTCTATCACTCATGTAAAAGACAGGAATCATATATATTGTATCTCATTTATTGCATAGCTCATGTGAAAGACACAACACATACATAGTGGATCTCATTTCTCGGAGTACTCATGTGAAAGTCACTAAGGATGTACATGTTATCTTAATTTTCATTACTGGTGTTAAAGAGACTTAGAATGTATATTGAATCACATTTGTTGTATTACCTATGTGGAAGGAACGAAGCATATATAGATAGATAAATAGATAGATAGATAGATAGATAGATAGATAGATAGATATTGTTGACGAGTTCATATACTGCTAGAGTACCCCTACATCGAGGAAATTGCAACACTTGTTTGTGGGTTATGTTAGGATATGTCAAGCTTACAAAATATTGGACAAGATAACAGTATGGAAAAGTTTCAAATTTAAAATAAGACTTCTTTTGGTTTACAAGTCATTTTCCATTTATATGTGAAGCACTAACTCGGTCAGATTTCATGATAAATTAATAAATCTTGTTTTTTTTCTGGTTTTCATGGCCAATCCTTCACATAAAAGTGGTTACCAGTGATGCTAAATAATCCCTTATTCTATATATAGGGGTACCCGACCCATAAACTCCTCATTGAATCCACATTGGTACCCGTACCCTAAACCCCTTATTGCACTCATCCAGGATCACACACAGACATATGGGTGATTATTTGCATATGAGTACCAGTGTGAATTATTACTTTCTTCAATCAATCGGGACCCTTACTTCCGTATATAAATGAAATTGTTTTATAGGGTATAGGATTCCTGAGAAAACAACTGAAAACCCTAAAGAGACTACGTTTTACCCCATCAAAAACTGCTCTCACAAACAATTCACTAGCTCCATATACTAATACAGATATATTTTCGTCTATTTTTAGGGTCAAACATGAGTTCAGACGCCAGTAGAAAAACTTGTAGTTTATGCTAACAAGGCTTGGACTGTGATAGGACTGTGATAGGACTGTGGTAGGACTGTGGTGCTTCGGGAAAAGGGTGATGAAGGTGTCAACCGTGCGAGTATCGAAATAGGTGTCAAAGTTATTGTTGAAGCCGGCACTTGTGTTCACATAAACAAAAAAGCCATTACTTTAGCCTCATAAAAAGATGAGTCTGCTCGTCCAGTAAAAAAGGGCGCTCGTGTTTGTCAGGAACGATATGACAGTAAAACACATTGTTTTTTCTGTGGAACTGATAATACGAAAAACGATTATGAACGAAAACGTGAGGGAAAGATTTGCTATGTGAAGACATGCATTTGCTCAAACTATCCCGGTTCATTGCAAACAAGAGGGGGTGTGTGGGCTACTGCTGTTCGAGGTCGGATAGAATAGTTTGGTGGTGATCTTTATTCTGCAGACCGTGTCATGTAACGTCAACTTCCATATAATGCGAAGCATTTCAAAACAGTTAACGTAAGTTGAATTAAGCAAACGACGATAAAGTGAAATACAAAAAGACAGCGATAAAGGTAGTAAATCAACGGCATATAGAAATCAGCACTTCAAAAGAAAAGGCCGATAATTCAATATGGAAACACTTGATTTGTGACCAAAACCCGTTGTGGTTTCACAAACATTGTGACATTTAGGGGAAAAACTGTGACATTCTTCGTGAATACTAAAATACACATCCGACAGAAGCAATTCTCAAAACCACAGCTAAACTCATCAAAGCTTTCTTTCACTTCAACCAAACTACTCCCAGTTGGCAAGGCATGATGCACTTGATGCATAACGAGTGTGAATATATAGCACGTTTCTAGATTGCATTAGACTCAAGGAGATCATGGAAACAGTAAATGGTGAAAATGCCGTCGTACACATGATGAACGCAAAGGCAGGGCAACAAGCAATGTGTGGCCAACTGCTGGTGGATCAGATTGTAGCCAAAATCTTGGAGAATGAATCCGGTTTTCATGACCAAGAAGAGGAACTTGAGCGGTTGAACATGCTGATGGAGACTGATGAATGTGACTTGAAGTCGTTGTTGGAATCAGATTCCATCGGTAGGATTTACAACAGTCTAACTCTGGTTCATCATAGCTATATGACATCAGTCTTGATTATTAATGATAATAAGAGTCAGTTTACTTTTTTCATGTATCTCTCTATACATCCCTATTTCTCTATCTTTCTCTTTCTATCTCTCTTTAATCACACACACACACACATATATATATATATATATAAGTTATAAAAATATATTAACGGCAATTAAGCTACACACTGACTTCTGCGTTTTATTCCTATAGGGAATTGTCAGCCTAACATGTCTGGCAATCCCTTACAGTGATAAAACGCGGATGCCTCTGTGTAGCTTAATTGCTATAAATATATGTGTATAACTTACTACTTTACTCTACTAATGTATTGAGCACTGTTGAAGTAAATACTAGAAAATCGATACATAAAATATGATATCCTCTTATAACATTTTATGTGGATACATGAAATAATATATATATATATATATATATATATATATATGCCAAGTAGTTTTCTTATAAGATGTAATGCATATATATATATATATATAGAGAGAGAGAGAGAGAGACATAGTAGAGTTTCTATATACCCCACTGAATCTTACACACAACACATACAAACCATTCCACAAACCCACTGAGACATTCCAATACATACACAAGTGATCTTGCCAGCTCTCACTTTCTTTAAAAATGTTGTCAATAATACAAGCCAAAGAATCTCAAACCTCTCAGCCAGTCCCGAAACTAGGCAGCACACTATGACAATAAAGTGCTCCACGATAGCGGGTTCAGCGAGGAGATGTCATACATCCCCACCCGAGACCAGCCACAGGGGAGCTGCAATAGAAGTAGATCGGTGATATGGTTTTCACCGCCCTTTTCCATCAATACAAAAACAAGGGTAGGCCCCCTTTTCTTAAACTTACTCGACAAACACTGCCCCGTACACACAATCTACACAAACTTGTCAACAGAAATACAATGAAGGTTAGCTACCCCACTTTCCCCTCCATGAGAAAAATTATATTTACAGAGCTAAAAGCAACAGTAAACACAAGCTGCTCAAGCCAGGAAAAGATTGCCCCTATAGGAAAATTACAAAATTGATTCACTCGTATATGAAGCCACTGTTACGAGCCAGATTAGCGACAGAGCTGAAAAATATATAGTCATGACCCAGCGAAGTTTCAAGCAAAGATTGTACGCACACAGAAACGTATTCAAATACAAAAACAAGGCAAACACGGCACGTGCGACTTGGATATTGCAGCTTAAAGATGACAGGCCACCCTTTACTATCAAATAGAAAGAAATAGAGAAAAGACCATATTATTCTCCAGCCATACATAGATGCCTTCTGTGTTATGCAGAAAAATACCATATTTTGAGGGACATTATTGATCCAAATACGATCTGCTTAAACATTAGAAACGAAATCGTTAAATGATTCAGCAGGCTTTAAAAGTCCCCATAACAGGTTTAATCTTGTCGACCTATTCCCTGTTCTTATCTCAAGTCCAGGCTTAATCACTATACCCATATTATTACTCCCATAAGCCTTCGCTATATCGTAGTTAAAAACGTTAATCTCCTAAATCTCCTAAACAGGTTCAGTCTCGTCGACCTAACACTCGTTCTCATCGCTAGATCAGAGTTAATCTGTTTACTAACATTATTACTCCAATAGGTATCCACTATACCTTAGTTAAAAATGTTAAATCCCCTATATCTCCTAAATAGGTTCAATATTACCGATCTAATCCTTGTTCTCACCTCTATATCAGACTCCAATAAGTATTCACTATACCTGAATTAATAATGTTAAATCACAAATACAGAATCATAAAAAAACCGTGTAGAGGTATCCCACTTAGATCGACTGACAGTTGCAAAGACCGGACTCAGATTAAATCTAAATTTGATTTCCATTTATATTGATTTAAAGTCTTTTGATCCAGCCTTGATTTTTAATTTGATGTGTTTTTTAACATTTTTATATTTTTGTAAGTTTAATCCTTAAACCCATATTATCTCCTTAGTATTTCCTAGAAGACACATAATTAACCATCAAAACATAAACGGGCAAATATACGCTCGCAATAAACATTGATGCACGGGACTTATTTAAAGACATTTTTAAATTTGTTATATATGTTTTTCAATTTTAAATCTTAAGTGTTACGTTTCACCCACTCCCCTACTTTTTTAAAACCTTATAAAACTTTAGAGTCTCACATCTCTCTAACACTAAATTTAAACAAATATATATAACACTCTAAAGCAAATAACGTATCCAAACGAGAGTGATACGTCAATTCACATTTATGTAACAGGTAACAACATAAGCTGAAGAGAGACGGGTGGTTAAGTCTTTCTGAGCTTGAAACCGACGGTACTAACGTTGTACTTATCGTTCTGTGCCAAAAAGAAATACACATATATATATATATATGTGTTAGTTACTGTGTAAATGAATTTGTGCATGCGTTTAGGGCGATATGTAAATAAACAAAACGGCACAATCAGATTAGTAATACAATTGTTGGACGTATTACTTACTCTCTTTTTAGTGTGTACATGATTATTTGTATGTATATATATATATATATATATATATATAGAGAGAGAGAGAGAGAGAGAGAGAGAGAGAGAGAGAAAGAGAGAGAGATACAGAGACAAAGACAAAGACAGTGACAGAGAGAAGGAATGGGAGATATTGTGATGAATTTAATAATACTAAATTTTGCTGCTACTTCAAGAAAACTTTTGAAAAATGATCCTATAATTGAATTTTAAATATTTATATCTTTTTCTGCTATCTTTGATTTCAATTTGTTTTTTTAGTTCCGAGACAAATAGACGACTTTGTCTTTGGTCGATATGATCTCATAAAAATACAAGCGTTTCTTTAATATATTATTAGTCTTCCTATTGTTGAATCAACAATGAATTAGTTGCGATATTCATAATCATTTTAGAAAATTCTTTTTTGGGTGAATAGAATTGATTTCTTCTGTCATGACCAATTACACATGACGCAAGAGAAAAAAACTATTTTGGTTTCACTATCTGATTGAAATGGGGAGGGGAAACTGTACGATATACATCTGACGAATAGGATGTAGCGATATTGTTCCCAATGTATATGCGTACAGTAAGGAACTAGGACGCGCACAGTAATTATGCTGGCTGAGATATGTTTTCTTAAAGGGGAGCTTGTCAATGAAGACTGACATAGCTTTGAAATCAACGAAAAATATATGATTATTATGTGATACTTTTCTCAGTTCATATAAAGGATTATCTGCCTTATGCAAAATTTTAAAACACAAAGTCTATATTAAAAAGCGGTCGATTTAAAATTTTAAAAAACGGTTTACTTTCCATTAGTTTATACGAGATGGGCTACCCGTCTTTGCTCATGGAGGTGTAAGTAATTATATTTGTATCGATTATAATTGATTGTGTGCTGTGGTCACACGCGAAATACATTTTACTATAAACACCGGAACAACTAATTTAGGTAACAATAATAAAAAAACAAATACACGAGTTAAATAACACGTAAATAACAAATACGCAAGTAAATTTTACATTGTTTTCTGATAATGCGAAAGATATGTTTCACTTAAGAAATAAACTAATCCCCCTCCCTCGCTCTCTCTTTCTCTTTCTTTCTATCTCTTTCTCTCTCTTTCTCTCTCTCTCTCTTTCTCTATCTCTTTCTCCTGAACCTGTAAATGACGCATCTGTGTGGCCGTAGCTTAATTACTATTTCAGTGACAAAATTATTAAGAACAACAGAATATTGTTTGCGTCTATTAAATGTGAAATAAATTATTTCCTTTATTTTTATCATTAGTTATATAGTTTAATCCTACCCTTATTTTTTTTCTTAAAAGTAAATTGCCATGTATTTACTTTTCTTTTATTATTATCAGTTATTATCAAGATTAAGTTTTATCATTTATTCCTTTGATCATAAAAATAAATGTGCATACGTGATTATAATTTCGAATCGTCCACACATAAGTATACTTTTATGATATATAATTTTTTAAAAAGATTAACAACAAATACAAATGTCACCTTCAATTTTAAGTAATGGGTTTAGAAGTTGACCAAGCTGAATTTCAAATTAGCAGTTTAAATATTTTAATAAATATTTAGTAAGGAGTCACCACTTATCAAGAGTAAAAATCTCTCGAGGACACGGATAAATGAGATGGATAGATTGTGAGTTGAATGATGAATAATATTTTGAAAGGATTGAAAATCATGATATGAATTAAAAAGATTCGATTACATATGAATACAGTTTATAAGTATTTATTGATTTTGAATTTGAAGACGAACAAATTGTAGCCAGTGTGGAAGCACTCTTGTGGTAATGTTTTCAATAGATGGAAAGTTCTCGGAAATAAACTCATTGAGATTTCGTTTCATGCAAGGTACACGAAAACAGATAGGTAACGTATTTTCATTTGTGGTAGCAGAAGTTGTGTAATTTGAATAAGGCGTAAAAATAATGGGGCAATTCAACTGTTTTTATTTGAATGTTAACTTTTTAATTTGATATCAAACTGATGTAATACTACTTTTATTTAAGTGCAGTAATTTGTAATTCAGCTATTTTTACTTAGTTGTTAATCTTTTTAAATTTAAATTTTACTTAATGATAATTCATAAAAGTGTTCTTAATTTAGTTCAAGTGGTATAAGTTGTGGGGAAGAATGCACTGTTTCTTATTATTTTAGTTACTGCAAATGTAGAAGAATTATTCGTAAAAAGTAATAAATATGAAAATAAAATAAGATTTTACTAACGTAAAAAGATTATTTCGAACTCCGATTATGTTGAAGATCAAACATTCCTAAAAATGATGAGACGAACACGTTTTACATAAAAATGTAAGTACTTCTCCATTTGTTGGATGTGTACTCATATGGAATACAAAGTCTGTGTATATCATTAAAGACGTTATCGGTAGATGTAGATAAGTTCAAGTCGGGTACAAACGAGTAGCTACTTAAGTAGGAGGATGTTACTGACTTGTTACGCAATCAAACTCATGAGATGTTACTACATATATTTTTGATTTTTTATTTGATTCGTGCATCCGGTCCTTATTTTATGATAATCAATGGAGCAAAGTGTAGTATCTTGTCTGAATCCTACATTCGTATATTCTGTCATAATTGAACACACTTTACGAGTTGAAATAGAGGAGAAGAAATCAAGAATTGACAATGACCATTTAAAAAATGAAATGTAATTTTATTTTAGAAATGTAAGACTAACTAATAAATCCCATTCAAAATGTGGGCGAATATCAAAAGTAATAGCTAGATATTCAATGAATATATATATAATACTATTAAACGCGGAACGGAAATGTTTTCATGATAATATACTTAAAAATTATTCGCATGTATTCATATGTATATTACATTTCAATATTCGATACGCTAAATGCAGTATTCTCCATTATTTCGAAATGTGTTTAGTATGTTTAAAAAATTGTAACTGACAAAACTCGTAACTGCTAAGTATAATTAAATAGGGGTGCATTTGTTGTTGTTGTTGTTGTTGTTGTTGTTGTGTTTGTTAAGCTGACTAGGAGTGTTCGTAGATGTGTGTTTCTGTTATCCTGCTATTTATCATTCCTCAATTGTTAGAATTTAACTAATCATTAAAACAAATAGAATGTTATTCTTTTAATGGAAGTATGCAAATATAAGACGTTTCTTCACATTAACGTTATATAGGAAAACCTATTCACAGTATTTTCTTTACATACGCCAAAACACAACTTTTTGTACTTTTAATTCATACTCATCGTTTTTTTCTCATATCGTTTTTTTCTATGCAATGGATTTTTTATTTTATATTATTAACTACATAGTACACCATGAATTAAAAGTCTGATAAAATTGAACACATTGTTATACTTCTTAGCAAAACCCTTGACACCGCCAAAATGGCAGGCGATAATTTTCATTCCAAGTGGAGAATCAACACAAGCTTCGAATGACCATCGAACTACCGAAGACGTGAGTTAAAACAATCTTTCTATTTAAGACAATCTTTTTGAATACAGAGTTTATTTAGCAGAACAATACTTATCTCGCTGTTACGATTGCTAATCTGTTCATGAAAACGTTAATATCAGAGAAGGATTCTAAATATGTTCTTCTTTGTCAAAACTACTTATTATTTAAAATGAATTATTGAATTGAATAGTTATTAAATATTTAATGTTTACGTAAGATACGTAAGATATATAAGTCTATGTCTGTGTGCATGTGCTTGCTATACACAAATTGTACGTGGAACTTACAAAATATTTTATGACTGCATCTCATGTAATTGTTTTCGTGAAAGCAAACAACGCAATTTTCATTTTGATCAATATCAATTTGAGAGGTCAACAAGCACTTATTTACAGAAAACCGACCTAAATCAGAATCCAATAATAATGAATAGATTATAATTAAATTTCTAATAAATCTTATATATATATATATATATATATATATATATATATATATATATATATATATATATATATATATATATATTAATTTTGAAAAGCAAATCACTTAAAAGGGAGTTCTAGGGGGTACAACCTTCCAAACTTTGCAATTTGTTTTTCCTAACTTTGTATGAGGAGTTATCGAATATTTTCTGATTGAATATTGTGTAAATATATTCGAAAAAGCTAATGACGCTATTTTCATTTTGATCAAGATCATTTCCGTGTCTACGGGGCCCCATATTTACAGACTGCTTGGAACAGCATTGTAACTGAATTTTACATGGAGATTGCACATAACATATTTTTATGTAAAATCTGGGATAAGGCACATAATACATTCTATAGATATTAGTGATATTTTATAAGCGTTACCTCCCTCCCACGAATTCACCACTCAAAGTTACTAATATTTTGACACTTTCGAACTGTGTTACTCTTCTCTTACCTATAACCACATCTTGCTTATGTACTCTTACTTCCTGAATTGACTTGTTTTTATTCTGATATAGTAAAATGTCCATACCAATACTTATGACTATTTCCTACACTTCAGATGAATATTTAGTACATCACTAACATATTGCCTGAAATCACGAACTTCCTAATTCATTCTTATAACTTTTTTCAGATTTCTCTATAAAAGATACCATCAAAAAAAATTATTACTTCGGATATCAGAGATAGAGATCAAAGTCGCTGCACCGAAACATGCAGCAGGGAACAGGGAAAGAGAATAATTTCCGGAAAGAAACCAATGACAGAATAATGACGTAAGACAGAGCATGAAGATAAAAGGAATTCAAAGAGAGAAACCAATGCAAGAAATAATAACAGCTAGCCGTGGGACAGAAGATGAAGATCAAAATAATTTAAGAATAGAAACCAATGCAAGAACAATGTCCGCCTGTACGTGACAGAGAGGAGGAAGATCAAATGAATTAAGGGAAATGCACCAATGCCCGAGCAATAACAATAGCACCTAGAAGTGAGACAGAACAGGAAGATCAAAGGAAGTTAAGGACAAAAACCATTGCAAGAACAATGGCAGTTAGACGTAAGATACAACATGAACATCAAAGGAATTTAAGGATAGAATTATATACAAGAATAATAACAGCTAGACGTGAGACGGAGGATGAAAATCAAAGGAATTAAAGGATGGACACTTATGCCAACAGAATGACCGCAAGACGTGAAGCAGAGGGCGAAGACCAAATAAATTCTCGCCTTCAAAGTAATAATCAAAGAATAGCAGCAATATGAAATCAGGAATAAATATCAGGGTTACCGACAAAGGATCATTGCTCATCGAAACCAAGAAACACGGGAAGAAGCTGAAAACAATCGGCAAATTGATAGAGTCAGACGTGCAGGAGTGAAAGCACGTCAATTTAATGCAGATCAATTGCGTCTTGCTGCGTTCACTTAAATTCAAAGTCACAGCTATGAAACAGAAGAGATAGTACAAAATGGCTTGATGACACAAAAATGTAATTAGTGTGATGCTCAGAAATGGAATAATCAACATCCTGGATTGTGTTGTAGAGGGAAAAATATGCTGACATTGTTAGCTGAACCTGCTGAACATCTGAAGAAAACTTCTAGATGCAACATAACTCCATTCAAAACATTTTCTGAAAAGCATACAACTATATAATAATTGTGTCCAAACGACTTTATTTGGAGCAACATTTTTGATGGAAGGGAGAATAATGTCTACTTTCAAAATCCAAGGACAAATATTTCATTATATCGGTTGTATTTTGCCAATGAACAATAAAATCCATAAATGTTTGCAGGTTTATTTCATAAGCGATATGGAATAGCAGGTTGAAATAAGGTTTACTGATAATCAAGGAGTTAAATATGGCCTTTTACAATAACTGCAACAAATCAAATGCTTCTTTTCAATAAGTGTTACGTTAGAATTTCAAATGTGCCCTTGAAAAAATTCCAAACACAAATTATCAGTTTGTGATAAGTGCTGATGAAAGGCCCTCAAATGAACATGCGCGTCGCATCCATGTGCCAGAGAGTAATGAGGTTGCTATGCTTTTGGCAGGTTACCAACATGGAAAGCGATACATAATCATAAAGTGCAGATACTCTGTTGTTAAACGTGTGAGTGATACACATCGATATTATGATGCTTCGCAATATCGGTTGCTGTTTCTATATGGCCAAGATGGCTATTATTTTGGTATTCCTTCATGGAGGAGACAATTCAAGGAAATATGTATCATGTATGGCTTTTTATGCAGTTTCCCTAATGTTGCAGACGGACAATTTTAATTTATCGCAGCGAAGTCGAAATTTATTTCACCAGTTTGTTGTTGATATGTGAGTAAAAACAGAGTCAGAAAGACGACTTTATATAAAAACACACCAAAAAGAACTTCGTGTTGATTCTTATATTCATTTACGTGATAGCATACAGAATGATGGCTGTCACGATAACATAGGAAAGTTGTGCATTCTTCCATCAAGCTTAACAGAGGACCACGCTATATGCATGAGAGAACACAGGATGACATGACTTATGTACGCAAATATGGCAGACCTGATTTATTTATAACTTTCACATGCAACCTCAAGTGGCCTGAAATCACAAAGGAATTTCTACTTGGTCAAAAGCCGCATCATAGACATGATCTCTTAGCACGGGTTTTCTACTTGAAACTAATTAAATTAATGCAGTTAATTACTAAGTCTCAGATATTTGGAGAAGTTTGCTGTTCAATGTATACTGTGGAATTGCAGAAAAAAGATTACCTTATGCCCATATATTAATTTGGTTGGAGACAAAAATCAACACAAATCAACTTGATTGTATAATTTCGCCTGAAATACCTGACCCTGAAATTGATCGCTTACTCTATGAGATTGTTAAAACTAATATGGTTTATTACCATTATGGTTATCAAAACATTCAGTCACCATACATGAAGGAAGGGATGTGCACAAAACAGTATCCAAAACAACTTATTCTCCATACTCAATTTGGCCAAGATAGATATCCTGCACAGAGAAAACCAGAAGACAGAGGAAAGCAAACCAAAATTGGAGTTCACGAGGTTGGAAATCGCTGGATAGTTCCTTACTGTTCACTACTGTCCAAAACTTTTAATGCCAACATCAGTGTAGAATTTTGCAACTCTGTGAAGAGCATAAAATAAGTCTGCAAATAAATAATGGTGGTGATGCTTCTGCTTTTGCCATTAAAGATACTAGTCATTATAGAGTTGCACAATACCAAGTAGGTAGATATATTAGCAGTAATGAAGCTTTCTAGCGTATCTTTGGATTTCCAAACTATGAACGACACTCAGCAATTCAGCAACTTTCCGTGCATTTAGAAGATAGCCAGAGGATATATTTTAATGCTGAGACAGCAATAAAATAAATACTGAATCCAAAGGAAGCAACTCTGACATCATTTTAACACTTTGTCAGCAAGATAACTTTTCCGGAACACTACTATATCATGGGGTGCCTTCCTACTATACATGGAATCATAACTGTTCGAATAGATGTAAAATTGGTGTAGACATCGAGGGCTATCCTAAGATCAAGTTTGATACAACAACAGAAAGGGTATATACTGTACATTCTAACCAAAATGAATGTTTTTTTCTTTGAATTCTTCTTCATGACAAAAAAGAAACAATCTCATTTCAGACCCTGAAAGAAGTCGATGGTGAAGTTTGCAGAACGTATTCACAAGCATGTTTGAAGTTTGGTCTGCTTAACAATTATGGGATGTGGGAAGTAACATTAGCTGAAACTTCTATCTCAAGAACACCGAAGATTTTAAGAGGTATTTTTGCTATTATCCTTAAGGTGTGTGAAGTAAAAAATCCTGTTAGAATATAGAATAAGTTGGAATATGATCTTTCTAAAGATTTTCAGCACCAAGCTCGGTTAAAAAATCCTTAACAAACAATTGAGTTCACCAATGCCATATACAATGCAGCTTTGATTGAAATAGAAGATCAGATAATGTTAATGGGATGTGAGCCTATAGATATTTAGGACTTCCCAAAAATAATAGATGATCTCTTAATTGTTTAGAAACTGAATTAATTAAGGATACGTCTTACGACTTGATGAATCTTCCAAAGCTACTACTAGATCAACGTCATGTGTATCCCACTATTATAGAAAGCATTAAGACTAACAGGGTTGACTTTACTTCTTAGATGCACCAGGTGGCACTGGAAAGAGATTTGTCACTATACTTATTTTGCCAAAAGTCCGTCAACAAGGTAAAATCAAATCGTCTGCTGCTTCTTCTGGGATTGCTGCAACATTACTACCTGGAGGTCGAACCTCCCTTAAGTGGCCTCTTAATTTAACTAACAAGGACAAACTAGTTTGTAATATCTCGAAACATTTAGGAATGGGTTAACAAATAAGGCGCTGTGATTTAATTGTCTAGGATGAATGCACTATGGCCCCCAAAAAGTGTTTGAAGCTTTAAAAAGAACATTATAAGATATCAGAAATACCCTGATGGGAAATACTACAGTATTAATGTCAGGAGACTTTCGACAACCCCTACCTGTCGTTCGAAAAGGAACAAAATTTGATGAAGTAAATGCTTCAAAAAGGTGTTCTATATTGTGGCACGATGTAAACACACTAAAACTATCTACTAATATGAGAGCACAACTTTAAAGAGACCAATCAGCTACACAATTAGCTCATAAATTGTTAGAACTCGGTGAATGGATAGTTGTCACTGATTAAGAAGAATACATTCAAGTTAATCCAATTTGAATTTGACTGATTCTATAGATGAATTAGTAGATAAAGTCTTCCCTGATCTCTTTTCTAACTATCAGAATAAAGAATGGATAAGTGGAGAGGCTATAATGACTAAAACATTTAACAGCAAATACCACTAAGCTATTGAATGCTTTGCGGGGACAAGCATTCACCTATAACTTAATTGACAGAGTTGTTTATGAACAATTGAATTGTAAAACTCATTAGACCCACCCGAATCACCTCATTGTTTTAGGCTGAAAAAAGGGTTCCTATAATGTTATTGTATGATTTATCTCAACCTAAAGTATGCAATGGTACGAAACCTATTGTGCACAAATTGATGATAAACTGTATTGAGGCAATCATTATCATTGGTTGTGACAAAAGTTGAAACTGTTTTTTTATTCCGAGGATACCAATTATACCATCAAATATAGCCTTTGTTTTTAAGTAGTTGCAGTTTCCTGTACGACTTTATTTCGCTATGTCCATCAACAAAAGTCAAGGTCAAACACTAAAAGTTGCCGGATTGTAACTTGAAGAATAATGCTTTTTACATGGTCAGCTTTATGTAGAGGCATCACGTGTGGGTGCAAAGACAAAATAAAACAAAAGACATCGTTTATAAATAGATTTTCAATCGTAATGCCAGATGATTTTCTGATTATTATTAAATGATTGCAGTTTGTATTTCCTTAAACTTTCTTTAAAGTTTTTAAACTTTCCATTTAAATTTCAAACTATATTTTCATAACCAGCATATGATAATTGTGCATTTTTCCACTTGGTTTTGTTAACTGGAAGCATGTTTTGAAAATGTGCACGAAAATAATGAAACATATACGAAGTATCCTCTGAAGGAGTAAAGCTGTAACACACGATGTGATGAAAAATAAAATAATAACACCGACAATTTTGTTTTTGTTGTTTGTATTTAAAGAAAATTGGCTAAAACATTTATTTACTTTATCTGGTTTCATTCGTCTTGGGAAACTATGTATAAAATCCCCCACCTGTACATAAAACAAGCTATATCAATATTACTATTGAGCTATGAGATTGTAATGTACTTTTTCATGTGTGCACTACCCTCACTATTGCTCATATTAGGTGATATGAAATTTTAAGCGTATAAAAGCAAGTGATGTGAGAACAGTGACTAAAATGATAACTTAATCTGCCAACTAATTGAGTATAAAAATATTGCTTTTTGATTCTGCCAGGTAGCTCTGCTAGTATATATATATATATATATATATATATATATATATATATATATATATATATATATATATATATATATATATATATATATATATATATAAGGTGAGTCAATGAAAAATAGTTAGACCTGTAAATAACAACAGATCAATATCTTCCGTTGTCTAGGAGCATTTAGTAAATAAAAATATTTATTCCTCTTCTCTTTCAATTGCATTTCTTAAGCACGGCTTTTCAAAGATTAAAATCTATCATCCGAGGAAGTAGTGATTGATAAGTTGACACATAAGAACAGTCAATATTTAAAATTTGGAAAACGTTTTTTTTTAGTTCTTTTTTAAAGGTTTTAAAAGTTCGATTGTATGGGATGCTCATTGACATGGGGAGCGGTGGGGTACTGCCCTGAGCGGTTGAGGGCAGCAGTGCAGCTATACATCTATATACCTATTAATCCCCATTTGAAAATTATATTTTATATTTTCCTCATCCTATTTCTCTATCCTTTATTTAAATTTTCTATTTCTCACTTTCTATTGCTTATTCACTATTTAATTTTATTAATATACTCTGTATCTGCTAAAACATCCTTCCTCTCTATTCCATATTTTGACAACCTACACTGTCAATTTATTTTATAGAATGACAATTAGTTCAAAATCCTTCACAACAATTTTCTTCTACATAGTTATTTATTGAATCCTTAGGACTTTTTAAAGCCATTACGTGGAAAACAGTTTCTTTTTTCACCTCTTATAATCCCATAAACCCTCCAGACCGCATCTCCCCACCCAAGTTTTTTTATTTTTCTATCTAATCATCTTCACAGCCATTTTCTCTTTGCCTCGCCAATAAGTCTATTCATCTTAGCAAAATCCATCTCGAGTTATAACTTCTGAAGCTTATCTGCATTTAATCTAAACTTTAAACCCTACGGGAATTCAACTTCCAAGCACTGACCAGAAGCTATAACATTTCTTAATTTGACCACCCTAGATTTTATTTTTCTTCCCTTTTTTGCCTAAACATCATAAACCACATTCCCCACTCATAGGATTGGCG
Organism: Sepiola atlantica; assembly: GCA_963556195.1. Lineage (NCBI taxonomy): Eukaryota > Metazoa > Mollusca > Cephalopoda > Sepiida > Sepiolidae > Sepiola > Sepiola atlantica. The sequence goes on along the minus strand of OY744517.1, from coordinate 57,330,965 downwards.
CCCCCTCCTCATTCTCTCTTGCTTTTTTCCTTACTCTTTTCTTTTTCCTTTTTTGCTCTCCTTTTCTTCTGTTTTTTCTTTTCCTTTTTGTTTTTTGTCTTTTCCCCCTTTTTTCTTCTGTCTTTTCGGTTCCTAACCCCCTACCTCCTTTGCTATTTCCACTTTTTTCTTTCTCTTACCTTCCCTACATATCCCACAATTCCAAGTAAGTTTCACACTTTACGACAATTCAGATTACCATTTACATTGAGTTTTGGTTTGCTGCATTTTGCCTTTGGATCTGTTTTCTTGAAAACAGGAAGAAATGCGTTTTGTTAATATGGCTAATTTTGTCTGATCCCCCCTCTAAGGACAAAAGACTTGGGTGGAATCTTCGCCGTTGGATTTTCTTGTAGATTATTCTGGATTTACCAATTACATATGATCCCTATACAACTTGGATCTCCGTGCTTGGTGACTTTCATTTACATTGAAACACACCCATTTGAACTTTTAAAAACTTTTAAAACCTTTTAAAAAGAACTTAAAAAAAAAAAACTTTTTCCAAATTTTGAATATTGATTGTTCTTATCTGTCAACTTATCAATCACTACTTCCTCTGATGATAAGATTTTAATTTTTGAAAAGCCGTGCTTAAGGAATGCAATTGAAACGAAGAAGAATAAATATTTTTATTTACTAAATGCTCCTTGTTCTGAACAACTGAAGATATTGATCTGTTTCTATTTACAGGTCTAACAATATTTCATTGACTCACCTTATTTTTGCTCTATCCAGTATATTGAGCTTTCCTCATCTCACAATAAGTCTAATTCTCTAAAAGTTATCTTTTCGTTATAAACCTATATATATATATATAACTCAATGTCTTCATGTTTGTGGGTTTGTGTGTGTATGTATGTGTGTACCTTATAGAAAAAGTGTAAGAGAATCTAGATCAAATCTAAAAGTGTATTATGATTTAAAATCCACCGACAAAGTTAATGGTAGCATTCCGGAATCTCTAAATGCCGCATAGGGTGTCTATTAATTAAGATCATTTCAGTTTAATTTGAAGTTAATGATGTATTAATTTAAATAGAAAACAATTATTATAATTTAGTAACATGTAAAAAAAACAAACTGCAAGTCATTCCTGGAAAAAAAATGCAAAAATTTCCGAAAAAAAATATGCAAATCATTCCCGAATATGCAACCGGAAATTACATCAGAGGGAGGCTACGGAGACGGGGAAGATTAAAAAATCATAGACGCTTATACTGGGGAAATTCCGGTACCGAATTTGATTCTGTCGGTATGAAACGAGTTGTAAGAAGGAGGACGCCCAATATCCCAGGTTTTAACTTGATACCCGTGTCATTCAAACAACTAATCCGGAAACGACCTCATAGGGAGCTGGGGCGATGCGTTTCTAAACTTTGAGTCCTTTTGTACAACAGGGGCGCGTCTCTAAACTTTTAGTTATTTGGTACGACAGGTGCGCGTCTCTAAAAAGGTTATTCCTTTGGTACGACAGGTGAGCGTCTCTAAACTTTTAGTTATTTGATACAACAGGGGTGCGTTTCTAAACATTTAGTTATTTGGTACAACAGGGAAGTGTCTCTAAAGTGTTAGAGAAGAAAAAGATGATAAAAGAGGAAATAGAGGGTTTGGGGAGGGAGGGATATAACGAGGGCGAGGGAAAGATAGACGGCTAGAGAAAGGAAGAGAGATTGAAGTTTTCATATACAGAGTAACACACTATTTAATTTCTACTACTTTGTTTTTTTATCGCCGAATGTAACGGCAGGTAACACTGCTAGTATTATATATGTATTTTTCTTCATAAAGTAAGGAATTCATAATGTATATATATGTATATATATATATATATATATATATATATATATATATATATATATATATATATACATAACTTCTAAACTAATAAACCGATTATTATAGATTTGGAATACATCTGCTATGAATGAAGGATCTACGTGTGGGCTATATTTAGTTTAATTTAGTTTCATGCAAGAGAGAAAGCGGGCGAAGTACTTTGGGAAAATTCAAATACACCCGATTTTTGTAAAATGTTATCCATAAGTATTAGACATCAATTAATATATATTCTGCTAATTTTCTGTTTCTTTTAAGTATTTAAAAAAAGTTTCTATGACGCATAATATTGACACACCATCCGATTTAAAAATTAAAATATGTCTAATTTGCATTGAATTGGATCCATAGGCGTTAGCCACTAATTAAGCAATATTCTGTAAATGTATCTTTCTTGTAAAGATCCTGTAAGATCAAGAGTTAATTTTTATACATTTTCTAGAATCAAAATCATGTAAAGGGTTTTGATCAAAATTAGAATAGCCATTTAATAAATAACGTTTAGTATCATTATATATTGAGTGTAATCTCCGTACATGAATATAAAAATGGAGCATAAGTATTCTGTCGGAGGAGTAATGATCCTTGAGCTTGGAAAGATATTCTGCTAGATTGTTTATAATTTTTCATAGTATGCTATAGTAAACAAGTTTTTACAAATTTAAAATAAAGTTTATACAAACAGTTTTGTATCGTATTCTTTAATGAAATAAATATGTTTATGGTATGTTATGAAGGAAACATAGAACGTATCGTATTCTTTAAGGAAACAAATATGTGTATGGTATGTTATGAAGGAAACATAGAACGTATCGTATTCTTTAAGGAAATAAATATGTTTATTGTATGTTATGAAGGAAACATAGAACGTGCATTATGTATGTGTTAGTATATTTGTGTTGTTTTCAATTTTAAAGAGGTTGTAATTAGTTGTATTATTCAAATGAAGTAATTTTACTTTTAATATGCCACATGTAAACCATCACGTGATATGAACACGAATTGCAATAAAACATGGTATTAATTGCAAACGTTTTCATATGATTACCACGATGTAAAATATCCCTTTAATCTTTTATAGCATGAAGTCAGGATTATTTAACAGCTAGAGCTTCACTAAATAGTATTGCCTATAAAAGTTTGATTCGTATGTTCTTTAGTCCAATTAGTGGTTCCTGCTTTCAAAATAAATTCAGTTTCCTTCGAATTAACTGTTTTTTTATATGTTATCCGATCAGCTGTTTTCTGTCTGTTTTGTCAGTTAAACTCTGGAGTGGAAGTGGCTGCCACTCACTATCACATAGTAATAAGTCGCCATTCTACGACACAAAATACAATGAAAATACGATAAAGATCTAATTTTGGTAATTTCTGGTTTTAAACCGTCCGTCCACTTACTTTATGTTAATCATGAAGCCAATAATGAAAAATACTTTTTAAACTTTAGTTTTAAGATTACATAAAAATACTCTTCCTAATGGCGTACTAAGAATATGCATAATAAAATGTCCTCTTAACGTATTCGTACGTTTACTACAACTTTACGCGTCAGTTTTTAGTTTCGCTTGTAAAAAAGGCTTGCTGACATGTATACTTATTAAAAGACAACAAATTCATATTATCGTACTTGGAATTAGTTACTTTGTACGCAAGCCTTCTCGTGTGCGGCTTTGAACTAGCAAATACCAGTAATCATCAGTTATACTAGCGTAATACTGATGTCGCGCGAGAAAGAAGGTCAGTTAATATAGAAACATGGGTTCCCGTGTTTTAGGCTTAAGAACGTCTATTCTAGATTATGCAATAATAGGAATATTTGAATATTTATTTTTTATTCATTACATGTGTAATTGCTTTTCTATTTTTTAATTTAATTTAGATTCTACTTATTACTAAACGCTGATCTTCTTAAAAATAATTCATAGAAAAGTTGTTTATTTATAAATACTATTACTTCTGATAAAAGGTACCTTACCTCCAGTGTGTGTGTAGACATTGTTATCTAATCCCCCAATTAGAAGCACAAACCATTCCGCGTCTTTACGTGTGTACATTTCTGCGATGATGGTCTTTCGTAGAAAATAAACAATACGAACATTTACATAACTATTTTGATTTAGAAATGTAAAAAATATAACAACTGCAATTTTACTCATAGATAATTTTAAAATAATCGAATTAATCAACTTATATGGGGTACAGTGTTAGGAGCATGATTATCTTTTGTTCGTCAATTTTCCCGTGAAACTCCCTATTACAGAATTTTCTAGTAAACAATGAAATAGATAAATCGTTAGAATTTATAGAAAAATTGACCACATACACATCAGATTATTGAAGGTAAAAATGTGTTGTAAAGTAAGCAGCTATCTGTCATAAACGGTCCCGGCTTTAGTTTGTAGATGATACCTGAAATAATAAATGAAGCTCATTACAACGGTTATAACTTAGTGGTAGAAGTGTCAAACCAAACATAACGAAATCAATAGGTTTTATTGAAAATCACACGGTGTCTATGACTTTCATCTGTTTGAATTATATACAGACAATGAGAAACTAAAATGAGACCATCAAGATCAAATAGATCTCGGTGAGACAGGAATGAAATTAGCATCATCGTAAAAAGTAGAATAGCCACACGCAAAATGTCAAGTTTGTCAAACAAAAAACGACAACATATAAATAGGCTTGAATAACAACTGTCAAGTAAATGACAAAGTGTCATAAAGGTATAAGATTGGCAAAAGCCGATCGTAGACTATAAATCATTCGAGCCATTTTAAAGTGTAGTTAACAGAATAACACAGAGGTGAAAAAACAAATGTGCAACAAATCAAAGTTACCAAAGCCAAGAAAAGTTACTCCCCTACCTACCTGGATAAGTGTATTTGTGTTTCAACCTATTTTAAAGCGTCTTTTGGTAAAAACAAAAATAGTGTCCAGTTAGAACAGAAAAAGGTTATGTCGTCGATAAACAATTCACATTTGAGTCCCTGATAATCGCTAAAAATCGAAAATTAAACTAAATAGGGTTATAAAATTATATTTTCACCCAAATCCTGACATTTATTGAATGTGTTTTTACTAGTATTTTGTTTAATTTGTTATTTTTAACGATTATCAAGGACACATGGGTACACCATAATTGCTTATACACGTAATCATTAGTGTCGTTCTAACTGAACAGTGTGTTTGTTTTACCGAACCATGCTTCAAAATAAGCTGAAACACAAATAAATTTATCCAGGTAGACAGAAAAGTAACTTATGTTGGTTTTGGAAACATTTAGTTGTTGCCCATTTATTTTTCACCCTGTTTTCTTCTGTTACCTACACTTGAAAATGCGTATACGTAGATGCGTTTCTCGCATATATCTAACTCACGCATGTTTGTGAACTATTAATCAACCATTGATTGAAATAAAACATCAAATATCTTAAAGTACTAAAAGAAAATTTTATAAAACTCATATTAAATACATAATTAAATAAAGAAATTAAATCCACAAGAATGCATTTATGTTTCCTCATAATCAAGTCAGCCATTTAAGTATTCTGTTAATAGTTGAATAAAGGATAATGAATTACTTCCTCGCCATCAAATATTGACAAATAGGTTGAGAGCATTTAAACTATCGAATATAAAGTGTGTGTTGGGTTTTAACATCCTCAGCAGATCGTTGTATAATAAAGGATCCACATATTCTGAACTTATTCACACCCAATAATTTTATAAACAAAGAAGAATACAACTTTACCTTAAGAAAATTAGTTATCATTCTAAAACAATATTTATTGAATAAATTAAGTTATACAACATATCGTAATAAGTGTCAAATTAACCTTTCATAACCTGCTTCTTATACAGAATCCTACCCAATTTTAGGCATCTTTCAGTAGCTTTCGGACAGGTTATGTAAGCAGCCGAAACATACGAAACATGCAAGTTACGAGAGGAGCGGTATAAACACCTGATAGTCAACTATAGCAAAAATGTCGTGGATCCAACAACTAGAACTACTACTAATTCCGTCGAGAGAATGTGTAAGGAAGCGAAACAAAGTAACAAAAAAGATGTTGGCACGTTCAGAAGTAAACAAAAAACAATAAAAAAATGTTTTGACAAGTGGACTAGTTTTATTTTCTTAAAAGAATAGTTATTTTAAACTTTTATAGAAATGAATGTTATTAATAACAGTTATTTACCTGTTTCGCCCTGTGTATATAGAAAAAACAAGAAAAACAGACTTTGATTTAAGACTATGTATTGGCCTAAAAAGAATTGATTAATAAGAGTTGTTTCGCTGTTTTGTTCGTTTTATATATAAAAGCAACTTTGATCAGTTGTTTATTTTTTTGTCTGAAAAATTATTTATTTTACTTAAAACTTTTCTTGAAAAAAAAAACGACTCGGCAGCAGCGTTTTGAATGTATTGTCTGTCAGTCTTCACGAAGGCTTTGTCCGACTGCTTACATAACCTGCCGGAAGATACCGACGCAAAATAGCCGGCAATTAGGTCGGATTCTGTATCAGTACCTATTTAAATAATGTTCTAAAAACGGCATGAAACACAGTCTGAAATGTCGGTTATGTTTTTTTTTTTCAGTTACACTAATACTTATAAGAAAAATGTATACGTCAGGGATTTATTTTAGTCCTTAAAATAGCCTATAAGTTCTACTTCCGAAATATGTATTGCTTATTGGGCTTAAATTCAATAGTTTCGGATATATTTGGGCATTTATGGTATGAAATTCACTAAATATAATCAATTTTCAGTGACGATTTTTTAAGGAAATCTACCTTCCATATAAAAACATTACCAAAGTCTGGCGTATGTTAATGCTAATAATGGCCTGACTTGGTCTAACCAAGTATATTTTATCCAAGAAAGACAACAAGCCACATTGCACATGATCTATAATTCTAAGAAATTCCACCTTTTGCACGGGACCTGAAAAATACAAGCGATACCTCAGAGCGCGCCATAATTAAATAAATAGATAAGTAAAGTAAAAAGACTCCCGAAAAGCGGCGGGTGATACATCTAGTATATAATATTCACATAGCATCTATTTGAGTAATAGACACATCTTTTGCTATAATGTTTTTCTGAAAGATATTTCATATTCTACAACATTGTTTCTCTTGTATGAAGATAATTATCATGTGGAGAATCTCCACCTGAATATGATAATCTGATTTGCATAGAACTTATTGTGCGTTCGTCGTTCCTGTTTCGCCAGAATACTTACTACGCTGTGCTTATCTTTTTTATTCGATTTTGCTCATATATTCATAATGTGATTGTCTGTAACATTTCTCTTCTATTATTTCCTAACACTGTTTTTATCTGATGCATATTGTTAACTGTCTTCCTTTGAACTTCACTCAGTATCATGTATACTACTCGGAAGCAACTGATTTCTTAATCAATTACATTCCTTCACTTTATATATTCATTTATGTTTTATGAAATCTGGTTCCTCTAAATCGTGTTCTGTGAGTTTCAATCACGAATGTTACACCTCTGTCATTGTGTAAGGAGTGTTACCTTAAAAGAAAAGGGTGATGAACATAAGTAATTAAAGCTGAAACGTATATGTAAAGAGCTGACATAAACTTTATGGTTCACTTTGAATTATTTTCTTACAGCCTCGCTCGCACTATCGAGAGGGCATTAGATTGGGATGCCATTAGAAAGTAAGACATCACTGATGAAACAAGAGGGTTCTTTCTTATGGTGTATTCTAATATTTAACTGTATAATTGTGCGGGTAAAGTTGGTTCAACAGAACTCTTCCCATTAGGCATGGCACTGCAGTTCTCACATGTCTGTAAGTCGTTATTATAACTACATAATCGCTTTTCTATTGGAGGGGGATTTGTTATGTTAACTCAGTTGCAGAAGTATGCAATATATTGCTATCAGATTACAAAAGCGCGTAAACAAAAGTCTAGGTCGCCTTAGCGAGAAAGTATGATGTTAAAATGCTATCAAGCATTCAGGCAGTTAGTTGTTGGGTGTATTTCTCAATTTTACTGTACACTTTTATGAGGGGCGCTGGTTCACAAAAAAAATGTATTTAATTTGAGATAACATTGCGGGTTTAACGTATATTTAAGGCGTTGCCAGCAACTTCATAGTCGCATTTATCTGTAGATGGATTCGTTATGTAAACACAGTTTCAAAATAATACAGGATGTTACTACCAGATTGCAAACATGTCTCTGATAGGCTCCAGTTGTGTCTGCTTAGTGAAAACGTAATGTCAGAAGACACGTGAGCTTTATGATATAAGGTTCATCACATCACTAGGAATGTAATTCCCTTACGTCCGTAGGGTGAATTCTATGATTCACCTGGCGAGGGGTAGTCTCCAGAACATCAGCTGCAGAACGGATTAAAGTAGCTGAATTAGCAGCAGAGCAGCTAACCAATTCGATTCCGAAGAATTGTAGGCTGTTAAAGTCTCACCAAACTAAAAAGAGTGTCTTGTTGCTAAATAGGAAATAACTTGGGGCAGTAAGTTAATACTGTACCGAGAAGTGGAATTAAATACTAAGTCGATATCTGTAAGAAACAGTCCCATAGTGTCTCGAGTGACATAAAGTATGCACATCCGTGTTATCAGTTTCACGAAGCATTATTGGCATAAAAGCTATGCGCTGATTATGTGTAAAAAGACGAACTAGAAGAAAAGGCAAGCCGGAAATTAACGTGGTGCCGAGTAATTATTAGATTAAGAAAACAACATCTGGAACAGATATTTCTGAACAACCTAAACTAATTGCGCAATGTGTTGATTTAATGATGAATCAAAAGTTCAATGAAAAACTAACCAAGAATGAAAGCGGAAAGTCAACATCCGTTGAACAACACCCAGGTTTATTAGTATGAATTGCCGAACTGAAACCGGGTCGGACAACATTGTTGGTCATAATAGAAAACGATCGCCATGTTGGTATAACTAGCAAGTGTATTACTTAAAGCTAAGGAAACTACTGATTGTCTCATATGAACAAATTCTAGTTTTAGTCACAAGAATATATTCATAAGCGAATCGAATTTGAAAGTGTATAACTTGTTTCTCTATATGTTTGTTGTATTAAATATTCGTGACTTAAATTTAGTCTTGTTTCGGTGAATTCTTTGCAGTTAATACATTATATAAATCGTGTATAAAAAAGTGTATAGCTGTTTTAATTTTTTATCAATTAATATTCTTAATATCATTTTAAATAATACATTTTTTCACTCATTACAGCTACTCAATTACGTTGACTTATAAAAATTTAGAACGTATACTCACATATATTACTATAAATATACTACTAATAACGTGTATGTTATTTATATAATCATAATTTGCAACACATGTTTCAGTAACAGCTATCTAAAAAGGACTTCTTCACACCAGACTTATTTTGTTTTACGTTTTTTTCTGTGGAATGGAGCTAATTCAAACCATAAAAGGTCGCATGATGGATTGAAACTATTTTAGTATAAAACTTATTGGTAGGTTTTTATTTGAATTACTTGCCTAAAAACTATCAAATCATGATTGAACGAGATATTTTTTCCGATACGGCTGTAGGGATTGTCACAGCTAAGCGAGTAAACTTTTAACGAATAGTGATACGTATCTTACATAGACAAGATAATAATGGGCGAAGAGAAGCACACACACAACTGTCTGGCAAAACTATCAGCCGTACATAAAAGGCATGAACTCACATATATATAATTTACATAGAAATACACAGTCACGAAGCCAGGGCGGAACAAGGCAAAATCTTCTATATAAAGAAGACTTGATTTGTTCCCCATCTATTATTTCTTAGGGTAGCTAGAAAAACACCTTACTCTAAGAAACTCACACCTTCCTTCTTAAACTTCACTCGAGCATGTTTTCAGACACTTTCAATAAATTCAATCAGCATACATTAAAATCTACTTTGAGATTCCCTAGTCTTACTATCACAAACACGTATTCGACTGAGAGGCAAGCAAACTTTCCCCCCTATCATTTTAGTCCTTCCACGCAAC
>OY744517.1:57286037-57316037 GCA_963556195.1 Sepiola atlantica | reverse complement strand
GGTATGGGTCTCTCAAAAATTAACCATCAGCAGGGAGCAACAATTGTGAGTAACGGCCAATATATGATGAGCTCCTAGAACCCAAACATTATGAATGTACGTAAACATAAAAAATATGAACCATTACAAATCTTGCCAACCTTTTTATACAAGACTGTATTACTAATGAGAGAAAGACACTAAAGAAGCCTGTCACGGAAATAGCCCAAAACAGCCACCGGAAAATATCCCAAGATCTTCCATTGTAGAAAATGGAAGATTAATAGGCCAATCAACAACGTGCTGAATATTTTCTGAATGCATTATCCAAATAATATATTGATAAGGAAGGCTCTGTAGACTGGTTCAAAAGAGTATCTCTCCACTATGATCAAGAGAAGATTATAATGGCTGCCCAAGATCAATAATTTGAAAAAGATAGCTGTTCTCATCAAGGACAACAAATGCATGTTTTGCCACACAGAATTAGAGAGGTGTACAACTTTACATCCAGTTGTAAGGTTATGTTCGGGGGAGGCTACTATACACAATGGACTGAGTAAATATATTCACTGGACTATTTGTAAAAAATTGAATATCGAATGTAGCAGAATGTCCTGGAAATATATACCAGAATGTACTGTTGGAAATAAACCATACACCATCCACTATAACTATACGAACCCTAGAGCTAAATACCAAAAAACGGAGCTATTATGGGTGACATTGTGATATAGGACAAGATGGAGTAAGTGGAATCTTAGTTTAATTGAGCACCATTTATGATGATGGCTTCAAGAGTGCAGAAGATAACGAAATAGCAAAGACTTATTTACGACATGAAAAACAAACTGAACTCTTATGAAGATATCCCTCATTCCAGTAATCATAAGAGCAACCTGGCTCATATGAAAAGAATTTTTTAAATATTGGCGAAGATACCCGGTGAACCAAGTGCACAAGAGACCTAAACAATATCGCATTACAAACAATATCGCATCAATGGGCAATTAGAATCTCTCGGTTGAATTCTCTAAAATAGCGGGTAAACGTATGGCATCCAGAAGGAGCTCCACTCACAGCAAACACATTTATAGTATTTTCCATTTATATTTAAAAATTGCAGCTATTATTTAAGTTCATGTTTTTACCTTACTAATCAGTGTAAAAAAAGAATCTCACTTTTTCCGCTGAAAACATGCATGAAACATATGCTCAAAGATGTGTTATGGCAAGTAAGTTCATACTGTTTTTCTCCTTAAGCTATTTTGTTTAAATAGCATATAAGATTCCTCCTAAAAAAGCATGATCAATATTTTAAAAAGTGTGTAGTCATATCATTGCGATTTTACCTCTACGTTACTTGCACCTTAATCTTTTTTAAAATATGAATTGATTGTTCATTCAAATGAAAAATGCAACACAACTACAAAAATATGGTCCATTGATTTTTCTTGAATATTCGCAAAGCGGAAAAAACTTACATCCAATAATGTTACACATGGAAATAAAAACGACATCTACTAAACAAAACTAGTTGTACGTTCATGAGTATATAGTGGAATTAAATAATTAAAACGACACCGGATCGAAATGCTACTAAGGAAATGTAAAAAAAATTAAGAAAATGTGATGAAAATGAAAGTAAAACAAAACTCCTGGACAGGCAACGTGAAGTAAAGACGCTAATTGGAATTTTAGCACGTATTTTAAAACATGCTTCAGTAAAAGAGAATCTTTCAATTTGTAGGTATTATTGTGAAGTGTTATAACGTGCTCATTCATATTGCCAAACGGCCTGAATATCTATGCAATAAATACATTATTTTCAAAAGAAATGTACTAAGCAGTAAAATAATCTCTGTATCAATATATATATATATATATATATATATATATATATATATATGGAGAGAGAGAGAGAAAGAGAGAGAGAGAGATTCCAAAATAGTTATGATATGAGTCAAGACGGTAATTAAATGATATGGATAGAAACGGATGCACACCCCCAAAATATTGATGCTAAGATTTTATTGTAGTTGGTTTTAATTGAAGACCAATAAGCGCGTCTAGACGATGTTCGATCATTTTCTTGTCAAATACAGTTTTGCTTGATGAAGAGATTAACGATGTTCTATAGATATTTTCATATTTGCATTATCCGTACAGCGCTCCCTGCCGAAAAACCAATAGGCTAAGTCAGATTTATACAAATATAATTAAAAATAAGTTTACAACTAATTGCAGTTTCCTTGTTATCAACATTTTTAAAAATATTTTTTCTCTCGGGTTATTGATAAATGAAATAAAGAAAAGAAAACAAAAACATTGATCAAAGGTAAGTGTAATCAGTAGTTGAAATTTCCGCCGAGAATATTGTATGGATGAATACAATGTATCCAACTACACAAACAATATATATATATATATATATATATATATATATATATATATATATATATATATATAATCTTCTTCGGCGTGCTTTAGTCTATGATGCGCGTTTTCGGAAGGATGGCAATGATCATATTCAGTATCCAGAGCTATTCGTGTATGACAGATATCACCTGCAGTCGTTAATGTCTTGAACTTATTCAGAAAAGCTTGTCATCATTGTCTAGACGTTTCAACATCCCTGTTTAGAAGCTGATATCATTTGATGTTTTGTTTCGTTTCCTGGTGCGACGTGTATATCTATCTATCTATACATATATATATATATATTTATATATATATATAAATTATTATATATATATATATTTGTATAGATATATATATATGTATATATAAATATATATATATATATTTATATATATATATATACATTTTATATATGTATATCAATTGATATATATATATATATATATATATATATATATATATATATATTTATTTTTACAAATATTATTTAACTATACATTTGCAAACATGTTCCGGTCGGAGCTATGGATAGCCAGATATTTTCGTGCAAACGTCTTCTCATTAGGGCTATCTCTATTTCTCACGGAAACGTGTTTTCCAAATGTATAGCCAAATATTGTTAATAACACCTTCAAAAAGCTGAAGACCGTATTAAACAACTGTATTTTTTATCGTGGACTTTTATATAAACACATTGAACATTCACTGGGTTTTTTTATCCTGTGGATGTAAATTACCCCTGGATTACTATATATATATATATATATATATATATATATATATATATATATATATATATATATATATATATATATATATATATATATATTTATATTCATATATATATATATATATTCATATATATATATATATATAGATATATAATATATATAATATATATATTCATATATATATATATATATTTATATAATATATATAATATAATGTGTGTGTGTGTGTGTGTGTGTCAAGGTGTATAAGATATGTTTCTGTGGTTGTTTTTATTGGCGATAGTGATTGTGGTAGAACGCTACCATGTATTTGACTAACTTCCTAAGTGATGAGGAATTACCTCCCTTTGCATGCAATGTATGCATTACATCGTCCCATAAAGGTGCATATTTATATGTATTTATTTATACATTTTACTATTACGTACATAAAATGTATTCAGGAATACGTGACTGACTTTTGATAAGAAGCGAACGCACAACTACGTTGTCTTTAGTCTGAAATGTAACGTGTGAGCTACGACGCCTTGCCGGAAATATAAACGATTTTTGTATCGCTTAAATATTAAATTATCTTTCGATAATATAATCCACCGTTCTCAACATTCAGTAATACAAACATATAAATACACTAAACTTTCACTTCCTATCCTGCCCAGTGTGGCGCCGTAAGGTTAAGTTCCATCGACTACTGTGCAAACGGCCGTGTTACGTATCCCAAAATGCTCACTACGCCTTGTCACACCGAAGATTCGTGATACGGTGAAACAGCACAATATTGTTGACTACATATATCCCTCTCCCTTAATTTGAGCTATATAGTAAGGGAAATAACGATTGCTATTTAACGTTTATGATAAAATCTTCGTTAAGCTTTTTTTCCTGACGATTTGTAATACAAATGAGTATAAAAGCATCATTTACTTTAATTTACATGGCAGGTTTAATGTAAGAATCAAATATTCCGATTACTAATGGAACGATCTGGTGTCAAATATAATCTTGAAACACATGCCATGTTTAGCCACACTGAAGAGTCGTGATACGGCGAAACAACTATATCTGATTGAATATATATAGGATTTATTCAGTTTACATTGTAAATGCAGGTTTTTTTCTAAGGGACTCAAGTAGGAGGATCGACGAGTGTTTGAAACAACACACGATTATGAAGTGGGCCGTTTTTAGATGCCATTAATGTATAAATGTCATGTTAGATAGCTACCAATTGAAGTTAGCATGACATATTTGTTGAATCTCACAAGTTGGTAGATTTTCATGTGTAGTTTCCCACCAAAACATTTACATCTGTCAATGGCTTCTTTTTCCCAGTTATTGAAGATGATAAGTGTCTTGCTAATGAATGCTTAAAGCATAAGCTGGGCGTTTATTTGGATTGAAGTACGTATTCTGCATCTACATGATGTGTAATGTGTATATGTATATATGTGTACGTTCATATTGTTTCAATTTAATGTATGTTTAATTCAGTTTTTGTTTTCCACGTATGAAACCCCAGGTTATTATCATCAACTGTGTTTAAAAGTACAGAAAATAATTTTCTTCTATGGAAATTACTTGTTATGCTGTTGTATTCTAAGTAGATTCGTGTGCACGTCCACATGCAAAGCAGATTCAAAATATATTTTTACATATACCGGAAAAATACTTTTTCCAGAAGAGGGTAACATTAATATTTCTAACTCAAGATCATTGCACCACTTTTATGTACTCTTACAAATATTACAATACAGCTATAATGCGGCTAAACCTAATATCTGAAATTCTTATTCGAATTTTTATCAAAATCCAGTACGTGATTTTGATTGTAGAAAATGTCAAACATTAAACAGTCAAGTTCAATTGAAATTAAGGGAATCTTCTTCTGTTAGTGTCTAATGACTAAGGTAATTCTAAGATGTATGAATTTACAAATGAGAATTCGTTCCTCTAAAACTTTGGAAATTGTTTCAAAAAACTAGGATTTGGGGGGATATGTATTAACTTGTTTTAAATACCGATCATTAAAAATTCATAAAAACTGGAGGTACTTGAATTTTTACGAAAAATCCACCCCTTTGTTTCTTCTTTACATGAAACTAGATTGAAATAAGTAGCACCTTATATAGTCGAAATAAACTGAAATAAGCTGAAATATTGGTACATTCAAAGAATGTAGCTCTTATACATATAGTTTAAATTTAATTAAAATCGGATATATGTATTTAAAGTTTTGAGGACGTTCTATCTCTATGGAGCAATTAAAGGGGGCACGATGATATCCGGCATGAAGAGGGGAACGTGTCCTACCCGGAGAATTCTATATATATGATATACATTTCAGCAAAATATGATATATTTGATATATTCGAAGTCTTAAAGGAAATAAGGCCTCCATAGCTTCGTTGGGTGTGGAAGAATACTTAGAAAATCGAAACCACTTTTATTGTGTTCCGCTAGAAATCTGATACATATAATTAAATTGTTATAACAGTAGATTATATTTAAAGTTTTGAGATGGCTATACTCCTATAGCAACGGTAGAAGGAACACTTACATTGTCTCTCCCCGGTAAATTTTACATGCGAATACACTTTTAGATTATAAGTAGATTCTCAAATATATTATTTGTATAGAGAACACATATATTTTATATATACTTATAGAGAAACTAAGCTTAGATCATATATCGACTAGTGATATAGTTTGTCACTAAGATGCAGTAGGCATTTTTTTTTATTTCAGAAGTTATATTAAATATTAACTGAAAAGGACATTCTATGAAACTTATTCCAAACACATTTGTATTTCTCATAAAGAAATTACGTCAGAACTATCGTTATTTTTAATTGTGCTTTAACGTGCAACAATATGAAATATCACATTTATTTTACTATATCAATATACCTGTTCTAAAAATGCAGATTTTGCTTATTTACATGTCACAATGCAAACTGAATTATGTTACAAAAGGCAAATGACGTAAGTAATAAGTTAATTAATGGGGAAAATGTACATGATGTAAATGATAAAGGGAGAGAAAGAGTGGATTGGGTAAAGTGGATAAAGAGAGGGGAAGAAGGAAAGTGATAGAGAGAGATGAATGAGAAATAGAGAGATGAAGAAGAGATAGAGGAGAAACTGCGAGAGGGAGGAAAGGAGGATGCAATGATCTTTATATAAATAGTATTTTTCTCCGTCTCTCCTTCCGTCCGTCCGTCACTCACAATGTTTTTCACATAATTAATACGATTCGAAATACAATATATCTTAACTCCTTATTACATAAAGAATATTGCATTAATAATAAATAATAAATTCCCAACAAATAGAACGGAAGCCATGATCAGAAATATAAACCGAAAACTTGAGATTATCAGCCTGTGGTTCTACCAACTGACTTATTGTGACGTACTTTCGTGTAAATAGAGTTTAAAAGTTGACTTTAAGAAACTAATTATTTATTCGACGTAATGTTATAGATTTATGGTTTACGCCATGTTTCAAAATATAAATTAAAACATAAACGATACTAAAAAATAATTAGTATAAAAAATGACATTTTGCTGTCCATTGGAACACTCAACATTTACTATATGTATATACTCTAGATAAACCTGCGTCCGGAAAGAGACTATTATTCCTAGTTATTGTGAAACGGGAATACACGCTTTTTACTTGATAATAAAAGACGTCTCAATATGAACCATATTTTTAAATAATATATTTCTTCTTCGTGTAAGATACATCTCAGATTTTATGAAGTATATATAATGAGAGTGTCCACAGTGTATAAGATGCCATGTTACATTATATAGTAAATGTGTTTCTCCCCTGTTTCTTGTGTAATATTCCTTACCCTCACAGAATATTTATAGGGAATTTGCGGCATCTTTCCTAAAATATGGATGAGATAATATTCCTGGTCGATTTATCGGCAATCATGCATGGCATTTAAGCGTAATGGTTTCTTCTGATCGGCAACAGTGCACACGAAACGAATAAATTGACGAGTGAGACACAGTTTCCCTTATTCATATTTGATATTCTTCGAACATAAAGAAATGTTTTACATTTTTCTATGAATAAAATAATAGAGAACATTTTACACTTAAAAAATTCCCCTCGGCCAACATTTTCTTTTTCTTGCAAGCATAAATGTTATTACTTTTTTTACACAAATCTGCGCGCATACATATATACATATCTTATGATAATAGACATTAAGTGCCTTTAAGTCTGCAATTGTCACTACTTATGCCTCAATTACAAAAACAAAATTAACTGTATTATATTCATTATTTAGAACTCATTTGAATAAATAAATTATTAGTAATGACTTGTTTATCGTAGTTTAATGTTCATTTATCTTTCTATTTTGTAGAGAAGTCTTAAAGAAAATAAATAAAAATAAAAAACAACTCTAATTTTATTATCTACGTTCTTATTTATTTAAATAGATTTTGTATTTACATAATTTGTTATGGTGTCATTGTAATTTACCTGAGTTTGTGAATATATAATATATATATATATATATATATATATATATATATATATATATATATATATATATATATATATATATATATATATATGACTCTTCTAGACATTATGTATAGAGAAGCCTACGACGAAGGAAGAGCAGTCTTTCTGTATTTCTCTAAATACTCACTTTTGTAAATTTATCACCGTAGTGTCTTGGTTATTTCGGCCATTCCAGACTCCAACACTAGCTACGAAGAACACCGACTTATTCTGGCACAACATAATCCGGACTTATGTACCACACAAAACTGGTGACGAGCACTCGGACTTATGCCGGATTAAAAGTAAACATTACTACAACTGACAATGTGTAATATTCGACAATGACTTAGGTGGTGTGCAAAAAGTGTTGTTAATGATAACATAAATAGCGAGAAGTTAAAAGCCACACCAGGAGTACCAAATCAGTGAAATGAAAGTCTTTAACGTCAAGAATAAGTTTGAAAAATAGTGTTCGTGCTTGACGAAGATGAAAATAAATTCAAGTAATTCCCTAACACGAAGTATGTTGTTTGTTCACACACATACACCCACGCACACATGCACACACACACACACACACACACACACCCACACACACACATATATATATATATATATATATATATATATGTATATATTTTCTTATTTATGAAAACATTATCAAAAATAACAGAATCTGTCTCTTCAATTATACTTTGTTTATTTTATCCATTTTTCTAATGGTATTTTTGTATTAACATCGAAAATAATAACAAATGTGACATAGGTACTACGAACGTTTTCGATTCTTAGTCGAATCATCATCAAGTGTCAAAAGCTAACCCTGGATATTTATACGGAACAGTTAAGATGCATAAACCTAATTCTCCTCTCCGACATATAATATTCCAAATTACTACTTGTATGTATTCCTTTAAAACGATCTTAAATCAACACACCAGTCCGTGTCTACTTAGTGTTAAGTCCACAAAAAAATGTTACAAATCTTACAAAGCAAACAACGGGACAATAAAATCAGTACTTCTCTTGACTTAGAAAGCTTTATCACGAGTGTGCGTGTGAAAGAAACTATTGATATGATCATCAATAATATATAAAATAACCTGTCTGCCTCTTCCACTTAAAATTAATAAAAAATACTAAATAAGTTACTATTTATTTGTACTACTAAAGTACCTTTTATGACTTCAATGAAAATATTTACACTCAAATTTACGGTGTTACAATGGGTTCAGTTCTCGGGCTGTTTTTTAACGAATTATCTGTGTTAAACCTGGAAAAGAAAATATTCAATAACATTATAAAACCCTCTATTTACGTACGGTATGTCGACTAAATTCTTATTCTAGCTGAAAATAATGAACAAATACACAATCGTCAAACCTTTTCCAAGAAACGTTTGTTCTTAAATTAACCAAGGAACGGAACGTAAATAAAAACATCCCATTCCAAGACGTTCTCATTGACGTCCTTAATTATACGTTTAACACTTACAAAACCGACCAGCTCAAATTCAAATATGTTACATTATAAGAGCGAGTGTTCCTATCACTACAACATAGCTATTGTTAACAGTCTATAAAATGGTGCACCATTAATCTCCTCCTCTAAACACATATTATTCATTGATTTAAAAAATATAAAACAAGTGCATATTAAAAACGAATTCTATAATTATATAGTCGATGAACCAATTAAATTAATAATTCGAAATTGAATAAAACACCGCTACAAATAATGATATCAATATCAAACACAGAAACCCACACTCTATGAACATATACTATTGTAATCAAATGCAACTTCAGATTTGAAGAAAAAGCCATGAAACATAGTACACAGATAAATATCCTCAAGTGACGATAATAAGAAAATTAGACTCGTTATTGACTATAAAAAATAAATATCAAAACTCTTGTATTAAAAAAAATCTCTTTCCAACAAAAAACACTAGAGAGAACCAATTTAATTTATAATTTTAAATGCCATTTTGGAGGATGTAACTCCCATAATAAGAATAATAAAGCTAGTAACTACATTGGTTTTACTACCACTACCCTATCCCGTACTATGACTTTGCATCTTGTAAACCCTAGCTAAATTATTTAACATCTAAAAAAAATAACTGCGTTCCCTCTTATTTAAGACAAATTCTAGTTAATAACACGAAAACAATACATTCCGAAACTATTTTTTTTTTAAATATTGGTAGCGTCCTACATAACAACACAGCAACCTACAACTAATAAGATCACGTGTGAAACCAGTGGCAACATGTTAAAATGCCTAACATAATTCGATTTTAATCTGTGATGCAACTCTGGCGTCCCTAAATTTAAATTGTCAACGTCTTTACAATGCAAAGACGTTCATTTACGTGCGCGTTTCTCCGCTGTCTTGTAAACACTTTTCTTCTTTCTCCAGCTTTTTTGTTCACTTGCTTGTGACAAGAGGATTGGGCTTAAAATCGAACACATTTGCGATACCTATGAAACATTTATTATTTTTTTATTTTCATAAATAAAAGCCCATTAGAACATTTTATAAAATAAAAATGTATAATTCAACAGACAAATTCTGTTTTTTACAATGTTTATATATATATATATATATATCATGGCTTTACGGAGCCCTCCGAAAAGGAGCGCGCTCCAGGAGCACGCTCCTTTTTACGAAAAAGAGGAGGGCTCATCTCATATTCCACGGGAGCTGTGCGGGAGCAACTCCATTTGGGACTAAAGAGCGTTGGTTTTAGCGCTCCAAAATTATTTGATTTTTTTTTAAACATTAGTTTTTTATTCAGCAATACAAAGGAAAATTAAAGAGAGTCTCAGAGTTTACTCTGAATTATTTTTTAAATTATATCTCTGTAAATGTATATGAGAGAGAGAGAGGGAGGGGGGAAGAGAGAGAGGGAGAAAGAACGTGAGAGTTACACATGGAAACAGAAACTGAACTTTTCCGGGTTTTTCACACCTATGTGTTGTCAAATGTCTTTAAATGTGCCAGTTAGTCTATAGATGTATTTGAAGTTATTTTCTTATAGATTAGAACTGTTGTGTATGTATGAGAAGGATGTATATTGCTGATTGAATAAATAAGCCAATTTTTCTTTTAATTCGTGTTTTTAGATAAAGAATTCCATGTTTAATTATACTATAGGGGCCGTTGGATTTTCTCCCCCTGGTCGCTCAGTATTTACCTTAATGTGTGATAAAATCGATTTTGGGGGTGAAATGATATATTTTGTCCTGACAAAAAATTCTAATTTATTTTTTAGCATATATCAAATTGAACTGTTATGCCACATTTATTCCCGTCGTCTTTTCGGTGGCATTTTGTTATTCTTAAATTCACGAATAGTATGTTTTAACCTTTTCATGTTTGCTTTTAAATTCGGTAAATTCCGTTAAAACTTGCTTTTGTAAATAGAATGTTCAAAGTTTTTTTCGTGTGTAATAAAATGTTAAAGCAGTAAAAATATCTTTAGTCCATGGAAAAATATACTTAGTCCAAGGAAAAAATATTTTTTAGTCCAAGGAAAAAACAATAAAAACTAACACGGCTGCCAGCGATTAAAACCTGGAATTAAAGTTAGATACTCAACACTTACAAAAGTAAATGAGAATTTTATTTCAGGACTAAAAATATAATTATGACCAACAATCAGTTTTATCAAAAATTTTGGCGAATACCAAGCGCGATGAGTGAACGAAAGGAGCGGTCCCTATTCTACAATTAAACCGATGTTTAAACTTAATTAAATGAGAGAAATATTTTACATTTTTATTTTTAAAAGCAAATAATTAGACTTCTGACTAATTTGTTGTCTTTTTAGAACCGAAAGTAGCATAGATATTTCTTTATCTTAAAAAATCTATGATCGAATATTAAAATCGTAAACAGTTTGTTTTGTTAGAGATTTCAAATGTAGATATTTGCACCTTTTTTATTAAAATTTTTAATTTTAATAAATGTTTTTGCCCGATCTAGGAAAATTTACTCCAGTTAATTTTTCGGTGGAGGAAAATTTGACCCGATATTTTCTCAACTCTTAAGGTCTAGGCCAGATATTTTGTATGAAATGTTAAGACATTGAATGGATCACTGTATTGTTTATTGACAATTTATTGATATTTTTTGGCCAACTTATGAGAAATATTTTTTTCGCTCCAAATTGTACTATTGAAAAGAAAATGGATAAATCGATTTGTTTGAAAGTACTTGCGCGTTTCTCTGTTGTAAATAATAATGCACATTATACAATATAGTTACGTCTGTAAAACAAACAAATATTAAACAACAGTACGACGATTAATGTTGCCCTGGCTGTCTCTCTTCTCCCAGAAAATGTTTTAATCACTAATAATGTTTAAAAGTAAAACTTTATTTACTTAAAACAAATCTGAATATATCGGGTCAAATTTTCCGTTCCTGAAAAAATAGGTTGTTAATGTAATGAATATTAAAAGTGTATTAAAATACTTCAAGGATTTTTCTATTTTTATTTTATAAAACGAAAATTTACATATAATCCTATACTTCCTCCGACATGTCTTCCTATAACTCTCGAAATATTAGCGAGATTTTTAAAAATATTATCTTACGGTCTTACACTTAAAGTGATATCTCAATCCATATTGACGAGATCCTTTGACGCCCACCTCTATCTTTCGACCACTCATTGGCAAAATAGAACGTTTATGAAAGAATGTACATTTTTATTATGGATCGCTGAAAAAGATCTGCTCATTTTTTATAGGAGTTGAGCCAGGAGCGTCTCATTTTTGAAAATGGGGAGCGTGAGAGGAGCCAGCTCTAATTAGGGGCGTTGGAGCAGGAGCGGGAGCGGCTCCAAAAGTAGTGGAGCGAATAAAGCCCTTATATATATATATATATATATATATATATATATATATATATATATATATATATATATATATATATATATATAAACGTTGCACCAGACAACAAAACAAAACAAGAAAAGAAACCAACTTCAAAACTGGGTGTTGGAAAGTCCGGACAATTATGCCCGTTCTTTTTTAAACACTTCTGGTCATTTGCGATTCCAGGAGACAGCTGTCATCAACGAAAAGCTCATGAGACTGAATTTTGACATTTTGATGCTTCGGCAAACGCGCAGGATTATACGGTCTACTGCCAGGGGAAGGACTTGTTGGTATAGGAAGATAATTTCGTTTTTTTAGCTGTTTTTCTCAAGGAGGCAACACCTTAATAATATACACTACCAATCTTTGTTCATTTAAATGTACGCAATTCTTCTTGTTAATTATTCAACTTATTAAAATTATAAATTGGTCTGCTTGATTTCGTGTTAAATACTATGTTTAAGTGATATGTATAAAATTACTGAGTGAATCCCAATATATCTACACTTGGTTTGTAAAATACACACACATTAAACATTTGGAGTACATAAACATATTAGTTGTTTGAAGTATAAATAAATAAACTGAAATAAAACCGATGTAAATGCTACTAACAATGTTTTATAATACAGTAAAAGCATTGCATACTTTGAATGTTAGGATTGACGTCACCACCAATTTAAGGTACAGAGCTACTCAAGGAGGATGGTTCAATCAGAAATGAACGATTGCTAGCGGTAAAAAGAGGAACCTTATGGTAGTATTAACATTGATCACTGGTACGAATAACGTTTGAATGCATACAGATCAGTTCGTGACTTGCATTTAACATTGGAATTGAAGAAAACCAACTTCTAACCAGCAAGGAAACAGTGTTGCATAAATGTTTCACAGATGTGAAGCTCTTTCAAAAAAGCCTTGTCCATGGAAATTTGTCTTCACTTTATGAACGCGGAGAAGAAAACACATAATGTTCGTTGTGATTGTAAGACAAGTTCCTGCTGGCAATATCTTACAAAGTGGAAAAATACATATACATTATATATATATGTATATATATATATATATATATATATATATATATATATATATATATATATATATACATATATATATATATATATATACATATATATATATATATATATATAGAGAGAGAGAGAGAGAGAGAGAGATAGAAATTGAGAGAGAGAGAAAGAGAGAGTAGTAACGTATCTTCTGTAAGATGGTTGTAAGGAAGAAAAGATATCAGCTCCCATTAGATTTCGAAGTGATTTTGTATTCTGTCCAAGGATGAAAGAGTGTCGTGCGGACCTCCATAAATCTGGCAGCAGCATTCCATCTTTAGACGAATGTAACTTTTATCTGGAGTCAGAATCTTTCTGGATGTGTGGGATAGTCAAAACTGCTAATAATGAAAGTAGGTTATTCTTTTTATAAAGCAGTATGTTCGTTTTTTTCTTCTCGATATCGACAATCTGCTGATATAACATGAGTTGTTTCTATTTCTTCGGTTTATTCAAACACAGCATCAAAATCACATTTATCATGGCCCGGGAAAAAGAAAGAATGACACTGTTTATTTTAAAAGGATTGGCTTGATTTAAGTATTCACTATAAGGACAACCTCTATCATGTCTCTGTATGCCATCCTCACGTGACAGTATTTTCAGTTATCATTGTCAAACACCTAATTCCCGAATCAATCAGATTTGCTCACAAATCCTGATGGATATGTTGTCATCAACGGTGTCAACACTGATATGTGTGTTCTCCCGTGTGTTGTTAAGGCAATCCTTGTGTTTTGGCCAAGAAATGCCCTCGCAACCAAATGGCAACGATTACTGTTTCTATAGGTAGTGTTACATATCGGCCCGAATTTTTCTGATTACAAAAAATTTTTTTAAAAAAGAACAGCCGAAGCAATTTACGCCATTTCAAAACCAAACATCGCAATCACAATAGACGGTTAGTTTCTCGAAGAATAATCACAGTCTGTCGCTAAAAAGTCTGATGATAAAAACACAACGTTGAAACATATGCAGACAAGAATACATCCTTTGGTAAGGACTAAACAAATGTTTAGTCTCTCAAAAAATGAAGTCGAAAAAGCATCCTCAAAAATTAAAGTAGAGACAAAAAGTAAGTTGATTTCAAAAAAATTATTAAACCTATTATTAAAACGGAGGTGGTGGGGGATTGAGATTAATGTTAATTCATGGGAAAAAAGAAGAAAATGTTGTCTTTAATGTGAGTATTATTTGACTGTTCAGCTTCGACGTTGTCATTTGAGATTTGTTAAACGAAAGCTCTATAGAAGTGTTGTTCTATATCTCAATTAAAATCTTTTTTATTCTTAATTTGTTTTCGTATTTGTATTTTTATAAACTGTTTTATGCATAATATGCCCGTTTGGTTTTTGTCTTTGTAATTCTTTCCTTATTTTTATTCTTCTCTAAAAAAGCTTCCGTCTTTGTATAGGATGCTGCAGATTCCCGCTTTCGCTTTATCCCTTCCTCGGGCCATCCATTATTCCAATAATGGAAGGATCGGTTTCGTTTAGCTCGGGAAACGTAAATATCTTACTCTGGTTCAAACAATATGAAATAGAAATTGTCTATTTGGTCCGAGAATCGATGTAGCTCTGCCAAGGGCAATACTTTCTGTAAATCTGTACTTTGGGAGATTACTTCGAAGTGGTTACTCTGATGAAAACAGAAACTGATCTATTTCATGAACAAAATGCTAGGCGAAAGCTAACTCTTCATCTTATTGTATGCAATTGGATATGGAATTATTATCTTCGAACTATATCTCTTTTACACTGCTTTGTAGAGTATTTGAAGAAATATCCGGTGTGATATGATATTGCAATTCATAATGTTTTTATGTATTGGATTGTTAAAATCGATGTTTTTATACGCGCAAAATGTCGACCATCTTACACTCTAGAGTTCTTTTTATATTTCTCATATTATAATAATGATGTACTAGAATACGTTGAAGAACTTAAAAATAAATACTACGAAATATCTTCAAAGAGATGGATACGCGGAATGAGAACCGTCTTTCCAGACATGATTAATAGAGAGTTTAGTTCGAGAATAATAGAAATTGACCACATAGGCAAACAGTTCTGAAGAAAGCTTCAGATTATTAAGATCGACATGTTGTCAATATCTCATCCGGAATAATGTCAAACATGTAAATGATGGATTGTATATATCATAAAAATTAATGAATAACGATGACTTCGAATACAACAAGAAAATAATTTTCTAGTCAGAAAAATACATAATCAGCAGATAATCCTATTATATATCACATTATTTTATATCAGTGTTTCTCCAAGAATGAGTGAATGTTTATGTGAGAAATTAGTGGAGAATTACAGGGTAGCTTTTAGTATAAACGTGATCAAAAGGTTTTGATAATAGTCTGTAATTTTCAGGATTGATAGATTTAATAACGATTTGAAATCATCAAAGTAGGTGGCATTATCATTAATATTGGCGGAGTATTAAACCTGGTGGTTGAATAATGAAGCCCACTTATCTCTATCAAGCCACGTCAACAGCAAGACCATTGGGTTCTGGAGATCTCAAGTACCAGCTAATGTCTTTCATGGGTCATTGCACTAAGTGTGTCACTATCTCGGAATATTACATAATAAAACCGTTTTGGCTTAAGAATAGTATTGTGGAGACTGTACTGGTGAATAAATTAGGCGATCAGCGCTGCTTAGAACATGTAGAATATAGTATGTATTTTTGTATAATAAAGGATACTAAATTAACACTTATTATGATAATTATCAAATGAGGAAATCTAATGTTCTCTTTTCTTTTTTGCCCGGTTCATCAGTAATGAAATGCGACGTGCTTATACTGAGACACTGGATATGTTGTCAACTAATGTAAGTAAAACAAACATGAATAAAAAAATTATCTAAGCATTTCTTTGTAATCTTTACAGTTTTATAAACAAAAAATTACTGAGATACTTACAAAAAATATCATTTACTTATTTTACTAGATTATGTCTGGAAATAAACTTGAAATCGTAAAAACGAATAAAAATCTATAAAAAAGGCTCTAGATATTTTGTTATCCCGTTTATTAAAATTAAGTAAAAGGTGTTAACAAAATAATCTATTAAATATGTTTTATTTTTTGATCACATTAGATTAAAATACGTACTGCGTTATTAAATATATTTTGATTTTATCTGATACAATAAGAGAATGTGTGACGGTATATCGTTAGTTATCACATAGCGAGATCCTAAGAACTTACGGTCGGCCCGTTTCAATCAAACATCATTTGAGGCTTACTTGTATAAATCTTCTCTCGATACCAAAAGCCAGTCCGGGAAGAGGGTAGATGTTAAGGGACAATTTAATACTGGGTTATAAAAAAATGCGGTGTTGCCAGATATAACACCAATAAATATGTGAACCGTAAAAAGATGTTTGTGCAAGTCCATGCACGTGGGTGTCTAAAGAAGACCTATGTAGCTACTCTGATGTAATAAATGTGGACGCCTTGTCTCGAAAACGACATTTACCGCATATATTTGCCGACCAATTTGTGTTAACGTTAAAGACACTACCCTAACTCTCTGAGAAATAACACTACGACACAGCATCAAAATAGGATGATAGGTCATCTAGACTATAAACGAGTGCATATATGGAATAATATTACAATGATATTAAAATGTATAATTCAATAACATTCGATTTATCATTTTATTACTTTGTTATGTTTGTGAGAAAATATTATTTCTGTTTTATTGGCATTCTATTCTTCGGTATTTGTGAATAATTTAAGTGATGTTCAGTCTTACATGAGGTGTGCACCGTCCTCAGTATAAATGTGGTGTTTAATATCATTTAAGTTTAATTTGTACTTTATTAAGATATATATATATATATATATATATATATATATATATATATATATATATATATATATATATATATATATTCTCTCCAAATATGATCTGAGGTTAAGATCGGATTCTAACTCTGCCTGATGAGATCTCAGTTTATAGTAACTGTTGATCGATAACATCGACATGCCAGTGTCGCAGATTTTGTACATGTCTGTGTTAATAAAATCATATATATATATATATATATATATATATATATATATATGTATAAGATTTAGGCTTTAGATAATAAACCAATTATTGTGAATTTTATAACAGAGCTGCTAATCGTAAGGGTCTTAATATGCGCTATATTTTGTGTGATTTAGTTTAATGCAAAAAGGTAAAGGGGTTCGAAGCCGGTCATGAAAATTCAGATAATTTAGATTTTTGTAAAATTTTAAAACTAGGGATTTAACATTAATTAATAACTATTAACTAAATTCTAGTTTATTAGCAGTATTTTAAAGAGCTGTTTGATGTCATAATATCGTCACACACCCCTATTTAGGAATTCAAATGTTTCACATTGGCATTAAATGTGATGCATAGTAATCAGAGACTAATTAAACAAGATTGCATAAATGTTTAATTTCTTTTAAGATAACTTACGCTTAAGCCTTACATTTTATAAATTTTCTAGAATCAAAATTATATAATGGATTTAGATCGAAATTGGAAGAACGATTCTAGAAACAATGTTTTGTATCATTATATATTTATTCTAATATTTGTAAAGATAACATGAACATTTTGCAAAATTGTTTTGTTCAAGGAATTAATTTTAACCGATATAGGACGGGTATTCTTAGTTTGTGTTTAATATATGATATGGTATATATATATATATATATATATATATATATATATAAGTCTTCTTATCTTATAAAAACCTTATCCTGAAGACGACTAAGAAAGTCGAATGCGCTCGAACAAAAATGGCCGAATTAAGACAATCGGTGAAATACTCTACGGACTGCCACCTGAAACCAGAAGTATAGCTCGACGCTTTGAGAACCCCACGAAGATGTACAAACGAGAAAGTTCCGTGAGGTTCAACAATGCTTGCTTGGAAAATAATGACTTGTTGCCTAAGTATATATATATATATACAAATATATATATATATATATATATATATATATATATATATATATATATATATATATGTATATATATATATAATTTTGAATAAAAACAAGAAAGATTTATGTCCGTACTTTATGTTTTCCCCTCTTCATCGTGCCGGTGTTAAAACTAGCAAGTAAATCTTCTCGTGGTCCTAAATGATGATTTATCTTATAGACTCAGAGAAAGTGAAATTGCATGTGTGACAAGACCAATAAGACCGACAGAGATCGTGCACCTTAAAGCGCACTAGTATGCATCTTGGTGATGGTTGGGCCCTGCGTAGTATTGAAGTAGAGATCTGAGACTTGGACATATCTTCGACTGTTCAAACATCGGCCACAGTTGGCGACGAAATGGCTGAAAATAGCATGTAAACTTGTAAAACCTAATCACCGCTGAACAAAGACTCATGCGTACCAGAATGCTTTTGGAATTCGCGCAGAGTCCTAATCATCAGTGGGCTGGTGGGGGTCAGAACTTGGGGGGTCACGTGCGAACGCCCTCCCAAATAGAGAAAGAGAATAAGGGTTTTGTGATAACAGTAATATCTCAGCGAGAAATTCCAATTGCCGTACCACCTACACCCCGAGACAAAAAGAGAGTAATTACCTTTTGAGAGAGAAATTCAATACCACCCAACCCCAACCCACTTCCAAGAAAGAGAGAAGGTGTGACAATATGCCTTTTTAGGAATAGAAAGGAACTTTGGTTTTAGAACGAGAAGACAGTCACAGGAACAGTACACGAGCGGCGGCCAGGCGAGAAGGTCGTGTGTTCGGCTTTCTCGTTTGGATGGCATGGGCCATAGGATTCCCCCCCACCGTTTTAAGTAGACAAGATTAGTTCAACTTATGACTTTATTAAGAACTTGCAATCGTAAATGGAGTTTCATGCACAGAAAGAAGAGGAACTAGTTTAATTAACTCAAAGGACATTTTGCCAAAACAATAGACTCTGAAATTCAAGTGCAAAATCAATCCTTTCTTTTAATTGATTTTAATAATTATTTTCAACCAAAAAGAAACCGCTGTCGATTTGCTCTGCTTGTGTAACTTTGCCTTCACAGAATCACGAAATTATCATCATCCGACCGGGAAGAGATTCGACACATCTTTGTTTTTACTGCCACTAAAACGGTCACCGGCCTAAGAGGGTGTTAACAGTCTGGAAAGATTTCTACGCAGAGAACCAGACGTGTGAGCACAGAGATAGAGACATGAGTGGACCACCTATGTTACAAGTGGTTCAGTGACACCGGAGCAGAGTGAGGTATCTGTTTTGCTCGGCACCGTGACCGGGATATAAAACACCCGTGCGTGAGTGGCCGACAACGATACTCACGGGTGGTGGAAGAAGCGTGTGGGGGTCCTTCGTTATATGTGTAGCGCGGTTACGCAGATTAGAATAGAAAAAGGAGTCACAATACTTAGGAAAACGTTTCCTATTATATATATTTATTGAATAAATAAAATATTTGTTATATATATATGTCTGAGATTGTCGCTGATTAATTTCCTTTCTTACCTTTCTCTTCCTCTTAATATTGCTGATGTTAAAATTGCAAGTAAATCTCCTCGTTGTCCTGAAAGATAAGTTATTGTCTGGTCTAGTTGACGAATACGAAGAAAGTGAAATTGAATGCGTACAAACATATATTTATAAAAAATGATTTTATTCATTTAATATATATATATATGTATATATATATATATATATATATATATATATATATATATATATATATATATATATATTAATACTTAGTTAAATATTAAAGTGAGTTCATACCTACAGACGACGTTGTTACAGGTGTTCTATCTTCATCATATATAAAAGTATATTTCAAAATCCATGGACCGATTGCCAGAGAGGTTATATGTAATCAGGTGGGAATTGAAGTTTAAGAAGTTGTGCTCAAATAAAACAAAAAAGTAAAAAATGATATTACTGTTGTGAAGTAGTCTAACAGTAAAAATAAGAAGTCAAGTCGTGGTTGGGTTAAGATAACAAGTGTATTAACATAAAAGGTGCAAGGTAAGGAAACTGACTCGCACTTAGCTAGACAGTTACAAGTCCTTTTTCTCTCACCCGTGACTCCGGTGACTCGCACTATTTATAGTGAGAACCGGTGTACTTTCTATTCTGTTAGAACGGCTGGTGTAACAATTACAAACATGGAATATTTCTGACTTCAGTCAGGTCAGTTATTAGATATAATGTTTTAAAAGTTAAAAATTATATCTCGACTTTAAACGGTATAACTAGTTTTAATATTGACGTATCTTGGAACGAAGTCCTACATTTCGCGTGGACTATAGACCAGTCACCTGTTATTCTTAGCGTTTTCCAACCAGTTCTAAAAAGAACCAAAGCATCCGCGGCTTTACTGTGTGTTTGAAATGGTTGAATATTTTTTTAGTTGTTTGTAAATGGTGATTTTGGGTCTTGGTGGTAAGTAGTTGACGTTTATATTTCCTTTTAGAAGTAGCGAATATCCTTGTTAAATTCTATTTTCATAGTCGCCACTGTCACCTATCACTCCTGCCACTACCTTGAGCTTGGCACACCGTTTTCCACTGCTTTGACGCATTTAGCTTGCTATAACCTTCATGCTAGAAACTGCCTCCACATCTCCGTAGCAATTATTCAGCTCGTATCTAACGGTCTTCAATGCATTCAAGGTGAACTGAGCTGCAGCTAAGATTTCTGATTGATTTTAAATCTGACACAAAAAAGACATCATGCATGCCCCTCTTTTCCAATATTCCGGCACTTACCAATCATTTTTCGAACACTGTCTATATATATATATATATATATATATATATATATATATATATATTTATTTATTTATATAATAAAATGTGAAACTAAAAGTAAACTTTTGGTAGATATAACCTATAGTGAAATGGTGTAAGCTCAATATACGAGATAGAGCAATTGTAAAGATAGATGAAAGAAGAGTGATAAACTTGTATGAATTTCCAGATTTATTTTAAATTTCGATTGTTCAATGCAAGGTATATTCTGTAATAAAATTTTGTTACTTATTCTTTCCTTAAGCCAAGGCTTTTCAAAGATCGAAATCGTATTATCAGAGGAATTATGCAGATAGATAAGTTGGCAATGGAAAAGCCAAAATTCAACATTTGAAAAAATATTAGGAATGGAGAGTTGAAAAAAGTTAGTGTAAAAAAGATATGGGGTTTGTCCAGTTGGTAATTGTCCGTTGATAAGTTATCCAATGAAAGGAGATTTAGATGGAGAAGCAAAGTATTCCGTGAAGGCAGCATGGAAAAGCGTTCAAAAATATTAAACATTGTGTGTGAGTTTCGAACATCCATTCACGCCAATAAGACAGGTCTAACTAATAGCCAGATAGCGACCCAGAACCCGGTCATAACATGTTATTATAAAGCAACTATCTTATTATGAAAAAGTATGCAACAGTAATCCACGCATCTCTACCTACCTTCCAACCTAGTTCCTTTAAATATGACCATTTTCAACCGCCTTCCTAAAAAAGAAGAAAGTTTCCAGAGAATATTGACAATACAAACTTAAGATGGCATTTTCAGTAATATATGATACAGATACGTTTCGATAATGAAGACAGCATGATAGCATTAGATTGTGTAAAACATAAAAATAATGTGGTTATTGCATGAACACTTGAATAAGGTAACATTCAATAAACAATGGATTACTTTTAGTATGTGTTTACTTAGGCTAAATACGGCATAATCACGTTGATCCACCGGTTCTTCTTAGATAACTGAACTTAAGTAACGCTGAGTGTAATAAGTACCGGGTGGCGTTGTATGTGGGAAGAATGCGTCACCACCCTGAAAATACCTACCGTCATCAAAACTGATTGTTGTCTGACAACAGCAAATAGGAGTTATTTTCTTCATAATGTATATTGCTAACATATAGTTAACAACATAATTTTAAGCAAAGTTTAACGAGTGTGGTGAGATAAGAAAAATAAATGAAAGTTATTCATTAATTGAACTATGCGTTTTTACCACGAAGGTATTTAAATGATTTCGAACGTTGTCTTCATCTTGGTTACGTTGACATTGTTTCTGCTATTGAGCTCTTCGGCCTTCTTCATGCGTTTTCTTCTACTCACTAAACATCCATAAATTTCGAAATTAGTACTATACTGAATAAACTGAGTTAGATTTTCTCTCATTCTGTATTAAAAAATAATTGCGATTATTTATCTAATATACATCAGACGTGGAATGTGATCTGTCTTCCTCAGATGATTAAATAACGAGTTTAGTTCGAACTACACACCTGCAGATTATCAAGTGCTATAATAGAAAAATGAAAGTGTCTACTGGTAGAAATAATGGGGATATACAAACTGATATAAGGAAAAATCTTCAAAATATATACAATGATTTTTCATTTGGCAACATAATTTACGTGTAGTTATTTGAAGTTATATGCTTTGATTTCTCCCAAAACATGCTGGTAAGTTTTATTTGTTTCAAAGTTCTGAAAATAAATTTCTTTGTCTTTTCAATCTTAGGGTCATTACTATCACCAATAGGGCAGGTCGATTTTTCACTTTTTTTAGAAAATCCACGTTGCTACGGTGGCGAAAGCTGGGGTTCGGTGTTGTGAGAACTGATACCAAAAATTAGATTCCTAACTTTAAAACTTAACTGAGCATTTAGTTTTAAAGATCGGGTACGAAAATATTCAGAAATACCTAATTTACGCAGGATTTTGCTGACAAACTGACTTCAAAATTTTACTATTTCACTAATAAATCCAGATAAAATTGATATTTTTTGTTAGATACAATGAATAGAAAATATATGCAAACCAGAATTCTAAGTATGAATCACCACTAGTAAAATATGTCATTTTTTAACTGTATTCAATAAATGAGAACTGTAGAAATTGTACAAAATTACAAAAAAGGCTAATCACTTTTACATTTCTGGTCATAATTACTTTTAAAAATATATAAATAAAAGTGTATTATACAATAATACAACTGGAAACAGATTATAGGAACAAATGTTTTAAATTGTAATTGTTCATTGAACAATGTGCTGAAACCTACTGCACCATATAAAATTATGGGTAAGCTTACAGTGTAGTCCTCAGGCTATAACTTCTAAATAAAAAAATAAAACAACACTTACCTTATATAAAACGGCATCAGAATTAAATTCTCTACAAACCTGCATAGTTTAAGCATGTAAAAACCGAATTTAATTTCATTTGTGTTTGTCTTTCACCTGAAGTGTAAATGATTTTGAAAATACCACCATATTGGATTGAGACTGTCACGAAATGTAGCACCATGTTCTTGTTTTAACTGCTGACTCTTTTCTAGCTACGATAAATAATAATTAGTTTTGATACCGTTAATTTCGCTTTTTAAAGTATGCGATTCGATATATTTCTTTAAATTTGTTTTGCATTGAAGTTATTTTTTGTTTAGCTTATGTAATTTTTGTTGTGAGGACAATACTGTAAGTTTACCAAATTATGTTATAATAGAACAAAATTGTTCCCTGTAGTTTCCCTTCGAAGTAAATGAAGGTCTTATTTGGTGACACAATGTTTTGGTTATAATGTGCTTGTGCCTTGCTTCCTGCCCATATACAATTTGTTAAGCTTCGGTTGTTAACTTGACAGCTCTTTCCAAGCCTTGTGAATGTGCAGGTAAATTTGGAAATCCCAATGTTGTGCCATTCATTGAAGCTTCTAGGAGTTCATTGTTTGAAAACCTTTCTGCGAGTGCAAGTTCACAGATCCCTCTTTGTGAGAGGTCAATCAAAGTTGACCAATGTGTGGCTTCAAAATTGATAGCAGTAATATTCTTCAATCTTTTCTTTGGTGGTTCGCTACTTCTGAAGCAAAACAAAAAATATTTATATTAGAAAATTTACCTGTACTTGTTATATTTTTTATGTAATTTTAATGAAACTTAAAATTATTCTTGTAAATTGACATAACTAATTAAGTATACATAAATGTTTACTTACCTAATAGACAATATCTTTTGTATGGCCTCTTCCCTCACCTCCAATTCATTTGACTTCAACATAGACAACAGAATGTTTTCCGGAAGCAAAGCAATAGCATTGTATCGTAAACTTTTTAATAAAACATTCTGAATTTCGGTCGACTGTTGCTTGACTCTCTGGATCATATTGAAGATATACAATTGTTGGTTAAAACATGTATTTTGAAACTTTTTAAAAACCTTTTTTAAAACTTTTGATCTCAAACCAACTAACTGCATATACTTCAATTATAAATTTTATAATGGTGTGTAATTTATCCGGGAGTTCTGGTGGATAGGCACCTCTGGTCCACGAGAACATTAACCTGATGGCTAAAGTCAGCCATCTTGATTGATTCAGAGGCCCAATCTTCCAGGCAGCAAATCTAGGGTTCACTTTCCCTGTAGAAATGCCTATAGCATATTTCCAAAGTAGTCGCTGGTCACCACTTAAATCATTCATTACCTCTGCAGTAAGATATAAATTATCTAGAGGACCACTAATACTATGAAATGCTACCTGGGGCAAATCCTGGTAATTAGTTCCACAAAGTTTCCCTAAAGGACCAGTGAAAGTGGTAGGGCTTCTTGTAGTTCCATCAATTAACTTAAAGATTGCTCTAAATGGCAGTTCATTTTGATGAAGTGAACAGCCAATGGTATGTAACTTTCTTTTAAGTTTTTTCTCCAAAGCTGTAACCATCCCGGTTTCACAACCAGTGTTTGTACTGGTATTGTCCACCAGAATTGCGTTAACGGTATTTACACTGTTGTACTCTTCTAGAACAGCAGCAACATCCTCTGCTAGAAGGACACCAGTTGCACCAATGTTGGGTATCACACTATGGGTGAGATATTTACTTGCAGTTCCTATCTCTCTGGTAAATGTTAAGTGGCGCTCTGGTCCCTTGCTATTCTTACTCATTTTTCACCATTTTGCCTTGTAACTTCCTTGTAATACAAAGTGTCCTTATCGACTCTGCAATCAACTCCAATGCATATAAGATTTTCATATTCCTGGACATGTTTTTGATGGCTGGTTACTTTCACTCTTGTCTTTTCTCTATCTATTTTTGATTTATCTATAATAATGTCTTTTAAATCAATGGTTGGATGAAGAAGGTCCATGTGTTGTAAGTCTAATAGAAAGGCATTAGCAAGGCAATCCCTAAGGTTAGAAGATATATCACATCTAATCAGTTCCATAGAATATCTCGGGACTTTTAAAAGAATGTAAGGTCCCTTAGACTGTCTCCCTGGCTCAAAACTGTCATCGGTTGTTTCTTCAGTGGAAGATGTCTGTGAAAGGATTTCTGATGTGGAGGAAGCAACATGTGAAAAATCTTGTTGCTGTCTTTCAATTCGCCTGTCTAATCTATCTGCTTCGGTTGAATCTTTTTTGTATTTTTTGACAGCTGCATCTTTGTCAATAGGTCCAAGTTGGAAACTGCCTTTTGGCCCTGTTTTCTCTCTCTGATCTTTTAAATATTCTCTCTCTTCAATGGGAACCTGAAATGTCAAAATGTGTATGTGTTTAATAACAGATCTAGCATACATGACAAATATTAAGGAAAATATCACAATATTATTTACTAGAAAAAGAAAGAGTATCAGAAGTAAATTCATATTTTTCAATTAATTTAAATATTGAAAATTGGGACATGAATTAGTTCAATTAAAAACATTCAAACAAAAAACAACCATAGAATTATTATTACCTTCTTGTTAGGAGGACAAGTGCAGACTATATACATTGTTTGGCAATTTTCTGTATTGCACTTCACAGCAAAGTCATCACATTCTAAGACAGGCAGTTTGCAGCAACATGAAGAAATATCAAATTATTTATCCAGCTGTTCCTTAATTATTTTCACTTTGGGTGCAGTAAGAGTGTTCCTGTTAATCAGTTTGGCCCTCTTGAAGCAAAATACATTCACCCTCTGCCCTATATACTATTCCCTTAACAAAGGCAATTGTGGGTTCACTGCTTGCCAAATATTGATTATTTCCTTTGCGATCAATTTGTAAATATTATTTGAAAAGTGGGGATAGGTATTTTCAAGGAAATAACTAAACTGGATAACTTGTCGTAAAGTTGGCAGTTCCGTTTTATCCAAAGGACAAGGTGGACCAGCTAATCTTTTGGAACTCTTACTGCGAGTTAAAACAGAACGTCCTTTTACAGAAATTTTTATGTGAAAAAAAAGAAGAAAATAAATGAATAAGTCTAAAACAGTTTGATTTATATCTTCTAGTTTCATATTTTAAAAAATGGCTGACAATTATGGTAAGGAGTTTTGGTTAGCTTTAGTGATAGTCTGTTGGAGTTAGGGTTAGGTTGCATCTAAAAGTGTGGCTTAAAATGACAGGACTATTTAAACAGACTCAATACTGTTTGAGTTATGGTAAAATCCTTTCTTTTCTACCCAATAATTTAGATTTTAGAGTGGGGAATCACTTTCCCAAATACATTTAATCTAAAATGATCACCCAATTCATGACAATCACACTAAAAATAAAAATACTGTAAAATCTAAAATATTGGGTAAAAAAAACGGATTACTCTAGCGACATAATCGATAATTTTACACAGAATAAAATGGTCCGTAAAATAAAATAAAAAGTGGGTAATAACTTAAAATGCGCCAATAATTAGTTTTTTCTGATACAAAACTGAAACATTATGGTATTTTAATACAAACTTCATTGATAAAATTTAATTTGAAACACGAAAAAAAAAGAACAAAAATGATTTACTTACCTAAAAATGGAAATATTTCTTGACGGAGAAAAACACCCGCGTTTGAAACTCCAGATACATTTAAAATATAAAATGATATAGATTAAACAAGCTTTTTTTCTTTCTATTTTCTTAAATTAAGTTTCTTACATAAAAATACAAAATTACTAATTATTTTTACAATTAAAATCCAACAGCGGTCAATATTTCATACATTCGATATACAATAACAAACACGCATTTAAAACGGTGTAAATTTAAATAATACCCCCCCAAAGAAAGTTCCAGCGTCACTATTAATAAAAACATTATATTTATTTTATTTCATCATTAAAATGAAGGCATTTTTCGGTTTAATGGTGTTTCATTGATAATTAAATTAATTTGTTTTCTACTGAAAAATCACAAATCCTGAATTCCACGATCGAAAAAAAATAAAGCAATCTTTTATCGGTAAACAGTAAACAGTACTTACTAACAATCTCAATGTTGCCTTTACAAATGAATATTTTTCATTATTTATGATCCTTATTTATTTTTATTTGATTTATTGAAAATAATGTAAATAATTTAGTTGACAAAATCTTTATTAAATGATATTTACACATTTCTATTTCTCCAGCGGTACGGAATGTTTTCATGGCGGGAAATAGTTCATTGATCACCGAAAACACATGCGAAATCGCTAATTTTAAACCTTTAAAGTCGTTTCCTCAATTAACGGTAACAATTTAGGAAAAAAATATTTTGTGTCGTTATTTATCATGCAAACCCCCAACTATCATTGCCATCGCATCACCACGATTCCAAAATCGACCTGCCCTAATCACTAATAATTGCTAAGCCATCGACAGTTGGCAGAGACAGGTATATTCGGGATTAGGGGTATTGGTTTGTATAGAGACGATGGCTTAGGAATTATTGGTAATAGTAATGGTCCTAAGATTGAAAAGACAAATACATTTATTTTCAGAACTTTGAAACAGTTAGGACTCAAAGTTGAAATAACTGCAGGGATAAAAATTACAGACTTTTTAGATGTTACCTTTAATCTTAGCCAGGGAATAGACAGGCCTTATATGAAAGATATCTATGACTCAATATATGTAAATCCGAAATTCAACCATCCGCCAAGCGTTATTACGTGCATCCTACTGTACATAGGACATAAAATTAGCAATAATTCTTCTAATGAAGAAATTTTCAATAGTAATAGTGGTACTTATAATAATGCTCTAAATAATAGTGGTTATAATAACAAAACTATTGAATATCAAGATAGAAGAAATATATATAATAGTAGGAGGAATAGAAAACGAAAAATGATTTGGTATACACCCCCGTCCAACCTAGTAGTTAAATCTAAAATCGGACATATGTGTCTTAACTTATTAAATAAACATTTCCCAATTAATAATCCACTACATAAAATATTTAATAAAAATACGGTTAAACTGAGTTATAGTTGTACTAATTACTTCGAAAAATTATCAAGAGTCACAATAGGCAAATTTTAAATAGTAATGATACACTCAATAGTAATGGAATACAGGATAATAAGTGTAATTGTAGAAATACAAGTGAATGCCCATTACAAGAAAAATGCTTAACGAAGAATGTAGATCGTTATCTGGGAACGATAACGATCCTCATTTTAAATAAATCTACATAGGGGTACTAGTACTGAGTTTAAGGATAGATATAGAAACCATAAATGCTCATTTAACAACATAAATAGTGATAAAGGAGGCACTTCATTATCCAAATATAGTATATCCCTAAAAAGAAATGACATAGTTTAGTGGTGAAATGGAGTATTTTGAAAACGGCTCCAATACCTACAGTAAACAACCCCACCTGTGTTATGTGTTTAAATGACAAGCTAGCTATTATTTTGTTTCCCAATAAGAATGCCTTATTAAACTAAAAAGACGCGGTGGGGTATAATTGCAGACATTTCAAAAGGTTCACTCTAGATAAGTTTAGCGAAAACGATGATAACCTAACTTAAAAAGGTATCAGTACTCTTTAAAAATTTTAAAATGAAAAATAAAAATGTTAAGTAAAATATTATTAAAAATGAGCAAACAAACAAATAATTAAAATATAATATTTAAAACCTATAACCCCGTAAAATATAGCATCCGCCTATTATAAATATTAAAGGATTGGGAAATTAAACTATAAAGAATTAGTTAGATAGGGCCTAATAACTAATTAATACAAAAATATAAAATTTGTAACGACTAACTTAGAAGGTTTCTACTTTCATGAAATTACTGATGGTTTGATCTAAGGCGTTTATAATCTTAAAATTTTGAGCTTATGCAAATAGTAATAGGAATAATATAAATATAGATTACAGACAATAGCAGTAGGTTATTACACATGATGCGTAATATAACTGAAAAAATAAATATAACTCCGCTAGTTTGAGCAAGAATTAGAATCCAGAACATTTATAGATAAATTACACCGGATAAATTGAATGTTAGAAAAATTGATACATAAAAAGTTGAACATGGGGATACAATCAGGGGAATTAACTGGGCACTAATTGAGCGCTGATAGGTAAGTTAATATAGAAAGATACATAATATAAAA
>OY744517.1:57158537-57283537 GCA_963556195.1 Sepiola atlantica | reverse complement strand
CCCTTCTCTTACGACAAAAACTTCAGCACTCCCCTCCCCTCTCTCCTACACTAAGACAAATTCACTAACACGTCCATCCATCCCCTTTTTCACTCACAGCCATCCACATTCATTTCACTCTCTGCCACCGACTTCTCTCAGCCCGGACATTGGTCCTGCGCTCCCAGTAGTGGCTACTACTTCTTCTCATCAACCCATCATGTCAACCCAATATTTCTATGTATTTGCATGACATTTTTCTTTAAATTGTCATCCTGAAGAATACTAGCTCGGTAGGTTCGAAAAGGAAAAGAAAAAGAAAATCATAAAAAAGAAAAAAGAATAAGAAAAAAAATGAAAACGAATATGCCACATACTTGTCAAATCATATTTCAACGTCGCTAAAAGTCTTCGTATATGGTTCAACCGGATCATTCTTTCCTTCTCCCATGTGTGTGCCTTCAAAATCAAATTGTTTCTAATCTTCACTTTTTCTGAAGACGTTCGTTAATACGAACGAAACCGGTCGAATCTCTTTGTTTTTGATTTTCTCCTGCATTTTAACCTGTTTTCCGTTTGTCTTTTTTCACACACATATATATATATATATATATATATATATATATATATATATATATATATATATATATATATATATATATGTACATATGTATGTATATGTATATGTATATAGGTACATGTGCATGTATATGCATATCTGTATATAAGTGTGTTTGTAGTTTTTTATATGTACATGTGTTTTTATTAAATTTGATATAAATCATTTTGTTAAATTTCGTTAACAACCTTTTAATTTTGTAATTCGAATCATCTTATTATATTTTTCCTATTTTTATTTCTTATGAATATTAATATGTTCATTCTTTAATTATTATTTATTACTAATTATTTTCTTATTTCTTTACCTATTTTAAAAAATGTTTTTCATTTTTTACTTATTATTCAATGTTTTAATTATTTTTTCGATTTCTTTTTCTCTTAATTTTATTTAAATATATTTTCTATTTTGAATTTTACTCTGCTTTTAACTTTAATTTTCATCTTTTTTTATATGTTTCTATACAATCATCATCATTATAATTTTATTTTTTTAAATCATTATTTTCTCATAATTATAATTATATGTTCGAGTTCTTATTATTTTTATTTTTCCCTAGTTTTACTCACACTTTATTAACTCTGTTTAAAAATAAAATAAATCTTATTATTCATATATTTATTTATTTATTCTAATTTTGTTTTCTTATACTATATTATACTTCATTATATTAATTATATTTAAAAATATCCCTTTATCATGTAATTTATTATTTTTAATTCAAATTGAATTTTATTTTATTCAATTACGTTCCTGAGTATATATATATATATATATATATATATATATATATATATATATATATATATATATATATATATATATATATATATATATATATATGTGTGTGTGTGTGTGGATTGTATATATTTTTATATATATTTTATATTTTTTAATATATTTTTAAATAAACTTTTCATATTTTTTAATTTTTTATTATCATTATTTGTTCTTATTGGTTCATTCTATATTTTAATTATTGTAAATATTTGATGTGTAGTTTCTAACGTAATTTCATTGCTATTTACTCCACTGATTAAGTAATATATAGTTGCGTAATGAAAAGTTATAGCGGCAATATTGTCTGGATGCATATTTTAAAAAAAACTAATCCTCAAATATGTGAATGTTATGTTTTAAAGGCCGCTGATAGAGACGGTTTTGAGTCAAATAAAACTTCTTTTTTCAAAATTGTCTTGGAAACGAGTGTATGCCAAATAATCGTTGTGTTTGAATTCTTGGAACTAATATAGATACTGTTCTAATTTTGGTGATCTCAACTCACTTCATATATATATATATATACATATATGTATATATATATATATATATATATATATATACATATATATAGTGTATATATTTGTGTGTGTGTTTTGTATGAAGTTCAAAAGAAGTTCATCTAGAAGCTCAGCATCGTACAATACGACTAAAGAACCATACTGAAATATAATATCATAGAAATTCGTAAGAGAATATAATAGATTAAATCCAAAAACACTTTATTATTTGAAACTTGTTTCTGCCTATTCCCTATAAAATGCAATATTTCCATGTAACTTACCCTGTAACCGAGAAAATATTTCAAAATTCATGATGATCCATTCCGGTCATCAATTCTGAAGATTGTACATAGAAATATATATATATATATATATATATATATATATATATATATATATATATATATATATTGTTGTATTTATTTATATATCCTATACTCGTTTAATGGTGTATGTAAAACCGGCACATTCGACTGAGTCAATAAATCTGCCTGGTAACTATTCTATTTTTTTTCGATGCACACACAGTATAAGGTGTACATCTTATTTATTGATACATCAGAGGTCAGACGGTATTTGGCTCGTGGCTTGTCAGATTTATGCGCAGCAGTGCTCAGAACATAGCTATTTGGCTTCAGTTATGACTGTTTGATTTCAGAGAATTTATGTTCGCCATAGTCGTGTGCTTTCTGGCTCGTACCTGACATTTCTTGCAGGCGTCCGATTTAATCCGTAGTCCCAAAGACCTGACATTCTTGGTAGTAAGATTAACAGTCTAGAAATGAATATGGCAGGGAAAAACACAGTTAAAAAAAAACACAGACACACATTTATATATATACATACATATATATATATATACATATATATATATATATATATATATATATATATATATATAGTCATCCACATACAGACTGCTTCGCTGTTTCACAGCTCTTCAGTGAGGCTAGCCCAGGGATTGAAACGCAACCGTCGAGTTGATAGTCGGCGCTGCTAACCACTACGCTATCATTCGACACTGACTTAATGGAAGAAATATCTCAATGTAAACATTGCAAATGCCGGGAGCTAGAATTAGTTTTACCTAATGAGATCAAAGGTATCTATTAGTTTGAATGTCTATACTAATTCCCGGTGTCACCGAAATACATGAAACTGAGCAGGTAGAGCTAAATATATAAAATAAGTAGGTGTTTTAACTGATATTATTATTGTTATTTGCT
Source organism: Sepiola atlantica (assembly GCA_963556195.1). Classification (NCBI taxonomy): domain Eukaryota; kingdom Metazoa; phylum Mollusca; class Cephalopoda; order Sepiida; family Sepiolidae; genus Sepiola; species Sepiola atlantica. Next base: position 57,280,430 of record OY744517.1, on the reverse strand, counting down.
ATATTTAGCCTGTTATGTGTACTTTCTTGTATTTTAGGTAAAACTTAATGTAGTGGTTGACGATCAAACTAATGTATATTATTTTAAAAAATACTAATATATGTAATTATAAACGTAGTTGGGTTGCCCATTTCTCCTCTTCTAATATTATCAACCGATAATAATTGAGAACGGGTAGGGATAGTATGTGAATATTGTAGGAGGGTGCCTCAGTATACACGGACTGATTAAGACACCATCAAGCAAAGTTCTAATCATTTCAATTTTTATCATAAGCACTTTTTAGTTCATGTTTTATATGTTAGACATTTTCTAGAACATAATTATGTCATAGATGTTCATAAAATATGGAATAATGATTTCATACCTAAGGTTTAGTACCATTATATCCTGAATACTCATTTCGTATGGTGGCATACAATTCGTTTAAAACTGCTCTGTTCGTTAATTAGTTCATTGAGAAGCACCTGTTTCTATTTCGCTACCCTCATTAATCGTCGATGTCTCTAGAATAGCCACTAACTAAACTTTCTTCATTCGTGACCTGAAGCTTTATAGAACAGGTTTTCTCAGCTATGTTCTGTACCTTGACATACACGCATCTTACACTGATCTAGTAATCCCGGACTAAAAATGAAATTACAAAAAATGATGGTTTTGTTTTATTCATCACGTTGTATGTAAGCAGACTTAATTCGTATGTATTTTTAAAAAATTTAAGTGTTATATGTAAATGTACGAATGCTAAGAAAAACGCCTTGCCAGATTGATTAGCTACCTCTGAGTATTGACAGAATTGTACACTTAAAAGAAAACCAATTACATGGATTTGAATTTTAATAAATCATCAATCAATCTAACATCGTTTTTTTCTAAATTGTTCAGTGAACATAATGCGTCGATTATCGACCAAATCTGCCGTAGCTCAATGCGATAATTACCACAGAAACTGAACGTAGAAACCTAGTTCAAAATACATGCAGCATTATCGAAAGCATGTTGGTAACTAAAAGAAAAAAACTTTACACTCCTGGTCGATTTTCCGAAGATTTAACTACACTAGAGAGTTCAACCAGCGATGTAATTCATTAGAAGCAGAAAGTTTAATATTAAAGTACGAATATGATAATATAATTAACAACAAATATAAATTAATCGCCAAAATGTTGGCACATTTATATTCATAATTTAATTTCATAAATATTCTAGATTATTTGATAGGGCGAGATTTGTGAAATCGGTTTTTACTGTAAGCTAGACTTTAAGCAATACTCTTGAATGTGTACGTGATTACACGTTCTGACCCATATTTTCTTTTTCTTTTAACTTCTTAACCCCTTTCCCTTTTGACATAGAATATTCTCACTTGACCCAGACAGGGAACATCTAATCTGGGTGGGGTGGATGGCGGGGCTGTATGTGGCTTTCTTTTGAGTCCATCAAATGGGTTTAAACAGGATGTAACACAGACATAATTTCAGTTATATTAAAATCATTCAGAGATGTAGACAATTTAATATCGCCTTCTGTTCGTTAAGGATTTGTCATGTCTGGTTGTATCGCTGGTGAGAGAAGATTACTTATTTTTTCGTTCTGCTAGCAAGATGCGTCCGGGATTCAGTCTTGTTTTGCTCAATTCGGAGTTAACGGGTTTTCTAATTAAACAACGAACTTTGATTTGACTTGGGTTGCACATATCGGGATTTTGGAACTTTGATTGGAGTTTCTATATTATTTGATTTATGTATCATTAACATTGAATATTGACACATTTCGGGACTGGATAAGTTGGTCAGCCCCTTAAATTAGAGGTATTTGGACTGCTGTTTATAACTTGGAGCAATGTCTTTCCTGTTTATGCTTCTTAATATGTATGACTTGGATGGACTGTATGGATTCAACAAAAAGTATGTTTTCGGGTTGATATCTTTGATGTTATGTATTTTTATGTATTTGTGTATATAATTTTATATATTTTCAAAGCGTAATTTTATTACCTGTAGTAGTATAACTGCGGTAATGGTCCTCTGAAGAGAAGAATTATCTTTGAAAACTCATGAGCTAAGGACTTAAGGATACTTTGCTTGAACTTTGAATTCTAATAAAATTTGATTGACACCTTATTTTATTACTTCATTTTATATTATAATTATATATATATATATACATATATATACATATATATATATACATATATATAAATATACATACATGCGTATATATATATATGCATATATATACATATATATATGTTCATATATCTATATATATATATATATATATATATATATATATATATATATATATATATATAAATAAATAAATAAGCGTAAGTTTACATACACATAATAAAATCTAAGGAATCCTGATAGTGTTATTTAAAACGTACTCAATAATAGATAGAGGTTTTTATGAGGTATATTTTTTAATTTTTAATAACTATTTATATATATATATATATATAAATATATATATATATATATAGTGTGTGTGTATTTAGGCATAATTCTCTCATTTAAACAAACATTGTTTAGCATTGTCAATCAAGCCGTTTATTTATCTTATTGTTAACAATTGTTCGTTAAATATATTTGCATATCCACTATTTAAGAACCCTGACAGCCTTAATGATAGTTTTTACTTAACGTTCAGCGAAATTCATTCGTAATATATATATATATATATATATATATATATATATATATATATATATATATATATATATATATATAGTAGACTAAAACATGTGGACGCATGGGTATTAATATTTTTATATAAAAACCTTGAAAAGTACAGAACAAGTGGAATTAACTCTTAAAATATTGAAGCTGTAATTGAGATTTGAAGAATTAAATGTACACTGAATCACACTTAATCACAAGGTTGCAAAAATGGAATGTGCAATTATTTTTCTTAGCTATTTCTTTGATATTGATTGTTTGATTAACACAAGAATGACATAAAACACCAAAAATAGTTTTCTTTAATTATATAGAAGATTTCGTTTAAATAGTCACCTCAAGTAAACAGTAAAAGTGATTACTTAGGCAAATTAACAAGTTCGACTAATTGATTTGTGACATGATTTAGTGACTTAATCACTAAACTTTTATCACTTAATCACTTTATAACTAAATTTTAAATTTTTTGTTTTTAATTAAAGTTGTATTTTTTTTTTAATTTTAAAATTAAAAAAATCTATTTGTCATTTGAAAAAAATGCAAAGAATTACTACAATTATAGGAAAGGTAAAAAATAGAAGTTGGAACGAAATTGTGCTGACAATTAGAAAGAGTAAACCATTAGGAAGAGTTGACTGCAAGTCAATTATGTAAAAGTTTTGTTTTTTTTTAATAAAAAAAAAACACATGTACACAAAAAATCAACATTTCCTGACTTGTGCAGTAAGGATGCATTGTTTAATACAGGCAGATTCCATAGCTGATAAGACTCAGCCACAGAATACACTCTACCCGAGGTAATGTGGTAAAGAGCAATCGCTCATGGAGTTTTGAATGATGCTTTAAGCAAATTAGACTTTATTCAATAAATCACCTAATTCATTATTGTTTATTATTCTCTTTCACATGGCTCATTTTTATCTACAGTTAATTCTTCAAATCTCAATTCCAGCTTCAATATTTTAAGAGTTAATCCCACTTGTCCTGTACTTTTTTAGTTTTATATTTACGAATATTAATACGCATGCGTCCGAATCTTTCAGTCTATTCCACTTTTTTATGTATTGCAGTTTGAAAATGTACAATGCATTTTTCATGATAATTATAAACAGAAACAAATAACAAGACCCCAAAGCATCAGTGACCAGGTTCACCTTGAGTCACCTATACTTTGAGTTGTTGGAAATATTAGTAACAATTGCTAATTGAGTTGAACCCATAATCATTATGACATCACAATAATGAAAACATCTAATTCATTAGTGAACTAGCCTTGGATTCATTACTGTTTATCCGCTGAAAAATATTAATTAATTCAAATATTCCTTCGTTATCTGCATAAAAGTAATAATAAGAAATTCTAACTAATTTCATTATCATAATTTAGAAAAAAATGAGTATATTTAGTATCATCATTTAAAACATTTACCTTTTTTGGACAGCCTTACGAGAGTAGTCAGTACCGCCCAAAGAAACAAAGTCAAAACAAATTATATTGTAATAAATTGTAATTTAATATAATTTTTCGGAATGTTCCTGTTTCTCAATGTTTTCGATAGTGTTTTGTTTTCAAGATTAAAAAAAATTAATTCCTTACGCTGCTGAGTACAGAGTCATGCGTCAACAACAAGTCACTTATCGTTTTGAACTTATTAAAAATAAAATATTTTTTAACTCAAATATTTAACGACATAGTGTAGCACGTGGTGTCTCAATATCAACAAAAACCTTTTCGCGCATGCCGCTTTAATATGAAGGAACAATATTTATTTATTATTTTTGGGTGGTAGGTGGTACCGCCTTTATACTTCTTTACCACCCTCAAACATGCATTTCTAAATATTATATACGGGGTGGAGGCTTTTAATACATAAAAAAGTTGCTAAGAATTTTAAAGCAAGTTTAAATGATTTTCTATTCGACAGTTAAGATACTTTCAAGTTTCTTCAAAATGTCAAACACAAAGTAATGGATTTATTATTTCAACTAGTAACAATATATTAAAATTGGTTACTTTTTTACGAAGAAACCGAAATGCATTATGATGAATTTAATCACGTAATAGGATTTTAATTTACTTCACTGACCGAGGACGAAAAAAGTGTAGTATGCGAACAGATACTACACTTTGCAATATTTACTGTCAAACAATACGAAATTATTTTTAAAAAATGATACTACATTTTGCTCCTAGCGAAAAGCCTAAAGAAGTACGTAACCGTTCTAGTTATTTTGTGTGTCTTGCCACCTGGGTTTAAGGTTATTGATATAGTTAAGATTTTTTAGGGGGGTGTATTAATGGATTGTTTTATTCTCCCCGAAAGAAAACAAAAAATGTATATGCTTTTGCAAAAAAATATTGTTATATGTCTTTAAAACGCTATCCTGATAGCGATCGGCCAGAAATAGGTGATAGTTTTACGTTACATTTATATGCAAAACTCTAAATTCTGAAATCATTGTTTTTTTCCCAATACGTAATCGCCTAAAACAGATAATCTCATATGTTTGTCTAGAGGAAAGGGGCTGAGGGTATCTATCTACTAATTTAACAACAACTATTTTAATAAAACATGTTCAAATATTATTTAAAGTCTTCCAGTACGATATAAAAATTAATATGTTTATTGTAGAAAGTATTACTTATTAAGCGCAATAATTATATAAATATATTCTTTTTGTTTTCCACAAAAAGCATATATAAAAAGCCAACTGTGAATTTCATAGGCTGAATCACCGCTAAGAAAACAATATGAAACTGATAGTAAAAAAGACACAAATATTTGTGGGTTAACATCTTCCACAAACCCAAGTGTTAATATATTCAATATAGCTATTTTTCTTCATTTTCGTCATTTAATAAAGAGAATTTTCAATTTGGCATTTTATTGGGGGGGGGGGTCCTTAATCTTACAGTGTAGCTTCAGTTTTCAATTGGGCCTATCTTTGGCCTTTTTTCCTGAGGAATTTAGCTCTAAAAGTCAATTGTCACTTTTTAAAGTCACAGAGCTCGGTTTATATTTCGTCAATTATTTTAGTACTACCATATTTCGAATCATCTCATCAAGTTCTATGTTTCTATTTTTCATGCTTAAATTATATTTATATCTTAAAAGTTATGTCGAGTTGGCATTTTTGTCAGTTTAAGCTGCTCAACCGCTCAATATCTGAAACTCTTTTTCAAGATATCTATAGTTTTAGATTCCTTGTTTTGTCTGCTACATTTTGGGTATAAAAAATAAATATGTGTTTTAAATAAAAAAAGTTATGGTTATTCAAAATCAATGGGGCAAAGCTTACACGCTGATGACAACATATTTTGAATAACTTTTTTCGTACTGGACTAAATTTTAATTTCTTTTTGTACAAAAAAGGCTTGGGACTAGTCAATTCTAGTGAAAAATAAACGCATCAAGTTTGGATGAAAACTGAGTAAATGCCAAGCCCAAGAATTCATCACGATTGGGTAAATGTTGACCTTAAGAATATTATTCACATACTGCCGTGCGTGAATTGTGAATTATATATATATATATATATATATATATATATATATATACATACATTCACCGGCAGGTGTCATGATTTGAATATGTCATAAGTGTGGTTAGACATAGCAAGTTCATAAGCCCTAATATTCATTTACTCACATCAGTCACTACTTCTTATGACAGTTCAACACCCTACAGTTTAAACTATCTTGGCTTCATATAATATATATATATATATGTATACATATATATATATATATATATATATATATATATATATTTGTATGTATATATATATATATATACATATATATATATATGTGTGTGGGTGTGTGTGGGTGTGTGTGTGTCTATGAGATAGTTCTTTTCAAATAGTTTAGTACAGCGTCTGATATATTTTTCTTCTATGAATTACTTTTTCTGTAATAAATATCGCCCATTCTAAACAAAAGATTAATTTATATTTGCCAGCTATTTAACTATAAGCACAGATCAATGGCAGAAGAGTCTCAATGTCGGATAAATGTGTGAAACATTTGTAATACAGGATATGATGTAGGAAATTAATCGAAAATATATAAGCTCATTAAGAAATAATGTCCTTTTCAAATCTAGTAGACTCTTTTGTTACTTGACTAAATGAGTTGCGAAATTTAAATTGACTGTGTATATAGAAAGACGAGTTGTACCAGACGCATTTATTACCTTGATTTGCGTTAAAATATCAATGGAAACGTTAGAGGTGAATTGTACTAAAATAATAAGCTATTTGTTTCTTATGTAGATGTTGTTCCACGGAAAATATTATATATATGTTAGTATGCGGCAAAAGACGCAAATAAAACTTATCTATAGACGCTTTAAATGCAACATAACCCATACGTGATAATTTGTTGCTTTAATTTCTAAAATCAGTTAACATCTCATGTCATTGACCGTAATATGGTCGTCGATATATCGACAGTTGTCGACGAAGCAAAAATAGTGTCAACCGGAATTGTTTGTCAGTCAGGCGAAATAGAGACTGAGGAGATCGCCTAGTTGGCAATGCGGGTGGTCAATAACAATATTAATTACTACGTAACCCCTGACTTTGACAATAATTTGACACGTGGAGAAGATTCTCTGTGGGAGAAGAAAGTTTAGTTGACCTTTGACTCGGTCAAGCTAACAGTGGGGCGTGAAAGGTTCTCCTAGGAGAAGCGGTCATTGATGCCCTGGCCGTAGTTGATCAGATCGACGTGAAGCCTCTTCCTAAGACGAGTATTTCCTGTGAGAAAATGCATAGTGACAAACAATTATGTCAAATAGCACCCTTAGATACATTCGAGGAAAATGAAGGGGTACCGTTAAGTGATGCTAAGCTCAAAGGGATCGAGATGATATATGTATTGATAGTAAACACACTAAAGTAAGGCCGTAAGGATAAACAATAAAGAAACGTTGGGATAACTCATACCGATGAGATTTATGTTGGTGAAAATAAAATGTTGCGCAGGTATTGCCAGGTGAAGAAAATTTAACGTTCTCGATGAATATCGGCAACATACGAGAGAGTTACTTCTAGATAACCTGAGGTTTGAGATGACACCGATAAAAATCTGCGGCAGGCCACGAAGGGAAAGGTGGGGATTTATACAGGTGATACCTCCTCATAAAACAAAGTCCTTATTTGATTACGATTTAAAGAAGAAATTGGTGGAGGAAGTGGTATATGAAATACTGGACGTGAGGCGTAATAAAAAGTTCAAGATCGTCTTACAGTTCTGTAATCTAAATCATGAAAAAGAAGGACGTAGGTCATTGCTTATGTATTGATTAATGCAAACTAAATGCGATTATGAAACCGCTTGTATTATCTAAGCCGCCGATTAATGATATAGTTTTCATATTGGACAAATCCACTTGCTTTTCCACCTTAGATTTCAAGCACAGGTGTTGTTAGATGGATTTTAAAAAGGAAGACCAAGAGAAAGCAGTATTCTAATGCTATGCGGTGTTGGTTTTCATTCGCGTGATGCTATTTGGCCAGTCCAAGTCTTCAGGCGTGTTTACCCAGCTGATTAAATTAGTATCAAGTCACAGGAAGGGCCGTTCAATAGCCTACCTAGATTAAATAATGTTGTTCTTCAAGAGACCAGGGTTGCATTTTAAACACATAGGGAAGGCACTTAGGGAGTTACAAGAACATGGGCTTAGGTTTAAACTGACGAATTGCCAGTTCGGGAAAAAATTAGAAAGTATGTAGGCTTCATAATTGATGAATACGGAATATTTCATCAGCTAGACAACGTGCTTGTCATCCGATCTATGTAAGAACCCACGACGATGAGAAAGGCTTTTGGCCGGTTACACGGACCACTGATAGCCCTGACAAAAGTACATAGGGTTTTAATGAGCCAAAGAGTGGTGAAGGGCCTGTGAGACCCTCAAAGCGTAACAAACCACAGTGTCCTTGTTAACCTGTACGGATTTAAGTAAGTCCCTAGTCATCTATACGAAGAAGGGTAACATATGCATTGGCACCGTGCAAACGCGGCCGTGCCCTTAAATAGATGGGAATACAAAAAGTATTAAATGGTTATCTTGCCTGAAGATATAATTAATATATATTCTGTAGAGAGCAGAATGTAAAATCAATATGTTTCATGAAATATAGTAAAATTAAGAATTGTCTCACACATACAATATAAAATGAAGTAACAAAATAAGGTGTCAATCAAATTTTATTAGAATTCAAAGACTTAAAGATACTTTGCTTGAACCTTGAATTCTAATAAAATTTGATTGACACCTTATTTTATTACTTCATTTTATATTATAATATTAATGCTCTATCCAGTATATTGAGCTTCAATTTTTATCCGGATGTTTCACTAATTATAAGATATTAGTTGACGCTGATATCTTTTGTTGGATTGCTTCATATATATATATATATATATATATATATATATATATATATATATATATATATATATATATATATATATATACTGAAGGATAATAGTATTGAAAGGCTATGAAAAAAAGATAATTAGTAAAAAAGGTATGAAACATCAAAGGCATTTCGTATTACCCTTTTTCAGGAGGAAACTCTCAGAAATTGTAAAAATAAAAATTATTATCAACGAATGAGGAAATTAGTGGTCATTTATATGTTGGATATATTAATTAACAGGAACCTCGTGGAACAAGTTGGGAGTAAATTTTTAAACGAATTAATTGATGCTTCAAATCATGAAAGACTTCCAACTTAGGTGTGTACTCTTTCGTTGACATAGGCTACGGTTGAGAAGTGTTGATTATGATCAGCTTAAGTATATTGATGCTAAGGTTTCGACCTAGCAGAAAGTGAAGTATAGAACAATTCGCTAAGGAACTGTGCAACTGGTATGTAAACTGAATAAGTGGTTACAAATGGCAGAATAATGCGCCGGCATGTGCTATGAAAGTAGAGTAATTCAAAAAATATGGGTCCTAACTAAAAAAAAAATGAGCAGAGTTAAATACAAATGAGAAGTATAAAATTTGAAAATAACTAGCAGAATTAGCTAAAATAACCAATTTACAACAAGTGATCGTTTTGGGTTGAGCTTCCTAATCAGTGGGGCTTGATATAGCATGAGTAACCACGCTAAGATGAAGACGACAACTGAAATAATGCTTAATATAAAATATATTTTTCTTCAATTTTTTAAACAGCGATAGATCTATATGTGCTTGTTTTAAAACACACATACCTCGATTGGTAACTACAGAATTCTATTAGAAAAGCATGTGTATATTGAGTGATTTGAAGTCAAGACGTTCAAAAATAGCATTTCTTTCATTCTTTTCCCGTTCGTCTATGCTGATACAATTTAGCCGTCGGCTAGGTTACTAAACACTTCGAAAATGAACATCCAAAGAAATCAACAAAACACACAGGAAGCAAACAAAACGCCGACGGAAATCAATAAGAAAAACAGTTGAAGAAAAATGACTGATTTTTCAAAGTCGTTTTTATACAAGTGCATTGATATTTTATGTTATCATCGTAGCAATAGAAAAAAGCATCAAGCGTGTTTGATAAATATTTTCTACATATATTCCACAGCTTTTTTGTTTCTAGTAAGAATATATTTTATATGTACAGTATCTAATACGGGAAGATGTATATGTGCAATGTTTAGAGACGTGGAATATTTTTATTTATCTAGAAACTAACGAATATGACCAAGAGATGTGTGTTTGCGATTCCATGTAAGTGTTTTAAAATATACAAAATGAAACATGCCACCCATAAAGAGTAAGACTGAAGCCCATCGGAATACTGTAATACGTCAATATATTAAGAATAAGGACATAATTGGCCACATACGGACGGAACAGATAAAGATATATATCCTTGTCGGACGAAATAAAACTTATCGACGAATGAAGAACGGTGAAGAGTAAGAGAGTTTAAAGAAGTAGCACAATGGCTTCCTAAATAAACCGTGTACATAATTAAATAATAATAAGAGCATGTAATATGAATTAGAGATTAGAACAACATTATAATGTATATATATATATATATATATATATATATATATATATATATATAAAGAGAGAGAGAGAGAGTATATATTGGGTATTTAGATCCGTATAGCAAGGTTTCCTTCCTCTTATCTACTTGCCTATCTGGTACCTAAGGAACTTAAGCTTTTTTTTAAATGCTACTTTTATTCCTATATAATTTTGTATATCGCAGAATGTTTAGATAGTATTATCATTATTATTGTTATAATTAATGTTATTGGATATGCAAATAACTATATCACACGGTTATCTTAAAGGTAATATATTATTATTATTATGATCACTATTATTATTATTATTTATTTATTTATTTATAAAATTCGAGCTGAATTATTTCTACACTTTATTATTATGGAAATGGTCGTTTGATCAGTATCATTGGAGAGCCAGGAATATTATAACTGTCTTATTTTTAAATCTCCGAAACAGTTACATGGTAAACAGCTGATTATCCCCGTTTTAATATTTAACGCTTAAGTTTATGTCCCCTATTTTTGATTCACTGTTAGTTACTTGAATCCCCCCTTTTTTATTTATGAATTCTCTAACGAATGCAAAGTCTGCGATATCTTGGATTTAGTTAGTTTCTCTGGAAATTTAACTGTATTTTCTTTTGTTTATTTGTTTTAAATGACACAAAACTTCTTTAGAATATATATATATATATATATATATATATATATATATATATATATATATATATATATATATAAGGTATGAAACTAAAACATAATGTATACTTTTCTTTACTGACTCCATGGAATTTAAGATGGTCTTCAATTCCCAGCCAAAACCTAACTACACTTTCTATGGCAGAACAACCTATATTCTCATGGATAATTTTATGCCTGGATGTACATATATGGTACACGTATTGTATTAGTTTCTGTAGATATACAACCGAAACCTGTATCCTTATATGTAACCAATAATCTTTGTATGAATAAAAATGTATACTATATATATATATATATATATATATATATATATATATATATATATATATATATATATATATATAAATGAATAAATATGAAAGTTGTTTTAATTTATCCCGAATATATTCATATCAAAACACGTTAAGCTTTTTTTAATTCAATTGTACATTTTACTATTTGCAAACACGTTATATTATATACCCAACAGAACACTGCAAAATTGATATACTGCACAATTCTTTCTTTGTTTTCTACTCCACTTTCCTGACATCAATGTAATACTTTTTTTAATATTATATTAATATACTTAATAGTAGTTATATTAATTACAACGATTTAATGAAAAACGTTTAAGATGCAAAATGATTATTTTGAAGTTCAAAAGCTACCTTTCGGTTGTTGGTTGTTGTTGACGACGACGACGACGACGACAATGATGATGATATTGCTACTGATGATGATGATTAGGATCATGAAGCCATTAAAGAGAACAATAAAGAACCCGCTACTTCTCACATTTTTTAATTACAAAAAAATAGTGTCGTGTTCTTTTTAAAATCATCATTAAGTGTTGTTTTATAGTTGTTTTTAATTATAAAGGCGAAAAAACAGAATTAAATTACTACGGAATATATAATTGTTTTATTTGCCCAAGTGACGTTCAGCATTTAACGATAGTAAAGAATAACCAATACAACAAAAACAAATAGTAAACAGATAACTGTAACCAAAAGAAATAAAAGTTACTTTTCAACCTTATTTATGTTATAATAATTAAAAGCGTGGGTTTATTATTAAAATTGAAAAGTTCTGTCAAATATATTAGGTTATTCTGAGGAAAAAAAATGGCTGACAGTCGTTGCCGACCGTCTACGGATTCTGATGTGTTTTTTTTAAATTTTTCCCTTCAATTAGGTTTTAAAAAAGTACATTTTAAGGTTTCTACGACAGTTATTTGTCACTATTTATTTGTTACATTACCATAAAAGTGTAACACCAAACTTCAGGGATATCTATAGAATTCATCTTGAAAATAGAACTGTAACGCGATCAGATTTGGACGGATTATTCATATGCAATAAATACGCTTTAAAAAATCTTTAAAACACAAAATATAAACAGGTAGGTAGCAAAGTAACTTTATTGCATTTTGTAACATTTATTTGTTAGTTATTTGTATTTTCACCCCTTTTTTCTTGTTAGTTATTCTCGATAATCGCTGTGATTTTTTCGTTTAATCCTTTCATTATGAGGAATTCATGTTTATACTGATACAAAAAAAATCTCACCATTGGCATATATCAAATAACACAATAGCAATCACATGTTTGTTGTTTTTTCTTAAAATTATCAAAATGCGAAAAAGAACATTGACTACAGCTAGATTTATTGCTGCCCCGAAAGGCGGATATATTTTGCTAATATATATATATATATATATATATATATATATATGCAGTAAAAGTATTAACACTACACATCTTATACGAAAATATGTTTAAGGTTTTCAAAAGTCAGACTAGAATTGTTCAATTGGACCAGTGTACAATAATTATTAGTACTAAGTGATAGCATTTAAGAGGTTGAAAGAACAGTGCCAGAATACCATCCAATAATAGAACAGTAGTCAGAGAAATGTAAATAATTTAAATTATCAATACTCATTTAAAGAATTATGAAACCCCTTTTATATACTTTTGCTAGTTGATTTATTTAATTGCTCTTTCTCTCTTTCTTTTTCTCTTTTTTTCGTTCTCTCTCTCTTTCTCTCTCTCTCTCTCTCTCTCTCTCTCTCTCTTTCTCTCTCTCTCTCTCAATAGAACTTTCTGTGCCTCCGAATACTCAGTCGGGTAACCTCAAACTGATTCTGAATTCCCTGTTCTCAGTATCTCAACTACCTACCCACTAACCGGGGTCATATTCATATCCGCTGAGGACGGACAAAGAAAATCCATCCCAGCGTATCTTCAGACAAGAAACCACGAGTCATGTTTTTACTTTTAATACCAGACAACCAAAACGTGACAAAAAGCCTGGCCGATGTAGTGACTTCTTTCTGTATGATTAAAATAAAACAAGGCGAATGTTATTTAGAGTAACTTCTTTTATTGATGGATAACCGTTCTGTAATGGCTAACACTATCACAGTCTGTATTAACACATGAAGAAAAAATATCACTTTAGTCTACTGTTCGATCTGTTTCTTTATATATATACATATGATAAATTAATTAGTTTAGGAGTATATTATATCCGATTAAGCAATATTTTTTAAAGATTTCCGATGTACTATACTATTCACTCATCAGATATGACTTTTATCTGATATCTTTGTGAACATCATTTAAGATTTGTTATTGTTAGTCACGGTATTCTTTTTCAATCGACCGCACTGATGTTCTAGAATTGCTGTTCAGCGGTCTGCTGTACTTGTTGAATCAAGTCGTTGAATACACTCTGTTCTTTGCATTTAACAATCTGAGTCATATCAACGTTTTATGTTAGATTACAATGATAAACAGAAGAATAAGAATATAAAATTTAATATATTTTTATTAATGAAATGAATACTAGTCGCATGTTGTTGTTTTCAGCCGGACTGTAATACAAGGATGAAGTCATTTTCTTAATATTTTGTAAATTTTGGGTATCATAAATCTGTATATTCATAAATATGGGCAGACGCAATTGTTTTTTAATACATTAGCATGTTAAATGAGGAGCTGTTGTCGTATTATACACTGCTTATAAATTATATATCTTCGTGTGAACTTAAATGTATTTAATATATATATATATATATATATATATATATATATATATATATATATATATATATATATACATATATATATATATATACATATATATATATATATATATATATATATGTGTGTGTGTGTTATATAAGTGATGAGAATAAAAATGATTCTGTTATATTTTCACACTCTTCTTAATTCTGATGTTCGTTTTTTTTTAATTTACTTTAGTACAACTTATATTTTAGTTCAATTACCACATTCCTATACTTTTCCTTTGGTAACAAACACTACTATTTTTTACTCAGCCGAAGAAGTAAAAGTATGACTTTTGATACTTCTGCTATTCGATTTTTTACCATTTTCTTACTAATTTTCTCAGGACATATACTTATAAATATTTACTTGGTGATTCATTTTATTGCCAACGAACTTTCACTTGGATGTGAATACCTCTATCTCCTAGAATGGAAGCTTTTACAACTTTGGATATTTGAATTACCCTCGACTCCTCACCCTACACTTTAATCATACTTTTAATCCTCGGATTTTATTACACTAAATTTTTTCAGGGCTATGTATTTTACTGATAGGAATTTTTCTTCCGCGCACCTCACACACTTCATCCACTCGTGCATAAAGGTTTATACTGTAGTGATGTGATAATGAAATGGTTTGGTTGATATGTAGTCATACCCTTAATGACAATAAAAGTGTAAAAATTTCGGAATTTCTTGCTTTTGTACATTTAGTGTATATGAATTTTCATATTAACCCTATTAAGGGCATATGATTTCAGCATACTGGCATTTATCATGGAATATATGTATATATATGAATATCTGGGCAGCATCTTCTTTTTCAGGCAAGTATTGTTGAATATAAGAGACAACTCGTGTCTTGATATCCTTTAGTAGATCATTTGAAAGGATCTACCAAAGGATATCTAGACACGAGTTGTCTTTTATATTCTACAAATATATATGTATATATATATATATATATATATATATATATATATACATAAGGAAACAGTAGTTTGCTTGAAGAATTGCTGGTCAGCAAGTAAGTATGAAGGTTAGAATTCCGAGGCAGGAACAATGCAATGTTTAAAACCGGAAGGTAGAAGATGGGATCAACAAAATAAACTGACAGGAGACGAAATAAGTTTATATATCTCGGATCAATTTATTTATATTTCAAACATTTTTATATATAAAAACAGTAAATTGTAAAATGGGGGGCTTACTGCTAAATATTTAAAGGCCCGGAATGATAAAAACGTTACGCATTTCTAAAGTGACAACCTCTCTTTAAAAAAAATAATAAATTAGGCAGAACGGGTCGCGTGAAGAAAACCAAGATAGACTCTGCTATTCAGAATATGACCTTCGCAAAAAATAAGGAGAAGGCTCGCAGACAATTGTGTTACAGGGAGAAGAAAAAGGAAGATGAAATGCAACCAGTATGTTATGCTAAAAATTATGAAGATTAATTAATTCAGTAAATGATTAAAAATGTTATATTTAGATTTTTTAATATTCAGGTTTTAGTATTGCTATTCTAAATATTGGTTTAGAACAACAGATATTAAGAAAGTTAAAGTGAAGTTTCAATAATGATGGCGAGGTGTAGTTACTTTGTTGTTTCGGCTAAACTTATTGCTTCCTTTATACTTTTCACTATCTCTAATTTAATTTCAAAACTAATGTCGCTGTAGACGTTCTTTCGATTTTATATTTTCTTACCAGTTTACACCATTTTTTTATTATAAGTGATCATTAAATAACAGAAACATAGTTAATACCCAGAATAATACAAAATATTTTTTTCTTATATCTAGTCAAAGTAAAACGAGGTTGCCATATCTGTAAAATGAAAAAAATAATTGTTGGTTTTAAACGATATTATTGAAAATAATTTGTTTAAATATATTAATCCGGCAACTATTACACGTATATATTTTCTATATAATTTACTTTAACAATCCTATTTGTCGCTTCATACATGCACATTTATATAAAATAAATTAATTATTAAATATTTTTTGATAGATGTACAAATTCAGAATATATGTCCCAAATATGAAGGGTGTTAGCAGAATATGTCCTAATTGCAAATTGTTCCAATTATGGTTGTACCAATTAGAAGGTTGAGATGTATTCCGTGAAAGAGAATGGGATCAAATTACTAAAATGTAAATAGTGTTCCTAGATATTTATTGTAGACTATATAAATTCTACGGTGACCTAATCATAATTCTACTATTTCAGCTACCGTGTCCAACATTTCTAAGTCCAGTAGCTTTAATTCAGAAAGCAAACAAAACATGCTTAAGACATTTTTCTTAGGAATGAACGGATTTTCACAAAATATGTTCTGATGTAGCTGACAACGCACTTAATGTAGAATATAAATGTGTCGGATTATGTAAAGTTTCCCTTCCAGACAACATATTCATACGACATTTCCTCGTTTTTTTAGCTTAACGGAAAAATGGAACGTAACACCCCTTAAAAAACACTAGTCTGTTGATGCATTAATATTCAGCTACTCTAGTACCAATTTATACACCTAGGTGTAGTGTTAAATAAAAGAATCGAATGCTTCCAAGTTGAAACTAAGTGACGAACATTTTCTCTCTAACTTGACTGCTGTTTGAACGGGACTCTAAAAGTTTTGTTGATAATCTTGGGAAATGAGAACACCCTTGTTCTAATGTTGTTGCTTTATAGTACAGTACATTAAATCAGTTTATATTCCGCAAAAAAAAATCATTATGCCACAGAATATGTTCTAGAAATGAAGCGTAACTTTCTGGAGACTAATGTAAGAAATAAACTGAACTTCGATAACAATCTTTTCTCGTTTTGTTTTTGACTCAATTAGATCAATTTCCTTTGTCGTAAGCTACAAAATGCAATAAATCTGAATGGTGAACGAAATGATCATTGGAAACACGAGAAATAAAAATACGTAAAGAAAATGAAAATGATATAACATTTTTCTTAATAATGCCAAACAATTTTGCCGTGCTGAACAATGACAACTGAACATTAAATGTTTAAGATTATGGAAACAAACAGCGAATATCCATGTTTTATAATCGCCGCTGTCCAACGTGATGTATTGAAATGATGCCGTTAGTGACCATTGCCTTAATGAATAGCTTATTTCTTTCGTTAGTCACTTGTTGGTGTTACGACTCTCTTCCTGGCATTTCCTTCTTCATATATGTATCTCTAGTTTCTCTACTGTCAACCACTTTTTCCTTTTATCAGTACGGATAAACTTTTGGTTTTTTATCATATTTTCACTAATACTCTATCATTCTAATAAAGTATAATATCGTATATTGGGTGTTGGATCATAAGATAGTATTTGGTTATGACTAAAACAAAATAATGTAACTCTTTCTTTTAGTACAAAAACGTTGGACACTAAAATACTAGAAAATAATCCAAATGTGAAAGTAGAGTTCATAGAAATCTTAATGGTAAGGTGTTAATCCTAAATTATAAAATCTTTAAATAGCTACAGTTTTCTAAAACTTATAAAATAGGTTTATGTATAAATGACATGTCACTATTAATATGTAGCGGCTCATTATTATGATATTGAACGTTCCAAGCCCTAATCACATGTATGTAGTTATATAAAAAGTACCGTGTTTGGATTGTAACGTTTGAGTAACATGTTTAAAAGTTCGGAGTTAATCCAGATGTAAATCGCGAAACCACTTTATTTCCGGGTGAGGATTTACAGGCGAGATTGCAAGCAGGTAAGACGTATCAAGGGCGCTGCCTCTCTATTGGCGGCAGCGCGCAGAGTATAGCTGGTAGCGCGAGACGATCTTACAGTTATTTGTATATATCTTTTAGTGTCACTCGCACGTGTACGAAAGTAACCTGTCTCTTTGATGTTTACCGTGACTGCTCTTCTTTTAATGATTTTTTTGGTAAATCTTTATTTTTTAATCATTTTTTTATTAATTCTTTTTAATATAAATCTTTTTCATAATTACACATCGGCGCCCGAGTAGTTTTGTATCAACAGACGATCAACAACCTGCGTTCACGATGACGACTCGGGTGTATAATTGTTTATACGTGCATCAGTGATTAAAAATACAACAGTTAGCAATCACACAAGAACACACCTATGATCTTTGTATATAAACAGAGAAAGAAAAAGCATATTTATTGCATTATATTTATGGGGTAGCAGCACAGCCAGCCGATAAATTATCTCGAAGATCCTCCGTGCGGGTAGGCAATGGATGTGTTATATAAGAATTAAAGAGTTGTACATTCATGGAAGTATTCTGAAGAGCATGTGAATCACCGAGTTGTTTTCCAGTCGTAAACCCCAACGATTTACGTTAATCATGTATAATATATTAGTTGTAGCATTAACACACACTGATTAAATGTTATGCAAACACAGCATGTGATTTAGTTTTAATTTATCTGTTGTATTCGACCGACACAGAGTATAAGATGCGCCAATAATGAAACAAAAACCATATTTGTCGACATGCCCATAACAATTGGCATATATTAGTACGAAATAAATAGTACTGGAGTATGCCATCCCAAGGATGTGGAAAATAATGCTTACCATCGATTAGTGTAAAATTACATTGCAGTGCTACACTAGAGCCTTGAGGTTTTTTTAAATATGTCCACGTACAGTACCTTTTTTCCCATTTATTAAATTAACAAATATATGCTCCCTCCGGTTGCATATTTTCGTAGACTACCACGTCAAACCTTTTCTCACTCACTGTCTGCGAGAGGGTGTTCCTATTTAAGTGTCTTGAATTATATAATTATAAAAAATGGCTTACAATACATATTTAAAGATAAATAAATTGTTTTACACTATCAAGATAATGTCTAATGATATTGATAATGTTTATCCTTTTATTTATTTATCATTTATCATCGCTTATATGTGAATTCATGTTTTGAAACATGACGTAAATCGTAAATCTACGATGTTATGCCAAATGGTATGATAATTTTGTTAAAGTAAGGTTTTAAGATCTATTCATGAGAATACGCAAATAGCTCAGTTCGTAGAACGTCTTGATGAAGATCTCAAGGTTTCGGGTTCGATTTCCGGCCATGGCATCCACTTTATTTGTTGGGAATATATTATTTACTATTCATGCAATATTGTCCATTTCTGAAAATAGTTAGGATCTCTGATATTTCGAAATTAGACAAATTCCGCAATGTATTTATAACTGAAAGACAGCCGGTGTATTCTGCTCGATCCCCATGCGTCGTTCACTGGTTGGGGTTCGGTGCTGATATACCAATCAAAGTTAGCATCTCAATCAAAGTTAGCAATCAAAGTTAGCATAGGATGTTGGACTTATTATTGTATTCCAAAAGAAAACCACGCTGAAATAATAACGTTACTATTTAGAAACACGTTTATAACATGGGGAGGTAAGCGTTGTTACCTATTCTGTCCCTTTTACCTAACAAATAATAGATACCGTAAAAATTGCATTCAACTTGAAAATTCTATCTAAAGCGTAACACGATCCATAAACTACAGAAGTAACGATTTTCGTTCCAAATCACTGAACTAAGGGTGAGGCAGAGAGAGATCGGTAATCACTGTTTCATCATATTTTGTTAGCCCATCTTATTTTTACGTTTACACGTTGCGTGCTCCGAAACGGACTCCATCCTCATCTCTCCCATTCTCACTTTCAGCTATCTGACGTTATAGTTTGTAATAGATATTATTGCAATAGTTTCCACTGTCCTTCAAGTTACGCTCTAAGTGTACGATATGTTTTCTCTTCGATCAGAGAACGAAACTCCATCTTGAGTTAGGCAATTTTCAGTTTTCCCAATCTACTGTGTAACCGTTTTGATGATCTGGATATCTCCCAAATTAAATCGACCTTCTCTCTAACTTTGCTGACGTAGAAAGACTAATACTTTTTATATGTGGTAAAAATCATAACTCTATGTACTGTAATAGTGTAGCGTTGCAGACTGATGTTGCATGTTTTTGAATGAGCGTCATTCATAATATGTATTCCGTTAACGAAAATATACACAAATTATCTAGGTTAATGACAAATGACAATATACGATAATCGCTTGCAATTTTCTATTTCAAATGAAGGGAGGCCGTTGCTAAAAGTTTTAAAACCTGAGAAGCCGGTCGATATGTGAGCTTAGCATGTATGAAATGTAATTTCGTAAATGCATGGAATATGTAGCTGCTATTTCAAGACCATCTTAGCAGAATATTGACTGATAGGTTTATGATCACGAAATGGATATTTATAATAGCATCAGAACGAGTCGGTGAAAGTAGATAACTCAATTATAAGATTGAACCATAAAGAGCATTAGATTTCGATGCAATATGTGAGGCCACACGAATGTACGATGCGAGATATTTATATCTTTAACTAAATTGGTTTAATAGTAGTAGTAACGTTAACATTACATACGAGAAAAAATCAATAGATTTCTATCTATATGTATGTCGGCTAATATTCAAATGCTGCTTTAACTTTCATGTATGAGACATCAGTGAGTGTGTAGTAAAAAGAAGTATACATATATCTATATTTTAAATGGATTATTTCGCTTTATCAATCAATCTTGAATGTTGTTATAAAACGAACGGGGGCATGTTGATGTTATCTATAGTGAACGTAAATATACAAAAGAGAATTGTATGTAATATTATATATAAAGTCGAGTTTCTCCTATTTCTTTTATCGTTATACCCCTGAGTACAAAAACTATATATCTTGCTTCGTATATGTTTGACTATACTGTTGTATAGTAAACAAGGGGCACTTCGTTAGGGGAGACAGATGAGAAAACAATGAAAGATAGAGAAAAGAATAGAGTAGTGTAGAGAAAGATAAATTTTAAAAAGAAATATACTATGCAAACGTTATAACCTCTTCTAGTTGGTGGTTGTTAGTCCCGGTTTCCCTGCTAGTCAAACATCTACAGTAAATTCAGAGTGTCACTTATAGCTTATTAAACAAAAGGTGAATATACGGCATCGTATGCGTTTTACTTGCTTATTGGTACTTGCTTCCATAAGATATGTTTTATTTCGTTCAAATCTACGGAGTTTTTAGTTTATATGCTCGGTCGTTTTCCCTTTGGTTCTTAAATTCAACGCGGGAAGACTAATCCCCAAATAAATTAGCCTTCTTTCTTCGACTCAGAACACTCCATAAGAAGTACCGTAAAAATTTAATAAGACTAGCAATTTACTATCAGATGTCGTTAATAAAAAGATTTTTAAAATTTACGTGTGCTGATTCAGATAATACACAAATATTTGCAGTCTGTTTTTCTCATGACCTTCTTAAAATATACATAAGAACACATCGTTCAAAATTAGTTCTTTATATTGTGTAATAATTTTAAAAAATACAAAAATGTGAAATCAATTTTGAGCAGAATTACGCAAATTAAGGTGTTGATAAACCAGTATTTCAACCACGTTTAAACTATGTATTATTAAAATTCCAGAAAACGCAAATAGGTCACATCATCACTAGAATGATTATGTGACGCCGGTGTGTGTGTTTTTACTGTCGTGAGTAAAATCAAGAAACGCTATTCGTCATTATAAAAAATATACATAAGAAATCGACGAAAATTATTTTAAACGTATTTGAGCAGAAATAAATGTACGATTCTTTTAAATATTTATTGGCTGCGAAAATGCAAACACGTTTTGTTTAGAAATTGTTGCGAACGATATATATATATATATATATATATATATATATATATATATATATATATATATATATATATATACATACATATATTGAGAGAGAGATAGAAAAAGAGTGTAGGTAGAGTGAGAGAGAGAATAGAAGTTAAATGTAAAGAAGAAAACAAATGCCTTACGCAAATAAAATAAAAAAACGAAGTATACCTAACATGAAAAGAAAACCGCACTGTTAGTTTAATGTAAGGTTTTGTATGGATGGGCAAAAGTGAAATAATGAAGAATTATAAGGGAAATGTATGAAGTCGAAAAGCTGTAGAGATGTAAGTCGCCTATTTAATAACGGAAGTCTATCACTAATTATGTTCGTTAAATATATTATTTAAAAAACGGGATATGTATAACTGTATAAGTAATACGGAGAAATAATGTAATCTGATATTCTCGAAAATCAGCGGACTTAGAGAGAGTGTCGATTAAATGGGTGCGTAATGTACTGCATTACGTAGTAAATTAATAGCAGACGAATAGTAAATAATAAGGGGCACTTTTTTTTTAAGTGGACGTTTATTAATTCCCAGTGCAGACTGTTAGTACAAAAGTTATAGCTAGAAAAGTTTTTGCAATATGTTTTTAGGAGAGTCGAATATGGTGGGCCTAAGTTAATATTTAGTGTTAGCTGGAGAAAATAATCACAAATTTACTATAACAGGCTCTAGTGAATAAGCGTAATGTAGTGGTGGGTTTAGTAGCCTATAATGCATGTGGTTATTTCCCTATTCTGGATAAAGATACATGGGAAAATCGTTTTAACTTTATATAGAATATATATATGTGTGTGTGTGTGTACATATTTATATATATAGAGAGAGAGATAAAAAGAGAAAAAAGTAAATATAACAAATTCATTTCATTTTCAGTTATCCAAGACGAAATGTATTAAATAAAAGAAATGGGTATTGTTTCGTTTCCTTGAGCCAGACTTTTCAAAGAATGGGTTCTTATTATCAGATGAATTTAATAGAGAGATAAGTTGGCAGATAATGAATCAAAGTTTATAATTTGAAAATATTTCAATAGTTATAAAGTGTAGATGTAAGTGTTTGAAAAGAATGTCGAAAATGCAAAATATGCCCAGTAAAAAATGTCCAGAAAACAATGTCCAGTGAACGATAGTTGAGAATGGAAAGATTAACATTTACCGTTGAAGTATTCGTGGATAAAGCATCAATAGGGTAAACAATATACATCCAGGAATAATTAATCCATGGTTCTGCCATAAAAGGTGTGGTTAGGTTTTGGCTTGAAATTGAAGGCCATCTTAAATCTTCCATAGAGTCAATAAGAAAAGTATACATCATGTTTTAGTTTCATACCTTATATATATATGTATATATATATATATATATATATATATATATATATATATATATATATATATATGTAATTTTTAGTAGTCGAAAATCTTCAAATAAATCCTGCTTATAAACAGCCCTAAACACTTGAGGTATGATGTTAATATGTAATTGAAAGCGCATTTGAATTGTACCATCTCTGTCTACCTGCCTGTCTGACTGTCTGTCTGTCTTTCTATGTATATACATATAAATATATATACGTATAAATATATATATATATATATATATACTGGTGTGGGTATATATATATATATATATATACTGGTGTGGGTATATATATATATATATATATATATATATATATATATATATATATATATATATATATATATATACCGATGTGCGTTTAACTATATACAAAGGTGTATGCATTTTGTGTCGTTACATGACAGTGACACGGTTATTTTCAGAACCAAATTCATCGCGAATTTATAATCAGAACCTTCGACCCGATTTCCTTAATGTCGGAAGTTTTTGAACAATTTCTCAATCTCATGATTCAAAATTAAAAATTATGTAAAAGTAATATCGCAAACAAATCTTCCGACATTTTAGCGTCTTCCTTTTGTTACATTATTGGTGTATAATAATTCTTTATAAGTTCTTTATACGTTGTGTCGGAATCTCTTGATCGTAGTAGAGCTCTTCATCTGTAGATACAGTACGAACGGCATCGCTACTAAATGGGACGATAGCCGTTTCTCTCTGCTTCGTTTCGCCTCGCCGTGTGTCGCGACTATTAGTACTAAGCTTGTCGCCTGCAGCTTGATATCTCCGTAGGCCTCTACGTCGCTGCTGCTGTCGTTAGTCGCTCCGTCGCCGCCACCACTCTCTTGCCGCTGTATGCTTGTCGTCTACACAGCAGTAGACGCGATTCTCTGTTGTCTTCAACCGCCATCACAGCTGCCGTCGTCGCCATCATTCTCTGCGTTTTTCTGTCGCAGTTACACCTTCGGCCGGCGGTTTCTTTCTGCAACCGAAATCAATCTTTCTACTACAATAAATTTAACAAAGCTTTTGCTGTTTAAATTCGAGCCATTTTTTATTTACTAGCTAATTAGCCGACAATTAAGAAGTTCGTTGGAGAAGAGAGAGATAGAGGCTACGCTAGTTAATTACCTAAGTTTATCGTGTAATCACATGCGCGGGAGGAAGAGGGGGATATCATTTGGCCCTAACTTTGGCTCTTATTTTGGGATTCGAAATCTCTTCTTTATAATAGCTACATGATCGTGCGTTTTTCTCACGTCGGCTTCCAATCGAGAACTCGTTAAACTCAACTTAGTTTTCCCACAGTGAAAAACTCTGACGTCACGAAACCTCGTGATCGCCAGATGTGACTCAACCTCTGGAACCCAATGTCACGTAACTGTCTCCGCAAACCGTGGGAAACACATCGCCCAGCTTTTCACGGGATGACTCCGCTACCAATCGCGTAAGTCAAACCCGATCTCCAATAGATGCGTCAATCCTCATAGCCATTATCCAACACTTTAGCCCGCGAAACAACATACTTAAAATATGTCAAATCAGATATTTTTAACATCATTAAAATTGGGAAAAAATTTGATTAATATTTACTAATATAGTTTAACTTAAATAAGATTTGTTTAATGTTATATTTATATGTTTCATGCTTCTCCTTTTTCTTTAAATTAATCGCATATGTTATGCAATCGATTGTTTAAGCCAGCGGATATTTAACTTAAACTATCAATCATTACAACAATATTAGAAGATCCATATTTGACGTTATTAAGCTTGCCTCTAACGAATTTGAAACCAGACCATTTCCCCTCTATAGCGCTCCGGTTATTCCCTATTCGACAGAAATCATGAACCTGAATATTTTTTTTAAATAAAAAATAGATAGAAAATATTTATTATTATTTTAGATTAGCAAACCGTCCGAAAATGACATTCTATTTTTTAGGGTTATGACGTGTGAACACTCTGAAAATCTTTACGCTTATCCCCTAATACCCAGACGATTTTAGCGTTTCAGAGCAGTCTTATTCATAATATATATATATATATATATATATATATATATATATATATATATATATATATATACGCACACTAGGGGAACATATACGTGCTTATGTGTGTTTGAATATATGTATATATATATGTACTAGTGTACGTCCATATATATAAAGTTAGCCATGCTGATGACTGCTGTGAGCCAGAAACACGTGTCCATGGATTACTTTTATGTACGTATAAAATTAATATATATATCAAAAACAAAAAATGCGGCCTTTGAAATGAGGACGACTAATAATGCAGTTTTTCTGCATCTTAATCATTTAGGAAGTGAAACAATTAAAAATAATAGTAACAACGAGTTGAAAATCACCTTTAAAATAATTACATAGAAATCATTACGTACTTGGTTGATAAAAATCGTACATATTTCTACACAGAGCGTGGTAGAACGCTGGACTATAGACATCAACATCGAGGGTTCGATATCTGTGTCAGTTAGCCATGCTGATGACGTGTCCATGGATTACTTTTATGTACGTATATAATTAATATATATATATATATATATATATATATATATATATGTATGTATGTGTGTGTGTGCGTCTGTTTATATCAGCTGATGTACGAAGCATATATGCGTAAATATATGTTGTGTTTCTGTATAAAGTATATATATACGCTGATATACACACACATTATATATAAACATATATATATATATATATATATATATATACATATATACATATATTATACTAATTGTTCACCACTTACTAAGCCTATGAGTTTCTATAGGATAATTGTATGTGAGATTTTTAATTCAACTCTAAACCTACTATGACAGGATTGAAAACTATAACTTATTCATAGAACGATATGACAGCTATTTGTTGACATTGTTGTTGCAAAATAGCATGTTGTAATCTGTACGTGAACATTCCCGAAACAACGTGTCACACGGGTGAACATTTAAGGTGTATATATGCATATGTATATAAATGGTGTATTTACTTGTGTGTGTGTGTATAAGTATGGTGCTTTGTATTGATATGTGCGCATGTCTACGATTTTAAATATGAATAAAAAGAATACACCTGCGTGTATGCGCAAGAAGAAATATATATTTCTTTTTAATTTCAAAATGTTAATGTATGCCAGAAACATATATATTTAACTTTTAGATTCTGGACGGAAAAATAATGTATTTTTAAAATAAGAAATCAAAGGTGTTTTCATCAAAAAAATTGAAGGAATCAATTTGAGAATAATATTTTACACGACACTTGGGTTTCTTTTGAGCAACACATTGAAAATATCATGGCAGCACTGGTACTAAACCCTCTGTCTGTATCTCTCCTCTCACTCCTTTGTATGTTCCTGTATTACTCACAGAATCTTCAACTGGTGTCTAGTGGCGAATAACTCGATATTGTATTCCTTTGTACATTGGTTAATATCGTTCGATATCATTAAGGTTTTAGTTATGTTAAAACGGTGAACTCTCGTCTTCGTTTTATCATTATCGTCTTCTCTCCCTATTTACTGCTTCCCCACGAATTCAGAGTAAGACATGAGGCGAATTACATCTAGGTAAAGTATCAGAACATATACTACATTCTGATCGTTGACAAGTCTTGTTGTGTATCCAGCCTCCTTCTCGTTCCTACTATTGTCGTGTGTTTTTTAATCGTAGTTCAATGTTTGGTGTCTGATTTGTCTTTGTTTCATCTGACGTCTTCCTACCATTTCGGCGTTGGCGTCTTTCTGTCGCACTTCTCGTTTCCGACGTGTTTCTGTCCTCGGTCCTATGTGTCATCTGAAAGTCTACATAGAATTCAATGATAAATTCAAGTATACTGAAATCATATGCCTTTAATAGGGTTAAGATGAAAATTCATATACACTAAATGTACAAAAGCAAGGAAATTCCCAATTTTTTACACTTTTATTGTCATCAATTAAGGGTATAACTACATATCAACCAAACCATTTCATTATCACACTACTACAGTATAAATCTATGCATGCGTGCATGAAGAGTGTGAGGTGCACTGAAGAAAAATTCTTACCAGTAAAATACATAGCCCTGTTGTGTCCGCATAGCCTTAATGACAATAAAAGTGTAAAAATTTGGGAATTTCCTTGCTTTTGTACATTTAGTGTATATGAATTTTTATTTTAACCCTATTAAGAGCATATGATTTCAGTATACTGGCATTTTTCATGGAATGTCACTACTTTTGTAAAATCTATGCCTCAATACAATGGTCATTTTTAAGCTTTTTTGGAGTTTTCTGGAAAACTAAGGTATATGGTAAACTGAAATTAGAATGACATCAACTAGACCTGGAACCTCTATCTCTGGCAAAAATCAGCTGAATCCATCAAATAGTTGATGAGATATAGGGTGGCACATACGTACGTACGTACGTACACACAGATAACATGATTTCATGATTGAACTTTTTGGATCTCTGGGTTGATGCAGAAATTATACACACTTATAGAACGTATCATATAAACATGTTGTGCAAAGTTTAAACTAATTTGGTTTATTGTTTTTTGAGTTATGATTGATCAAAGAAGTGAGATTTCCAGCATAGGCCTTTCTTAATTTATCGTCTTTCTGATTATAATGTGTGCCTTTCTGGTGGTTGATGTAATTCTGTCGAGGTCATATTAATCGTCTTTCCATCTTGATCATGTCTGACATCTTTCGCCCGTCATGAGTTTTCGTGTTTTAATAATTTTCCTCGTCGTTCTCGTCTATTAATTCTATGTTCTTCTTTATTTTTAATATTCCTTGCCTTTCGTCATTATCATCTTTCTGTGTTTAGGATATTTGTCGTTTTTATTATCTCTGTCGTCTCCCTAGCTTCACCGTTGACGTATTGTTGTCGTATTTCTGTATTCACAATCTTTGTCGCTTTTTATTTTATGATCTTTGTCATTTTTTTTTGTGATCAGTGTCGTCTTTCTCTCTTCACTATCTTTCTCATATTTATTTTATTATCATGTTTGTCATATTTATGTCTCCATCATCGTGTTTATCTGTCTGTCTCAATTATCATTATCGTCTTTTCTATTTTTGTATGTGTGATATGTGCCGGGTGGATATCTTTATTACGGTTGGCATATTTACTTCTTTGATATTCATGTGTTTTTGTGTCCTTCACTCTTTACTGATTATAGGTATGTCGTGCGCGTACGTCTTTTCATTATGTGTCGTCTTACTACCATTGTCGTCTTACTGTGGAAACTACCGTTTCATTTTGTGACATTGTCTATATATATATATATATATATATATATATATATATATATATATATATATATATATATATATATATGATAAACTCTCCCGTCGATTTCGCAAATTGCCCGCAAGTCCTGAAAGTAGTAGTACAAGACGACTGGAAACAATGCCGAGACAAGCAGAGAGCACATACATGGTATTCCTAAATGGTCACCCATTTAGTACTGGCCAGGCTCGACGCCGCTTTACTTCGGTGATCTAACGGGAACCGGTGTGTCAACGTGATTGTGCCGTGTATATATATATATATATATATATATATATATATATATATATATATATATATATATATGATAACTATTTTTATTTATCTACATACATATTTTTTCATTTTTCATTTTTTATTAAGACTCATCAGTGTGGCTAGATAAAGCTATATCATATATTGTTAAGTTCGAACACCGGGCTGAAGTCACGTTTGACTTACATGCAACGTCTTTTTCAGCTCTTGCGTTATCTAATGACATATAGATATTCAATATGTTATAAAATGGTTATAAATTCTGTTAAGGTGAGCAAACTTCGCAATATTACTTTTAGTCAGAAGCTTCACACATTTTCCCGTATTGTGCTTCATATTTGAAGGAAGCAATTGAATATGATTATGATACATTGTTTTTTTATTCATCCACAGACACATATATTCTCTTGAAAGGACTGTCTGTGCTATACTACCGGTCACTGGGTTCGAACACCAGACTTAAATAACCTTTGACTTATATCCAACGTATTTGCCACAAAAACGCGCGTTTTTGCTACCAGCTCATACCCCCTATATTACCTGTTTCTTAATTTTTATATTTTATAATATTACATTTTAAGGGTGGATTTCAAGCGTGTCGTTAACATGTTTCTGTGGGAAGGTTTTTAAGTAAACTGGCATGAATTCAAATTAATCTCCTTGAGGCACACTCAGTGATTCCTGCGAATTGACGAGGAGCTCTATATACTGTTGCTACCAACTCTGAACCACTTAAGATTCATTTTTATTTAATTCCTGTAATTTTCAAGTTATTAATTAGATAAAATAAAGTTTACCTGTGCCTTAACTTTTCTGTATGTCAAGCGTAGACGCAGACCCCACCATAATACTGTACAATCTTTGAAAAAAACTATATGTACATATTTACCCTCGATAATATAGTTTCAAAATAAATATTGGACGTGGAAGTGCTGGAAATTGATAACGACTCAGACTGATGAACTGAGGCTGTCGGTTCTAGAGCAACATTTTCACTTATGAATTTTGGCAACCTTCACATGGCCTTAACTATAAGTATGAGATCCGAGGTAACACCAGGTTAAGCGACATCAGTAACAAAATAATGCCGCTCAGAAAAATCCGTACAACACTGATTCATATAAATCTACTTTTAGAAGAAGATATATGGTGGTTATGAGGATTAATCTCCACATGAATTGGAAGAGTTCCTTAACAAAAGAGAAAAGTAAACCAAGAGGTATTACAACTTTATGTATATACTAGCTGTACTGTGTCCCGTCGCTGCCCGGAAAAGTGGAATAACTCCAGAAAGTCCTTGCAAATCTATAACTCATTGAATTATTTTCCCCACATTAAAAACCGATCTTTAGTCTAACTGTGCTCTTGTGTGGAGTTAAGTAAGCCCGACATGTAAACTGCATAATTACCATAAATAGGAAAATTACGTATTATATAATATAGCAGGACCCGTGTCCAGGCTTTGCGCGGGAGAGATATATAAGTATTAGAGTATTAATTTGTAAAAAAAAAGTTGAAAAGAACGCTATAAGTTATTAAGGAGATTAACAGAGAATTTATCAATGTTTTTGAATCAAACCAAATAGAGTTGTTTTTTCTATTTTGTGTGACTGTCCCCGACAACAGTTTCAAGTAGCGGGTTATTTGTAAAAATAAAAACCATTACCTCCAAATTAATTACATGTGATTAAAGAAATGCGTGAATGTTTCCAATTTCAGTTAAGGAAAACTCTTTCTAGAGTTATACAAGTTTTATTCCAATCCGGAGTGTTTTTTTTAGTTGTAGGAAGAATTTACCAACTATAATAAGCAATCTTTGTTTTAAGGTGTTGAAAATACATATGGGGGGTAAAAATTAAAATGGCTGCAGTCTAGAAAGGTTTCTTATTCACTGACATAGAAGGGTAGGTATTAAGTATAGTACAGCACTGACTGAGAACAGAAGAGATTAAGTAGCATATACTACTGTACACTTTATTATATTTTTAAACTTAAAAGACAATAGCTACAAATAAAGCGAATAAAATTACGTGTGTGTGTACTGTAGTAAGTAAATACAGAAGGAAATAGTTTATTTGTTCATCTACTGAAGAAAAAAGCAAACATTGGCGCAGCTTAAAAAAAGGTTTATTCACTAGGAGAAACAAGTTTATTTAAATTTGACGTCTTAATATACTGCCAGAGTATCCCTTCCTCAAAAAATTGCAACATTTTGTTTGTTGGTGGTGTTATGTTAGGGTGGGGCTAGTCTACAAAATACAAAAGATTGGACAAGATACGAATATAAAAAAGTGTCAAGTCTCGAATATGACTTGTATTGGTTTACAAGTCCTATTCCATATACATGTGAATCCGTAACTCGGTCAGTTTTCATGATAAATCAGTAGATCGTGGAGTTTTACTTGTTTTTAGGGTTAATCTTTCACATTAAAACAATTATCATAGCGCACATAAGAATAGTACATCAAAAATACATGTCAACTTTTTATCAAAACTCACTCAAAACAAAAAAGGGGTTATTTTCACGCGTTTGCAGAAAAAAGCCAGCCAATAAAAACAGTATAAATTACCGCCGAGTTCGTGCTTCTGGTGTGGTGTCTTCTATTGATTAACAGATTGGCAATACCATTTTAAAACCAGTCTTACTTATAAAAATGTCTGGCACAAGAGTTCACATAGCAGAACGAATAGAGGAAATAAAACTGTTGCTACAAACAATATCGAATAGGGGTCAAAATATCGAGAACGAATACGCATTTTCCCAAATTACTGTTTGGAGTACAATTGACAATTTTTCTTATTCTCCAGACAACGATAGAACATTCGCTTCATATTTTGTAAGTATGAATATCTATACAACATAGATTGCGGAAATTGGGCAGACGCTAAAAAAGTTCGATTACTCCTTCGTAAATTAGGGACTATCGAACATACAAAGTTCGTTGACTACATATTACCCCGTAAGACCAGCGATTTAACTTTCTCGGAAGCGGTTAAGGTATTGACGGAGTTGTTTAGCCCCAAAATTTCCCTTTTTCACAAAAGATGGAAGTGCATAAATTTAACGAGAAAAGATTGCGAGGATTACACGACTTTCGCATCAGTAGTAAATAAACACTGTGACGATTTCAAGCTGGCTGAACTAAGCGCAGATGATTTGAAATGTTTAATTTTTTTGCAAGGACTGATATCAGCTAAAGACGCCGAACTAAGACGCAGAGTTCTGAATAAGCTAGAAAATGAACCGAATATAACCTTACAAAAAGTCGCAGAGGACTGCGAGAGATTTGTAAGCGTGAAGCAAGACTCGAAAGACATAGAAGAATCGGGCATAGCACACATAAGAAAGGTACGAGAAAAATCGTATCCTAACTTTCCTTCAAAATCAAGTCAATCCAAAAAGAGTGACTATTCTCACGTTTCGCCAAAACAAATTTCCCCAAGAAAAAACAAAACAAATTACCACATAGGCTCTGTTCGCGCTGTGGTGCTCTTCATTGGTAGATGAATTGCCCCTACCGGTTTAAAACTTGTTTAATTTGTAACAAAATCGGACACAAGAGCTCACATTGTAGAGCAAATAAAGGATTCAAAAGCCGGATTAAAATCGCAAGATCAGACGAACAGGATAGCATAAAGAAGTACGTTCAAGTACAAATCCTTAACGAAAGAATAAAGTTACAATTAGACTCCGGGTTTGATTTAACTATCATAAACCTGCAGACATGGAAAAGATTGGGTAAACCAACCTTGTTAAAATCAAACAAAGTAGCCAGGTCGATGACTGGGGAAAAATAAAATTCGAAGGTGAGATTATAACTAACGTTAAGTTTAACGGAAAAAAAAAAAATAAAAAATGTTCGTGTTAAGAAACACTTGCAATTTATTTGGGACAAAATGGATGAGCCAATTTAATCTATGGTGTTTACCAATTAACGCTTTTGGCCAAAAAAAATAGAAAGCCTGACAACCGAAGCAGATAAATTAAAAGAAGATTTGGAAAAAAATTCTCAGAAGTTTTTTCAAATGGACTGGGTCGATGCAAAAAGATGACGGCAAAATTTGAGGAAAATATCTAACCCGTATTTAAAGAGAAAATGAATGTACCTTTCGCTTCACTCGAGAAAATAAATGAAGAACTAGACAGACTTGTTAAGACCGGCATTCCTTCTAAAATTGAATATAGCCAATGGGCTGCTTCGACTGTCTATGTTAAAAAGAAAACTAAAGACATCCGCGTCTGCGCCGATTTTTCGACTGGATTGAATGCATCACTAAAGGATTACCATTATCCCTTCCCGTGCCCAGACGAAATATTTACTAAATTAAATGGAGGAAGATTTTTTTCCAAAATAGATTTAAGTGACGCATATTTACAGATACCCGTGGAAGAAGAAAGCTCGAAACTACTATGTATTAACACCCATCGCGGGTTATAAAAATTCGAGAGACTCGCTTTCGGTGTCAAGTTCGCACCAGCCATATTCAAGCAGGTAATGGATACTATATTAAACGGACTGGAATTCGCGATAGCATACCTAGACGACATTCTAATGACTAGTCATACCAACGAACAACACCGGGAACACGTTCACAAAGTTGTCTCGCGAATCCAAGAGTACGGTTTCAAACTCTAAAAAGCCAAATGTGATTTTTGTATGAAGAAAATACAATATCTGGGCCACATTATTGACAAAGATGGCAGAAGACCAGACCCAGAATGGGCTACTTCAATTCAGGACATGCCGGCTCCTGAAAATATCGCATCTTTACAAAGTTTTCTCGGACTGGCTAACTACTACCAAGTTTTCATACCTAATATGCATAACCTCCGTGCTCCAAAAGTATGAACTTCTGAAAAAAAGACAAAGAGTGGGAATGGACAGCTAAATGCCAGGAGGCATTCGAGAAAACGAAAAAAGTCCTAACATCCGATCTTTTTTCTAATTCACTATAATCCAGACTTAGAGATTATTGTCGCTAGCGACACAAGCTCATATGGCATCGGGGCATGCATTTTACACAAAATGCCAGACGGGACTCACACATTAATAGCTCACGCATCGAGGACACTGCTACCAGCAGAAGAGAACTAATCCCAAATAGAAAAGGAGTCTTTAGGGGTCATATTTGCAGTCTCGAAATTCCACCGTTACATACACTGTAGATTTTTCACTGTACAAACGGATCATAAAGATTTACTCACAAGTGTTGGGTCGAAAAAAGGTTTACTCGTACACACAGCTAACAGACTGCAGAGGTGGAAAACAATCCTTTTAAATTATAATTTTAAGATGGAATACCTCCCCTCGAAAAAAGTCTGTCACGCTGACGGATTGTCAAGACTCATCCCAAAACGTCGTGAACCCCTGGAAGACACTGTGATTGCCTTCCTTCGAACGGAAGGAGAAATTAACTCGACATTACGGAACACAGTAAGGGAACTCCCCGTGTCACTGCACGAAATAAAAATGGAA
Source organism: Sepiola atlantica (assembly GCA_963556195.1). Lineage (NCBI taxonomy): Eukaryota > Metazoa > Mollusca > Cephalopoda > Sepiida > Sepiolidae > Sepiola > Sepiola atlantica. The sequence goes on along the minus strand of OY744517.1, from coordinate 57,245,805 downwards.
GCCCTCAGTAACGAGTTTATTAACATGACCAAGACTAAATTAACTATAAAGGACCAAAAAACTTCAGACTTGTTCTCCCTATGCGATGAGGTACTCTTGTATAGTGAGAGAGTCGTCATTCCCAAAACTCTTCAAAGGAGAATTCTGAAGTATTTCCATGTTGGCCACCCAGGGACTACAAAAATGAAGAGCTTGATGAGGACTTCCGTGTACTGGCCTAACATCGACCGGGATATCGAGAAAATCATAAAGACGTGCAAAGGCTGGGCATTGGCAGCAAAGGCACCTCCGATCAAATACATTCCTTGACCCAAAACGGACCGACCATGGTCCAGGATCCATATAGATTTCGCAGGCCCATGAGACGGTTTCAACTATTTAATTGTAGTAGATAGTTTCACAAAATGGCCCGAAGTGTGCCGATGCAAAAGTCCAACGAAGGAAGTAACCATAAACTTACTCCACGAATTGTTCGCCCGTTTCGGGGTGGTGGATTGTTTAGTCAGCGACAACGGAATACAGTTCACGTCTGCTGAATTCAAGAAATTCTGTGATACGTTCCAAATAGAACATATTACGACTCCAGCATACAACCCGGGATCAAATGTTAAAGCAGAGCTGTTTGTCGATACACTGAAAAGAACCCTGAAGAAGGCTAGAGGCAGTCCTACAGAAAAAGCCCTACAACAGTTCCTTCAGATGTACAGGATCACGCCAAACACGAATACACTATCTTCATTATCCCCTGCTGAGGTAATGTTTGCGCGCAAGATAAGATCCGTTTTTGACAAACTGCTGCCAAAACAGACAAAACCGGGACGAACAAATGCAGTACCAAGAAAACGTTACGTCCCAGGCGAAAAAATATTTTTTTAAATGTTTAAAAATAATAAATCGTTCTGGGAACTGGGGACAATTGAGAAGCGGATTGGAAATATGGTATACATAATTAAAGGCCCTAAGTTCTCTCATAAGAGACATTTAAATCAATTAAGAAAACGACTATCGGACGACATTGACAGCGCTTCCCAGGAAGAAGAAGAAATTACAGACACCATATATGACATCTTTGACATTGAGATCCCCCAGGCAGCTCCGGAACCAAGACAATCAAAAAATAAGCGAAGACTAACGGATCTGATCGTAATAGACCCGAAAAGGAAACGCTATTAATTATCCTGCGGTGGTAATACTTGGGAGGGAGGTGTAATTGTGACTTACCTATGTACAACATGAACTCTTCCTATTTGCTCAATAAATACCAACGGCAATTAACTCTCGCCGGAATTCAGTAAGATAGTCGAACTCTACTTATCAGGCGCATATTTCTTCCCTTCTGTACTCTATTTTCTTAATACACTTGTTTCTACTTTATACCGTGTTCGTGTATTCATGTCTGTCCCTTTAACAGGGCCACAACAATTTTGTAACAATATATCACGCATAACAACATTTTTACATATGACTTATTATTACAATTACTGCAAACACCAGATAATTATTAGTTGTATGTTTCCATCAATTAACATCTTAAACATTACAGACACATCTCAAATACAACCGAATATGAATCGGTGTACCTGGGAACAAAATACCAAATAAAGAACGCGAAGTAAAGAGATTCTCAAGTTCAAGACACCGGATATACAGAGAATAAAAACATAAACAAGCGAGAGACAACTGTATAAAACTAAGTTATGGTTTAAATATAAATATTTATTAATATCTATTAACACAAATATAACGGCAATAAATATATAAAGATCAAAACAAAGCCGATGTATTATATGGGGAAGGAATTTAAACAGTATTTTAGTATGACGAGGAAAGATAGCATTTAAACATATGAAGATAGGCAATGAAAAAACATTTGGTTTGGCTTACAGTATGTTGCTGTGTGACACAAGTGGTAATATACAATACGATGCAAACGTTCAATAAAGAGGCAACAACAAAACTGTTTTAATATGAGAGTTATCACGCATACGAAAGTGAGTCCAGCAAGTATCCGCCTCGTGGTAGGCGAGTTTCTGATATCGGGGTTTGCGTTACATAATACACGGTCAAGGTATCAAGTTGTCATACTAATAGAATAATGAAGATACCAGGGTCGGCTGATCAGTCAGAGTTCGGTTTTGACAAATAAACTCTGCTCATTCTTTGTGGAAGTTAAATATCCCCAAAATGACTCAACTCGTTTGGCGAGTGATCGGATCATTGCGATAGGTGACACGGACTTTTAGCGGAAATCATAAAATATGTCGTCGCGGGGCGGAATACACAGGGTAATTGGTAGGGTTTAGAATGAATCGCACGCGTCTTTGCTCTTTTTGCGAATCTTGCCTTTATTCTCTGTCATTGGTGTCTCAGCGAAAATAAAAATATGAGAAAATGCGTGTGTTTGCTCGTGGAACAATTGATAAAAATATAGCTTCTAAGATCTCAATTTCTTTTTGTCATAATATGTATATATATATATATATATATATATATATATATATAGTAATCATTCTTAAACGTTGTATATTTGTTCCAATATCCCTATTTTTCGCAGTCCCACAGTAAATCAGTAAGTAACGCTGATTACTTTTAATGGAAGTTTTATAAAAAAAGTCAGTTATTTAATGAAGAGTAGTTGGGTATTACTGCATGCCAACCATCGTTGTCTCATTATATATATATATATATATATATATATATATATATATATATATATGTGTGTGTGTGTTTGTGTGTGTGTTTTATAGTATATCAAATCTGCGAAATGTTCATCTATTTAGTACTGACCGTGCTCAATGGCGCTACACTGCTCTTACGTGAGTATAGTTGCATCTCAGTGAGATTTACGTGAATAACTTATTAGTTGCGTTCACACATCTCTAGCTTAGGTGTTAACATCGTCGGCAGAATAATTTGGTTGAGTTTATGTAGTCGTAGTTCCGTGGTGGCTTTCAAAAACATTATTAATAAAGAATCATCGAAAAGAGAAATTGGGTCTATAAATCTTTTTGGGGTGTTATTCTTTCATCATATACTTGTAATGGCATAAAACATTTAATCCCTCTTCATGGTGGGCAACATCTAACCAAAAGGCCGAATGCTCTTTGTGATGTGCAGCCGAAGGAAAATGACCATCTCTACCCATTCGCCTAAATAACATTTTCCTGATTGTGTGACGTCACTGCCGGAACATGAAGCCTTACTCGAATTCTTATCTGAAAATTCAACTCTAATTTTAAAACTTTCCTAGAAATGTTTAATACTCATCCTCTTTTTATACACCGCCTCTTATCTTGCTATATGTACACAAGGGTGTGTCCGTCATTCACATCTCTGTATTTTACAGAGGAATTTATTTAAAATAGGCTGTTATACTTCAGTCTCTCACCCTCAAGATTAAGTAGAATATTGCAATTCGTCCGTCGATGGGTCGTCTGTACGTTGTAAGTAGCCTGTCTATCGTTAAATTCGGACACGTATCGGCATATACCTCTTCTATTCCTCACATTACGTTTTCTCACAGAGGAGACATCTTTAGTTTTTTTCTACTTTATCGTTATTTTCGTTGTAGGTGCTCGACTGAGCTTTAACATTATTTTCGCTCCACCCTGTAAAACATCCCCATCCAAAACTCGTTTAGTTACTACCACTGTAATTTATTGTTTTTTTCCTCCTTGCACCTAAAACAAAACGGAAGTTTTTTGTTTTGTCAAGAACTTCTCATCTTCGAAATACAATACACGGGGCTGCTTCACACCTGACTACAACATGGTCGTTTTCAAGTCCAATGTTAACAGATTCATGTAAACCGTCAACTTAAATAATATAACTATGACTATTTTTCATATCGTTTCCAATACTTTCGAGGTGATTTTCTTCACCAACTTACCATCTCTTATCTCCAAGTCATATTTGCGCTTTTATAAGCGGTGTATGATTTGTATAAAAAATATCCATCCGCCTGTCGCACAGTCGGTCGAACTATCCGTTCGTCTGTTCGTTTGTTACGTGTACGTTTGAAATATCATTTTTTATCTCTGAACGGGCTGATTGAATGGATAATCTTCAGAATGTCGCTACTCGTTCCTGTCTGTCTTTCCCTTCTTTATAAGTTATTTTCCTGCATCGAGTTTACTTCTTTATATTGTTCATATTTCCATTCACTTGATCGATCGATATTGCATCGTCGTGCTGAGCTTATGAAAATGTCTTTCTTCGTGGTGAGATATTCATTGTTCAGCCGACGGACAGGCCTAGAGAGAGTGGGTTATCTCCCTTTGTATCGTTACAATGACAAGAATGCCAACAATTGTTATGCAAATATTTGTTTCATGTTATCTGTTATATGTGAACATTTGCTATCTGTCCGTCAACTTTCGTGGCGAAGATAGGCTATACCCAAGAGTGGCGTTTTTCTCTCCACCTGTGAAGAAATGATATGCATTTTCAGCAGACGTTTTATTCTTGATTTTATATTTTATCTCCATAATCCATCTAGTTTTATTTTGCGCACTGCCCTGAACTTGGCATGCGCCTTCATACTCGATTGGTAACTTCCTCTACAGAATATTCAGCTAACTAAAATGTTTTCCATTATTGAAATACTAAGTATTCTTCTTCTTCTTCTTTTTATTATTCTTAAAATTCTTCTTAGTATTCTTCCCTTTATGATTATTCCTATGTTTCTTCTTTCTTCGCATGAGTCTTATCATTAGTATTCTTGTTCTTAGGTGTATTCTTCTTATGATTCTTTTTATGATTTTTTTTACTTGATTTGAGTCTATTTCTCATTTCTTTTTCTTATAATTATTCTATTTTTGTCCTCTAATGATTATTGTTTTCGTAATTTTACTCATGATTGTTCTTCTTGTGTGATTGTTTTTATGCTTTTTCTTATGATTTTATTCTTCTTAAGATTTCTCTCGTTCTTATTCTTATTATAAAGATTAATCTACTCATAATTCTACTATGATTGTCCATCTTTTATGATTTTTTTCATGATTCTTATTTTTCTTCTGGTCCTTGTTCTCATGATTATTATCATGGTTCTTCTTAGGATTCTTCATTTTTACTGCTTTCTTTTATGATCATGTTCATATAAGTTGGCTTAGATTCTCTTAGGAATCATCTTTTGATAATTCTTCTTACGATTATTTTCCTTTTATGATTATTTTTATGGTTTTCAAGAATGAGTCGTGTTCTTTTTAGCAGTCTTCGTATAATTCTTCTTATAATTCTTCTCATGATTTTTCTTGTTTCTACTTATGATTTTTATCACGATTCTTTGTCTTCTGATGTTTATTTTTGTCAGGATTCTTTTTAATGATCTTTATCTTAGGATTTACTTCGCATTATACTTCATCTTATGATTATAATTAATTTTATGATTGTTTTCATTCTTCTTCTTCTGATTCTTCTACTTTTTATGAGTCTTTTTATGATTCTTCTCTTTCCTATTATTTCTATGGTTATTCGTCTGCTGTTACATAACGTGGTAGCGGTCAATTGGGGTATGAATGTGTTAAAGTGGATAGCGATATAGACTTACAACCAGGGTGTTCCAGTTTCAAATCCAGTCGCTTAAGTAGTACTACATTTACTTATAGACAGTGGAAACCTTGAAAGAGTTCTTCCGGCAAAGATCTTAATGTAGAAAGAATTGGAGAACAACAGGATAAAAACTCATACAACTTTACTTTATTTAGATTTATATTATTATTATTTCTTACTAACTAAAAGTTCGCACTGAAGTCAATAAAAATGGTCGCTTAGTGGCAATAACAGATGGTATTCAATCGAGTCTGACTAAATAAAATATGTCCAGGTGTCCAGTGATTTCGGTTTATTTCGATCACTGTTACAAATCATTTGCTTTTTCGCAGCAGCCGTTTCCATTTTTGTTTTCGCTGAAAACTGTGTTTGGCTTTTTTGCTACTTTAGTGGCAATAAGTATCCCCAGTCAAGATCTAGATATTGCTATACATTTGGGTTATTTCCATTCTCTAAAATCCCACATGACTTTTCATCACTTTTATGAATATTTTGTTTTTTGACATGTAGTCGTTTAGAAATAGGCTTTAATTGTTAGCTACGATTCATATAATCGGATGATTTTTCAGAATAATTAAATAAAGGGTATTACTAATAGAATCCATGAGATGTCCGTGTGTATGTGTGCGCTACTATAATATATATTAAACGTTATTCGTTTGTTATTATTATTATTATTATTATTATTATTATTATTATTATTATTATTATTATTATTATTATTTTTATTATTATTATTATTATTATTATTATTATTATTATTATTATTATTATTATTATTATTATTATTATTATTATTATTATTTTTATGATTTTTATTGTTATTATTATTATTTTAATTATTATTTTAATTTTCATTTTTATTATTATTATTATTACTTTATTATTATTTTATTATCATTATTATTATTATTATTTACAGTACTTCATGTACTATTATTATTATTATTATTATTATTATTATTATTATTATTATTATTATTATTATTATTATTATTTACATCATTATCTTTATTTTTCTTCCTATTATTATTTATTGACTCGAGTTCTTCACAGTAGTATTTACTAGTGATCGTTGAGTCGCAACACCAGATGACTTTATGTCCAGCGTAACAAACAAAAATTAACACAGAGAACACTTTTTTACATTATAAACAAGATACAACATGAATAATTATGTAGAACACAGATATATACGAGGTAGACTCTCAATTTTCCGCCTGGTATAACGAATTCTCCAATCCTGCTAAACACAGAGAAAATACATCGTATGCACATCTGAACTCACTCGTGATACCCCACAATTCGCCTATATATATATATATATATATATATATATATATATATATATATATATAGAGAGAGAGAGAGAGAGAGAGAGAGAGAGAGAGAGAGAGAGAATGAGAGAGAGAGGGGAGAGCGAGAGACATACACACACAGATGGGAGAGAAATATATATATATAAATTCATTTTGATTCCGACCATACTAAACAATCGTGTAAAGGAAAACTCTTTGTCTTAAAGACCGCTTCATCTTTAGAGAATCGGTATTTGAATATTATAGTCAAAATATAATATTTCGAAAAAAACAAGACAAAACTAAAAACAAATTATCTCATGAATAAGTTGCCTTACACAGCCGAATCATTTATGACAACAGGTAACAACCGAGCAACATTAGAAGGCATTAGTCGTTGCAGATAACACGTGTTGAATAGGGAAATATTTACAGTGAGATTTTTATTCATCCTATCACCAATTTTCACGAGTAGATTCGTAGCAATTTTCGATTGCATTTCTACGTATATTTTGCAGACAGTACGCAACCAACTTTCATTTTATTGTACATCTTTAAAACATGTCTTATCTCCGGCATGTGATCTAGTTTAAGTCATAGTATATCCAGTATCTATCAGTGGTATTTCTTTACATAATAATAGACGAATGCTAATCCCATAACGGTTAAAATTAATTCCCCGAACAGAACACTTTGCGTCATATTTGTGTCTTGTTAGGACGATTAAAATCAAGATAGCATGTGTATGTCTAGCATCCATTACGTGATTTTGATTCTAGAGAATGTTTTAAACTGAAGCTTGAGAATAAGGAGTCTCAAGAAGAATATGAATTCAGGGAAGTGTGCTTAATTGGGGTCTAATGACAATGAATAAAATGTAATGCCGATCTGAAATATTTGAATTTTTAAATAGGAAGCTTCAAATCGAACGCTTTGCTAATAGTATGCTCCTTTAAACACTTTTAAGATTAATCACATAAACTGTTTGAGAATATATATTAATTCATGTCTAATACCTAGTGTTGAATTTTCACTATGATCAGAGGTATCTCAATTATCACGATGGACTTCCAGCGTTCTTTGCTCCCTTTGCCAAAAATAAATAAATAAACATAGCCTGCATTACCCATTCTTATACATAGCAATGTAGTTCTAAAATTTAAAATGCTTGGATAATTACTTCAAGAGTGAATTGTATGCATACAAATATATGAACCTATACACATACTTAACTTTATATTAATAGAGAGTAGTAAATTAACCCATCGTACTCTCTAACACAACATATTCATTTCACGACAACACACGTTATATAATATTTAAATTCCTATTCGGATAGTGCGTCGCAGACATTATGCAATAGTATCCTCTCATCTCATCACTTTTGGATCTTTTATTAAAGTAAAATAGCTCACATACATTAACAAGAATGCCCACGTTTAGGATAAAATAAGGCAAATCATCTAAAAAAAACTTATTATATTCGCGTTAAAAATATTATCTCACCAGATTAATGACGGTCTTTATACATCACCTGTCCAGTAGATTAACCGTATGATGAGACCGTACGACTCCATTGTAAACGGGTCACAATGACCGTATAGTTTCTGATCCATTGCTCGATTGAACGTTGGGATTGCCGGGTCATCTCTCCCTTTTCAACTAAGCAGATTAGTGCAAAAGAAGGTTAAACCTTGCCATGCCATAGCGTACAAAAGGAACGGCGCTCACGTTTGAACGAAAAGCCATTCTGATCTTTTCGAACTATTTCTTTTTATATCTTCAGAAAACAATTCTTGGAAGTTTAAAGTAAAAAAAAGAAGAGAAAAAGGTTAAGAATACAAAGGAATAACGTAAAGAAAATAAAAAATAAAAATAAGTGATTAAAACCTGATAGAAAAAGAATATATATATATATATATATATATATATATATATATATATATATATATATATATATATATATATATATATATATATATATATATATATGTATAATTTTAGAAAGAGGCTGAGTAGAAGCAACGTTTGCTTCCTAGAAGCTGTTTTCATAGTTTGTTGATAACAAAAAGTGCACCTTCAAACACGCTTAACTTCTGGGATATGATTACTTTTTTTAATTACCAGTAATCTGCAAGTATTAGCATACGCAAGTTTCGATTGAACATAAGAGAAAAAAGAAATATTAATATATAAATAATAAACACAAAATGAAAGAAAGTAATATATGAAAAGACTATAATTATTATATGCACACACACACACACGAATATTTAAAAAAGACGGAGAAAAAGAAACAAAGAGTTATTAGAATATGTGTTAGTATTCTTTTTGATACGGCGTGTACGTGTTTGGCTATGAACGTCTAGTTATTAAGCTGCTATGACTAATAATTTTTCAGTTGAAACCACCAGTCCTTCACAAGTGAACATACGATATTAAATAGACAGCGAGAGACACAAAGCCATTTTATGAAAAATCTACATGGCCACATAGAAAATGAAATACTAATAAAATATTTAACAGACATTTTGATAAACTGACAATTCGGTGATAATATTGAATCACGATAATAAACGAGTCTATTAATTATTGTACGTCGTTTCTAGTCAGTAATTAATTTTGAAACACAAAATATTACATAGTTGACGGTCAATGATGCGATTTCGACGTGCAGTTCAGGTGACCTCACAAAGACAAATACGGCAAAGGAGAATCGAACAGCTTTGAAAATATGTTTCTTACATACTTAGATCTTACAAAAGCGTTTGTAAATTGTTACTGGCTTGTTATGGTGTTCTCTTTGTTTGTATGTTTGTGCACAATAGAAACGTAATTGATTGACAAAAATGAATAGGTGATGTACCCATTACTACGAAAGTAGTTTTTACGATGTCGAATCTCACGTAAGTCTAAATAATTTTTTAACTGAATACGTGTGTTATAAATTTTAAGAAATTAAGATAACATAATTACATTATTTTTTGTTAACAATGTAACCGTTTTTATTATCTGCAAAAATGTAGACATAAACATTATTCGGCGTGAATAAATTTTTTTTTAAACATAATTTCTACTTTTTTTTAATAGAAACAGTGCGCAAATACGTCGTAGTTACTTATTCTCTCATGCACATGATATGATATGAAGTATATTTTTCTTACGAAATTTCACAACTATTCTCTTCGTACTAGCTATAAATAAATAGAAGCTAGGTAAAGATAAACATTGGAATACCCAGGAAAACTACGGCTATAGTTCAGAGGGAGAGTATAAATTTCAGAAAATGTTAATCCATTCATATCCATATGAAATAATCAACAAATAACTATAAACTATTTTACGCAATAAATTTTGTATAGATGAAAATATGTACGTGATATAGTTACGGGTGTGATGTTAGATAATTTCCTCATGAGACAACTGTGTTTTTGTTTTTCTGCATAGCAATGACATTAAACCCCTTAATGGTCTACAATTATGGGCGTCCCTTATCGGTTATTAACTAATATATGTTAAAATGTGTTCATGAATATAACCTTCATTATTTTTCTATAAACGTTACATCTGAAACTTTTGAGAATCAATGTTAACATTGTGTCAATAAAAAAAATAGTGTTCATCCTCTATAATGTGGACATGCAAATTAATATGAAAAAATATATTACTGATTTGTATTTCTTTGACATATTCAGATCGTGAAGTAGACTTTTGAAATTGTTAGTAGTTTTTATTATTAAAAACAATATTATTCATAACTATTCAGCAATCTTTTAAAAATAAGAGATATGTTATGTAAAGAAGATAATCTGATGTAGTCTGAAATTTATAGAAATACCTTAATGCATACTAAATATATATAAGGTAACAACAATCGATGCTTCCAACTCAACTTTAAATAGGTTAAAATACGAAATATTTTCGGTATCGGTGACATTGTGAATAAAGCATTTGCCCTCATTTCCAATACTTTCTGTCATCGTAGGTCCGAATCTAGACAATGTCTTTTTTTTGCTATAGTGTTCCAGTTATTTTCTAATTGATATCAATCATCATTATGAACCTGATTTTTTTTAAAATAAAAAATGGATGAAAAATATTAAATAAATGTTCCTAACTTATAATCTTGGATATTAAATTCAAGAAAAGTTGAGAAACTCGGCATAGACGTGTGTTTCAGCAAATAATGGCAGAGCAGCCTATTAAATGTAACATTATCTACTTTAACCTGGTTAATTTTAGGTTATTTGTAAGCCGGCCTGACTCTGAAACCAACAATACAATGTATATGCAAGTTGGTAGATAAATGCACCATTCTTTAAAAAATAGTCGGTCTTAAATGATGCTGTGACACTAGTATAGTTTGACGACTTTATCAGTTGTCAACAGATGTCTGGAAATGTATAACTTAGTGTTTAAATATGCCAACCCGCTAAGGCTATGATGAAGCAGTGCAGTGTATAGTTATCGAATGACAAAAACAATAGTTTTTGAAACATCGAAAGACATGATTATGTTATGATGAAATCATCGCTGCTATTGTAAATAAAAATATGCTTGACTTCTAGTCAAGTTATTCCTTTTTAAAGGTAAAATAAACAAATATCATATATACATATATATATATATATATATATATATATATATATATATATATACATATATATATAAAACTAAAAGGCTAATGTTGTTTTTATTTGGTAACCGTACGCACTTTTTTATATGTACATGTTTTAGATAAGATAGATGGCTAATTTGGGAAACAAATGGCGACTGATAAGGGGAGTTGTGCGAGGAGACGAATAACTTAAATAATTAAGAGAGATGAAAGAGGAGATATAAGGGATAGAGAACGAGAGGGGGAGAGAGGGGAGAAGAGAGAGAGAGCGGGTATATTATGACACAAAAATAAATTACATCAATATTTCTGTATTTTTGTTTGAAAGCATAATTATCCGTGATGTAGATGATTGTTTGTAAGCAGCAGCATCAAGTCTAACTACGGTCTGCTGCGCATATATCTATGTGTATACGATTAAGATTATGTGCGTTTTGCTGTTGCGTGTCTGAGACATGTTTGATAGCGTTATAAGCCTACGTGGTCATTGTTATTGTCGTCTCACAAATTCCGCTGGGCGCATGGAACTCTTTAATGAAGGTTTTAATAGTTAATCATTGTTTGAAACTAAGAGAGATACAGAGACAGCTTATGCAACCATTCTTTGCTAGTTCACATTGTACTGCCGCCCCAACAAGAATGTGTTATTCGAGGATGAGCAGCTATTTGTGACTGCCCCGTACAAGCGTATGGTCGAGAAAAAAAAACAGAAAACACTTTTTACCAGAAATCACGTGTTATCCTTAACTCCCGCTTACTCGCTGGTCTAAACATTCTGATCTCTGATCATTCAATAATTCTCTCCACCGGACTGTAACATGTGGATCTTTTTTGTATGTTGGTTATTATTGTTTGTGTGCTATCTTGTTGGTCTTTGTGTCGACTTTATGAGGTTACATTAGTATTGCATCGTAAACAATGACAACATAAAATATAAAGTTATCCATTAAAAATAAGATTGGATAAAACTGTGCACAGTGGATGAAGCCACAAAATGATTGTCATATGTCAGATCAGAGAGAGAGAGAGAGATAGAAAAGGAAATAAGATTAGACATCTTTTATATTCAGGCCACATGACCCGGAGGAAAAGGCTATAACTTGGAGACACTTTTGGATCTTTTATTAAAGTAAAAAAGCTCACATACATTAAATTGTGTACTTACAATTTAGGTGCTATTTATTAAATCAAGGTAAGCGTCTTTTATGATGTAATTTTATTCAGCTTTTACTAAATGTAACTAGGTGTAATAGATGTGATGAACATTCATTTTAATGGATACGCGCACACATAAACAGACACTTACATACACGCACACACACACACACACACACACATATATATATATATATATATATATATATATATATATATAAGAACACACTAGTTGAACAGATAAAAATTAACACACAATTCAATGATCCATTTACACATACCCTGACCTTTATCCACTGTTAACTTTCAAAACAACAACTTTATCTCCCAAATAACTCTATATTTGTCTTCCAGTACTAGCAAATGTTTTACACAGATATTCTATCTTTTCGCTTTCTTTTTTCTTTCCCCCGTTCCCCGCTTCGCTCTTTCTTCGCATCCCCTCTCCGACTACAAACACAAGCATACACAGCGTTCTCTGTCAGCTAAAACATTTCTTTTTATCTACTCTTTCTACGACCCCTTCCACCTCTACTCTCCAACCCCTTTTATGTTTGAAGTTAGTTCAGCAAAACAGATATATTACTTTAAGATTAAGTTTTGTACTTGAAACGAAATTTTCAATCAGAATAAACATGATTTCTGATAGTTTTCATCTTCTACAAACTATTGTTTTGTTATCACCTTTTTTCTCGTATACATGAATACATTCTGACTAGAATTGATGTTTTACTTTTAAATGAACCTGATATATATATATATATATATATATATATATATATATATATATATATATATATATATATATATATATATGATAACAATTGTATATAAGATTACAACGTAATGGTAAATAACAAAAAGAACATCTAAATTAGTTATGTATACATAAGCGTTTGGTCTTTATTTCATGACTTCCTCGTGATGATTGATTTTAATAAATAACACACAAGTAAAAATAGTTGATAACGTTTGGTCCATTTGTGACGGGAAACGACTGTTTTTTGTTTTTGTTTGTAACGAAACCGAGCCGTTAGAATCTAACATGTGTAGTGCGTTAATGTAACAAAATGAGTGTTTTCTTAAACGAAATCATTCAGAATATCTGGTACGACTGTGACGTGAAAGAACAAAACATAGCCGTTAGAATTTAAAAAGTGCGATATGTATTTGGAATGAAATGATTATTTTTTATTTATTTATTTTTATTTAATGTTTGTTTTGTATTGATTTTATTCTAACGACTATATTTTTCGGTTTAAAAAGACACTCATTCTATTTCATAAACGCAGACAGATATTAAAATTAAATGGATATGTTTTGTTAAAAACCAAACAAATATTCTTTCCACGTCCCAAACGGACCGAACTGTTTCAAATATTTGTACTTGTGTGTTATTTCTTCAACTCAATCATCTCGAAGAAATCTTGAAATAAAGACAAAACGTCGATGAATACATAAATAAGTTTAATTTCTATTTTTTTCATATTCGATATATAAATATATAGATGAATGAATAAATGCGAGAGTTGGCCCATATCTCGCACTAACTGTATAGCTAAACCGACATATTTTAAGTTAATTAAACATTATTCAATATACGGAACATTCGTTCTATATACTGCTCATGTATATTCGATAACAGTTGCTAGGTTTACTAATTTGAATATAGGTTTTAAAAAAGAACATTTCATTAATAAACTATAATTTTTTTTATTGTTGTTGGGCTATATGATTGTTTTGATCTTAATATAACCAATAGTTATCTTTCCTAATATTGCGACCAACATGTAGTATTCATATTCAGCAGTTCTTTTCCTTCCTTTGATCTATCGGCCCGGATGTGATTTTCAATAAGTTGCGATCTGTTATCAGTTCAAAACGTACCCCCACACACCATCGCATAAGCTAATTTATTTAATTTATTTTTTCTTTATTTAAGGTCAATTTAAAAAATCATAATGAATTCGTATCGAAGTTATTAAATTATTAATGTTTATCTAGGTATATGAATAAATGCAACACTTTCTGTTTCGTGTCTTACAACAAATTTATGAATGAAATGTTTATTATTTAACATTTGTGTTTCAAGTATTTCCAGTAGCGAACTTTACGAAATGGTACCGATCTGTCGACGCCAGCTAGTATATATATATATATATATATATATATATATATATATATATATATATATATATATATATATATGTGTGTATATATATATATGTATATATATATATATATATATATATATATATATATATATATATATATATATATATATATATATATATATATATATATGTTAGGTATATGCATACATTTACATATTTATGTGTGCAAGTTAGTCTCTTAAAGAAACAAACCGATCATTATAGATGTTGGTATATATCTTCAAGGCAAAGGGTGCGTGACATGTTGATATTATTTAGGCTGTGAATTTATACAAAGTTAGGTATGTGTATATGTTTATATGTATATTTCGTGCAAAGGATACATTCCTAAACTAATGGACCGATCATTATCTATTTTGGAAAATATATTCTTGGACAATGTTGAGTAACATATGAATATTTTCTGGGTAAATATAAACATTAAGGGGGTGCATGTATATACAGTTAACTGTGTGTATATATTTATATATGTTTATGTATGAGATTGACTCCTGAACTAATAAACACGTTATTATGACTTTGAGAACACAACTTTTAAGCATACGATTGGTAATGTGGTATATATTTAGTTTAAGTAAGTTTTATGTAACGGGGTCAAAGAGAGTAAAAACCTTTCGTTAAAATTGAGATACCTCCGATTTTATAGAAATTTTAAAAATAAAAATAGATTTCAATTAATAAATAGTCAACAAATTTTAGTTTCGCTAAGGTATTTTAAAAGGATTTTGGGGTCATAATATAGAAACAACTTCCCATTTGTAAATTCAAATATTTCAATTTACCTATAAATATGATCAATATGCATAAGGCCACAGTATTCCCTGAATTACAATTTCTTTGAAGAACTCGTAAGATTAAACCTTAAATTTTAGACATTTTCTAGAAGCAAAATCAAGTAATGGATTTTAATAAAAATTGGTAATAAGATTCTTCAGATAAGTTTTAATATCGTTATATCTTGATTTTATTATTCGTAATAGAATATAAAAGTCGCGCAAAACTGTTCTGTTCTGGGAATAAATTTTACCCATTCTTAGACGGGTGTAAATCTAATTATATATTTATGTTGTAACATTTATCAAATAACTCAAATAATAATTGATAAAATAAAATAAAAATTGTTGTATCACAATATAATTTATTCATGATTTATTTTCATCACGATGTAGTACGTTTGTGTGTTTATATATAAATATATATATGTATATGTGTGTATGTATGAAAAGAAATGATAGTTTGCTTGAAGCATTGCTAGTAAATAAGTAAGAATGAAGGTTAGTGTTCGAAGACATTCACAATGCCATGTTGAAAACCGGAAAGATGGAAGATAGAATGAACAAAAATAAATGACAAGAGACGGTATATATGTATAAACCTCAAATCCATTTATTCATATTTTTAAAAGACTTTGAATGTAAAGACAGAAAATTGGGGGGTATACTGCTTAATATTAAGGGTCCAGAATGGTAAAAAAATTGATGATTTTGAGAGTAATAACTTCTTTTTCTCAACAAAAAACAGAAGTTGTATCGAAAAAAAACAAGATGGACGCCACTATTAAAGACATGTTGTTCGCAGTGAAAAGGCGAAGAGTATACAATAGATATGACAGGGAGAAGTAAAATAGAATTTTAATGCAATAAATATGTTATGCATTTTAATTAATTTAGTTAAACTTCAATTTTTTTAATAGTTAATAATTTAGATTTTCTATTCTTTTATATTTAGATAAAGTGTAAAGGGTCGAATTCACAGATAATTAGAAAAAGCCAATATAACTAAAGGAGACAACTTAGTAATCAGCACAATTTTCGATATTTCTTTTGCAATTAACTAATTTACTGTTGTTGTTAAGTAAATATAGGATTTAATATTTTGAGTTAAGTGTTGTTAGAATCGAATTAAGAGATGAAGTAAAGTAACAGTCAAAGGGGGATAATAAGGTAATAAGTCAATTAATATCTAATTGTCTTCGTCTTATATGTTTCCTTTGTTTTATTTATATAAATAATGACAGAATTTGAAGTTAAAACCTTGAGTGTCGAAATAGAAAATTGTTAAAAAGGGAAGGAAAAAGAAAATTATATATAATTCAACATAATTTAAGTCATATGCTATTTAATATATTATTGAATAATGAATCAATATAATTATAATTTAATATATGAATGTAGAAAGATGAAATTCGGGTGTTCAAGTGTTCCTTGATGCGCTGCTGCAAGGGGCTGGTAGTGCTACCGATATTGAAATTATGGCACTTAACACATTGCAGGTTGTAAACTGTATAAGTACGGAGGGATAACCCAGAGTTGGGAATGAGGCAAGTCTCTAGGGAGCAGGGTGTAGTGGTGTGGGAACGGTGTTTTTCTGTTAAGTGTTGTCGTAGGGTAGTACCTGTATGGGTGAATTGGGTGTCAAGATTCTCGCTACATATCGCTTTGCGGATCACGGATGTAATTCAATCGCTAATTTTTAACCCACGCCCATCTTTCCTTATATATAGTTTCTCTTGTTGGTGTACTTTCCCACAATTTCTACAGAATTGTATACACAGACTAAGCCATCCACACTATGAGCGTGAATACGTACTTCCTCTGCTGTCGCCCTATTTAAACATTTACAGATACACCCCTCTAAACCATATGTATATACATATATGTATATGCATATATATGTATGTATATATATATATATATATATATATATATATATATATATATATATATAATATAATAGTATTAAATAAGCTTTTAGATTGAATTTTATATTTGCTTGTATCCATGTATTATATTTATAGTTAATTTTTTTAATTTATTATACAATAATATATTAAAGTGCTATCTTACCATGAATTAATTGACTTATTACCTAATTATACCCCTTTGATTGTTACTGAACTTCATCTATTAATTCAATTATAACAACACTTAACTCTAAATATTAAATAATAAAATAATCAAAAATGCATTAAGTTGAGCTGATCACGTCATTATCCCTTTTAATTAGTAGTACCTACGTAACTCCTCACCATCTGTGATTCGATCTTATATTTACTTAACAACAATAGTTAATTAGTTAATTGCAAAAAAATATCGAAAATTCAGCTGATTACCAAGTTGTCTCCCTTCGTTCTCGTCGCTTTTCCCTATTATCTGTGGATTAGACCCTCTACACTTTACCTAAATATTACATAATAGAAAATCTGAATTAGTAAATATGTAAAAAATCAATGTTTAACTAAATTAATTATGTAGGAGCACGGACCTGAGCGTATTAAGATATTATGTCTCTAACAAAAGGCTAATTAAATTGTTAAAGAAATAAGAGAAGGCAAAATCTGCATGAATAAAAGATAAATAAAAGAAGGCAATATTATTTAAAGAAACACAATAGGTATATATATACAAAGTACAGGAATTGCTTGTTAATTTGAAATTGCTCCGGTGAGAAAAAAAATGTGTGTGCTTGTAATTTATGAGTGCGTATGTGTGTGCGTAGTTCTACGAATGTGTGTGCGCGCTTTGAATTGAGGTTTGTCAGGGTACCTAAGTGTACAACTGTGTATGCATGCGTGAGTGAGAATTGATATGTCGTGTGGTCATTTTTGGGCGCGCCTTTCTCAACAGTGTATGTATGCGGGCGCGAGCGTGTGGTTGGGTGCGATAGATAAGGTGTGGGCGTTGCTTAGTGTCCGTATATGCGTTGCATGGGACGATATGTGTGTGACAGTGGTTGTACCTATGTGTGGGTGTGTGCGTGAGTTAAAAAATGATAGGGCGTGTGTGTGCCTTTGTCAGTAATGTGTGTAGGCATGCGTGAGTTGAATTGTGAACCGTAGTCACGCGAGGCGCTCTTCGGCCTAAGGGATATGAGCAGTCTGGGTGCGTCTTTCTGTTTAGGAAGAGGGGAAGAGAATAGGTTTTGCGCTGAGTGATGCTTTTTGTATTGGCCATGCGGACATATTTCCAAACTACCCACGTGATCAATATTTATTGATGTTTTGCGCCCTTTTTGAGGCTCGTCGTGGGAGACGGTTTTTACAGCCACATATAGGTTGCTGTTTTTCTGCGTAAGCCGTTTTTTGATAAAACATTAGAAGATGTCAATCCTATAATTCTTCAAGGTAAATTTGAATGTATAACATATTTATTGCATTTAAATGGTTTCATATTCCCTATCATATCTGTCTGCGAGCATTCTCTTTTCCTCTGCGAAGCTCATGTCTTGAATAGTGGCATCCAACTAGGTTTTCCTCAACCGACAGATCGGTACAACTTGTGTTTCTTTTTAGATAAGAGATGTTAATACTCTCGAAATGTGTACAGTTTTACCATTCTGGACCTTTAATATTTAGCAGTAAGTCCTCCAATGTATTGTCTTTATATTCAAAGTTTTTTGAAATATTAATAAATTGATTTGAGATTTATACACATATACGGTCATCGTTCATTTATTTTGTTAATTCCACTTTCTATATATCTGGTGTGCATCATTGATTTGCCTCTGCTTTTGGACACTCACCTTCATACTTTATATATATATATATATATATATATATATATATATATATATATATATATATATGTATAGATAAAGAGAGAGAGAGAGAAAGAGAGAGAACTTTAAATAATAACACATTTTAAAATATGACATAACGACGGTTTCACACAATTTTCGATCTTCAGATCGCTACACACGAATTTAGTATAAAATTAAATCTATCTTGCTTCTCTCTATTCTCACATTTTGTATATATATATATATATATATATATATATATATATATATATATATATATATATATATGGAAATTGACAACATCTTTGAAGCACGGATTAGAATGTATTAAAGTGAAATATTTTGAAAATCAACAATCGTGCAATTTAAATGAAACATTCATTTATTTAATTTTGTTTTGCAAGCTTTCGTTGTAGAACAACTTTGTCAGGCGAGACTGTCTTATAGGTTTGTTTCTTCTTTTCTTCCTCCTCATTTTTATGGTATTCACCTCGATGTGTTCGCATCACGATATGAGCAGAAAGAGACGTCAAGTTCTTAAGATGTTAGGATAAGTGTAGTCCTGGCGATGTTATGCGCAGATAGGCGCTTTTTTTTAAGTAAAGAAATTGATAACATATTTGAAGCACGGAGTAGAATGTATTAATTAATACCATGTCAGCATCGCATATCCTCCAACAAGATTGCAACGTTGCAAGAACGTTTCGTGTTAGATTATAAGAATTATAGAATATCAGAATTGTTGTTACTCCTAAAAAAGATAGACGGAAAGCCTGGCTTGCTCTACCAAAATGAAACACAAATTGAAGAATAATTTCCAAAACACAGATTCGTAAAGTATCAAACTGGTCATGGTGCCGCATCATTTTTACGACGAAAATAATGGGGTTAATACAGACATTCTTGATGTATGACAGCGTGAATGATAGTAAATAAACTTAATCTATTACATGTGTTTATCTATATCATCCTATTATTCATTCTTCTTTGTACTAGTGTTCTTATTTTATTTTAATTTCAATGAGCTGCATGAACTGAATCACGTACATGTGTTTTGTTTTGATGTATTACTTGTCTCTCTATTGTTATTACATGTTTGTATTTGTAACTACACTATACATTCCACGTGGTCATTTATTTGTGAGATGATGAAAGTAGAAATGTAATCCTTCTACCACCTGTCGACATATTTATAATTAGTATTATTATCATTATTATCATTATTATTATTATTATTATTATTATTATTATTATTATTATTATTATTATTATTATTATTATTATTATTGCTAATTCGAAGTTATCACACAAATCATCGTCATTGATATCTCACCGACAACAACCAGTGATGTTCCCTGGAGTCTGAGTGACAACAAGCCCCCCCCCCCGATTTCTAGTACTCTTCACCACTTTTCGATCATCACTGCAAATTACCTTGCGGTATCGCCAAAGCCGCCTTCCATTAATTTATCGCTGGCAACAACCATTGGTCTACCCTGGGATTTTGGTGCAATATAGTGTCCAAGGTACCAGCACTCTCCACGCTCTTCCAGTGCAGGTCTGATTAGTACCGTCCTTCTTCGGTCTTCCAATCCTCTTTGACCCTCTTCGACGACTATTTTGTGTAGTGTCAGACGAGGCTGGTGCCATCATTGTTTAGGAGGGAGAAGCTTATGATTTCTCTTGTAGTTTCTGCTCCTTGATTCGTGCTGTGGTGTTTTTTCCTGAGTTTGTGTTTTGTTTCATTATAAGATGTTCCTTAAGATGGCTGTTGTGTTGATCATAGCTGTATTTTGTATGGTCTTGATTCCAATTATTATTGGTATTATTATTGGTATTATTATTGGTATGATTATTATTATTATTAATTTTTATTTTTATTATTACTAGTATTGATACCTGTAGGACTGGTGAGGATACACAAGGAGAAAGCTGTTTGTCGGTCTTATTTAATTAATATCAAACTGCTTTGTGTTATTAATTGACGAAACACAAAATCCATCGTGGCTATGTGTTCTCTTTTATACAAGCGTCTATATGTAATATACTCTGATATAAGAAACAACTGCATATCGTTTTATACGAGGATGTATTTGAGTTCACTCATTGCCAGGAATAAAATATCAAGCACGGATATGATGAAGCTCCAGACAAATCCAGTTTAGCAAGATCAAGAACGCTTGAGATCATCTCAGCGTCTACACCAACCCACAGAAAAAAATGGAGGCTAATAAGCAATATTATCACTGAAATTCATTATTAAGAAAATAAAATGATATACTTCATAGCTTCTCAAATACTACCCTGGTTGGGATTTTTTAATAAAAGTGACGGGAAACTTCGAGAGTGTTTTCGATCAACATCTCGTCTGGACCGAAATGTTGGCAACAAAATAGATATTACTAGAAGAATACCAGTCTCAGGACAAGTAAAATCAATCAATCGAACAGAAGGGTTTTGGCCCATTTTCATGTCCCCATACGAAGATTGTAATCAAAATATAATGACACTAAACCTAATTCTAAAACGTTTATTCTAATGTGATATAAAATTCTATTACATGATTTTGATTCTAGAAAATGTCTAAAACTTAAGGCTCAAGATTTAAGAAAAAAATTAAATTCAGGGGATCTTGCTTAATTGGTGTTTCAAGACAATTGAACTAATTCAATGGAAATATGACATATTTGAATTTTAAAATAAACGATGATGCAAATATAATGCTTCCAAAATCCGTTTAAAATAATCCTAAAACTTAAATTTAATGGAATATGTTTTACTGCAATCTAATACCTGTTGTTACAATTTCACAAGAATCTGAAGTATCTTATGTTTCACTAACAGCTAACACTAACCACTTTTACCCTATTTGTATAAAACTAAATTAAACTAAACAAATGTAACATAATAACACTTTACGCTTAGTAGCTGTATTCCAAAATTCATAATCATCAGTTAATATATTTTGGAATTAATCCTAATCATAAATATATAGACATATCCACATACATAACGTTATAAAGAGATAACAATAAATCGCAAAATTGGGGAAAATGAAATGCAATGAGATGGTTAAATACGTTTCAAATAAGTAAGCAATGGTGTGTATCGATTAAAATAGCGTATAAAAGGCGGTTATTAAAAGTACAAATTAAAAAAAAAACTCCTCCTTAAAGCAACGATCTGGTGAAATTCGTCAGCGTGCACAAGGACGGCTTGCGCAAGGCTATGGCAGCTTATTTAATTTTTTTAGATGGGTTGCGGATCCAGATTGATGCAAGATTCGGGAACACTCAATGTTGACTTACTGTTACAGCACGCATTACCAGCTAAATGCTGGCCAATATACGAGTATGAGGCCTAAGAAGATAGTTATACAATCAACCGAATCTGTCATATTTGATCTGTGTTTATCTGTATATCATATATTAGGTAATATCTATGTATGCCAAGATATTTATTCACGCTTTTACTTATATTAACAGAGTGTTGTGTTGCGTATTGAGCTAAGTTACCGTCGTCATTCTTATTTTTAAATCTATTGGTTTCAAAATTTTGTTATGTACTTTTTTTCAAAAATTCTATTATGGGATCATTTTACAATTTTATTTGGCGTTTGTTTAACTTAATTTTTGTTTATTCTCAGATAATTAAAATGGAATTTTCAAAATGTTATTTTTTGCTTTCATGTTTTCTCTTTTTTTAGTTCTAACAAAAAGTATTGCAAAAACTTATTGAACATTCGGAAGAATCTGAAGACAACAGGAAAGAATACATTCATGAGTAATTAGTTGTTATTTCAAAATTTTAGTTTAAACCAAAAATTACGAAACTTAGTTGCCAACTTTATTAAAATTACATTTCTTTAAGAAAATAACTATTTAGCATGTGCCATGTGTCATCCATATCTTCAGGAGTATACCACTATTTATATTTAAAAGATCAGGTAGTCATATGAATATCAAGTTGTTGTCGGGTTATGGCGTCAATTTGGCCAAACGCGTTGGCGCTGATTTTTCTATATTATTGGGAATATGGTACTTCGTGTGAAATGATTCGTTTAAAGTAGATATTTCTTTTTTGTATTAAATACCGCCAAGGGAATTACTGGCCAAAGAATAGACAATCTTTTTATTGTATAAGTAATTCTTCCCATAAGATACAAAATGGATAACCGTTTTAAGACACATCAAACAGCATGTCACTTTCATCTTTCGAAAACTACTCGTGCATTTCGAGTAGTGTGTGATCGTATATGGTACCGGGAAAGATTCAGCTCCATTAATTAAAGTAAAGCCGGCATATATGCCAATTTACAGAGATACAATTTCTATTCTCGTTTTATTATCATGGGAAAAACTGTTAATATCATCAATAGGAATAAAGCTTTCAATAACATTTGATTGTGTTTCTCGTCTGATTTATGGAGTAGCTTGAATATTTTTTATTGTTAGATGAGATAAAATGTTAATGGCGGGTACTTAAATGCGATTGACGTTGAAAGCATGTTAAGTGTGATTAATTGCGGATTGCCATCAACTAAATAATGGAAGAAATATGCTATGTGTTACGTATATACGCGTACTGTATGTATGAAGCATATATAGATAGTAAAATGAGTAATATATATATACATATATATATATATTATTATATATATATACGTATATACATATATACATATACATATATATACATATATACGTATATATATACATATATACGTATATATATACATATATACACATATATATATATACATATATAAACATATATATGTATATATACATATATATACATATATGTATATATATATACCTATACATATATATACATATATGTATATATATACATATATACATATATATACACATACACATATATACATATATATATATACGTAGATACATATGGGGTAATGTACACGATAATTCATGAAAATAAAATGTCGTGGTGGACAAAATGTGTGAAAAATGACAAACGGAAAACAAGTTAAAGTGCAGGAGAAAAAACAAACACGAGAGGTTTGACCGGTTTCGTTCTTTTGGCGAACGTCTTCATTACTGAAGACGTTCGCCAACAGAACGAAACCGGTCAACTCTCTCGTTTTTGTTTTTTCTCCGGCACTTTAACTTGTTTTCCGTTTTTCATTTTTAACACATATATACATACATATATATACATACATATATATATATATATATATATATATATATATATATATATATACATATATATATATATATACATATATACTTATATATGTGTATACATATATGCATATATATATATATATATATATATATATAGAGAGAGAGAGAGAGACGGAGAGAGATGGGGGGGGGGCGAACGAAAGAGAGAAAAAGAGATATTAGGGAATAATGGGTCCGTTTAGCATGAAGATTTAATGAAATAAATGAATTGCACTTCCTTGGGAATTTGCAATGTAATGTATGCAAATATAAAAACATGATAATTTCCCTTGCATTAATGGCGAGGTCGGTATGCTTACGGTACCATATCTAACTATTATCCAAGCCACATTTCTGTCAGATATATATCTATATATATATATATATATATATATATATATATATATATATATATATATGCATATAAATATATATATAGTTTTTTATATAATATATATCTTCTATATACATTTAAGACTAGTTTCCACATGTGCTTTTGTCAAGAATGGTAAAATAACTACATGCATCATAGGCTACTAAAATAACCACTATATTACGCTTTTTTCCTTCGAGCCTGTTGTAGTAAATTTGTGATTTTTTCAGCTAACACTCAATATTTCTTTAGGCACACCATCTTCGACTTCCCCAAAACATATTCCATAGAGGTGGTAGCGAGGAAATGCGTTCCACTTTCACCGATTTAGAATTAAGAATTATGCCGACCACGTGGTGCTTTGCGTGAAGTTAGTCTTTTGCAGACATACCTTAAAAACCTTCTCCCATAAATACACCGTTTCATTATTAACATTCAATACACACTTCAAAACATAATATATATACATATATATATAAATATATATATATATATATATATATATATATTACGCGCATTCGACTCATATACATCACCGAAACACACAATTAACTTTCACATTTAAGAGTGTTATTTTTCTTTTTACAACCCTGCTCGATCTTAGCATATCATTAAATATTTGTGTTTGTTATGTTTTTCACGTATCGTAAATAAATTACATTTTACCTTGTTAAAGAGAAAATCCCCGCAAAGCCATATTCCTATTTCTGATGTTTTCTTTTATTTATATGATTGGGTTGTCGAGAAAGAACAATGTGTGCGAACGAGGAGGGCAACAAAGTGTAAACAAAAAATAAATGAGTTTTGTGTTGTGCAGTTTTTTTGTTTTTATTTTGACAGTTTCTTTTTACTGTCTCTATTTACTTTCTTCCCCACAAGGGCAGAGTTAGACACAAGATCGGTTACAAATATGGGGGTAATCCAGCCCAATAAATACGGTCACCAGATTTACACAGAAATGAAAATTGTATCAGTCTACATCAACAGAATACATGAAGTGTCGAGCACAATAACTCTTAAAAGAGATTTACTTCAGATTAGGCAGAAATACATTTTCATTTATATTTTTCCCCAAATAAAATGGCCCAAAATATGTGCTTATCGAACAAAACTCCAGAAAAACAGTGCTTCTACATTTTTGAACCAGATAAACAGATAAAAGAACAACCAGTTCTTCTACAGAATTTGAACCAGCACCGTTAGATAACACACTGATCTAATAAATCCATAGGTTATGTTTAGTTTGCGATTAAGATAATACAAAACGCCGTAATTAAAACTCGCACATAAAAATATAGTAGATACCTTAAGGAAACTGGGAAAATGTATACTTTTCTTCCTGGTGCAACCTATTTGCGTTCTATCGACTGTTTAATTCATTTGTTTTATATTACTCCCTGCCCAAATGTGTACTTATCGAACAGAACCAACGAAAAAAGTACTCTACATTGAAACCCCAAAAAACACAAAATGCTAAAAACAAACAAACAGTGATTCTATAACCGACTTTGGCAAAGCAAAACAATAGCTTAGAGTTAGTTGACGGTAAAGGTAATACAAAACGCAGCAATTAAAACTCGAACACACAAATATAGTGGGCAGCTTTATGAAACCGGGGACATGCCTATTTTGTTTCCAGATATGACTTACTTGCTTTCAGGCGGCTGTTTAATTCATTATTTTATATTACTCCAGGAATCGGGCCCAGCTAATATATATATATATATATATATATATATATATATATATATATATATATATATATATATATATATATATATATATATATATATATTTATATATGTGTATATATATATTTATATGTATATATATATATTTATATATGTATATATATATTTATTTATATGTATATATATATTTATATGTATATATTATATATATATATTTGTATGTATACACACATATATATATATGTATATTTATATATATATATATATATGTATATATATATATGTGTCTATATATATGTATATATATATATATGTATATATATATATATATATATCATATATTACGCAATATTTACAATGTGCCCACTACTCGAAAGTCATAATAATTTGAGTTATAATAGCGTGCAATTATGCGCTGATTAGGATCATGTACTAGCGGTTTCATCAGCAGAGAACTTCATGTTTTTTTAGATAATTTTCGCCGATATAGGCGTTGCGTCTAAAAAGCTTTCTGTCCGAAAACCTGCCAGTATGGATACTTAATCACCGCTCAATTTCATTATATATATATATATATATATATATATATATATATATATATATATATATATATATATATATATATATATATATATATATATTATGTGTGTGATATGAAATATATATTTGTGTTTATATATATGTATAGAAAATTTACAAGCACTGTTCAATGTAAAAACCTGATGAATGTTGAAATTTAACAACATATAATATATAAGAAAACAATAGCATTTTCTTTTCAATAACCAATCTTTATTCATTTTTTGTGTCCGAAATTAAAAATAAATCAATGTAACTTGACAATTGTTTTGCGCACAAACTAACAACCGGGAATACACACAATAATTACCAGAATCTTTTGTTTATGCAGCTACTCCAATGACTGTCCTATCACTTATGGAGGACAATTCTCAGGCCTAATCAAAAAAACCGTTTTACATGCATTTCCCACAGAAATCAAAGTACGGTGGCGAGAGATACTTGTTATAGTCATGCCAATATATGTATTATTTGTAAAGACACATTCGCTCATTAGTCATTTGAACACATATACGGTATTACCAGATTCTAGTAAAATATTATAGGATGTCGGGTTATTTCGTATTGATAAGGTAGTTGTTTTATATTTTATATAATAAATCTTAACTCGGAGTTTGAAGTTTTTGTCAATGAGGGAAATATGTTTGTATTTGATGGTTTTTTTATTATTATTTCGTCTACTTTATAATTAGGAAACATCTGGTAACATTTGAATAAATTTATATTATTATTATTATTATTATTATTATTATTATTATTATTATTATTATTATTATTATTATTATTATTATTATTATTATTGTCAAATTCACCAAACTCATATTTATCATTTATTATAAATAATCTGAGACAACTAACATATTAATACGAAATAACCCGACGTCCAATAACAGTTTACTAAAAAATAGTAATGACTTATATGTGTTCAAATGGGAGAATATGTCTTTACAAATAATATATATATATATATACATATATATATATTGGCATGACTATCACAAGTATCTTTAGCCACCTTTCATCTCACCTCCCTTCCCCTCCCCTCACAGCTCTATTTACCAAAACCTGGTAGCACACGACATCCCAAAATATATTTCAGAAACATATTAATAAGAAACACTGCGATCCTCGCTGTCTCAACCTGCGCCTCCCCATCAACGAAGCCTTACTCATTTGAGCTAATAACTCATCATTAACAAAGCTCGATACGAGAGGGGTGTTTACTCAAATGCTTTTCAAACAGTTTTAATCGATTTTCTCAATAAATTCAAAAATTGTGATGTTGTAACTCATCACTTGCTTTACGAAGATTCATGAGAGTCAAAAACGTTGGCATATATCGTGAGTTCTTGTTCACACTCGCACATAATATTAGATCGTTGCCCCACTAACTCGAAAGGATGGATAAAAAAGAAACAAACGGGTATTGCCACTGTTGTTTAATCAAATATGTATAAAAAAAAACAATGCTGCCCATAAATATATACAGGGTGTTTCAAAAGTCTTGAGAACATTACAAATGCGTATATCTCATGAACTATTCCAGGTAGAAAAATGAAACTGGTGCCATTTTAAAGCTTGCTTAATCAAGTTTTTTAGTCCATGAGCCAAACCCATAAATTTCATCGATTGGTACCACCTGGGGGGACAAAGGGACACTACGTTTTTCTGAAATACCTATGTTTGTAGTTACAGAAAAACTTTGAAGACAGGCTGGGATCCACAGCTAAAGTGCAAAAAATCACTATCGATTATGGGTACCCTTGTCAAGAATTGTGCCATAAAAGAATGGAGTGGGGCAAATTAAAACGCCTATAACTCAGTAACTAGAGGGGATATATTGACATGTGACCACTCATTTTGTCCCTTACAAAAAAGACTATGAAATAACATTAGATGTGTTGTAGCCCTGACATAGGTCATTGGAGGTCAAAGGTCAAATGTCAAAAAATGAATTTTAAAAAAAATTAAGGTGTAAGTATTATTAGACGAAAATGTGATAACAAAATGAGCATTTCTCTGACAAAGGTAGTCTTTTCTTGAAGAAAACAATCTAGTCCATTGATAAAAAGTACAAAATAATAAATGTTATGGTGGTTTGATGTCCTGAAAAAAAACCGAAAAATGTATTTTGAGTATAATCTTTTTTTATATGTTGCTACAGAAATTATATCTTTTTGGCGAGTCCACAGCATTCTTATGAAATTTGCTTTGTTTCAGGTAAAGTATGGAACGCACTGATGTAAGCATGGAAGAAGGTGAGGTAGAAGAGGCTGAGGGCAACCAAGGAACCTGTGAAGCTTTACAAAAACGTCGTCGACATTCTTGTATTTTCAATTGCTCTGAAAGAGACTCCGATTTGAATTCACCAAAGGATTTGAACTCATGGACACAACTTGTTCGCGCTGCAGAAATGAGATGTTTTGATGCAATTCTTGATATAGCTATAGCAGCAGGTGATGGATGTGTGCCAGAAATCTTTTATCACCGACAGTGCAGGAATCGTTTCACCAAGAAGCGGGATCTAGATTCTATTATAATAAGTGAGGATCCACGAGAACCTGAACAGTCACAGGCAGGTAGTTCAAAAGTATTCTACAGACGTCAAACCGCAGTCACATCTTCAATATCAAGGGTGTACGAGGCTGTTTGTATCTTCTGTTTGAAGACTAGTAAATATATGAAAAGTACAAACAAAAGAGATCCACTGATTAAATGTGTTAACCTCCAAGCAGATAAGACAATCAGAGATGCTGCTACACATAAAAATGACACCCGAGTTATCGCTCTTCTCTCACGTGATCTTGTAGCTGCCGAGGGTCACTATCACCGTCAGTGTTACCGTGATTACACCAGACCTCCTAAATCTGGTGATCGTAACAATACCAGAAATTCCTTAAGTATTTTTACCACACCAGAGAACATTGATTCTGAACTTCTATATGCTAGAGCTGAAAAACTATGTTATGACAAACTTTTTGATAACATTAGAGATGTACTATTTAAAAAACCGAGGGTTATCAAGTTAACAGAATTAACGGAGGACCTTACAAATTTTCTGCGTGAGATGGGAATCACTGAAATTAAATCTTCAACAAAGAAGCACATTCAAAGGAAGCTCCAGAAGGAATTTGGTCAGAACATTCACATGATACCTAATGACAGTGGTAACATTTTAGTGTACCCAGACAATCTGTTAAGAGGTGATCTAGTGAAAGAGAACATGAGATTTAGAGAAGAGTTAGATATCTTAACAAATGACTCTGTGGACAAAGATGGAATCATTAGCAAAGCATCTCGTTTCATTAGAAATGATGTTAGAAAGATAGATATCAGCACACCATGGCCTGTCGCAGCTGCAGAGATGAGTGACCCATGTATTTTCATTCCAGATGCATTAAATAACTTTTTGAGAATTCTTTTTGTTGGTTCACCTGTATCTGATGATATTCCTCGAAAAACACAAATACTAATACAGTCTGTTGGACAAGATATTGTGTATGGTGTGACCTGTGCTAGAGTGAAACCACCAAAACATATTATTCTCCCCCAAGCTGTGAAAAGCCTCACTGGAAACACCGAACTGATACAAATTCTCAATCGTTATGGACATGGCATTTCATACACAACGATGGAAGAATTTGATACTGCTCTTGCTCTAAAAAAACTGGAGAGCCACACTGACAATGAATTTGCATTACCCAATGACATTTACCCTAACACAATGGTGACATTGGCATGGGACAATATTGATAGGTTAGAGGAAACACTCAGCGGAGGGGGCACATCACACAGGGTGAATGGAATTCTAATACAACCAAGAATATATGGCCCACATTATTTGCCAACAGCTGATAAAACGACAAGTTCTCTAGAGTCATTTAAAAGGACAAGAACATTGAGTGTTATACAACCGTGCTTACCACTATATAATGCTGGAGAACGTGTTGGTCCTTTATTTCGGGCGTACATTGATGTGAAGGATGATGAAATGAACTATGATGTGTATAAGAAAACATTACTTTGGGTTCTTGCGAGATTGCACAGCTCTGTGAATCAATGTGTTGGTAGTTGGACTGGTTTTCATATCAATGTGCGTGAAAATGAACAAGTTACAGCAGACACTGTTCGATACTTACCTACAATAAATGCACAAGCACCAGAACTGTCAACAATGCATGAGATACTGCTACAGTCACAGAAAATCAGACGTGCTTTGTCCCTCCAAAGCATTGTTCTAGTGTTTGACCAAGCTCTATACGCAAAAGCAACTGAGGTGATTTGGAAACATAAAGACACCTTTTCTGATATCGTTCCAAGGCTGGGTGTGTTCCATACAGTATGCACTTTGCTTGGTGTCATAGGGAAGCGGTTTCAGGATGCTGGTTTGAAGGATTTGTGTATTGAATCCGGAGTAATAGCTGAAGGTTCGATTGGTGGGGTCCTTGATAGGCACAAGTACAATCGTGCAGTTAGATTCCACAAACTTCTTTATGAGGCATTACTTCGTCTTGCATGGAGAAGCTTCTGTAAAAAACAAGACTTTGAAGATAGTTGTGGTGATATTGTGAGCTTGATAGAAGATTTTTCCAGCAATGTATGCTCTGAAATGTTGTCGGAGACTCTCTGTAATCCATTGTTTGTGTCTGTGGCTTACCAGTTTTTTTAATATCTTGAAACTCTACGCTTTCAGTCAGGTGAGCTGGCAGCATTTTGGATGTCTTACATAGACCTAGTAAACATCGTCCTAAATATGCTTCGTGCCTCCCGGGAAGGAAATTGGTGTTTACATTTGCAGTCAGTTCGGGATATGATACCATGGTGCTTCGCATACGACCGAATGAATTATGCACGGTACCTTACACATTATTATGCAGAAATGACCCATCTTAAAAAGGAGCACCCTGAGCTTCACAATTTCCTTGATCATGGTGGATTCTCAGTTCAGCTTAGTTCCAAGAACCCATTCGGAAGGATCCCAATTGACCAAGCTATCGAGGAAACAGTGAATAAAGACACACAAACAGCAGGAGGCACAAAAGGTTTTAGTTTAAAAGCTAGTGCAATTACCAGATACTATCTTACTGCTGAATATCGCAGTTCATTTCTACATTTACTAAGGGATACCTTAGGTACCAATGCTTGTACCGCTGTTATTCATCCAGATTTGAGTGAATCTCGAATGAGAAGAGATGAACGAGACATTACTTCGCTTGTGAATATGTTGGAAAATATTTGGGTCAATCCATTCTGTTCTCCAAATCAAGAACTTCTCAACATTTCCACAGGGATTGCTGCTCCTGGAGATATTTCCCATGATCTCTTGACAGCTAAAGAACTTGGCGAGAACTCATATATTCAGTTCAGAGAAGAAAGACTCGATAGTCAACCACCAAAAACGAAATTCCATGATCCTATAAAGAAAGCTAACTTAAAAACATTTACTGACATGAGAGTGAAGAGAACTTATCAGTCTGCTGGGAGAGCAATCATCATCAAAGCCGATAGAGATCTATTTGCTAAGATGATATTGATTGCACAAACTCGTGAAGTTGACTTGAAAGAGGTACTTGCACATCGTTTGGGCCCTATTCCATGGACATTAGCTACACCAGAGGGTACACTACGGAAGACTGTGAAATCATCTCTCTACAAACACTTGACAAAGGAGTCAACGCCAGTAGAAACAATTCCTGATAATTCTGCATGTATCATAGATGGAATGGCTCTGGTCCAGAAATTAGATGCAAATCATATGACTTTTACTGATGTAGCTGATACTGTGCTTAATATGGTATTGAGAGAGGGACCAAAATGTAGTCGCATAGATGTTGTTTTCGATGTTTACCGAGAGCAGTCCATAAAGGATCTAGAGAGGGCTAACAGGGGCTCATCAACTGGAACAGCATACAAGACAATTTCACCTGGACATAAAATAACACAGTGGAGAAAATTTCTATGCGCACCGGATAATAAAAATAAACTAATTGAATTCCTAGTGAATGAGTGGAGCAAACCATCACGAATAGAAAGACTGGATAACAAATGTATGTTTGTTACAACAGGAAGACTCTGTAAAAAACTGTCACAAGGCTCTGTAGAAAGTGTCAGTTGTCTAGCGTCTTATCAGGAGGAGGCTGATACACGACTATTGTTGCATGCAGCTCATTGCGCTGCAGCCAAATTTCCTTCAATCATCATAATCTCTGAGGACACAGATGTGTTCGTTCTGTGTGTTGCCTTTTCATCTAAGCTATCTTGCCCTCTCTATCTGAAAAGTGGAACTAAGACACGCACCAAATTCACTGATATACAGAAAATATCTAAGATGTTAGGAGAAGACATTTGTCAAGCATTACCAGGTTTGCATGCATTCACTGGTTGTGACACTGTTTCTGCATTTGCTGGTAAAGGGAAGATAGCTGCTTATAAACTTTTGGCAAAAAACAAGACACATGTTCAGACATTGAAAATGCTTGGATCTGACTGGAGTATATCGGATGAACTTATGGAAAAACTGGAGGCATTCACCTGCAATATTTACAATTCAAAGACAACTATATCAAGTTTAAATGATCTCAGATTCAACTTATTTTGTGCTCGAAAAGGTGAAGCAGAATCTTGGCAATTACCACCATGTTCATCATCTCTTGTCAATCACTGTCGAAGAGCGAATTACCAGTGTGCCATTTGGAAGAGAAGCTTAGAGGTTTCTTCGGAAGTTCCTGATCCGATAGGGCATGGTTGGGGTCTTGAAGATGGTAAGCTTATCATTGACTGGAGTTCTGCATCGCCTGCACCAGAAGTGGTGATGGAACTTCTTTCTTGCACATGTTCGCGGAAGTGCGTCGAGGAAACATGTAGTTGTTTGCGCAACAGACTAAAGTGTACTTATATGTGCAAACTCACAACTTGTACCAACCAAAGTGAAGATACAGATGAGAATTATTTGTGTGGTGATAGTTCTCAGGGGGAAGATGAGGATGATGACATGGATATGTGATGATCTGTTTTGAATGATCTGAATTATGCATGATTTTCTGTGGAAGAACAACAAACATTACAATTAAATTTTAATTTGGTTTATAGCGATTCGCCAGTTTAGTTTGTGTCATTCAAGCACTGGAATGCAGGATTAAGTAACATCCAGAAATGATAGAGAACGTGGGTGCAATGCCATCTAGAATATTAATGTAAATAGAGGTTGCGACTTATTGATCTTTCTTGGCCGATATAATGACTTATTAATAGGGATATCATCTAATTAAATATGAAAGTCTGCTGATGGGGGCCTTTCCAGTGGCACACATAGGTTATTTGTATAAATAGTCTTTCTTAGTTTCTAGCTACTTGGATTTTGCATACACTTTTCTACAGAGGTGGGACACCGGTACTTCCCAAAATGACTTTTTAAAAATGGCCTGAAGTAGATCAGTCTTCCCTGAAACTGGGTCTCAGAAATGTCAATATGATAACTAATATTACTTCAAGGGCATTAACTGGTAACAAATAACTCATTTAAGATTCCATATACCGATAGGTGACAATTAGAAAGGCATCTCTGATGCCTTTCTGATTTGCACCTCGATTCGATAAAAAAACTGAGGAAATTGACCTTTTGACCTTTGATGACCCACATAAAATGTTGGTATACGCATAAGATGACCCTTCATTTGTACCTTAGTGTATAAGCAATAGAATGAATAGTCCTTCATTAAAAGTTATTTGAAAGATTTGAAATTATCACAGTTTACCTTTCCCTTACCCCTAGCAACATATAAAAAAAGATTATACTCAAAATACATTTTTCGTTTTTTTTTAACTTTTTTTTTCAGGACATCAAACCACCATAACATTATTTTGTACTTTTTATCAATGGACTAGATTGTTTTCTTCAAGAAAAGACTACCTTTGTCAGAGAAATACACATTTTGTTATCACCTTTTCATCTAATAATACTTACACCTTAATTTTTAAAAAATTCAATTTTTTTGACATTTGACCTTTGACCTCCAATGACCTATGTCAGGGCTACAAGACATCTAATTTTATTTCATAGGCCTTTTTGTAAGGGACAAAATGAGTGGTCACATGTCAATATATCCCCTCTAGTTACTGAGTTATAGGCGTTTTAATTTGCCCCACCCCATTCTTTTATGGCACAATTCTTGACAAGGGTACCCATAATCGATAGTGATTTTTTGCCCTTTAGCTGTGGATCTCAGCTTGGCTTCAAAGTTTTTCTGTAACTAGATACATATGTCTTTCGAAATATCATAGTGTCCCTTTGTCCCCCAGGTGGTACCAATATCTGGTCTGGCTCATTGACTATTTGGTCATACTAATGATTTTCGTGTTATCTTTCCAGGTGCAGTAATGGCGTTCTCTAAACAAGACAAGGCATTTTGCGTCCTCCAATTTGCAAAGACTGAATCGTGGACATGTGTTCAGCGTGCATTTCGCAGGAAATTTAAAAAAGAAGCCCCTGAAAGGAAATCCATTGTCAGATGGCATGCTAAATTTGTGAAAGATGGGTGTTTGTGCCCAAGTAAGCGAACAGGTCGCCCTTCAACTTCAGAAGATGCAGTTGAGCAAGTTCGGGCAGCCTTTCAGCGGAGCCCCCGTAAATCAGTGAGAAGAGCCAGCAGGGAACATCAGCTTGCTCCAGCAACTGTCTGGCGTGTCTTAAGGAAACGACTGCAAATGGTACCTTACAAGCTCAAGTTGGTCCAAAAGTTGAAGGACACTGATAAGCCACTTCGCCGTGACTTTTGCATTGCAATGCAAGAGAAGTTGGAACATAACGGCTTTGATGACCGGCTTGTTTTTAGCGATGAGGCGACCTTCCATCTGAATGGCAAAGTTAACAAGCATAACACTCGCATATGGGGTACTGAGAATCCTCATGAACTTCTTGAGCACGAGCGAGATTCACCAAAAGTGAACGTGTTTTGTGCAATTTCCAAGAAAGGTGTCTATGGACCGTTCTTCTTTGAAGAGGCAACTATCACTGGTGAATCCTATCTCAACATGCTGGAAGACTGGTTAATAGCTCAGTTGGAACAAGCAGAATCTGATGACTTCATTTTTCAACAAGATGGTGCACCACCACACTGGAGTCTTAGAGTAAGGCAGTTTCTTAACACAAGGCTGCCTGGTAGATGGATTGGGAGATCTGGGCGAGGTGATGACGTTCTCATGCCCTGGCCTCCTAGGTCTCCAGATCTAACCTGTGTGACTTTTTCGTTTGGGGCTTTGTCAAGCAACAAGTCTATGTGCCGCCCCTTCCAAGAGATATTGACGAACTAAAGGCTCGAGTAACGGCAGTTGTGGGAACCATTGACGTCAAGATGCTGGAACGCGTTTGGCAGGAAATGGACTATCGACTAGATGTCTGCCGTGTGACGAATGGTGCTCATATTGAGCAACTTTGAAGATTCCCCACAAAACTTGAAACTTTAACCTTTCCAACGGTACCAATTTCATTTTTCAACTCCTAATAGTTTTTGAGTTATTAAAAATCGTTATGTTCCCAAGACTTTTGAAACACACTGTATATATATATAGTAAATTATGAAAATATGTTTATGGCAATTAAGCTACACAGACGCTTCCACGTTTCATCCCCGGAGGGAATCGTGATGCATGGAGTTAGTTTTGTCAGGTGTTTTTATAGACACGTCTAGCTGGTTAACCAATCACATGTTAAAACAAAGAACGCTGAATTAAAACAGTACCAGCAAAACATTATTGAGAGCTGAAATAAAACGGACGCTCACCAATAATTGAATGGAAAATAATACGACAGGTCAGTGCATTTAGAAATTTAGACGACTCGTGTAGATTGTGTCTGAATGAGAAATTTGAATCTCCTTAACTTTAAAGACCCTCAAAACATTAAACTGTAGAAGTGAAATAGCAAACAACTACCTGCAAAGAATAAAATTTACCTTAGGTTAACAATACTTAATAAATAAACCAATAAATCAATTTTTAAAAACTGAACTAAAACATAAAACTTAAAACCTAAAACCTAAAAAAGAAATACAAGCAAGCACGTGTCAAAATAAGGTAACCCATTATATCGACACAACAAGGAAACATAGATGAGTCCTCCTTAAGAATACAGAACAATAGAATAAGTAATATAAAGTAAAATAAACCGAACCTTTGTTTGAGAGAAGCCCAATGATTGGCTAAGAGAAAAACAAAGAATCCATGCATCATAGCCTGACGATTCCCTCCTGGGATTATACGCTGAAGCCTCTGTGTAGCTTAATTGCTATAAATATATTTTCATAACTTACTACCTAGCTCTACTGACGTATCGAGCACTGTTTAAGTAAATACTTAAAATTGATACATAAAAAATGATATACCCTTACAACATTTTATGCGTATACATTAAATAATAATATTATATGTATATATGTATATATTATATATACTTGTGTGCTTAAGTGAACGTAGTTTTATGATTTTTTTTATTTAAATAGTCAGATCATTTGATGATTTTTTAAAGTTGATTAATGTCCATCAACTGAATGTGAAAAAAATCAGATTATTTTGAGAACCTCTGTAAAGTAATATTGCTTGCCTAATATAAATAACTTAAAGGATGGAAGTGATAAACTCTCATTCTATCATTTAATAACACTTTAATTGAGTCGTCTTCGTTAGTAAGTGAACAAAAATGTATGTATGTCCATAAGTATGGACG
The DNA here is from genome assembly GCA_963556195.1 of Sepiola atlantica. NCBI lineage: Eukaryota > Metazoa > Mollusca > Cephalopoda > Sepiida > Sepiolidae > Sepiola > Sepiola atlantica. Next base: position 57,207,937 of record OY744517.1, on the reverse strand, counting down.
AAGACTAAAGTAAAAGTATTTCTCGTTATTATAATTCCCCAGTGGGGAAAAGAGAATTATTCATCATAGGAATTTCCCTTGATTATAATTCCCCAGGGAAAAGAGAATTGTTCATGATATTGGATATTTGTACACAGGCTACGGTATCAAGTCGTGTCCATATGTGTACTCAAATATGTGTGTATGTACACCGGTGAGAAAGTCAGTTCACATGTAAGCAGTTATGTGTTTGTGTATTAGCACAATTCCACATGTATGAGGCAGTAGTCATTTTGGCTTCTTATCTTCTTGTCAAACCTAGGGCCAAAGACCCGGGAAATTTATGTTGCGTCCCTAAGGGAACGTGTGTTTGACAGTGTCAAAGAAGAAAAGAGAGAAGGTTCGTCTCGTGCCACAGAAGAAAAGAGAGAGAGGGCCGATGGCGCCCAAGTGTTTATATAGTTATGCTAGCAAGCCAGGGAGGAAGTACATTGCTTGAACAAATGAGCAAGCAGCTATGAAGTCATTGATATTTAAACAATATGACGGCTTGTAAGAAACTGTTACAAAAGTACATTTTTAATGTCATATGAACTGAGTTATAGTATTTAATGCGTAAGAAAAACATTACGTTTTCAGAAAACTGGTTTCATATATTGTTTGTTTTAACTTTTGTAATGCTCTTTCCCCATTCGATATTAAATTTCCTTGATGAACGTTCTAAGTAAACTTTGTTAAGTCTGTGACATAACGTCGCAAGTTTGGTTGAAGTTAATGATGTATTTTACGCGTCTATGCTCAGTAAGATAATTAACAAAGACTAGTAAACCCAAACACTCATATTCTATGTCGTCATCCACGAAACAGTGACAAGGTTATATCAGCTTTTGGGCAAGGATCAGAGTAGATTATCTGATCTGATACTACACTTGATATTTTGCCCTCGTTCAGTGACGAAAAAGTCATTCTAGGCTGAGGGAATTTTTATTTTTGTCTCGATCCAGAGTTCCTCGTTAAGATGTGCTGAAATCGTCATTACATTAAAAACCGGTGTAGTGTCTAACTCTGCCAGCGTGGTGAAACAAGTAATTATAGGCCAGTGACAACTTTTTGCATCTATTATTTTAAACTTATTGTTTGCCCTATGTAGACTTTAACATTTGGTTAGAATAGAGATACTTTAATCCGACACACCAAACCCACAGTCGTCGTCGTCGCTCATCACTACATCACGTTCAATAATAGACATAACTTACAGTTATCCGAACTACCTGATATAATATCGTCCACTATTATTCTAAACATGATGAAATATATTTTAGGCAAGCAGTTTGATCATTCTGGAGACAGAAAGTTAGAGTTGTAAAGTCGGTATGTAAATTTAGGGTCAGTTGCTGCATAAAAGACCATTCTTTACTTAATCGAATTCCCCAGTTTTCTTTTGTGTTTTCTTTCTTTGACGCTTTTCGCTTGTTTACCGATTCTATCGAGGTTTATGTGTGTCTTTGACCTTTGTTGCTTAGGTGATGCGCTATTTCAGACATGTTTTTTTTAATATAAAAAGGTGTTTCTATAAATACTGATTCTCCAGCAGATATAATGGCCGACGAAGTAATACGTTTATTGTTTTATTTCCTTGCCGACACATTTCTACTGTTGATTTTTCCTCTGTCGAGAGATAAGCAGTTGACACTGGTGTAAAATACAATTTCAGGCGTCGAAAATAGACGGTGACGTCTATGAATGATTGCAAAGTTATTTTGCCCTGCGGTATACGGTTTAAGAAATACATAAATAAAATATTTTTCGACTTACTCTGATGTTAGAAAGGTAGACGATAAACGGGGAGTGGTTCTTATGACATATAACCTTTTTTGTATTCTTTAAAAGTAACCGTTTTTTTTGTTGTTGTGTTTCGTTTTACAAGAAACGATTCAGTTACGTATTGAAAGCATGCATCATAGACAAGGTAAGAAAAATGCTATACTTTCTTTAATTTATTTTAGTTGATCGCCATTTGCCAATATATATATATATATATGTATATATATATACATATATATATATACATATATATATACATATATATGCATATATATGTATATATACACGTATATGTATATATATCGACAATATATATATATGTTTATATATGTATATATATATATATATATATATATATATATATATATGTATATATATATATATATATATATAGTGTGTATGTGTGTTCAATCCGTAAATGATAGAAACATTTCTGTTGACAACCTTGAGAGAGAGATAGAGATTATTTAATACACAGCAAGGATGAAAGTTCGACACGAAAAAAAATCTGACCAACATAAAATCAATTTCACATCAGCAGTTTATTTCATTCTATCCAGATAGACGACAATTGGTTATATATATATATATATATATATATATATATATATATATATATATATATATATATATATATATATTAGCAGGGGTACCCGACGTTGCCCGGGGATCTCTCTTCTCTGGTCGTCTAATTTCACTCTATCCGTAGTCCCCTCTATCAGTTGCCCCTTCACTTTGTTGCCTTATGTGAAAGCTATATCTTCCGCGGTCGCCCCTCTCACCACCGCTCTCCTCCCCGTTGCCCGGAGTAAAAGATATCGCTTTCCCAGTCACCTACTCTTCCCGCCCGTATATTCCCGTTGCCCAGGGCAAAATTGTGATATATTTCTATTAAAAGTACCATACATGTATTCGGCATCACACCCTTTCAATGTATATGTAAGTTATCGTTAAAAACTATTATGGGGCAGTCGGTTTCTAACGCTTTACCTCCTGGCCGTCGTTCTTTATCTGTAACCGTCATGCTACCGACACAGAGAAAACATCCATGGGAAAATAGGTGACATTTACGTTGTGTTTCTTTGGCAAATCGCACATGCGCCAACGTATAGATGACTGGAAACAAATAAATTTAGACCTCCCTCGAGAAGTTCCGTGTCGGTTCGGCACGAAGAAATCGACGTTTTATTCCCAATTTTACGATATTTCTGCCAGGTATCTCGTCAGCATTTTGCAGACATACAAACATAAGCACACAAACACACACAACTCTCATTTATATAATAGACCTAGCTAAATATCCTCCCCACGGTTGTATATATCTGCCAAGCTGCCGCGTCAGCCACTTCTCCCTGGAAGGAATGTATCATGACGAATGCAAATATATACACAGAATACAGACCTGATTAAATCGAGTTATAGGAAATTACAACATGGTCGCTAGAAACTGAAGCATTGCATCAGGTTTGATTTTCAAGTCTTTAAAAATATATTAGAATTCAATTCCGGGATAAAAAATACAATCGAAACTAATAATTACATTTCATCCACAAAGTGGGTGGGAGAAAAATACAACTAAATAAGCGAGACATGAAAGAAGTATATAAACACTCTTTTTAATAATGAAGACTGCTCTACGAATGTCCTGATAGCATTGATTATTTTCCGTGCTGATAAATGAAACTATTACTTGGTTAACAGTGCAATAGGAATCTTGAAGTGTGCAGCTTCATATTAACCAATAATGTGGCTTTTCTCAAACATTGACAATTCTAATGCTTCGTTGACCGGTGTCATAGTTAAATGGTGATAAAAGATTGATATATTTATACTTAAAATACAAAAACATAAGTTAGTATAAAATATGTATATTTCCAACTTCTACTGCTGCTTTGTACGGCATAGGGTTCTTGACTGCAGCGAAGGTAACATAAGCATTAACAGGTTTCAATTATTATTGTCGGGTGTCTATTTACTTCTTACATATATGTATACAACCCACAAAATATGTAAAAAATCACCTTTGAAACACATTAATAATCAAATATTTAATGTTCTTTAATGACAAACACGATCTGAGAAAGAATGAATATTTCATATAAAATTAGGTAAGAATAGAAACGGAAATACTATCTCTATTATTTTGCTTTGTGTCGTTCTACACCGTCCATACAAAGCAAAAGTAATACATGTAAAGTACAGATCAGCGAGACTTTCGTTCGGGGGAATTGGCTAATGAAAACATTAACCGTTGTAGGGAAATAACAACGTATATGCTGATTATCTATTAAGGACGACTTATAAAAACGATCAGTAATAACATTCCGTGCACGTAGCTTAACAATTCTGCGTAGATTAATTGTCATGAATATATGCTCACAACTTTCTATTAATATAAATATAAAGTTCGAATAAAAACAAGATTAATCCAAATTGATTTTAATTAGGACAATTAAATGGCAAATATATAAAATATCGACTTGAACTAGAATATAATTTTAATTGAAGCCTAAAAATGTCGGTATTATATTATGTAATATATGATTTCGGTAAGGTTTCGAGTGTTGAAATGAAACACATTTTTAATGATAGCTTCGTCACTATTATAAATGGCCTTCATCACGTTTTGCGTTCGAACTCTTCATATACACATTTATCTCTCTCTCACCCCCTCTCTCTCTCTCTCTCTCAATATATATATATATATGAAAATATTTATATACGTAAATATATATGTATATGTACGTATATATATATATACATATATCAATATATATATATGAATATGTATGTATATATACATATATATGTACATATATAAATATGGATATATATATACATATAAATATATATATACACATATATTTATATACATATATATATATACACACATATATATATACATATACATATATATATACATATATATATATAAATATATATATATGTACATATACATATATATACGTATATATATATATACAAATATATACACCTATAAATATACATGTATATACATAAATATATACACATATATACAAATACATATGTATATGTGTATGCATAAATACATATCATATATACATATATATACATATATATATATACATATATACATATGCATATATAAATATACATACATATATACATAGATATATATATATATATGTATACATACATATGTACATATATATACATATATACATATATATGCATATACATGTATATATGTGCATACATACATATATATATACATACATGCATATATATATATATACATATATATACATACATATATAATAATATATATACATATATACATATATATATAAATATATACATATAAATATACATATATATACACATATCTATATATACATATATATATATACTTATATGTATACAAATATACATATAAAGTAGAGAACTTAAAGCGAACTTTTAGGAAAGGTAAGACCTATTGTTAAAAGTATACAGCTCAATATACCGGATAGAGCAGATAGATAGATAGAAGGATGATTAGGAATTAGAAAAGCGACGGACGCAGATCTTTTTTCAATTCAGTTGCTCAATGCAAGGTATACCTCGCAAAAAAGGATTTTATTTAATTAATTTTTTTACTTAAGCCAGGCTATTAAAAGACCAAAATCTTATCATCAGAGGAAATTGCTGGGATAGATAAGATGGCGAAAAGCCAAGATTTAAAATCTGAAAAAGTAAAACAAAGATTGTGGGGGAAAAACAAGGCAAAAAGCTGCCCGAATGCAAGCATGTGTCCTGTTGTAAAAAAATCCGGTGTCAAAAAGACCAGCGGAGAAAGAAGTTTGTAGGTAGGCCGTTAAATTGAGAGGTTTCAAAGTTAAACTCCAGAAACCACCGTCTTCAGGTGCGGCCAAAATAGATACAATCCAGAGGGTAAAAAGTCCAATAGAGCGTTCGTCCGTGGATGCAACAAGGCCCAGTAATTCGTGAGGTGGGAAATATTAGCCATATTAAAAAGTCTTCCTGGGCTGAAAATCATAAAATATGTTGAAATTGACGAGAAGAACGCGAATTAATATTTAAAAGTTAGGCTAAGTTCCCAATTGCCCGTTGATAAACAGGAACGTCTGAAGAATGGCAAATACTCACATGAAATCAGCAAGAAAAGTCAGGAATGTGTGAGAGGGTGCGAGGGAAGTTGTCTGATCTAGATGAAATGTTTCATTGTATTATTTATATTTGTATGCTATGAACTAATTCTGTTTTTTAGTTTACAGGTGTTTGAACTGAGTCGTGTGTGAAATGGAGTCAGTTGAGTGTTGCGCAAATATCCGGGTTTTTTTTATTTGAAAGAACGCACACTAAAGGAGACTTTTTATGAAATGAAAGGAACTTATGCTAATGATGCCACATCATATGACCTTGTAAGCTGGCATCGTGAATTCAAACATAGCTGGAGTCTGTGGAAACAGGTCACAGACATGGTCATCCCTCTGCTGCCATTGATGAGGCATCTTTCCGTCAAGTTGAGGCTGCCATTTTGGAAGATCGACGCATTACTATTCATTAAATAACGCAAGAGGTCAAGCTTAGTACAGGGTCTGTAAAAACTCTGATTCATGAACATTTGCATATGCACAAGGTGTCTGGCAGATGGATTCCCAGGTTGATAAAACCTTTCCAGAAGCAAGAACGCGTCGGGTGCTCGATGAATTATTTGGAGATGTGCCAAGGAGATGAGTCAAAGTTTTTTTAAAAGACTGATTACACAGGATAAAACTTGGGTCCATCACTATGCTCCGGAGACCAAAGCCCAGTCAATGTTCCACTAGAAAGATCATGTTCACAGTCTTCTGGGACCAAAACGGAGTAATGATGAAAGATTTCCTGGCAAAAGCGACCACAATGACAAAAGCCTATTACGCTTCACTTTTGATGAAATTAAGAGAAGCTATCAAAATCAAGAGGCGGGGTAAGATCAGCAAAGTTATCCTCCTCCTGCAGGACAAAGCTCCGGTCACAACTCGCATGTCTCCAGATCATAAGCACGGGCGTGTGGCTATGAAATCTTTCCCCATCCCTCTTAGTCTCCTGACCTTGCACCCACTGACTTTGCTCTCTTCTGCGCTATGAAGTTTTTTCTGAAAGGAAAACGTTTCTCAGATGATGAAGCATTGCTTTCTGGAATTACTACGTAGTTAGAGTAAAAGCTGAGGTGTTCTACAAAAACAGTGTCTAGAGCGGCATATAACGATGGTTGCAACGCTTAACTCTGTCGAGAAAGACTAATAACTGTGCCAAGTTTCATTAATCTACTGATATGGGAAATGGGTCAGGTTAATTACTTATTGAACGCAGCATATATATATATATATATATATATATATATATATATATATATATATATATATATATGTATATATATACATAAATATGCATATATATATATATGTACATATATATATATATATATATATACATATATATCTGCATATATATTTATAAATATACATATTACATACATATGTGTATATATATACATATATTTACATAGATATACATATACATATTTATGCATATACACATATACATATATATATACATATATGCATATATATACATATATATACATATATATACATATATATATACATATATACATACATATATATACATATATACATATACATATATACTTACATATATATATATACATATATATATACATATATATATATACATATATGTATATCTATATATATACATATATATATATATACATACATATATATATACATATATATATATCTGCATATATATTTATAAATATACATATTACATACATATGTGTATATATATACATATATTTACATAGATATACATATACATATTTATGCATATACACATATACATATATATATACATATATGCATATATATACATATATATACATATATATACATATATATATACATATATACATACATATATATACATATATACATATACATATATACTTACATATATATATATACATATATATATACATATATATATATACATATATGTATATCTATATATATACATATATATATATATACATACATATATATATACATATATATATATACATACATATATATGCATATATATGTACATATATATATACATATATATATTCATATATATATATACATATATACATATACATATATGTATACATATATGCATACATATATAAACATATATATACATAAATACATATACATATATATAGGTATACATATATGCATACATATATATATATATATACATATATATATACATATATACATACATATATATATACATGTATAAATACATATATATATATACATATATATACATATATATATACATGTATACATACATATATATACATATATACATACATGTATGTATATACATATATATATATATATATATATATATATATAATATTACAGAACAACATGGCACTTTAGGTTTCAGGGAGGGTTGAACCAGGCGAAAAATACTGAGTGTTCTTGAGTTGTAATTGTAAACCGCTCACTGACTCGTCAACCGTATATTTATCTATGTAGAAGTTGCTGGCCTTCTGGGAGAAAGTCTCTGTTGTTTAACATTTGTATTATTCCTCTTTCCTCGTCGCTAATTGGTGGTGGTTCTTAACGAACAAATCTCAAAGGAGACAATAAATAGTAATAATAAAGAGAATAAAACATATATTCTTGTTTAATTACATGTTTCTACCTACATCGAATTGAAACTGGCTGCCTAGTGATGTTTGTGGGATATCTCTGTATTTTTAAAAAATGTATTTATTTACCTTTATTATTATTATTAATTGATATTTCTTAGATATTTTCCGGTAAATACTCATTTTTTTTACAGAAAATAAAGAAAACGGGAATATATTATTGTATTGTCTAACAAAACTTAGAAATGACTCTAAATCGATTTTTAATTTTGTTTAGCCTTGAAAGCGAGGGTGATTCTGAAATCATTTATTATTTTTCTTGCGAAGGAATTTATTTTTAAATCATTTAATCGTTTTCAATAATGCAGAAAAAAATCTTAGTCATATTTTATTTTTATTATTTAAATATTACATTATGTAATCTAGGGTTGTATGCTCGAAAATACTAGTGGACGTTTTCATGCCAATATTATATGACGATATTAAGTATATCGTGTTTATAGATGTTACAATATATACTTTAAAAATATATTTATAGTATAAATATTAAACTTAATAGCTCTTTATTTTGGTTTACGAAAAATCTCATTCTAAAGTGTGTTTTCTTCTTCAGAAAAAGTTACTTCCTTATTTTAATTGAATTATTTTATTAATTGTATTCTAATTATTTATTTCCGGCGTCATAATATTTGTATAACAGTGTAAAGACTCACAAATATACGTTTCCCGATCTATTTCGGATTCATCCAGATTCTCATTAGCATCACCCGCAGTTTTGTGAGTCGACTTTATGTAAAAGAGTGGGCGATATATATGAATATTAAAACCTGTTTTGGAAACAGATTACTCTGAAAAGCATCAAAACCGTTCCAAAAATCTTTTCTCAGAAAAAATCACAAATAAACTAAAAAGAAACCATAAAAATTAAAATCACCGCCCCAAAATCCCTCTGCCCCAGAAATTTTCTTTATAAATAAAACCAACAAAATTTATTTTCCAAAATATTTTCCAAAAGATTCTCCGAAAAAATCTGTTAAAACACTCGAAAGAATCAGTTTCACAATAAATATTTTCCAAATATTTTTAGTAAATTCTATGAAAAAAATCACATCGATTTTAGTGTAAATCTTACAATACGCACCATTTAATAGATATTCTTCAACTTTCAGTTCATTGGTATATTTTAAAAGGTTTTGAGAGAGAATCATATGGCTACAACCTCTAATTTGAAAATTCTAATTTCGTCTTAAATAGTGATGCGACGATTCAAATATCTTCCTTGATTCAGATACAATTACCGATTCTGATTGCAATTCTTTATAATTTTTTTAAAATTTCGGCCATATCGTGATATCGGCATGATATCGGCGAAAATGTAATTTAAACTGTAAGTATATTTCTCTATTCATATGAAGTTTAATGTGTTTGAATTGTCATATATTTGTATGTACAGGAGTCACTTCTTAACTAATAGACCGGTTATTATGAATTGTGGAAGCTAAGTGTAAGGTTGAGTAATGTGGACTATATTTAAAGTTTATAAACTTATGTTCGTGATATTTTAACAATAGATGTTGGAATAATATAGTCTCCTAAAATTCCAGTTTCTTTGGCGCAAGTTGAAGAGTTTTAGGGTATAAGCTGGTCACAACCTCTCATTTAAGGTGCAAATACCTCAGATTTGCATTAGATTTTATGTATAGTTATAAGACACAAGTAAGCAAGGTTCCCTACATTTCTAATTTTTATTTTAAAACTCCTTGTTCAAGAAACGCTTCGGTAAAAAGGTAATTATCTTCTATTTTTTTTTTTGGCATGAAGTTTCTAAGACTCAGAGAAATAAACTAACACATAAATAAATAGACGAAGATAAAAACATAACCCAATTGTGTGAGTGCTAAAGGGGTAATTTAAAATATATGTATTATTAATTTATTTAAATAACTCCATAAATATCCTAATAATTTGATAATGGGCAAATATTATTTTAATGTGTACGAAAGAACACTGTATTTTAATACGCTGAAAGTTTTTTTTTAACTAAAGATTTACTCTAAAATGCATTATATATAGGTTACTGATTGCTTAGTGTTTTACGGCATATCAACCATCTACGGGGTATTTAATGCCGAATAAAGTTATCAAATATAATTCTAGATGTTGGATAGTTATTTATATTCCGAGAATACATTGCTCTTAGAATGCAAGAATACATTTCTCTCGGAATACATTGCTTGTAGGAGAAAATTTCACAGTGAAGTGGGAACAGTTACTCTTGAAAGGGAAGTTTACTGAGAAAGAGAGGTATTACTCCAAGAAAACACGACCCCCAAAAAAACATTACTCCTTAGCATTGGCAATCTTATTTGTTCTTAACGTGATTGACGCTCAGCCACCGCGTTTTAGTATCTATTTGTGAAGAAAAATAAAAGAAGAATAAAGTTTGGATTGGTTTAATAATCAGATAGAACATCACGGTTAAAGATGAATTTATAGATACTAGGGCATTGCGTGACTAGCAGATTTATCCGATCGGGTTTCTCCAACATCCTGTCTAGCCAAAGTAAGGACCGAAATTGACGAATACTTAGCAACCAGGATCTTGTTGTTCTGCATCGCAGTTACCACCCACGGCCCACAGGTGACCCAGATTTGTTAGGGGGTGTACCCCTCTGCATGGGATTGCAGTCGGCGAATTTTGGGCCCTATCGACAAAGCAAGGTAAAATATTGCTGTGAAATTAAAGAAAAGTTCAATTAACCGCCTTTAATATCTTAATGTTTAGTTATAAATTTCAAATAGTGTTTTGTCTCGATTAGCAGCGTACATAATTTTCACGGTAAAAATCCAAGTGACCTGTTGATAGAAAGTGCCAAATGTGCATTATTTGCATCGATAGATTTGTATAGACTTGTCGTATGTTAAAATAGAGACGTTATAAAAATAAATTGTAAAACAATAAAACATTGTTTGTAAAATATATTGACCTTTTTGTAAAAAATAAGGCTCTTTTGACTGGACTCTTATAATGTGGATAATGCTTAGCATATTCTGTAAAAATAGTCTTCTGGAACAGTTTATATATTAGATTATTTGTTTCCTATATGTTACTGGGCACCGCTGGGACATTGATTGCGCTAGTATAGTATAAAGATTATTGGACGTTTCTTATAGAATATAGAAGAGTAGTGCACACATCTATGTCGTACTTTTATTAGTTTACAATCTATATAATCATTAGCACGCGCCCTTCTTTATGCGTACGTTATCACCTTTCACGTCACTTAAGATGAAATGCGATAAAACGATTACTTATCCTCTCGTGTCTCTCACAGACAAAGAATTACATTTTACCGATTTTAAAATTCCCCTTGAAAAACCTGACGAGAGGATATGTTCCATCCATTCACTGAAGTGGGCCCCTGATTCTTGAAAACATTTTACTCAAGTAGCTTTTTCCCCGGATCGCTTGGTGTTGGGCCCTCGACTCTACCCCCTGTTTCCTGATTGTAAAAATATGCAGAAATTTTAATGTAAAGTGAACATACATCTTGCTGCACAACTGCCACCTTGAGATTCGCCCTACAAATTTGAGCCCTAATCACAGTAGCTCCTTCCATCTGTATAGCAATATGTCTTTTTTAAAATGATTGTTCTAAAACAGAATAAGATGTTATACATAGAATCATGCTGTTCTTGTTCTCTTATTTATTTAAAATATAATAAGCTAACTATGGCACTTGTTTTTACGGAGTAGGAAAAAAAGTTTGTTTCTTAATATAATTTACCCAAACAGAAGAATTTTAACTTTTAACAGTATATTATACTGTTAGCTGAGGAAATCAACCGTGAAATTTCCAGAGGACTTGATAGTATTAAAATGATCTGAATCATAAAATATAAGATAAGACGCCGAAGACAATTTAATTTATTCAATATCAAGATTTGATTTTATTTCAAACGCAAATGATTTTACTGGGAAAATCATGCTCTGAATGTTATCTAAATCGCATTTTCAGAGAAGAGGGAATTCAATAAGGTTTCTTTTTTTTCTATTTTGTTAAAATCACCTGAAGATTATATCAACGAATATTTGCAAATTTATATTTCTTTGTATCAATTATTTACCTTTCTTTCTCCAGACATTTTGTGTTTGCGCAACTTATATATATATATATATATATATATATATATATATATATATATATATATATAGAGAGAGAGAGAGAGAGAGAGAGAGAGAGAGATACGTGTATGTCTATTTGTGTCTGTGTGTGCATGCGCATAATAAAATAGCGTTTATTGAATTTCATGGCAGCTGAATTGAAAATATTAAATCATGTATATCTAAACAGACTATTTCCATACTTATGCATTCTTCAGCAACGGGTAAAAATGTATATGTCTGTATTTAATTATATTTAAATATGTAATGCCAAGACGCATAGAATGTAAACTACCGTATCGTTTTTCTGATATATTTTGAATTTATTTGTAAGAAAATAGAATATATAATATGTAAGCCATACAAATATATACAAAGTGTGTAAACATTTAGAGATATGATGCTTAATCATACACGCATACAAATATATATATATATATATATATATATATATATATATATATATATATGTGTGTGTGTGTGTGGGGGGGGGTGTGGGGGGGGGTGTAAAAGATAGAGAATAAAGGGAAAAATGAAATACAGGAGAAAATAAAGCAAACAAACGGGAGTTTTATCCGGTTTCATTCGCGTCAATAACTATTTTCAGAAAAAAGTCGAAACCGGTAAAATCTCGTTTATTTATATATTTCTACCTCTGTTTTATTCGGTCTGTCTTTCATACATTCTGTCTAAAAGCTTGTGAGGCTACATATATATATATACATATATATATATATATATATATATATATATGTGTGTGTGTGTGTGTGGGTGGGTGTGTGTGTGCGTGTGTGTGTGTGTGTGTGTGGGTGCTAGAATTATTCATCCGGCGTTGACTGTGTGAAGATGTATTCCTGACGGAAACTGTTTAAAATATAATCATGTTTCCAATGTTCGCCTTTACAGTCAACAACATTAAAACACTGTTATCGTCGTAGTGTTTTCTTAACATAATAACTACTTGTTGACACTACGTTTATTACAGACGATACATGGCTTTAACTAGTCGAAACCAATTTAATTATTCTAAATCTTCAAAACACTAATACAAATAATTATGTAATTGTTTTAACCGTTTTTAATAAATTTTTACTGAGATATCTTTTGCAAAAACTTTATCACAGACACTTGGTCAACGTGCTTTTCGCATAAAAATTCTGAAAAACGCTAGAAAGCAATTTTATATTGAGATTGCATGGTAAATTCATGAAGTGTAGGTGATGGTTCTTATCTAAGAGAAGGGGTACTCATTAAACTTCAAGTGATGCGGTTGATCGATTTCCAACTGCCTTCAAGCGGAACCTCCGTAAATCGATCAGTGGGAAAGTCAGGCTTCAACAACTGCACATGACACCTTAAAAGCTACAGTTAGCCCAACAGTTGCATGACACTTTGCTCAAAACTTCTGCAACACCTGTGTTATAATATAACTTATTTAAATCTATATATTATAATATGTATATTATAATCTATATATCTAAATTGTATTATTATTAACTAGGCTGAAGTTCAAACGAACTTAATAATGATATTAGTAGTAGTATAATAGAAAAATTAAATTGTTTGAATCAATAATAGTCAGTTTGCAAAGAAGGTTACATAGTAAAAAGTAAATAAATAAGCCTCTTTCCGTTCCGTTATTTCTCTCTATATATTTTTTCTTTCTTTTCCTCTCCAACTACGGGTTTAATAGTATTACGACACATTATGATATTTTCTTTTTTATAATGTATAATTCCAATATTGTTATTCTTTATTTTCTTAATTCCTTATATATGTTAATAAACACACAGAGAAAGATAGTGACGAAAGCGAGAACCATCGACGACGTATAAAATAAGAGCGGAGTTCAAACAAAATCAAAATGATAGATAGAATGTTTGTAACAGATAGGTCAATTTATGAGTTATTTGCAAATTACAGCTAGAATTTTTTTTTCAAATGACCCAATCCTAGAATTAAGCAGGATTTAAACATGCGTTTTGTGTGATTAAAATATATTAGCAAATAATATAATTATTATATTTTTTTTATAGTTGTTTTATTTAATTGCACAGTAAAATGGGTTTGTTTGTTTTTTTTACACAAAAAGACAGAAAATCACCGCATCATTCATTTTACTGAATAAAACATGGAATAATAAAAACAGTTTTGAAAGAAAATTTTCTCTTTACGGCGTTAAATGTAAAACAAAAAATCCTAAATTCACTTAAGATCGCAAAAAGATAATAATATTTGAAGTTTTTAAAATCGAAAAAATCAACAATTAAAAAAATAAAACACAGTTATTTAATTGCTTAGTAAAATGTGTTTGTTTTTCTTACAAAAATAATAATTTTAATCAATTATATTTTAATTACATAATTTAATTCAATAAATTTGTGCTTTAAAACATAATTCCTTATAATATTTTTTAAAAACCAAAACGTTTTAATAAAAAATCAAAGTAAATATATCATTTTTGAGCGACTCGTACGATAAATTTCAGAGAATCTGTTGTTTACATGTTGTTAATTAAATTACTCGCCCCTGTATTGTGTCCGCCTCTCTCTCTTTTTCTTTAAATAAAACTTGATGTGCGTTCGAAAGGGAACATTATACTTAATAATCAGAGGGCGGGTAAGACATATACTACATTACCCTACCTCCCCCTCCCAAAAAAAAAACAGACAGAGGTATTGCCTAGGAGGTTGGTATAATGGCAACAAAACAGATACTACACTTCCTCCCGTCTCAAAAAAAGTAAAATAGAAGGTAATCCCTGTGAGGGTAGTATTATGACCACAGAACAAATACTGCATACCCTTTCAACAAAGGAGAGGGGAATTCCTGGGAGGATGGTATCATAACAACAGAACAGATACTACACTACCTCCACACCTCTTAAAAGAGGAGCAAGCAATGCCTGGGAAGATGGTATCATCACAACATAACAGATACTACACTACCTCGACACCTCTAAAAAAGGAGAATGTAATGCCTAGGAAGTTGGTATGATGATAACAGAACAGATATTACACTACCCAAACATCTCTCAAAAAAGGAAGAGATAATTCCTGGGAGGATGGGATCGTGACAACCGAACAGACATTCACTACCTCCACACTTCTAAAAAAATGAAAGAGGTAATGCCTGGGAAGATGGTATCATGACAACAGAACAGACACTACACTACCTCCACACTTCTAAAAAAAAAGAAGTGGTACTGCCTAGGAGGATAGTATCATGACAACAGAGCAGATACTACACTATACTATGCCCCTGAATTGAGCATTTAAGGATAGTACATTAGTCTGAAATAGTATATACTATACTATTCTATACCAAGTACTATAATTCTTAAATAGTATAGTTTTGACTTCAGACAACGGACAGACACGTAATCTCTATTATTAATAGATATGGAAAAAGCTTATGAAGACAAATTCAGCTTTAGTGTAATACTAGATTATTCGCCATCCATAATTATAAAAGTCTGACTCATGTATAAATAAAGTGTTAGCACCAACTCAGCATAACTTGTTTTGGATTAATACTTTATGTAATACAAGTATTGCTACACGACGTTGTCCGCTTTCATAAACATCCAAATAGAAGAGTTAAAAATGTGTAACATATTACTTTTATTACTCCCCCCTCTCTCTCTCTCTCTCTCTCTCTCTCTCTCTCTCTCTCTCCCTCTCTCTCTCTCTGTCTCTCAATATATATATATATATACATATATACTTTTCTTTATCCCCACTCTTTCCATATATTTCCCTCCCTCGTCCACCTTCTCTTCCTTTTCTATTCCTTCTCCTCTGTGTCTACCTCCTTCCCATGTCCCTAGCTCATATGTAGACTTTACTCATCGACAGTTATATACTATTTTTTTCTTCCAACGAAGGACAAAACAGATACTTTAATTTTATCTTAGTCCAAAGTTCAATAAAGTGTATTTTCTTCGAGTTTCACACCAAAGGTCGATGGAAAAAAAATCGATGTAAATGTTGACCCCCTTCTAAACTAATGAAATAATGAATATTATAAAAAAAATGTGTCCATATTCTTTTTGAGGTTATGCTGAACAAACAAACAGCTTCATAATGTGTATCCAGTAGTAGTGTTTGACTTTTAGCTGCAAACACACACAAACAGACAACAGCCCTTTATATAATAGAAGATGATTATAATAATGTGCGGTAGAGATTAACAATAATGATTACATGTTGTAAATATCCATATTCACTAATTATGCAACGTTTGAAAATAATTAATGTATATGTCTAAAAGTCATTGAAATACGAGTATACTCTTATGACTAGAATCTTTATATAAATAATATTGATTTTAAGATAGTGCTTGTAGATGTTTTTAACTTATATGAACTCAGTAGCTACAAATTTACTTCAAGCAATCACAATTTTCTAAGAATCAAAATAACTTTTTTATATCTCACTCGGAGTAATTAATTATTTTAATATCTAATAGATGGTTGAGGTTGTGGGCATCAGCACAGAGTTTCGGGAGAGGCTGGCAGTCGACCGGTCCAAATGGAGAGGAACCCTGGCCAAAAACGTCAAGTCAGAAGACAGGAAGCTGACACGTCACCACAGAGAGGTAACTACGCAGAAAGCAAAACGTCCGCTCCACCCGGAATGGACATAGCACGCATGCGACATTTACTACAGAAACTGGCACATTAGCGTTGCCCTCTTATCACAGACGCCGATGGTCAGCAAAACAGGCAACTGGAATGCTGGTCATAGTAAACCCTGGTCGATGGAGGCCTACTACAAATGAATAAATTGTCCCTTCAGTATTTTCTAATGTATACTCATATAATTTATAAAAATGATATCAGAGTTCTTGATTTTTCTAATTTTCATATAGGCTGAACTACTTATAGCAATGTCAATAAAATTCACAATCCTTCTGAAATCTAACTATATTTCGAGCAAATAAACTAAATTTATGCCTGATTTGTCCACAGACCAGTTTAAGTCATCAGTATGTGTTCTCATGACCATTTAATACGTGTATATGACATGCACAATTGTCTGACACACTTATCTTGAACCTGTCTTTGTGTAGGGTGTGACTGATCTCGTCAGTTCAAGAACAGTCAGGGAATTGTTTTGATAGACATTCTTGTTGAGATAACCTCACAGATAAAAATCGTAAATCGGAGGTCCGGTGAACATAATAACACGCTTCCAAATGAAGAGAACGTCACAAAAGTGTCCCCGTATTTGATTAAACGGCGATAGAACAAATACTGTTGAAATCCACAACTAAAAGATCTGTGGACAATTCAAACAGAGAGTGTAGTTTATTTGTACCAAATATGATGGGGTGCACAATGAATTGTGAATTTTATTAACGATTCAATGGGTGCCATTTGTCGGTGATCACTCTGTAAATGTCTAAAATTAAAAACATTCGATGTCTCAACCATTGAGTATATAAGTTATGGGCTTATGTACTTAATTTAATTTCATTTCGCTTTTTAAAATGTTTTTTGACGTCGTGAAAGACTTATTGTGTGATGGTTGACTTTTGCTATTGTTCAAACAGTAGCCTATATAGGAATGACTTTTTTAGAATGATTTATGAATAAATACACAATATTTAAAAATGAAATCACATCCATCAGATATTGGATTTTGAAGATATTGAAAATATCGATTTCATCATTTTGCCTATAATGGACGAAGCCATGATTATCTGAACGTGACAATGCTTTAAGTATATCTCACAGTTATTCAAGTGCAATTATTATATTTATTATGTCTCAGCTTGCAAATAAAAGCAAACGTTTTAAAATACTGCAAAGAATGTGACCCGTTGAGTCACTCATTGATCTCGGGCTTAGTAATTTGAATCAGGAAAAGTGAGTTTGCAAAACCAGTTATTTTGTTTTTAATACGAAGAAATGATCTTTAATTAGGCACTTTCTGTTGACTGTATTTAACTTTATCCTTGTGTCGCCCTTACTTTCTTCAGCTTAGGGTTAAATAGTATTACTACTTTTCTCGCTGCCTCTTTTCGTCGAAAGGAAACGTTAATAGACAAATGTGATTAGCTTTAGCTGTTAATAAACTGAAGGATATAGAGAGTTACGTACACGAGAGTGATAGACAACATATAAAAACAACAACGCTGAGATGGGATCAAACATATGTACAGAAATATTGTAAGGGATGGGTCACTTTGTTCATTAACTGGGAATTCGTTTAATTAGAACAATTGAAATAGAAATTATTGCAAGCATAATTGAATCTGATAATTGAGGAATATTTTAGCATATATTTTATGTGTTAAAAATATATAGAAAAAAGCCTTAGCTGTAATTAATTCAGTTTTACTATTGTTATGGTACCTTACTTATAACGGACTTTGACCTCTTCCATTCACACTAAAAACTGGGAGCACCTGCTCCTCAGTGTTGACTCATCCCCAGCCCGATCAGTCTCTCACTTACTTCGGTTGATTGAGGACGTTGGGATGGGGTAATACCAGTCTAGGATCCGTTCTCGACAATCAGTTCAGTAGGAACTGGACTATTTCGGTGACCTTTTATCTGCCGGGCTGGGATATACTGCCCTGGATTATCCTAGGAGGTGCACCCTCCCAGGCCTTGCCTTCCCTTTTTAGGGAGGAGTAAATTTATTGCTTGCTGCATGAGGCATCCTAACCGGGGAATACCTACGGGGTTGCCCAGACTAATTTTGCTAAGCCAGGGTCCCCCTTCTTTAGGGGCGCTGGCTTGACTCTTCTTTCCGACCTTGTGTCACATATTGCTGCAGTGGGGAGCAATATAATACCTGACTCAAGCCCAGCTCGTTGTGTCTTTCAGCAACTTCGGTTGATTGAGGACTTCGGGATAGTGTAAGGTAATACAAGTCGAGGATTAGTTCTGTGAGAGGGGTGTCATAGTGCCTTGTTTATAACATAATTTGGACTATTTTATTCACTATAAATACTGGGAGCACCTGTTCCGCAGTGTTGAATCAATTCCAGTCGTCGAACTGGGTAACACCTGTTGACGATTCGTTCTCGAAAGTCTGTCAAGCAGAAACTAGGCCAATTCGGTGGCCTTTTATCTGACGGGCCGAGGTTTTTGAGTCCTGGGTAGGTCTAGGAGGTCAACCCTCCAATGTCTTGCCTCTCTCTTTGGAGTAGAGTAAGTTTATTGCTTACTGCCTGAGGCACCCTGAAAGGCACACCGGGGAATGGCGACAGGGCTGTCCAGGTATTTTTATAGGCCAGAGTGTTCCTCCTTTAGTGGCGCTGGCTTGACCCTCCCCGACATTCCGATCTTGTGTCACATATTCCTGCTGTGGGAAGGAATTACATAGCTGAATCAAGCCTAATCTACACTGGCAGTCAAGACTAACGTACAACTACTTTTGTAACCCTGTTGTATTATACTATACTCTAATACACTTGTTTTTCTCTAAACTCCGAGTTCGTGTTTTAAATCCGACCTTTTTACAGGGTAACAACAACAATAATAATAGGTAGTTTAATTATTTGCAATATGTTTATGCTTTTTACAGTAATTTTAAAGTACGAAATAAAAGAACATAACGTGTATTATGACATATCATTGAATCTATTATTCCAGAAAAGCACCTCGCTCTTCTATTTTTCTATATCGACGAAAGGAGACAGCATAAAAGTAATAATCAAGACATGGATGATAGCTATTTGTCCCTACATCTTCTTTCACACAGAAAAGAATGTTGTTAGCATCTATCTACTGTAGTGTAGTATCTGTTCCGATGGATACTGCACCCCATACTGGTGTTGTCTTGGCCTTCGGGTCTTAGTTTACACCCGTCAATCGGTCTGTCCTGTGCAGTTCTGGAGGTCCACCTACCCAGGCTTTGCCTTCCCTCTTTGGGGAGGAGTAAGTTTATTGCTTACTGCTTGAGGCGCCCCAGCGGGGAATGCCGACAGGGCTGCCCAGGCAATTTTTAAATCCCACTTTCTCGACCCGACCTTGGGTCACATCTTACTTGTGGGAGTAAGATAAAAACTGGCCTTGTGCCTAACTCCTGGAGAGGAGTAAATCAATACTATATCGTTAGGTTGATGGTAGATGCTCAACTAAGCTCCAATCACTACTGCCCTGTAAAAATATCACAGAAAGAACTCGTCTAGCAACAACCACAGCAAAGCGCTTTCCCTTTATTCCCGTTATATTAAAAACCAAACGAAACTTCCATGAATACAAGTTCATTTTCTAGAACCTCCTATGTGTGGAACGAGATACTACGAGATTACTTCCCAAGAAACTAAAGCATGGTCGTCGACAAATTTAATGGCAAAAATGTTTGTTGAGCCGGTTTCTGTAATCAATTTCTCTTACTGTCCTCTCTATCCATTGTTTCTGGTCATCTCGTGGCAGTGATTATCATCCAACTGACGATCTATTTAACTCTTATTCTCGAGTTCCCCTAGTGTTTTGATGAGCCGTGATACATAAGTAAATATATATATATGATTATTTTTATTTACACAGACATGTACAAAATCTGCGACACTGGCATGTCGATGTTATCGATCAACAGCTATTATAAACTGAGATCTCGTCAGGCAGAGTTATTTCCAAATATGCTCTAAGGTTAAGATCGGATTTTAACTCTGGCTGATGAGATCTCAGTTTATAATAGCTGTTTATCGATAACATCGACATGCCAGTGTCGCAGATTTTGTGCATGTCTATGTAAATAAAAATAAGCATATATAAGGTGCGGTCTCGATTCTCCACCGACTCCCGAGTTTTAAAAAATAAAATTATACAATATCAAAGAATATATTTTTCTTATTTTCAATATAATAAAATGCAAGAGAAAATGTTGGTGTATTTAATACACAGCGTTTCTCTGTCATTTTTAATTCCAGAAAACGTATAAAGTGATAGGTTAAAGCTCCAGGTGTCTTAATACAGATATGAAATTCAGGGAATGTTGGTTAATTAGCGTCTAATGTAATTTACTCCAAATCTAAAAAAAAAATGAATGTTCATATTATGCTCCCTATAAACCCTTTCAAATACTCCAAAGAAACTGACACCTGAGGAATATTTATTAATTAATAAACTTCACAAAAATCGCAGGGAATGGGAATTATTATTGAATGACTTCTACTGCACTTTTCTCCTCTTTACATTAAACTTAATATTGCCAATATTTTCGCTCCTTATCCCCAGCAACTATGTTTTTAAAAAATATATTAGCTTAGTATAGTAGGTACTCTTATAGACAACGTATCGCGTGTCCGTGACTTTGCATCGGCAACATTCGAGCACGTATCGAAAGCGACCGAGAGTTGACGAAACTATTAAACAATCAGGTTGCAGCAACCATACGATAATTTTAGGAAGAAATTAATTTTTACGATCTTCAGCGCGTAAAAAATGAATTTCTACGATATATGTCACTGCGTTGAGTCTCTCGAAAGTCACTTTTAGTTCTGTCAGCAACGACCACTTCTAGCGAAAGACTAACTCTCACCGTAATCCTAACCATAACTTTAAACCCTATTTCCTAACCCATGTTAAAAATAAAATAAAATGAAAACAGAAAGAAAAAACAACAAACAAGAAATTGGCTAAAAACAGTGGTTTCGTGTTTTGTTATATATTAAAAAAAAAATATTTCAAAACTTTTCGGTGCACAAACAAAACATTTTATTTAAAAACATTTGATTAACAATGGTTCCTTTGACAAAAAAAATAAAAATATAATAACATTTATTTAGCTAGTGTTAGTTGGTTCTTTAGTTTCATATATGTATTTTACTTTGCTTTTCTTCGTCTGAATTTATCGTTGGCCAGTTATCAATTTACCGTTTCGCAGTTTTCGCCTCGGCCACTTTCGGATGCTCCGAGACCTGCTACAGCGTTTGTTGCATACCGTCTCGGAACGGGCCGTGGAAGTTCTCGTTTTATATACACGTCTCGGAACGGGCCGTGGCAGTTGTCGTTTAAACAACTTGTCATTTTTAACACCAAAAATCATATATGTTGCATACCTGTTCTATATGTTCTATACTGATAAGTTAACAACTTACCAAGGCATAAAAAAAATCTAAATGATGGTGTATGAGATGGATAGATTGACAGTAGAATAATGAATACTATAAGTGAATTGAAAATCACTGCATATACCATCCACTCAGAACAATAGACGACCCGGAAAACAGAAGTTCTCCACTTTGTTAGAAACACTGCTCATGGAATACAACAATTAAAAGACGAAATATACAGAAGAGAATTATCAGGCTGCCCCTTATTTGCCGTTTATATTTTCTTAATACAAAAATTGTTCAGATTGTTGAAAAGGGTTGATAATGAAACGAATAATTAATGAAAATGTATTCTGTAAACGGAATGAACAAGTACTGACACTTTATAATGATAGTTTTTATAATTTCATTTCAAATAAATAATGCAAAACTAGAAAATTCGTACTGATAAAAAAATATTTTGCGTCTTTGGCGATGTGCACGTCAAAAATAATAATTTTAAACCTCGTAATTCAAATGTCTTGAAAGTAATTCCTAATATAAAATGTATTCAAATATATGTTCTGTTAAATCACTATACGACTTAACTGATGAAAAGAAAATTGTCTATTTACACTTTAAATATAATAAATAATGAACTGTTCATATGGCAGAAAAGGGGTAAACTGATAAATGTATTATACTAGACGTACCCGTGACTCGTTAGGTCACGATTCTTACCATTATTTTGTCGACTTTAATTACGTTCGAAGATACATAAACTGTGATATATCTGTTACGAAACGATGTTTGCATGATAAAACATAATAATTCTCTTCATTTCTATATTATCTTTATGGATAAGAATAGGTCACATTTGCATCTATATTATCCCTAAAGATAACATAAGTAAAGTGATTTATTTTTATGTCTAATTTACGTAAGGGTTTAGGCTGAGTACAAACACACTATTTAAATTGGCCGCAAAGAGTCACCCTTTATCTAAATGTTTACAACAGCATCAAGACATATTAGAAAATAGTTGAATCAACATAGTGACAGGGAATACATAGATAGCTAAGATAGGTAAATGAGTTTAGTTAATTATAAATTAAAGCAAATTAGAACAAATAAAAGATAATTTTATTTTCAAACATGAACCAGTCTCAAATCTAAAAATTATATTGTAACATGTGATTTGTGTTATTAACGTATATAGGAAAACCTTCACGAAACAAACGTTGGTGAACTCAGATTTATTATAATAATAATAGATGACATCATTGATTTTAATAGCATTTTCCTTGCCTACAAATGTTGTAGTCCATAAGTAGTAAACATCCTTTTTAACGACTTGTATTCAAAAGCCTATACGCCCAAAGTGCATATGCATTTGTGATACTAAATTATTTTTATGATGGCACTCAAAATGTCGTTTTTACTGTAAACATATTCAGCAGACCGAATATTAATTTTGTGCGTTGCGTGTGGTCGTAATGTTTCCCGATTTGACCTCACTTTCTCACAACGGAGATATGGCATTCGTCAAGACATGTGTCTTAAAACAAAACACTTAATTACACATTTGACTTCCCATACTTTCAGAATTGTACCGAAAGTACAGCAGTGTTATAATGTGTTAAATTATTTCATGAATAACGTTTAATAAAAAACTACTTTAGTTATAAAATATTGATATTTTTTTAATTACGGTTAAATCCTAACTTAAAATAAAAATATTAAAGAATCTAATTGATATAAATAATCTGCAAATATAATCTCTCCATATATATATATATATATATATATAAAGTATAAAGGAATACTCAATAAAGATATACTCAATAAAGAATAAAATGGGAAATACCAGTAGAGTGCTCAATTAAATTAAATTAAGAGCGTAATATTTTTATTTTTAAATACAGATTTTAATCAGACATGGACCAGTGGTTTCTGACAAGAAACGGGTTGAATTCCCGATTCACGTCGTCTTCAGCATAGTCTGAAATAGTAAATGATGGAATTTCTTCAAAAAACATCCAACTGTTATGAAACGCTATGTACACCGAATTTTGAAATGGAGAGCCGACGAGGAACGCTTAGGACAGAAAAGCCGTTAAAAGATTCTATATTTAGAAGTAAAGCAAGAAAGAAAGAAAGAAAGAAAGAAAGAAAGAAAGGAGTGGGAAAGTAAAAAAATTAAATTTATAATAATAAATTATTACTTTTATATTTATATATATTATTTTCATATATATATATATGTAGAAAATAATTAATTAAGGTACGCAACTCTAATTAATTAAATAATCTAAAAAAAGGGGAGGTAACTATTTATCATTATATAAAATGTATATATATGTTTTTATGAATTACGATCATTTCGATTAATAATTCTCAATTCAAAGTAAAAACATAAACATAGATAAATATATAAATAAAAAATATAAATATAGATAAATATATAAATACATAAATAAAAAATCAATATATACATAAAAAATCAATCAATATATAATTAAAATATCAATATATAGATGAAAAATCAATATATAAATAAATCAATATATAGATAACAAATATAAATAAAAAATCTATATAAATAATAAAATATATATAAATAATAAAATATATATAAATAAAAAAATCAGTATATAAATAAAAAATCTCTATATAAAAAATATATAAAAAATCAAAAAATCAATATATAAATAAAAAATTCAATATATAAATATAATCATAATATGTAAATAAAGAATCAAAAGTCAAAATGTAAATAAAAATATAAATAAAAATATAAATATATAAAAATATAAAGATATAAAAATATAAATAAAAAAATATAAATATAAATATATAATATATATAAAAATAATAAATAAATAAAAATAAAAATAAATGTAAATATAAAAATCGAAATATAAATAAATCAATATATAAATAAATAAAAATCATATAAAAATTCAAAAATCAAAATATAAATAAAAAATCAATATATAAAAAAATTCATATGTAAATAAGAATTCAAACTTCATATATTCAGCAGAACAAAATCAAGAGTAGGTCATATTTTTCTCTCATTATTAAACAAACATTTCCCTCCAACAAACAGTTTACATAAGTTTTTCAATAAAAACACCATCAAGGTCAGCTACTCAACCATGCGACCTATAAGGAGTTACATCACCAGAGAACAAAGCACGGCAGTCGACACCGGATGCTCATGCCAAAATAAAAATTCTTGCCCCCTCGAGGGAAATTGTAAAGTTGACTCAGTTGTATACAAAGCTGCGGTTACGAGTCAAACTGATAACAGTACAGATGTATACTACGGCATGACACAAGGTTCCTTTAAACAAAGGTATTATTCACACCTATATTCCTTTAGATACAAAGATCGCGCAAACACATCTTTGGCTAAACGAATTTGGGAACTAAAAGAAGAAGGAACTCCCTTTTCTATAAATTGGAAAATCATAGAGAGAAAACCCATTTATTCACCTATATCTAATGTTTGCCATTTGTGTAATGCTGAGAAGTTCCATATTTTTAAGGCCATCATGAACCCAAACACCAGATGTTTAAATGTACGCGATGAGGTTTTTAAGGGCTGTATACATCGTAAACAAGCACTCCTTATCTATTGGATGGATCGAGTGACTTAAGCCTTCCTAGAACCCTACATACATTCTTCAGACACTTACACACTTCCACTGCAGACTTCTCGTTCTACGAACCTGATCACAACCCTTTTTCCTTTCTCCATTTTTTCCCTCTTTCTTATTTAAATTTTTAAATTTTTTATATTTTTTATATTTTTACATTTTTTTATATTTTTTTTATATTTTTACATTTTTTTTAATATATTTTTTTATATCTTTATATTTTTTTATATATTATTTTTATATATTTTTTAATATATTTTTAAATTTTTAATTTTTAAATTTTATTTCTCAAATCTTTATTTATTTATTTATTTATTTATTTTTTTATTTTTTTATTTATTTATTTATTTATTATTTATTATTTATATATGAATTTTATATATTGATTTTTATTTATATATTGATTTTCTAATTTTTTATTTATATTTATATATTGATAATTTTTTTATTTACACATGCATGTGTTTGTGTGTGTGTGAGTGTGTATATAATGTATATATATATATATATATATGTATATGTATGCATATGCATATATGTACGTGAGTGTGTGCGTATGCATGTGTGTAAGTGTACATGTGTATGTGTATATTTATTTTTTTTTTTTTTTTTATTTATATATTTATTTATATATTGATTGATTATTTATGGTTATATATTTATTTTTTATTTATATATTGATTTTTTATTTATGTATATGTATATATATTTTTTTATCTATATATATACATTTTTTTATCTATATATGAATTTTGAATTCTTATTTACATATGAATTTTTTTATATATTGATTTTTTATTTATATTTTGATTTTTGAATTTTTATATGATTTTTATTTATTTATATATTGATTTATTTATATTTCGATTTTTATATTTACATTTATTTTTATTTTTATTTATTTATTATTTTTATATATATTATATATTTATATTTATATTTATTTATTTATATTTTTATATCTTTATATTTTTATATATTTATATTTTTATTTATATTTTTATTTACATTTTGACTTTTGATTCTTTATTTACATATTATGATTATATTTATATATTGAATTTTTTATTTATATATTGATTTTTTGATTTTTTGATTTTTTATATATTTTTTATATAGAGATTTTTTATTTATATACTGATTTTTTTATTTATATATATTTTATTATTTATATATATTTTATTATTTATATAGATTTTTTATTTATATTTGTTATCTATATATTGATTTATTTATATATTGATTTTTCATCTATATATTGATATTTTAATTATATATTGATTGATTTTTTATGTATATATTGATTTTTTATTTATGTATTTATATATTTATCTATATTTATATTTTTTATTTATATATTTATCTATGTTTATGTTTTTACTTTGAATTGAGAATTATTAATCGAAATGATCGTAATTCATAAAAACATATATATACATTTTATATAATGATAAATAGTTACCTCCCCTTTTTTTAGATTATTTAATTAATTAGAGTTGCGTACCTTAATTAATTATTTTCTACATATATATATATGAAAATAATATATATAAATATAAAAGTAATAATTTATTATTATAAATTTAATTTTTTTACTTTCCCACTCCTTTCTTTCTTTCTTTCTTTCTTTCTTGCTTTACTTCTAAATATAGAATCTTTTAACGGCTTTTCTGTCCTAAGCGTTCCTCGTCGGCTCTCCATTTCAAAATTCGGTGTACATAGCGTTTCATAACAGTTGGATGTTTTTTGAAGAAATTCCATCATTTACTATTTCAGACTATGCTGAAGACGACGTGAATCGGGAATTCAACCCGTTTCTTGTCAGAAACCACTGGTCCATGTCTGATTAAAATCTGTATTTAAAAATAAATATATATATATATATATATATATATATATATATATATTAATCTTCAAATATAGAGCGTACGATATTTTTTTTATCACCACATCCGTTAACGCAAACTCAATTCGAGAAGCTTTTGGGAACCTCGAGTCAACGCTCCGTTGACATTATGTCCAGGTCTTCTCTTAGCGGAATGATGGTAGTTTTCAGGGCGCATATACGAGTTCAATATAATCGATCCGGAGTATGACACAAGACTGCATCTCATGATATACATTTGCATAATGAATTAAGAGTTAAAACGAACACTATGCATACATATTTGAAGATACTAAAAACTCAAAGCATAACTACCTTTTTGCAATTATGGCAGGCTGTTAATATAGGCGATGACTGACGAATCTGCTATCTATGTTTGAGTACATATGTAATATTGGACGGCTTTTTCAATGGAAAACTTGACGTGATCTCTTCTGTAAGTTTGTTTTTTCAATAATTTGAAGTCAATAAAAAAGAATCCAATCGGTAAAAAGAGTTTAACATCCCGATTCTTACGAAGTACGAATTTTTATTATCAAAATAACAATCCTTATTGTTTTGGTAAAGAGAAAAGTGTATCTTATTTGCCTTCGGTCGGTGAATGAAATTCCTTCCAGAGTTAGACAATTGAACTCTGTGTTTCCATCTAGATTACCTTTATAAGGAAACTAGATTTTTCAAAAGTAATTAAAGTACCTTCTGTATTACTCTGTTCTCGGTAAGAAGCAAGTAAATAGGGGCATGGTTTAGTATTAAACCGAAAATCCTTAATATGTCGTAAAATATAAAAACAACAACTTTACTACATAGAAAAAAGTAAAGTAAATATAGTGTTTCTATAGATACATATAAATCTATGGTTTCTGTATTGTAATTTGATACACACGAAATAGGCTAGGGAACTTTAAAAACGAGATCGCCTATGAGATGCAAGGCAAGGGTTCCAATGTAAAATTTAAGCGATTACGGGAAAAACAGTCTCAAATACGCGGTTAACTATGAAAATATATAGCTTTGAAATATTTTCCTCTGTAATATATTTGGCAGAATTTGTATAGATAATACTTGAGTTCAAGTCAATCTCTGACGTTGATAGCAAAAACGTTGCCCTCTATCACAATTACCAGGGACTTTACTTTCATCCTACACTTTGGTCCTACGATAAAAAATTTCATGAACAGTTTCCTTTCAGTAACTTCTCAATTGTAGAACATATGTTGGACTATAGCAGGCCCTGCGTTTCCAGAAGTTGTGTAGATCAGCTACTATTAGTTGTGCACCGTGTCAAAGAAATAGAATTCAGGTAAACTAAGTACAAAACTTGAGGGCATTGATAAATGGGGACGCATGTATGGACGCTCGAAGGATCGCCTGAATTGCGCGGATTGTGACGGTGTCACCGCGTTCAAAGTAAGTGCAAAAGAGGTTCTCACACTTAGGATGACAGGGTGATGAGGTCATAGGTGAAACACAAAAGCAATCGAGTGCAGTTATGAGATCCGTTGAAAGGTCAAAGGAGGTCTCTGACGTGTGGGATCCTTTGTGTGAAAGTCTAGTTTGCAGTCGAGTTCCCGATTTTGGCGGAGATAGGTCGCCACGCTTAGCCCGGGTGGCCTGTGTAAAGAGTTAGTTATGAGTCAGTTCCCGATTCTTGAAGCGAGAGGATCGAAAAACTCAGCCATGTAACTTTGTGTGAAAGTTTGGTTAGAAGTTAACCATGGAGGCGGTCATGAACAGACGTCGATATACTGAGCTCTACAATGAACAGAGGCGGTGACTTCGCCAGACATGGGCTAAGAAATTAGCTAACTGGGTCCAGCGTCCCACATTGTGGATGAAGATAAGATCTGAATTAAGAACCGCCGAATGAGAACCCTACACTTGAATGATGTGTGAAATAAAATGATGAAATCTCTCTCTGAAAGATCGTCTCCGAATGTCCTTGTCTTCGTGCTTGGAACATAATCTGCTCCCAAAACAGATCCTACACGACGATCACGAGCCAGCAACAAAGATGAGGTGCCAACGAATTCACGGCGAAGTGACGAACGAGAACTGCAAATGTAATTTTCTTAGTTCATTATCATAAGAGACCTTAAAGACTATATTTAAATTGTTACATTGGAAATGCTATGTTTGAAAATGGACCGACAGTTTAAAGACTTAAAAGTGCCATTAATGTATAAAAAAACGAATATTAAAAAAAGATCGAAACGCTTCTAATCCTCTCATAGACTTTACGCATTATTTTCGGCTCGGAGAGGATATAGTTCGAACTGTTAGAGTGGTTTCGGATTGCCTCAGTCGGGCAGGATAGGTGCTTTGGTGATAATTATGTTCCCCCCTTTTTGCTGTCACCCCTTTGAGTGGTTATGTAACACATATTGCCACAAGAGTGTGGCACTAGCCGTTACAACACGCTCATCCTAAAATTCAATGTAAAAAAACACTTCTCATTAAATGTGCTTATGAGTAATCAATTTTATTCATTGCATTCAATATTTTCAATCTTCTCATAATATTCATTATCATTAATATAATAGTCTACGTATCTCATTAACCCTTAACATAAAGTGGCTTTTAGACTTGATAAGTTGCTACTCAGTAGTAAGTACAACAATTTTGCATGTGATAACCGATTGTTCATTTGCTTAAATACCACTATTTACAGCGCTTAATAATCTAGCCATATGTACGTAAAGAGGTTAGGAGAATCTAGCCAGATCCAGCAAAATCTAGCCGAATCTAGCCATATCTAGCCAGATGTACGTAAAGAGGTTTGTAATTTCGACGTACAGTATCGTTTTCAATTTAACATTCCTGATTGAAAATTTTAAACATTCACCACTCTATTACATAAAAAGACAACTCAAGGATGATTCCTGCCGATTCAAGATGAATGATATTTCGAATAGTTTCTTAAAATTCACTTTTGCAAATGTATATTTAAAATAAAATTGTGCATTAAATGATCCTTATTTTACGTTTACGCTTACTTATGCGTGTTTTAACTATTGTACCCCCGTGTCGGCGTCGGGCACCCATATTTTATTTTTCTGATCATAAAACACACTCGGATGCCGATGTTTACGACAAAGGTTTATTAGAAAGACAAGTCACATAAAACATGTGACAGGTTACTTCCGTACGTGTCGGAGAGAGAGAGAGAAATATATAGGTGGATAGCTAGTGTCGCTAGACCGACTTCCATTAGGGGGTCACGTCTGACTCTTAAGTGGCATTCAAACTTTTGCATTAAAAAACGGTGCTCGTTAAACTTACTCGATCATTGTGTGGTCGACATTTTATTTAGCCTAGTGGTAAAGTTCCTGAAAATTGTTGA
Organism: Sepiola atlantica; assembly: GCA_963556195.1. NCBI lineage: Eukaryota > Metazoa > Mollusca > Cephalopoda > Sepiida > Sepiolidae > Sepiola > Sepiola atlantica. Next base: position 57,176,380 of record OY744517.1, on the reverse strand, counting down.
ACTACATATTCAGATAGCCTATTCATAAACAAGCGTGTGTTGCTTTTTTGTTCTGTTTTTGTTTTAATCATAACACATTTGAATCATTGATTTTTTAACCAATATCCAATACATACTATATAATATGAAATCCATTTTGTTTTTCGATTAAATAATATTGTGATCCTTGTATGAATGTTTGGTCTAGATTAACACAAAATGTTCTTGTTAAATTTTCAGTCACGGTTCAAAAATGAAATTTACGCTTTCATAGAAAAATATCCGTGTGTTTTTTTGTAGAAGGGCTCGGTCACTAATAGAAAAATTAATTTGGTAATAGGATTAGCTCCACCGGTTGTATGTATACGCCGCTGGTCTACTCTTCTGGGTCATGTCAATACATGCGTTTGATTAGTTAGGCTTTGAAAAATGCAGAATAAAGCCACTGTGGAACGTATCATGGATTGGTAGAAAATTATTTTGGAAGATTACGTGGAGGCAAACATCTAAGGAATTTTTGTTATTAATGCCTATAATCAATGTCATGAATAGACTCTATCTTACTGAGTAAGTTATAAAACATATTTTTACTACAAACTGTATTTCGTCTCTTCTTTTGGGCGTCGATGGTAATTTGATTTCTTCTTCAACATCTGCTTAGGATAACCAATTTCATATCTCGGAATTCCGTGTAAATCATACGGGATAAATAATTTCATGTATGTCAACACTTTTCTTTTAAGTTGTTAAAGTGATTCACACGCGAATAAGGTGTGAACACACAATTTCCTCAACCATGAATGCAGTAGAAATGTGTGTCATATGAATAGTTTACAATAGTAAATGTTTACGACCCCCACACAACACAAATGTTACCCATCGAAATCGTTAATAAAATTCTCAATCTATTGTGCAATCTAACCATATTTAGTTGATTAAACTTCACTCTACGGCTGATTTATCAACGATGTTTCATTCATAAATATCCAACAGTCATTATTTTATTGCTGTTCAATACCTTGATACGATGTGCAGAATTGTCAATAACTCTGACACGCTCCCCTCTTGAGACTCTTGTGATTTGGGATGCGATGAGCCTCTTCGTTTTAGGCATAGTCTTGTTTTTCATCAAAGACAATGTCTTTGCGATAATCAGACAGATAAAATATGGACGGTTATGATCATGTGAGTCTAAATCCTATTCTTAATTACACCGCCTACTGATGTGGGGATCGCCAAAGTTTACTCGCATATAATTGAACGGCGATAAAACAAAGACTGTTGAACTTTCTAAACTCAAACCTGGTGGATAAGTCAGATATAAACTGAAGGTTATTCATATAAAATATTGTTAGATTGACGAAAGGATTGTAATTTGTATAAACGATTAGATGGTTGAGTTGTATTCGGAGCGGTGTCAACCTATGCTTAGGAATTAAACAGCACACACACTACATTTTCCTTTTTACATAGACAAACTAAAAATAGACATTTCATATCAAAATAAATGTATTTACATACACTAAATAAACTATTTACATCACCTGATTTTCTTCTGATATTTTAGTTAAATCTAATATTAAATAGGATTGAGGAGAAAATGACAAATTTATTTACAGAGATTGAACTCAAACACTTCAGATAGAGACTTAAGTGTGTTGAATACATTGCATTACCTCATATTTCCCTCTTTTCACCTTTTTAGTTTAAATTAATTTTACTGCTAAATAATAGGCCACTTCAAGACAACCCGGTGTTTGGTCATTGACTTCCAGTCTATTTTTCATTCCATTTATGTGGTAGGTAGTCCTGCTTTGAACATAGATAAGCATTTATTTGTAATTCTTCTGCCGAATTTTCAGATTTCGCAGACTATCTTTAGAGCTTCCTGTTTTCGGTTAAGATTTATATTCACAGTTATTGCCATTTTTACAAGCGACATCGCTGAAAATTATTTTCAGATGCAAAATAAACGGAGGGAAGCCCGCAGAAATGTCCGATTATTCATACCGGCAAGCAGTAAAATGTTTCAAGCCACGGTGAGCATGAATATAAAGCTAAGAATAATGTTGTATTTGTACTGTGCGTCATGCGGAGTAAGAGTTTTCCTATTGCTAAAGGTCACGTCTGAAAGACATTCATCTCAGTAACGTTGTTTTTATTGCAACAAATGCATCTAATATGGTGACGTAGAAAATGCTTATCTCCAGTACCTCTAGTTTACTATAACTATGCAATGTCTGCTGATATTATCTTTTTCTCTCTAGTTCTCTTTTTGTTTTTCAGTCTGCTCAAATTGTAAAGATATTCAATAAATCTCTCTATATATGAAGCAAATTCGTCTGTATATCTGTATACGTGTTTTCTTTGTTTCTTTTTTCCTAATAGGTTACCGCTTATAAATGTCCGCGGGTAATGATGATAAAGGTGAAAATGATTATCAGTTTTACGATGATCGTCACTACGAGAGGATTTGAAACAATGAAGTGTAATCGTCACAAATTACTTTAGCGGAACTGATTATCCAAGAGATCGATTCAACAAGTATCTGTTTACATTAGACTTGAAAACGACTATGTTGTAGCCGGTTTGGAAGAATATTCGTGCTATTTTATTGCACCGATTGGATGTTCTACGAGAGAAACTTTGGGAATTCAAGTCTCATTTGGTTTTTGGTAAGGAGAAAGAAAAGAAATCTCTTTGCTGAAGTTGCAGCTCGGCGAGTTCTTTTGTTTTACAGGGAAGGTCAAGGACACAAGCTCGTTCCTCGATTCACTCATTACTTCTCGCTAGGCGATGCGACGATGCAGGCGATATTACTGCTGGATCCCCAAGAGATCCAGCCATTACGACGAACGATTACATTTTCGATTTCCCGCTCCCACTTCCTGACCACTTCTGTTTCATTTCGGGACCCATCAGATAGGTCGACTGTTCAGCTCGCTGAAAAAACTCTTAACTCTTTTTCAAACCTTAGTTTCTCACTAAAGAAGGAGTGACGTCACATATGTACACGTGGGAGAGTCATGCAAAATATTTTCTTTCACTCATGTTTTCTGACCTTTTCTAAATCGATGTTGTCTGTGCCGGCGTCGATTTTTGGAACTTTGTTATGGTCTTTCAAAACATGATTTGACTCACAACGGTTCCTTGAGTGCATGTCAGCGTGATCTGCACCGAGCTTGAACAAAGTTCACCCCTTCTCATAATAAAAACTAGTGAACCTACACACTTTTAGGCATACGGGGCCCCTCATAATATAACAGTTGGTGGGCAGTGGTAAGAGATGATAATTGAGAATGGGATCTTGCTGGGTGAACAATCTGTATTTTAGTTACCTAAGTTATGTTAAATGCAACATCTCATTTAGGCTCTTATTCTGACTAGATGGGCGGTGGGAGAAACATGATGCGTTTAATCGTCTGGTAATGTTAAGTCCTATTTTATATTTTTCAAATAGAACGTACAGCTAACGTACACTGTCTCCAATTAAGCAAGAATACATTACTAGTGCATTGACGAATATATGATAGAAAGCTGTTGCTCAAGTTCAATCTATTTGAAAGAAAAAGAAACGTTACGTCTGTTTGTCCATGACAGCCTGAAATACTTTAACTAGTAAAACTAAATAATCAGAGGTGGTTGTATGTCATCGCAATGCAACTATACGATATATTGTAACGTGTCATCATAAGGTGACTTATGTTCTCTCTTACTACTTCAATTTTGACCTTTGAAGTGTATACGATGATAAGTTAAACACTTTGATTAAACACGTCGACTCTAGATCGATCACAGATTAAAAATTATCTGATCTCTCCAAAATTCATGATCTTTAAGTGAGGGGGATACAAATAGTTTATTTATGATCGGAAATGTGCACTTAAAGTCAGTCAGAGGTCACATCAGCCAAAACGTTGTGACTATAATAAGCAATATTAGTCCGGATAATATAAATAACTTTACTGTTATACAATTGAGAGGAACTTGATTGTATGTATTGTATCGAAAAGTATTCTACTTAAATTAAGGTTTTGTTTTCTCTACGACGCAATTCTCGTGAAATAATTATTTTTTATATATCTTAAAGCCATAAATACGTTAAACAAGTTAGATTTAAATCTAACTCTGAAAAATAATTCAGCGTGAAATTCTCTTTGTCTAAGTGTGTCATCGTGTAATTCCACATCTCGTGTAAACAGCTAAGATTTTACAAATGCTATCCGATTGTCACTCTATTGGAATTATTTATATTTACACATGAATTTTTGGGGCGTAGACAATACGTCTATGCTAAATAGTTTATAGGCACGTACACGTAAACTTTTCGATACGTTGACACGTTTGAGTTGGTGGCAGCAAATATTTGCTCCAGTCGTATACAGCGGTGTGAAACTATTGATACGTATTACAGATGTCCCATTACTTTTTTTACTTTACTTGATGACATTTTGGATGTGTGTGTATAGATAATTGTTGTATATGTGCGTGTGTCTGTATTGCGGATGTGTTTTAAAAGAAAGCATGTTATGTATTTGATATGAACACGTGTTTATCTGCATATATCCTACGGAGTTTGTTTTTTCTATTTTACATAGAATATATGCTGAATGTACACACACACACACACACACACACACACACACACACATATATATATATATATATATATATATATATATATATATATATATATATATACGTATATATATTTAAATAAATGTTTAGTGGTACAAAATGTAATTAAAGCAAGGAATATAGACGTTTGTGACATTTTTGGATTCAAACCTTTGCACTCTTCTTCTTTGATGAGTGTGGACGAAAGTCGGCTTAGTATATTCATGTATTTTTTAATTGTTTCCTCTCGTTTTTACACTTTTTCAATTTCATTCTACCCAAAAAAATGTCACAAACGTATGTATTTCTTGCTTTAATATATATATATATATATATATATATATATATATATATATATATATATATATATATATATATATATATATATATATATATATATAGAGATAGAAGAAAAAAGAGTGATAAATATGCGACGATTGTCCAAATTTATTTCAAATTTCAATTGTTCAATGCAAGGTTGTCAGTAATAAACTAGTGTTTATTTTTCTTTCCTTAAGCCAAGGCTTTTCAAAGATCGAAATCTTATCATTAAAAGAATTATAATATGATTGTATACCTGAACACACTCGTCAAGTTTACAATTGTTTTGAAAAAATGTGTACAGTAAACAGAACTCCAGGTGGTTTACTATAAAAACTAATTATTTTTGTTCATAACATCTGAGCAAATGTAAACATAGTGGATTAAGTTTTCCAGATAGAGAAATGAGCAGAATCAAAAGCCTATTCATCCCTCACTCTAAATAGAATACTTAACAATAACTGTGAAAAAATATAAACGTTAAAGACAACGTGAAGTAAAAGCCCTACGATTATTTGATACATTAAAACGAAAAATTATCGTCAATAAATTTAAAAGGACAAAACGACTATAAACCTATGAAGTTAGCATAGGTCAATATAGCTATGAAATGAATCGCATTTCAACATGAGCACAATGTTCTGGTCGTGTTTAGAAGCTAAACTTTTAAACTCGGAAAAAGTCTTAATGTAACGAATTTCATGAAAGTCCATGAACTGCTCCAGAATCCAAATAACAATTACATCGAATCTAAGAGTGAACAAGACTCATGAAGCAAAGTACATAAATAAATCTATGATGATTGTCAATTCGTATTAGTCAAGAGAAATAGGAGAGTATAAGCTATTGAGTAGTTAAGAGAAGCTTGGCTCATTCAAAGGTATGACTAACTTGTCCGCCATCATAAACAAATAGACAAGAGCTATGCAAACATGTTCTAGGTACAGTCTTCTGAAGGTTGAAGATTCAAACGCTCACTGCGATCGATACTAGGAATTGCGAATTACTGACGGAACGAGAACATGCTACCGCCGTGGATAAAATAAACGGTTTCGTTCGAAATGCCGTCCAGATTCCAGAATTCGACAAAAAGATTCCCGACGTCGAAGAAGGTCGGAGGTTATCGTCCGAAACTTTGCGATAATTACATACTAGATGAGAACAGTAGTCTGAACAATCCAAATTATACACTTTAAAAATAATTTTATTTCAAGACAAAATATACCATTTAAACTAAGCGAAATTATCAATAAAATAACTGTGTTCATATTATAAATTGAAAATAGAAGCGATTATCAATGCAAGATTTTTTTTTAAATTAATCTTATTAATTTCGGAATAATATTTCATCATCAGAGTTGACCAGGATTGTGTCATTTTTTTTCATCAAAAACAAAAATAAACAAACTTTTTTCTTTAGTGATAAATGTCCTTGGTGTGATGTGTCCACGCCGATATAATTGGTGGTTATGAATTCAAATTCTGGTTGTCGAACGAAAAAAAGCATTGGCGTGCTTGTAGTTAATAAAATAAAATGGATCGTTCAGTTTTAAAGCACTGCTGGGTATGTATTATAAATTGAAAAAAAAAGACATTACCAATGCAAGATGAATTAATGTATTTTTCTACTTTAATCTTATTAATTTCGGAATAATATTATATCATCAGAGTTGACCAGTATTGTGCCATTTTTTTTTCATCAAAAAACAAAAATAAACAAACTTTATTTCCAAATAGTTTTTCCACTTTTATAACATTTACAGCATTCCTTCTTTATTTTATTTTTTTCATTTTTTCAATTATTTATCCTGTCTATAATTTGTGTTATTTGGACTACTGTTCTATCTTCAGTGTTATTCGCACAACTGTAACTACCGGCCTTCTTCAGGTGTCTCTGTACCCCACTCCTCTAGCTTTCGTAACGTCACCAGTTCGGTCGTTCCGAGTTCGGTTGGTCACCCGGTACTGTGCGAGAGAAGTTGCCTTTCTGATGAAGATTGCTGATGTTGAAACGCCTAGTCCAGCTACTACTCATTCCCACGTTGGGTTTGTTTAGCAACCTTGTCTTGCTGTGAAGAGAAGGGTCATATCATGCAGAACAGTTGAATATAAAGAATTAAGTCCGTAACGACTTTGTCTGTTTTTTATTTTTTAGAAGAATACTTATGAAAACCAAATTATTAAAAATAATGTACACTGGTGTGTTTACAAAGCCAGGCGGTTCGATAATATCAAAGTGTAACGCTGTGTTAGTCGGATCGACGGGCGCTAATAATTATGGGCGTCTTATCGTTGTCAGTAAAAATCTGTTCTAAGTTTGGGACGAGAAAATAAGATATGCACGAACTATCATGATGGGTTCGGTGAGGAGAAATACAGAGCAAGTTATTTCGTCCGATTCTCTCGTAACTGACTGACGTTCCCGATTCTCCTTTCCCCGACTCTAGGCGTTAGCGGCCGACGGCCGCTCACTACTGTCCGTTAAACTAAACTGTCCGCCGTAGCTGTTCTTCATTTGGCTTTTTGTCGAGACACACCCCGCCTCTACCCGCGAGGGGCGGAGTCACCGTGGTCTCAAATTTTATCCTGAAAAATAAATGTTATCGCATTTATCCAGAGCTTCAAAAGGTAGTTTACGATACAGCTGAGAGATATCTAGACTGGCCTCGCGGGGTCATTAATCAGCGGCCATCTTGAACGATTTACTTAAAACCAATTGACCCGATTCAAGATTTAACATTCGACCGTCATTTCCAGCTCCCGCTGAGTTCAGCTGTCACTCTCATATTGACTTGAGAAGTTAATTCCTTGTTTTAATCTTTTCATAAAATAACAATTTGTTTCATAACCAACTGTGCGATCCGCTCAGAGATTTTTAAGGATGTATTTCTGTATATTCATAATAGCGCAGTAATTGCACAATCGACCTTCGTAGGCTCACGGTAAACTCATACCGGCCCTGCCCGACACTGTCTCATATCTTTTCAAACTCGGAAATCGTTCTTACTAGGGAATTTCGAACGTAAAACTTTATTTAATCTATAGGAGTAGCATGCTCTCTTTTGGTCGGCCATCACAAGGAAAAGTCTTCAGTAATTCGCAATTCCTTGTATCGCCCGCACCGAAGATTGAACCATAACCTTTTAGATGACTATCACTTAGAACTGAATTTACTTAGTACTATATGCACTGCGCCAAGGGTCTTTCCGTATAGATTGCTGAGTTCGACAGAAATATTTCCAATTTTTGAAGAAGGCCACAGGTTACAGCGGCCAAAACGTTGTGAGAATCACACTCGAGATCAGAACAGTAGTCCTAATAACCCAAATTATGCAAATTATCAATCGTCATCTCAAAAATTCAGAAACATATTTTTCTTATTTATTTGTTTATCTAATTACTGTTTTTTTCTGAATTCATAATTACAGTTCATTAGACTTTTAAATCTAAATTGTATTTTAATTTGCAAATAAATAATTAAAAGTGTAGTATCCGTTCTGATACTGCATTTCATCTTTTCTTTCCTCAGTCAGTGAAGGAGAAATCTGACACTTGTGCAGATTAGCAATTCGAACTAATTTAATAGTTTTAATTTTTGAAGATTTCCTTTTACGTCAAGGGCAGACAATAATTATTAGAGTGAAACTGTTTGGCATATCAAAAATTAAACATTACGAATACATTAAAGTAACACAAAATATTTACTTAATTAATAGAACATTTATTAAATAAAATTTTTTTTTAAATTAAATTATTTTTTAAAGCTAACAGAAACATTCAATTTATTTAAAAGAAAGTGTTCGCTTACAGAATAAAAACGCAAATTTTCACAATGATTTTTAATTTATTAAAAACAATAATCTACTTAAAATAAACTGTCTGTTTAAAAAAAGCATTTTAGAATTGTTAATTCAATTCAATAAATGTTCTATTTATTATTTTGTGTTCCTTTAATGTATTCATAATTTTTCATGGTTTACTTACCAACAAGTTTTTCTTTAATACTGATTGTCTGCCCTTGACGCAAAATGAAATCTTCAAAGATTAAAACAATTCAATTAGCTCGAATTGTTAATCTGCACATATGCTAGACATCTTTCTAGATTAAGAAGATTTTAATTTTTGCCACCATCCAGAAGCCCCCTTTATGACAGCTGGAATTACCCCACATTAAAAATTGACCTTGTATCTAACTATGCCCTTGTGAAGAGGCAGGTAAATTTGAACACACATAATTACGTCGTAACCAACAATATGTTCTACATAAGTAATAGGTTCATATTGTAACTTAAAAAAGTATAATCGACTTTGATTGACTTCGCATGTTTTTATTTTAATGGCTTCTGTAAAAAGTGTTTTCAGATGGTTTACGATCAAAATAATAAAACGAATTTTAATTTCTAAAATCCATGAAACAACAAAATGTTTATTTACTTTTATGCAGCAACAACACAAACCATAACTTTTCTTTTTGATTTTTTTTAAAGATTAATATTGAATAAAGTGCAGTTTCGGTATAAATGGAATCGTGTTCATTTCTTCTCCTTTTTTAATGCTATTTTATAAGTTTTCTAATGCTTTTTTGTAAAGCTTAGATTCATTATCGACTGTCTAACTGTTCGACAGATCACGCTTGCTACTTACTAGCATGACGTCACTTTTTAGTGCACCGCCTTGAGTTTACTTTTACGAAGGTCACGGTATAGCTCACTAATACGTATACATAATACTATTCTGAGCATGGATATATTTATTTTCTATGGGAGGTGTCCTCTCTCTTTTGCATTCTTAAATAAATTATTCGATAAAAGTTTGTTGTCTCTTAAGAACTTTTTCCAGTCTGCAGATGTAGCTGAAAACAAGCACATACATTAGGCATAATACCAGATAAATACAACCATTAGTTTCTACATATAATTTCACTAGTGAAAAAGTTGTTTTTGATCAAACAACTTTTTACGAGTAAGTGTAGAGAATGTATTTCCAATTTCATTTTTAAAGAACGGCAAAAATACGCGAACAGTTTTATTCTAAGTAATCTATTCTTCCCATTTTGCCAAATATCATGCTGGGATCTAAGTAGATCCGTTCTTAATGCATTGAAAAATGATATGTTTACTAAATATCTTAAACCAATAAATAATAGCTTTATCACACATCTTTATCTCTCCACAGAAATATATGAACATGTAGTTATGTACTAGCCACATCAATTTTTGGATAACAATATATATATATATATATATATATATATATATATATATATATATATATACGAGAGAGAGAGAGAGAAAAAGATGATATTGAATCAAAGATAGAGCACGCTGGTAACCGAAATAACGTATTCCAGGTAGCGTAAAGCAATGCTTCTTTACAAAACAAAATAAATCTCCTTATGTTATAAATAATGTAGGTTGTAAATCCCCTGATTTTATTTTGTATAAGAACAAGTGTTGATGAAATAATAGTAGGTGTACATCCTTACAGCCATGTTATAACTTACTAACCTCTTTTAATCCTACCATCCGTGTTTTATTAGAAGGGGGTTAATTTACAAACCATTACCTAATGCAAATTAGAAAATTGAAATTACAGCTTGACGTAAATGGTAACATTAACTTGGCTCCTTGTTGCATAACATATTAATTATTTCACCAAAAGATTAAAGAGTAAAATTCGTTAACCATATGCAACGAAACAAGATCCCAGAATTAAACAGTAAAAATGATTTGCCTAAGTCATTAAAGAAAATCTAGCTGTCTACGACCTTAATTCTCTTGAGCCACCTGAAACTCCTTAACACAATTTTTTTTCAAATATTGGCGCCTAAATAAATATGACCTGATGCAGGCTACGTTTGCAGAGCGGACGCACATTGTTACATATTCATTGTTACAGTGATGTGATTTTAAAATTTAGTATGGATATATATTCCCTGATATCTGAATGTACATATCTTCTTAAGCATTATTTTATCTGTTAATCATCATTTTGTATCACGCCTTTTAACCATCGTCTCAACTTAACCCTTAAAAATCATTGCACAGTATATTTAGACTAATAATATAGCATCAAATTCTCTTACATACTGCCCATTCAATCCCATCTTTTACCATTATTTTGTGATTCATTTAATTCCATCTTAAATACGTTTTATCTATTACTGTTCGTAATTGATTCGCCATCTTGTTCCATAATGTATATTTATGAATCGGCACAATACTTTCAGCGCTTAACAAATTTAGTTTTTTTGTAAATCTACCCTGACTTCTAATTGTCACATCGAAGAGAAATATTTAAAGAACACTTAAGTTAAACGATGTGATCGTATGGATTTGAAGTTAAGACAGTTGCAGTTTAAAAGTATGCAAAATTGGAAAGGCTTATTGCGAATAACATAGTCGGACTTGATGTTAGAAGCTACACAAAATACACTCACGAAACGTACATACTCGGATTTGGTGTAGACCCAACAGGTTATATATAATATGGGTCAACATGCACCAGAATTTTGCAGGTGGACACCCTTATGTATTGCGATAGAAAAATATTATATTATTCATAATTTGTCGTAGACTTTAAATCCAGATAATTTTTTCGTTGTTTTTTATTCAAACTTTGCTCATAAAAGACAGGGAATTCGCAGAGGGAATTTGTTATCGAGAAAATGAATGGGTCGAAAGAGAGAAAATTAGGAAAGAAAGAAAGGAGTATACACAGTGAGAGCTTTACATATAGTAATAAATAAAAATAAATTCTACTAAGCTGAATATTTATTGCATTTCCTTGTATTACCGATCCGCATAATAAATGATAAAGTCTACTATTGTTCTATTCTGCTTACCTTCGCGACTGTGTACACAGGTTTCTTCTTTTGTGTCCTGTGTGTCTCGGGCTTTTCGCCGCTGGTATCTCTCCTTCAGCCGTGATCAACAACACAGTCTCCGGGGTCTAGTTTTAGAAGCTTATTCAACATGAATACACGACAAAAATTGTGTGTTCTTTTGCACGAGAGAGAGAGAGAGAGAGAGAGAGAGTCAGAGAGACAGAGTCAGAGAGAGAGAGAGTCAGAGAAAGAGATTGTCAGGCCATTTTGAACCAGCACGCCAGCTTCCCCTGCCTTCTGGCAGTAAGCAGACCGCCGCTTCTTAACCTCTGCTCTGTTCGTGACTCAGGAAAAAACGATATCTACAAAGCCCCCACCGGTATGACGTAATTTCCGCTGCAACTCCCACCCCCTTTCAGGAGTCCTCCACTCTCTTCGCCCCCACTATCTCACACTTAACTTTACTGAAGTTTCACAGCATTAGCAATCTAACTGCAGTTTTACCGCATTACCGATCTTTATAACAAGTAATAAATTGTACTAAGTTTAACACTTTACTGAAGTGTCACTAAATTTCAGATCCTCTTAATAATAGATAAATTGCCCATAGCCAAACACTATAACGCACAAGTATATTTCCTTTTGATCAAAGGCGCTACAATAATATATTTGGATCTGTGTTTGTGCCATGCGAACATGAAAAGAAAATACCTTACAAATTGCTAGAAGTTGGAGATAGAACCTCATAAACATGCATTTTATGAAATAAACACTGGCACGCGCACTTTGATACGTATATTAAAGTTTAATCAAAGAGACACACTTTCTTACCTATTATATTTTGATTTCTGATAATCCTGTCAACGCTGGATATCTTCACTAGCATATACATATATATTTTATATATATATATATATATATATATATATATATATATATATATATATATATATATGTTAAATATTTAGATTTTATATTCTGAGATCATGTAAATAGGAAAATATGCGTTGTGTTTATGTGTGTGAATGTGTTGTATTTGCTTTACGTCAGATACAGTGAGATGCTAAACCGGTTCTCTTCATCTGCTATTATAATTTTGGTACTGAAAAATACAATCAGACTATTCTCGTACAAATAATCGTTTCTACATTGTTATTCACTTTGATAGCAAAAGTGTGTATAAAATGCAGGATAATGTATTATTATATTATGAAGTTCTAGATTTTTCGAACATCTGTATTAAGCGTCGAGTCTGATGTATTCTCTTATAAAATCATTTCAAGTATAGCTTCAAGATCATGAAATAATAACGATTGTGGTGTAACGGTGAGAAATAATTAAAAAAGTATAGCAAAGGGAAAATTTTAAAAATATGAAGTGATTCTAAATCTTACTTATATTATATTCATATCGTTATTTCTGTAAGCGGTGATCAGTTAAACTCAAATATCTGGTTCTTCATTCTAAGACATTTGCAGCAAGGAAAATAATGTTCCCATCTTAGTGTGGCTAGCGTAAGGAGAATTTTCCTCGAGCAGAGCTTCTTCGCAAGGGCTTTACGTCAGTGGGAAACATTGCCACTGAACTGCTTCTTTGCAGATTACAACTCGATCGTCTTGAAAGGCGATATCAACAGATCCATATCTAGAACCGTCCCCACAAGTATTCTACTATGTCGTGACAATTATTTTATCTTATAACCCCTTTTCCTCGAGTGGAATATGACCCCAATAAATGTGGTCATTCAGTGTAACATTTTTTTTTTAAAGCTATAGATTGACTATTAAAAAAAACTGTTTAGCAGAAGAAGAAAAACCACGCACTTGCTTTTCTTGCCCGTAACCACATCGGCCAATTAATTGTAAGCGCTTTATTTGTTTTAGTGCAGAGTTACGTTTATTTGGGGCGAGCCCATCATTATTCCCTTGATGTTTTTTTTTCCGAGATTTGTTTGCATCTGGAACAAAACTAGCCAATTACTTCCGAATGGTTGGATGGAGAGGCTTCAATGTGAATTTTCCTTTTGATAATATTTGCTTTCAGGTGAGTGTATTGTCTTTATTTACTGCTGTGTCCTTTTTAACTTATGCCCGCCGAGATACCGAGAACAACATATCATACACACACACACACACACACACACACACATATATATATATATATATATATATATATATATATATATATATTACTGTGTATTGTGAGAAAATATGCGCGGGTACGTATTTATATGCACTGATAGAAAATGTGCAGAGATGCGCTAGGATGGCTACATATACACATGTATTGATATGCATCACGAGTAAAGAAAATACGCATATGTTTATCTAAGTAATGCAGCTTTAAGTTTATTCACCTATTTATTAATGTGTGTTCAAGTTGACTTGCATTTATTGTTGTTTCCAAATCAATGGTTGTTCAAATAATTCGGAATTCATATTTATGGATTCGATTGTTCAAAATGCGTGGAGAAATCTCAAGAATGGATAGAAAGATAAATGAAATGGATCTATTTCTGTTCTGCTGCTACGGCTGTCGCTGACTTCCTTTCTCTCTCTTTTCCTCTCCTTCCCCCCTCTGTATATATATATATATATATATATATATATATATATATATATATATATATGATTTTTAATTAATTAATATTCAATTATTTTCACTTACATACGCCAGCGTTTCAAGTTTTCGCTCTCATCAGAGTAGGGACTAATAATCTCAGACGATTGCAAGGTTCGAACCCCTGCTACAGAATCAGCCTACACTCCGTAAGCAAGCATCATAACCATACGGTCACCAGGCATTACCACTTCTAGAAGGGAATTTAAGTTCTATTCATGCGAAGGGAGGCACATATAGAAAGACTGACTAAAGTATTCAACTAACGTTGTCGGAATATGTCTTAGTAATTGAAAGACTAATAACGATTCAAAGAGTTTATACATTTTGGGACACCCTCTTTTTTATAACATGTTAAATTCATTGTCGTTCACTTGCTAACAAAATTGCTAGTATACAAACTTTAAGGTGCAGACAGTAAAATCAACACGAACATTAACAATTAACTTTTAATAAAGGTAAAGACTACTTGGGGCAATTTCAAAATGTTCATAACATAAACCGCACTCACATTGAAATATGTTCTGCTCAACACACACGTTTAATATCTCATAATATAATTTAACTTTAAAACCTCCTGCAACATCTTTATCGGCATCTGAGCACATTTTGCTTCAATTGCTATTCTTTTGTCAGCTATTGTTTCATCTTTTCTTCTTCAAACATTGCATTTCACAAAGCTACTTAAAAAAAGGCACATTGATGCTATTGGGTCTGGGCAATTTTACTGTCAATACCTTTAAATCTTACACTTCTGATCATAAATATAGAACTGTAGTTGTCTATGTCTCTGTCTCTCTCTCTCTGCCTCTCTCTGTCTCTCTCTTTCTACATGTGCCTCTTTCTCTCTCTCTTTCTATGTATATGTAGTCGTATCTCTCTCTCTTTCTCTGTATGTGTCGCCGTATCTTTCTCTTCGTATGTGTCGTCGTATCTCTCTCTCTCTCTCTCTCTCTCTGTATTTGTCGCCGTATCTCTCTCTCTCACTCGCTCTCTCTGTATATGTCGTCGTATCTCTCTCTGTATGTGTCGTCGTATCTCTCTCTCTCTATGTATGCGTCGTCGTCGTCTCTCTCTCTCTCCGTATGTGTCGTCGTCGTCTCTCTCTCTCTATCTAACTCTCTCTCTCTCTCTCTTTGTATGTGTCGTCGGTCTCTCTCTTCGTATGTGTCATCGTCTCTCTCTTTCTCTCTCCTTATCTACGTATGTGTCGTCGTATCTCTCTCTCTCTATGTATGTGTCGTCGTGTCTGTCTCTCACCCTTTATCTCTCATGTCCTCCGTATGTGTCGTCGTGGCTCTCTATTTCTACATAGATTATGGATTTCGAAGGGAGAATTATGAAAGACGCTTGAGCAATTCCGTATCATTTCCTAGCTTAATATCACGAACAAATTTGTTTTGGGTTATTATCAAGGCGCCTTTCAAATTGTAACTCTCATAAATGATGATATTGATATATCGGCCCAGAAAAGCGGGGTAGCTGGTATCCCAAGCTGCCTGGAATATGCTGGAATCTTAACACAACTCCCGAGAGAGGTAAAAGTAACCAACAGAGACATGACAGTATCATGGTTAGGTCTAGCTCATGCATACGGGTCCATATCAAACAAACCTGTGACAAAAGCCCTACGGAAACATCATGTGCCTTCAAATGTATGCACAATTTAAACTAACTAGTGTAAAAAAAAATCCGACCGAGAGCAGTTTCTAAAATAAGAGCGTCAGAATCGCAGAAAGTGCAAAACGGGCATCATTACGGGTTGTACAATGTCTGCTGTCCTCTTCCTGTTGGCATGAACTGTGTTTTAAGAAGTTGAGGTTGAATGCCGACGCCCATTGTCTAAGTCAGCTGCACGATAAGAGCTTACATGAACGGCTGATATAATCAACGACATCAGTCACGGGAGGTAGATGACTTTTGAATAGGTTTTAGAACAGTGTGTGGGCCAGAATGAATTTGGAGCTACTGAAGCTGAGGTCCTTAGTATTGAAGAAAGGCAAGGTCGTGGCAAAAGTCCGATTTAGAATCGCAGGGGCGACATACCTACTTTAAATGTAAAAGCCTTGCAACAGTACTCTTAAGGGCACGGTCGTAATCCAGCAGACTATTACGGCCTTTAGAAGTGGCTGAACATAATAGATAAATAGAGATTACCAGAGCGTTTCAAAGCATATTTTTTAAAACAATGTTATTCCGAGTACTATGGCTGTTGCTTCTCTGATTTTCCTATCACGTCCGTAGAAATATTGGGGCGAACAATGAGTAAGCGGCTGAGAAAATGTCTTAATTTACAAATTATGCAACCCCTCTATGGACACAGCCATACGTTGAAGCTTCCCTTCAGAATCTATACAGAATAATTTAAAGTCATGAAAACGAGATGCAGTATGATCAATCAAGGGATCCCGTGGCGGCAGCTGGAATTAAGACAGTATCTTGAAGGAAATGTCGCGCTGGGAGTTGCAAGTGACCGAATAGAAGCTATATTAGGGTCAATAGCTATAGGCAAAACGAGGTTGGGTAATCTCCCTTACTCAACAATGCTAAAGTTAAAGAAAAAGATCAACTTCTTCATTTGGGATTAAGTAAAATGATCAGTTGTGGTCAACGGAAGTCTTGGATGAAATGGAAGTGTTGAGAGGAAAATAATTACCTAGTCCGATTTCAGCGAAGTTCGGTTACTTATTTAATCAGTACATGGTGTCGTGCCAGTCCGAACAAACTTATACATGTAGGGAAAAAGTGATACCCCTAATTGCCAACTATGTGCATAGAAAGGATCATTACAGCGAACCCTAAGTAATTGATGAAAGCTTCATGTGATGATAAGTACGTTTGCTGAAAAAACATCCTGGAAGCCAACGAGGTTTAAAAAAAGAAGTAGGGCTAGAAACTTCAGGCTGGGAAGACATTGAGTATGGTTAAGTTCGTCTAAGCTGAAGTCATAACACTGAAATGGAAGATAGAGAATGAACCAGTTTTCTTCCGCTGATGATTGCGATTTAATAGATTTGAAGATCCAACTGAAGGTCCCTAAACATATAGTAATAACTACGCTCATACTCGATCTGCGACTGCATTCTGAAGAAACAAAGCAATGCACAATTTGGGAAGATTCAGTGTCATGCAAGGAGTGGACTACCTTAGCAAACGAAAAGACAATTACAAAATAAGAAGAACTAATCAAACAATGTCGACAGAATTAATGGAGAATTTACTACAACCGAATAGAAGTTAGTTGAACGGGTGTTGCGACTCAGTCGCTATGCTGAACACTGAAGAAGAGGGTATAATAGCAGCAGCGATAGCCCGAGCTTTAAATGATATAACGAATAAAGTGTTAGCTGTGTCCAAACAGATTTGGCTAAAAAGATCGGTGTCATGAAAGAAATAGGTTAGGAAATTGAGGAGAACGACGAACAAACCCGTAAGTCTAAAAGATTGTTTCTAATTATCACCCTAAGATGTGTGTTTTTTT
>OY744517.1:57106037-57153537 GCA_963556195.1 Sepiola atlantica | reverse complement strand
TTTATTTTTACACATATCTTTTATGGTTATCTGGAAGAAATGTGTTTACTTAGTGGGTAGATTGTTTTATTTATTTATATGAGAATGAAAATTAGGTGTTTGAGGGAAAAGGCTATTTACTGATAAAAATAACTTATTTAAGGTGTTTAAGATATAAACAATACATTCCTATGAAAATTTCTCTTCGGCATATTCAACTTGGCAAAGCAGAGGGCGGGGCGTTAACAGTTTCAACATTTAAATAGTGTTTACTCATCTGTACGACGTCTATATCCTAAAATTACTTTTTCAAAAGCTCAAACAATATGTTTTGTAGCCTGTTTACTTGCATGATATTTTTAAGTACTTTTGTGTTTTAGACCCTGATGCAAAAATACATTTTTCTTGTTCAGTTTATTTCATTTTTATTTACTTAAAATATTAGATGTTTTAAAGCCTTATCGTAAGAGAAATACATGTAATCTATGTATTAATTGGATAACACCATATCACGATAATGTAGGAAAATGGCGTAAGGTAAAGATTTGCAAATATATGAGTTACTATAAAACTGACAGAAAGAGGAGCTTTTCCTCCACTTTGTTCGTAGCGAATGTCGTAAAGACATTTAATAAGCACACTTCCTCTTTATCTGCCTGCTTACTTATCTTGTAAATATTAGTTTTATGTGTTTTGTTTTGTATTTTGTCTTTTCTAGATCCTAAGTTGGCCGTCGTTTCCGAACAAAAGAAAGCACACTTAGCCATAATGGGAATTATGTAACTTTTAGTCGGGTAGAATCGGTGGATATATCAAATCACACGCGTTTTCTAGGCGTTACTATCGCGACTCTTGATCGATCTTTTTACATATGAAAACGTTGTTTTGTTTTCCTGATTTACCTTGTATTTATATAGCAATTTAATTCAATAAATAAATAAGTGGATGAATGATGGAGTAATGATATAATTTAGCTTTCGAAATACAATTGTTTTAAGTTGCTAAAATAAAATCAGAACTATTTATGGTATTTAAATACGTCCGATCGATCATATTGCAAATAATAATCTTAAAATAATCTTAAATAACCTAAATTATTTTATTGAATTATCCTTCCAAAAATGTAAATGTTTTCATACAAGAAATTAAGAAGCAAAAGCGATGGAATTGTACCAAAACTAAATCCAACTATCAGTTATAGTTTAGTGAGGGCTATTATACCAACTCATTTTGTAATACAGAGGGTCCCTAATGTAGATTTACAATTTAAAGAATTTATTACGAAGACAGTTGAAAATATACCTTGACCATATTTTGGTGTTAATCAGTTTATATTGAATTTTTTTATTTCCGATATTTTGTTATTGGAAGGACAACTGCTTAGTTAACCCCAATAAAAGTGATATTCCTCAAGAGTAGGCACAACATTTAAAGAAAGATTGGTAGAATGTATGGACACACTATATAATTGGGAACGATATAAACATCCTTTCTTAGGAAGATAAGAGCCCTGGGTCATTATAAAGCTTTACTCATGCGATAAAGTTACCTTTACGAGCTAAAAGTATGGAGTGCATCCTTTTTGTTTGGTGTACAATTTGTGTTGTGGTTTGCAAAGTAAAATTAGCCGATAAAAATTAGACAGAATTGAACATGAATAAAACAGCAATTGTTTTCGTAATGGGGAGGACTGTTTCTGTGGCACCAAACGTAGGCATATGTGCTTTCGAAAGCACCGAGAACCGAATTCTGTGTGAATCGAAAGTCATTCAACATTAAATGTAGCCCGGTACCATGAGGGCCGCATGTGTTCTAACAGGTTGCTACGGTTATCATTCTACAACCACACCGTGTTGAAAATATCTACAGAATGTTATTCTGGAACGTCAAAACCTGCTCGATTGTGTGGCCAAACACGGAAAACCTTACTGTGAACAGTAGTAAATATTCATTGGATGTTTCTCTTGTTAATAAATCTAATTCGTGCAAGTTTTTCTCAGGGAACTTTCAAATTTGTTTCGAGTCTCTGTCCCCGACCGGAGGTCGAATTTGGAAAATAACTCTTAGTTTTTGTAATTTCTGTCTTCGGTTCTTTTGTCTCTATATATATATCTCTTAATTAGCTGGCCTACGTTCTTCTGACGAATTTACCAACATTCAGTTATTTTATTGTAAAATTTGAGTCAAAACAAGTTTTGGGATTTGCTACCAAATTATAAAATCGGTGAAGAATTCTCTTTTTTATTATGATTTGTCATGCAATGGAAGCCTTTTTTCTCATAAAAGGGTAGCTTTAAATACACCATGGTATGAAACTGGATCTTATTCCAAAATGACGTATGATTTCTTAATAAATAATTGTATTCATCAGATATAAGTGTACTGTCGTGACCTTTTTTAATTTGTCAACCTATTTTTGCTGATACTCATTTCTTGATAACTATATTTTCCGTTAGCAATTCTATACCGCCTTGAACTGTCAAAGTATAAATATAATTAAGCTGTAACACGAGAATACGATTTGTTCATGAGTTTCCGCTATTTATTGAGAATTAAAGCAAAAGTTATCGAGTGAATGTCAATCACCATGAGAGTATGCATTTCTTAAATTGAATTATTCGTGAAAATATTTGGCGATGGTCTATCACCCCAAAATATATTATCACGCCTACGTTCTTACCATTAATAAGCTTTAAATTAGTTGACGTCATCAATTAATATTTCCACCCACAAATTCATAATCGTGTCATATTTCTGTTTGATTACGGTCTAACTTTGGATATTTATCAAAGAGCAAGTGTTGGTGCGTACAAAGAGTATACTAGCAAGTTTGATAAATGTAATTATTCATGCGGAATCGGTTACATTAAGTATGAGTTACGGCATTGCATTATTCAAAAATAGTTGATATACTGTAAAAGTGGAACGCGAAATCTTAACTTTATGTTAAACGTAAAGAATTCCGCCGTAGATCAAGACATACATACGTATACAAGAAGTTAGCGGCAACGATATGTATATCTTGATATTTTGTTTATTCTTTCCCTGTTATTTTTCAAAAAATGATTCCTCTATTCCTTTCTTTATTTTACATTGTTTAACATGTTTTTACATTTTATGTATTCCGTCTCCAGCTATTCCGTTGTGGGCGCATATATACGTGTGTATTTTGTACACCTTGTATGCAATATTTTGTTTATGTACTAACTGAATATAAACCGGAACAGTTGCTATATATCTTGTTTTTTCTTTTGAAACACAGATGAATTCCTTCGAGCCTCTGATGGACTGGCATAATATTCAACGAATTATTTAGGCGGACGTGCCTCAAAAACAGTGACAAATAAACAAAAATATAAAAGTGTATAAATGAAGTCGCAAAACGGCACAAAAAATAAATGCTTGAAAAACATTCTTGTGTTCAGTGTCTTCGAGATATATGTAGCCAAGGTGTCGTCATGTAAAATTCATGGCTATCTGATATGAATTCAGTAGGACACACTTGCTCCGTCAGTGGCATCTCGAATCTGACTTCTGTTGCTTTCTTGGAAATAAAAAATATGTAATGCTATTCGCTGCGTATTAATCGTTAAATGGGAGGTGGCCATGCTGAAGTGTATACCGGCGCGAACTGACAACGTGGCGTGCCGTGTTCAAATCTTATCGCATCTATCGTATTTTTTTCAACATTAAAATTGGAAACTTCACAAGGTTCGTCCTGTGATTACCTAATTCTTCAAAACAATACCAACTAAAGAAGCAATCGGGTTTAAAAACTTACCATACTGATTCATATGAAAACAAAAATCGTTCATAAAGATGCATATTTTTTTAATAATCGATTTCCTATTCATGATAAGAAATAGCTTTTTCATATCAATTGCAAGCAAGAAGTCAATCGTGTGTTTTCCAACACTTAAAATGGGTGATTTTTATTTTCATTATTTTTGCTAGCATATATGAAGAACACACATATACTAAAATGTACTACTTAGGAGGAAGTAATGCGTAAGAGAATGGTATCATGACAGGCACATGATATACTACAGTTTAAAGATGGAGGTAATGCTTGGAAAGACAGTCTCATGACAACATAATATATATTATAATACCTTCCCCCCCAAAAAAAGTGGAGGTAATATTTGGGATGAAGGTGTCATTAGAACATAACCTATACTGCACAACCACAACCCCAAAATACAGGAAAGGTGATCATTAGTAGGGTGGTATCATGCCCACGTAACATATAATACTACAGTATCCCTAAGCATTGAAATATAGTACATTATTCTGAAAAAGTAAACTGGATTGAGCAGTAAAAATAGTAATATTATTCCGCAGACGGATACTGAAAATATATTATTATGTTCACTTTTTGTTAGGCGTAGTATTACACATCAACCCTATCTTTAGTGTGTTCTCAAACTAGGGCACTATTTATTTTTGTTCAGATGCAGAGTTCTCCTTTTAGGAAGATGTATTCATCCACATTAAAAATTGACCTTGTGTCTAACTCTGCACTTCTGAGGAGCCAAGTAAATAGGAACACAAAATGTAACAAAAGAACATAATTGTACTTGCAATTAGATATTGCTTCTAAGTAATGTATTAAATATCATTTAGATATTTTCAATGTAACTAGATATGCAATTCAAATAACTTTATCAAATGCTATAAATTGTAAAATTATTATTATCCTCTCATTCCTTATTACGTCATTTCATTTTTCATTTTATCTCTAACAGTTTCTAAGATTTTTTTCACCATGTGTTATTGCAATCGTGATATCTATTTTTTATTCATAAAACTGGCAACTTCTTCAAAGGTGGAAATGTCGATCCAGGTTTCCTCGCTATCTTCAATTTATTCAATGTCAATGAAATTTAAATAAACAAAAGAACTAAATATCACAATATACGATGAGAGTTACGGTGCTCAAGATATTAGTAATATATATATATATATATGTGTGTTATTCAATGGGCACTATATATTATTTTCATCTGAAAAGAAGCACTGGAAATGCAACCCTCAGGGTTAGAAATATCAAATGTGACTGGTTTATCAGCCGATGAAATGGTAGTGTGGCTCATAATGCTAACCCTCCGTTCTGTGAGTAGGAAAAAGTCTAAGTTTTAAGTAAAAGGACAACTTTCTATATGTTTTCGAAAGACTCGTACTAATAAGCCGAGGAAGCTTACAAAAATACTATATAAATATAATAAATAAATATTTAAAAATCAGAATATAATAGAATAATTACGAATTTAAAAAATATATAACGGTAAATTATCTAGTTAAAACCTAACACTAGTTACGCTCGTTCTTTACGGAAACATAACGAAGATACCGATGTATGATTTAAATAAGCTAAATAATATAAAGAGATGATAAGTTATATAGTGTTCATTTAATAAAGATTTGATATACTCTTTCTCAAGTAATTGATCACTCATTTTATTTCTCGTGAAACACACTCACTATACATATATTACTAGAAAAATGGCATCTGTTGGGTCACGCATGCAACACTTGTTAGAGTCGTGCAACCAGGAAGGTACGTTTGCAAATCTAGGTAAATATAAAAAAAAAATAACAAAATCCTAAATTAGTAGTCTTTTGTTTGCTATATGTACATCTAAACATCTGTCTCTCTCTATCTCTATAACTACGGGTTAAATATTTTTACCAGTTATGGTGTTATTCGTTTTTGTTTATGGACAATTCCGATCTTCTAATTCTCTCTTGCTTTGTTACATTCAACTGGTCATAAAAAGGAGAGTGAGAGTGTGTTACAAAAGCGAGACTGATAGAAACGGTATCAAATGAAAGCGGAGTACACACAACATGCAGTGAAAGGGGAAAAGCTTTATAGACAAACATTAGAAAAAATGGTCGATTAGTGAGTTAATTACAAATTATGAATCATCAGAACAATTAAAATTAATTTCTTTTAAAACATAACTCAATCCCCAAACTAAAAACATATTTGGCATGAATTTTCTTTTATTTAAATATATAGGGAAGATTTTTACGGAAACGAATGGTGATTAGTCCTCTTCAGTATTATAATATTTGTCAGACCGTTCTAAAATACGAGTAAACCATACTAATTATAAATCATCGTTGTCCGATAATTGTTAATAGCTAACAAACGTTTAAATCTGAAACTCGATGTTTCGAGCTGTCTATTTTTACTTTCAACGAAAAAAAATGCAGTTTATTTTTAATAATAATGTTAATTATTCAGAATTTAGATTTGCTAAAAGAACAATCTAAACCAACAAACAGTTCGTTAATTAAATTAAGACATAACTATGAATTAAAATAAATATATATGATGCTACAGACTCTTCTAAGATATTGTGAATAAACGTCATTCGTAATTGACTTCGAAACGCTGACGTTTACTATAGAAGAAAATCGCTTTTTTTCTTTGTGAAAAAAATAACCCGGTTCTAGTGTTCTGTTCTTATACATTCACCGATGCTCCTTCGTTCATAATGTTATATTTATTTTTCAGATTTTCTCTAAGGCCTGTGTATTCTGCGAAGAAAATTGACACTTTGCGCAACCAATAGATTATTCGAAATACATCTATGGGCACTTAAATCGGTTGCCTACAATTTAGCCATATGATGTTTTGCATCAATGTAATATATACGTATATAAATACCTGCATTCATGGACAGATCTGAATCGGCGACCAATTGATATCCTGGCTGTTTCTTCTTTTGTCATGTGTACGCGGTATTGCAAGCCTAGAGCTCTGATATGAAATCACTCGTATCCCAGCCTCATTTTTACTGACAAATATTTTCAATAGAATCTCTTTCCGCGAGCGATTGCATAGTCTACTTCAGTTAGAAAAAGAAGAATGTCATATTTTCTGAAACCCTTTCTTAAAGAGAACTCGCAAGGCTTGAAGACGTACGATCCACTTGTGATTCATCTTGACCCGCTGTTTACAGACATAAAAATACGTATATACGCACACGTACACAAACACGCGTGTATAATATATTATATGATATATATATATATATATATATATATATATATATATATATATATATATATATATATATTGTACTAAGCATGTCAGGTTTTAGGTAATAATTTAGTTCAACCGCATTAACCAGTTGTTTCAGACTAACAACACTAATGAAACAACAATGAAAGCATGGAGATACATCTGGGCTTTTATAAAAATCATCAGTTTTTCACGGTAACATTTGGTTTAAAATTCCATTTCTTTCTCTCGTTATTTACTTGCATTTTTCTGATCATTTCTTTGATTGGCATTTGTTCTGTTGGTCGGTAACTCACAAGTATGCGTGAAAAAATTGAAACGGTGCTGGACTTAAATTTGCAGACTAGTTTTTAATTCCATTGACTGAGAGTAAGATAACAAAGACACACACACACACACACACACCAGCACCTACGAAGATATTAAAGGACACATAAAAATGTAGAAAGTTGACCCTGGGTTTATGTTCGGCAGATTCTAACTCTCGCTTCCCTAATTTTGTCCTTCAGTCCTCACATTCAATGAGTAGGTTTTCTCTGAAAGGGGGGTGCTGTATTTCTGAGTCGAAATCTATCTATATAACACTTATTAGTGGCATGTGTTTCACCTTTAAGTATGTATTACATCAAGTGGTTACATGCCTAGTCTAGAGCGACTTCCATTAGAAAATCTAACAAAGTAAACAAAAAGATTCTATCTAACAGTATATTAAAATTCTCAAGCTAAATTAGAAGGAATATATATATATATATATATATATATATATATATATATATATAAATATATATATATATATATATATATATATATATATATATATATATTAGTCTGATCCACTCTGCTGGGAAGCTATTAGATGAAATACTGTTTTGTTTTTAAATTCCCAAAACAGGTTTTCAGGGTAGACAACTAGTGATCCCTAAAATAATGTTAAGACTACCGTAAATTCTTCGAAGTAAACAAATATAGTGACTGTAAAAAGTAAATTGACTTAAAAACAAAGTAATTTTCCACCGAAAAACTTGGGACTATAAGTGTTTTATTTTCGTTTTGTTTTTGTTGTTGTTTTTTTTTCATCTAGTTTTAATGGTTGAACAACTTCCAAGACATACTGATAACATAAACTTAAAAATAATATGTTTGTTTAAGTTATCAATATAAAGTAGATATTTTAAAAATATTATAATATAAACACTAGAAACTGTCTACGCGGATCAAACAACGTTTCGACGTCAACACGTCTCATCGGGATCTGATAGTCCCGATGAGACGTTTTAATGTTAATTATTCCACGTAGAACGTTGGTTTTTTTTAATATTATAAATGTATATAATGTGTGTGTATATCTGGGCAGACATTTTTCTTGAAGACATACTTCTTTAAATATTACAGACAACATGTGTATGCACACCTTTTCTTTGATACTTTCTAAATTCTTGTTAAACTTTAGAATTGCGGTGTGGAACTGACAGATGCATCTGCCATACACATTGTGTACCCTAGTACTTTTGGTATTTCTGGATCCATCTCCAGGTCGGAATATGAAATAAGAACATGTCTTTTTTATGTTTAGTGATAGTTTTAGCGGAAACAGTGTGATTGGTTGCAATATTATGAGAGTATTAGTATTAATAGCATTTTAGTATATTTAACTGTTATCGGAATTAATGTTATTAATTACTAGATTTTTTTAGTTTTTATGTATGTATGCATGCACTCTTTTATATCCAAAATTTCACAGTACGTTGAAATGCCAATAGTACTTTTATAACCATAGATATATATATATATATATATATATATATATATATATATATATATATATATATGAATATATATATATATATATATATATATATATATATATATATATATATATATATATATATATATATATATATATATATATATATATATGAGGTAAAAAGAAACAATGTTTCGGACAAAATGTAAACATAAAAATGGAATAAAGGATAATCAATTCAACAACTAACAAAAGTAAACTCATGTTGTATAGTTCTACCGAAATATTTCAGTCGTTTAAAATACGACCATTATCAATCGATTGGGGAACTTTAATTAAAAACGGAAAAGTTTTCAAATTTATACAAAGAATGCGATTGGAAGAAATAGTCACATGCAGAAAACAAAAGAAAGGGAGAAGGAAAGCGAGAAATGTTAGTTGTTGAATTGCTTATCCTTTATTCCATTTTTATTTTTACATATATATATATATATATATATATATATATATATATATATATATCAAATAAATATTTGTGTTCAAATATTTTTTGAGTAGAAAATTTCGATATTTCTGATGTAATAATAACCGCTGGTGTAACCCATTAAACGTATACGTGTATTATTCTGATAACGAAGAGAAACCGATGATTTAATAAGAACGAAATAGCTGTTTGAGAAATACAATAATAAAATGTTTAAAAAAATGCTTCTGTTTACTAACTGTGCCAGAGAAATAAAATAATAAAATAGTTTTGACTGTAATTCAACTTTTAACACACACACATATATATATATATATATATATATATATATATATATATATATATATATATATATGTGTGTGTGTGTGTGTGTGTGTGTGTGTATTTAGGCAGCATTTTTTCATTTATGCAAACTTTGTTAAAAATAACAGAATTCGTCTGTTTTATTATACCTTTTTATATTTTCAATTTTTCTGATGGTCTTTTTTGTATTAAAATCAAAAAAAATAATAACTGGTCTATACGTTCACATGTTTCACGAACGTTTTCGATTCTTCGTCGAATCATCCTTAGGTGTCAAAAGCAAATGAACAAAAAGCTGGAGAAAGAAAAGAATTTTAAAACGTTTTCAGCATTGTTGCAGGAAGTCGTTGGCGACTTAAAATTCAACAACGCTGGATGGCATCACAGAACAAAATCGCATTAAGTTAAGCATTTTAAAATGTTTCTACTGGTTTCATATGTGATGTTGTTAATTTTAGGTTGTTGTGTTTTTATGTAGATTGCTTCGAGTATTTATAATTTTTTAAACAGGTTTCGGAATGTATAATTTTATAATGATGCGGAAAACGTTCTTTGCTTTTGCAACCTGAGGATGATTCCACGAAGAATCGAAGGCGTCCGTGAAGCATGTGAAACTTATGGAACATTTGTTATTTTTTTGATTTTAATACAAAAAAGACCATCAGAAAAATTTAAAAAATAAAAAAGTATAATTAAACAGACGAATTCTGTTATTTTTAACAATGTTTGCATGCATATATATATATATATATATATATATATATATATATATGTATATGTATATATGTGTAAGTAAATATGTATATATATATGTATATATGATTATGTATATATATATATATATATATATATATATAAATTAGGAAAGTTCATTTTTTAAAGCATCTTTTGAAAGTTAATATAAATATAGAGGCAAAAATGCCTTCAAAAACCATGTATTAGATGCGAGTAATTAAATCAAAATAAAAATTAAAATATTTCGAAACATTTATCAAAATATTTCAAAATACCTTCCGTTTTTTTTCTTCATCTTGATTTTTGTTTAGCTAACATTTCGCTTGATAAAAACAAGCTTCGACAGAGCCAAGACAAATAAAGGTATAACATTTTTTTCCCATAATATCCTTCCTGGTGTTGTAGAAGTGTCTCGTCCGGTGTTGTGGACTATTTGTGAAAATGTCTGTTTTAAATAGAATAGAACTTGATTGCCCATGGTCGCTGCTAGTTATAAATTAGGAAAGTTCATTTTATAAAGCATCTTTTGAAGGTTAATATAAATATAGAGGCAGAAATGCTTTCAATATTTTCCTCTATATTTATATTAACTTTCAAAAGATGCTTTATAAAATGAACTATCCTAATTTATACACTTATTATACGAGCCTTATCTACTATGCGAAAGTAACCATCGGAATAAGCCTCACCACAAACTTTATGGCCATACAAATGGTGACGAATGGATGACTTGTGAATTTGTGAGCGCGGATGTTCTTTGTAGACACCCGGATGCGTCTGTTAATATATTCTTTTTCACCACTAGTGATTTTCGAAATCATGCACAAATATGCTGCGCAACTCTGACTTTTAAGCGTTGAAAAGTATGACCAACATAGTCAGCTTCAGACGAATAATTGAATTTGTATATCACTCAACTTTTCTGGAGTATATATATATATATATATATATATATATATATATATATATATATATATTTAAGATTTTAAATTAGTTTTTAATCTTATTAGAAGTAAAGACTACATACAATGGTTTCCAAGTCGTATCCCGCTGTTTCTATTTTCAATTATACAATATAATGAAATCATCATGAAATTTATAACAAAACTACCGGGTGTAAAGATAGGTAATTTGGGATATATTTAGTTTAATGCAATGGGGAAAAGAGTGGGTTAAAGCGCTCCGTGAAAATTCAGATACCATCGATTTAGTAACGGTTTAACAATAGTTATTGTATGAAAATGTACCTGCCCTACAAAGGATTTAGAGCGATTAGTATACAATTTGAATATTGCACCGATAAAATTGAGAATCGTTTCACACGAGTTGAAGAAAAATGCAGTTTGGAGAAATAAGTTGTTTGAAATCACAGCTGTAAAACGAGAAAGGACCAGGTATTGGCATGAGTGACAAAAAGATCGTCCGAGAAGAATTGTGTACGCGAAAACATCATGATTAAAAGAAAACCCAGGCTAAGTGATTAACATGGCTATCCACTACCCGAGAATTGAGTTACGGTCACCAGCGATAATAAAAAAAACGCGTACTGATTATGACGAAAAGATCGAGTGACCGCTATATGATTTGGAGTGACCACTATATGATGTGTTGTGCGAAGCGAATTGAATAGTTTGGAATAAGAGACAGAGAATAGTAGATAATCAGTCAGACGGAGTCAGGCGCCGCGATTCTCCTCTCCTGGAATCCAGATGATTCGCTTTTCTTAAGCTCCAAAAGAGACTTCGTTTCACGTCGTCCGTCTACTATTTGAGTAGTGGCAAATTTAAATGGACCCGGTTCCCAGAAGCTGAAACACTGTCCCCTTTATATACAAAGAAAACATTAGTTCTTGTATATAAGGATTACATATTCGTATATTAAACACAGACCAAGAGCGTTGTTGTGTGTTCAAGACGTTTGAACCGTTTGTGTATTTTACTATTTTTTTCTTGTTCATGTGGCTGTCTTCTCTTGGTTGATGCATTCCCCGGGCAGCGGCAGCTCGTACCACTTTACTAGGTACAATCCGGCTTACGAAGATGAGGGTTCATATCGGCTTGATGTTACGACACGGGCTAACAAGTGAGAGGACGTCACATCAAACCGCGCGGTATCGATACCAAAATGTCTGAGAGCGAACAGATTGGTGTATGGTTGCTGAAGAGAGTACAATGACACAATTAGATATCAATAATAAATATTTCCAAATTTTAGTTTCTTTAGAGTATTTTAAACTGTATCGGGAAGCATAATATGCGTGCAACCATCTATTTTAAAATTTCAATCTTTCATATTAGCATTCAATTTCAGTCATAGTCACTGGATACTAATTAGTCAAGATTCCCTGAAAATACCAAATTTTAGAAATTACGAATAAAAATGTTGTGTAATTTGTCACTTAGAACTGATTATAACTTAGCACTTTATCCATTACGCCATGTGTTCTGTACAGTCATTTTGGGGTTGAAGGTTCAATCCTCAGCGCGGGCGGTACTAAAATAAAATTATGAATTATTTAATACTTCTACCCGGTCATGGCTGACGAAGCAAGCTACTCCCGTTGATTAAATAAATATTCCATTTGAAATTCCGTACAAATTCCCGAGTTCGACAGAAAGATTTCAGAGTTCGACGAGAGGCACCTAGAAAAGGTCGGGTGTTACATCGGCCAAAACATCGTGAGAATAACATCCAAGATGAGAGCAGTAGTCTAAAGAATACAACTCATACAAATAATCAATCATCTAAAATAATTGAGAAATATAATAGAAATGTTGATATTGAGGTTCAGGGTTGGGAGAATGTTCACAAATGGGTCCCAATTGATTCATTGTAAACGCCGGTGTTTGTTGAGTGGGATGACACTGTCAATTTACTTAAATGAATTTTAAATAGTGTCGCTTTACTTACATCTTTTCCCTTACCACTACGGCATATAAGAACCTTGTGGCCCCACTCAAAACATTGAATGTTATAAAATTCAAAAATGTAATATGATGTTATGAACCGATCGCAAAATAACAAACTTATTCAATAGTGTTGCAGTGTCGGCTCTTCCTGCTAGTATCTAATAACACCTGTTTTCCAAAACCTATTATAATGTGCACAATACTGTATACTATCAGTCACAGTATTATATAATTATCTACGTTGTATACTTTGCAACTCCTTCTCGGCTCGAGTAGTGACGGGTATGGTGATGTTGTTCATCCTTTTCGGGATACTGTTGTATTCTTCGACAATACGATTCCTTTAAATTTACTTGATTTAATGGAGTCTAAATATTTATGTCCTGTATGATAATGCGCACTATACTGTATACCGAAAGCTTGTAATATCATTTAATATGTAGATGGAGGTAAATAACTCCACTTGGTACGATTTTATTACCATGTTGTTAAATACAATGACCGTTGTTGTTAGAGGTTTCTTTAAAAAAGGGAAATATATTTAGGTGGGTACTTCTCCAGTAACCATAGCCAATTAATCTCTATCATTGTGAAATAAAAATGCTGATGGATGTCTACTGTTGCAGTTTTTATGTATGTATTTATTAGTTGAAATCAAAACTCAGTTTCACGAGCAAAGAAAGCCTTGACAATCACAGAGCTATCGCAGTGACGAAAGAGTGATTGGAATGAATATTGAACGAAGCTATCCAAGCATTAAAAGAGCATATCTTACATGAAACATATCTCTAAACGAATAGATGGGTAACCCTGAACCGGGCAAATGCGGATTTTTGAAGGGCAACCAGTAACGTCTACGGGTGGGGGGTCAGCAAGAAGCAACTCCCTCATGGAAATCGTTCAGAGACAATAGAATACAGACTGCAGTGATGGACTAACCTTTACTGATCAAGATATTATGGACTTTAACTTTGATGTCTAACAATGGTTCCAGTATTAGCATGATTAGATATGATTATTTACTGATTACCGCCGTTTCTCGTGCTTGTGCCTTATTTTACTTTGGTGCATTTAATGAATTACAACTGTGTACAGATATACACTGAAAAGAGCATTCATAACTCAATAGGTTATGTGCATTTTAAACGTGTATTTTTTTTTAAGTAGGAAAAAGACTTGCTTATAACTTTTTCCAGAGGAAAGCTTATTCGATTAGAATATTTTTCTACTAGAAAGACAACGCGTCCTGTCCTAAGCTTAAGTGGTCTGTAAAAAAAGATTTACATTTTGCTTGTAAAATGATTTCAATTGAAATATATTGATTCGTAAATCGTACGGGTAAAAAAAATTGGTAAAAAAATATGAAGGGGAAAAAGGGGAGATAAAATAAAAGCTAAACATTACGAAAGTAAAATCGAATAAGAATACATAAAAAAGATTACCAGAACCAAAGAAAAATACATTTTAAAATTGGCTTCATGAATTAGAAGATAAGCAGGAAAATAATACGTTGAATAAAACCTGATATAAAACAGGCGAGATAACCAAAATGACACATTTTAAATGAAAAAAAAATCCGGAATAAATCAATTTGGTAAAAATAGTGTGAAATGATCTAATCGATCTGTCACAATCGAGTAAAACAATGTGAAGTTCGGCCTTTCTCTTTTGAAATTTAAGAATATTGTCAAATAAAAACGCAAGCGTACTAATTCTGTAAAATGTTGGCTATAAACTAAATTACAAATGAACTTGTCATACACTATTAATATGATTAGCAAAAATAAGATCCCTATGGTCACATATTTTTTGCTATATTAGGATGAGTGTATCATGACTAACAAACTTATACTACACGGCACTCTCGAAGGGAAGGTAATGCATGGGAGAAAGTTTTCATGGCAAACTAACATATTCTACACTACTCCACCCAAAGAAGGTGATGACTGGAAAAATGGTTTGATGACAACGGAAGAGATACTACAGTACCCTCCCAGAAAGGGGAGTTCATACCTGGGAGAATTATATCATGACGAAGGAACATATAAGACACTACCCTCCAAATAGCGAGGCAATGCCTGCGAACATAGTATATTGACGACGGAACATATACTACACTATCCACCCCTTAATTGAGCATTGAAAAAGTGTACACAAGTACATTAATATTAGTAATAGTATAGTTGCGACTTCAGACAGTCATATACTATATCGCTTGAGCTTCAGTTAAAACGAGAAATATGACACAATACGTTCGTTGGTGTTTTGGCTGAAAGCAAAGTGTAGTATTTGTTCTGATATTACACTCTATATTTTTGTCCTCGGTTATTGAAGAAGAAATCCTTTTAGACTGTAAGATTTTGTTTTATATTTCTGTCTCAAAATGCCAGGAGCAAGATTTTCCATACGTAAAAAACGACATTGTGTTTAACATTTTTCTCGTTGTAAAAGAAATAAATAGGGGCACAATAAGCAGTAACTATTTGTAATCCGTGCAGAAGATTGTGCGATGGACGTTAACCCTCAGATCAAATCGTCCTATTGGTCGGGATCAAAGTGTAGTATCTATTATGATACAATACTGCATATGTTCTGTCCTCGGTCGCTGAAAGAGAAATCTCTAGATATAGGCAATTCTTATTTCTGTTTAAATCCAGAGTGGCCCCTTTTGGAAGAGTGTAGTTTTCTTATGCTTGTGTCGTAAACTCCTTTTTTGGGGAAGAAGGTAAATAAAAATATTTGACAATACATCAAATACAAGTAGTAAACACATTAATCCTAAAAAGAATACAAACCATGCAACATGCATTCTGCTGGATCCCGAGTTACATCGAAATTAACGGAGAAAAATATCAGAACGCCAATATGTGAAATGGGGCATTAATATCAAGAACGTACATTCGTATTCTCATCCACTAACCTGGTGTATGAGTGTCGAGTTTCAAGGGAAATATTTTTCCCACGACTGAAAACGGATTTTCCGTAATCCATTTAATATAGAATTAAACAAGTTGTTTCGTGCCAAGATTGTTTGATTTTATGAGGCGTATTAAAATTATATTATCTTGGGCGGAGTAATTATATATATATTAAGACAATTTACCAGAACTATTCAATGGAAAAGCTCGATAAATATTAACATTTAACAACAGAGCAATTATAATAAATCATGGTATTTTCATGTATGGGGCGCACTTTCAAACCTGATATAGACCGCCAGTTATGTGTTTTCCTACATGTGCGACATGGAGTTAAGTCCTGCGGGCACACGTGTATTGTCTTCTTGTAGTCACCTTTTCAATGCAGCGCTTGGCAATCGTGGACAGCAACTCTATATAGTTATTTCACTTGAATTTCAGTACCTTTTCGAAGATCATATTTGGAGAGATCCTCTCCAAATATGATCTGAGGTTAAGATCGTATTCTAACTCTCCCTGATGAGATCTCAGTTTATAGTAACTGTTGATCGATAACATCGACATGCCAGTGTCGCAGATTTTGTACATGTCTGTGTAAATAAAAAAAA
Source organism: Sepiola atlantica (assembly GCA_963556195.1). Lineage (NCBI taxonomy): Eukaryota > Metazoa > Mollusca > Cephalopoda > Sepiida > Sepiolidae > Sepiola > Sepiola atlantica. The sequence continues at coordinate 57,136,824 of OY744517.1, read as the reverse complement.
ATTATCATATATAAAGCTCTATTTTGATATTGGGCACTTTTTATAAACCCGGTTAAAATTCTCTGGATTACCACCCTGTGGATATTTTTACTTGGATTATTACCATTATTATTATATATATATATATATATATATATATATATATATATATATATATATATATATATATATATATATTAGTATATGAAAAAATGTAATAAAGACATTTAACAGTCGAGAAAGATGAAAAACAGAAAATTAGTCGGTGTCGTTCGAACGTCTACACTAAAGTAATCTTTTAAAATGTACTAAGAACATAAAACGTAGTAAAAGAAAACTGAGCGCGCAAGAAAAAGAGCGATAAAAAGAAAAAAGAAAGACGGATATTGAAGATAAACATAAGCGGTAATACCCGAAATCGGTGTAGATAGTGCAGTGGGGGGTATGTTACATTGTTTAAAAGTGAGATGATTGGTTAAACAGTTAGAGATAAACCTAAGGTTAGCGTTAGGTGATGATATATTTTAAGAGCCTAAGAGGACTCAGTCTTTAAGAGAGTGCAGTTCTTGAAATCGAATATATATTAATTTGTAAAAAGTTAAACTCTCAACTAAAATAAGTTTTCCCGCTAAGAAATTTTAATTACATGCAAATAGCATTGAATTGTCGAATATCCTAATAATGTCCACATCACCGGTATGTTGTTTGTCCACAACTAATCACTGTCATCCACAAATACCTAACGTAATTGTTGTATCTTACAAAAATCTCATACCCCTCTCTCTGCCTCTCTATCCCCCTCTCTGTTTCTCCCTTTCTCTCTGTTTCTTTCTTTGCTATAACGAGATTTTGTTAGACCAATTAATCTCTTGTATATCTTGGCACCTATTCAACATCTATGAATTGACCAAATGTAAGTGATTAGCTTTTAATCTGGTAATTGAACTGGAAAAGACTAGACAGCCATGGTTGCCGTTATTTTCCGTTCTACATAACCAAAGCAGGGCGATGACGGTTCGTAATTTACAGTTATAAGTTTGAGTCTGTGATGTGAAACTTGGACTCACTAACATTCACAAAAATAGACGCTTAAGAATTTTAATTTTAATAAATTTAATGTTTTTTTCTACTGATTCGTTTTTATTCATTAGGACAACTTAAGTCTTCGTTCTTAAGACAGACGAAGGCGTAAAAATAAAATATTTATTCGGGTGTCTTTTTCGTCTTTTATCACCATTATATAACTTGAAATAAGTATGACACATTGACTAAAAACTGAGGTAAAGAACGTTTTCAGGCAAAAGTAAAAAATCACAAAGACGCAAAAGGGGGTGAATTACGATAACATTTGGTTATAAATAACGTGTGAGAAAAAATGTGACAAGAAACATGAACAATTAAAAATACGAATGTCCAAATGTAAAACATACTCTGATCAACAAAAGCAACAGAAGTGATAAAGGTCTTACGTGTGATATATACAAACGAATAAAAGCAAAAATCGATAGAGAGTTTAGCACAGCCATAACGGGTTCTGACAAGAAAACCAAAAATTAAGAGCATTAGAGATCGAATTGAGACATTCAGAATTGATTAGATCTGAATAGAATAAAACAAAAAACTTAATATACTCAAAGAATGAAATACAATAATATTTAAAAGAAATAAGGCTTGCAACAAAATAAACTTCACCCCAACCTATGTATCAATAAGTATTACATTTCTGATCTAATATTTGTCCTGGCAATGATAACTCACTCGCACTGTCTCATACTCACACATAGACAACATCTCTGTTTTAAAACTATCTGGACTGGTGTCACAAACAATTAATTTTTTATGAAAGTCGCTTAAAATAACCATGAAATCACTCGATGTAAAAAGTTAATTATTATTATAAAATGAAGAAAAAAATAAAATCACTTCAAGACAAACCTAACCTGAAAGCGACCCCACCACCAGTCAGCTGGAATCTTAACAGCATAGCAAGTCGAATAGAAAAGGAAGGAGTTTACAAGGCTAGCTGACAAAAAATCCCCCCAAACACATTATCTTATAAGAAACCGATGTTTTTATCGTGACATCATCACCAGAATTTAAGGTTAAATATTTTTAATCCTTGAAGGAGCAGCCGAAGCAACATACTGTTCACTTATGTTGTTCAGTACGAAACGTAGATTTAGTTAATCCTTAGAAGCAGCAGAAGCATATATCGTGTTCTTAGGTCGTTCAATAGTTATTAAAAGTCAATTTTGTAATACTTAAAGAAGCATACCGTTGTTTATTTTATCCAATAGCAAATAAACGTACATCAAACTTGAAATGTGTTTTTATTTCTTAAAAGAAGCAGTAGAATCAAGATATCTTGTTCTTATGTTCTTCAATAATAATAAAACGTAGAAACTTTTTGAAAAATCCTTGAGAAGCAGAAAGAAGAAACATTTCTGAATGCAAAGCAAAGTAAATTGTTTCCCCTTTATCAGTTAACCCTTCGAGTCTCGTCCGCTTTCACATAGGTCTATCCCTCGCTTTTATGCACACCTGTAAATATACTTTCGTCTCCCCTCAGCTACTGTGTTATGGTCCTCTTCATGGCCTCAACGCTTTTAGAATCCTTGATGGTCCCCTTTGTGTTTAGGGAAAGTCCCAAAAAGTATAATCAAATAAATAGACTTGTAAGACTATGATGAAACTCATGTTATTCGTTGTAGGGATTTTGTCGTGTGTTCTTCATTACTCATAGTTAGATGACCCGGAAAAGACATGCATACAATATAGAAGAGTAGTTCTAGACTTTCAAGATATCACGATAGACGATACTATCCGTTTACCTTCTTTAACCCATAGCTAACACAACGCACACGGTCCTGTTACTTTTGAGACGTATATATATATATATATATATATATATATATATATATATATATATATATATATATATATTTCGTTAATATACACTTATATTATAAAATAATATATTTCGTATATATATAATTCTCGGTATTTACTTCAACAGTAATAAATACGCGAGTACAGTTTAGTATAAATAAACGAAAACTAATGCACGTGAATAAAAACAAATAAATAAATAACACACAGGTCAATATTTTGTAAAAATATATTTCGACCTATAAAAATGTCGCTATTGTCATCGTTGAAAATGCTGTGAAAATAAATAAACAGTACAAGTATAGTAGTTCGAATCATCCACATAATGAAAATATTAATAATTATCTGAAAAGAATTTCCGAAACATTTATATATGCAGTTCTATTAATACAGCTACGTATACTATGTTATCAGGAGGAATATTATAATAATAAATTATTCTAATTTAAATACATTATCATCAATGCGTTTTACATAATAAGCATTTATCTAGTTCGTTTAAGGATACATTTTGCTAAAAAGTTCTAATATATTTTAAATTGTGTTTTGAGTTAAAGTGTCTAGTTGTCGAATTATATCTATTACCTTTTAAACAGCTCTGTAAGGAATAAATATTTAATGATTTTTGCATGATTTAAATACATAATATTATGAATGTACGAAGAAGGTAATTTGATCCATCACTTTTCGAATAGTGTTTTGTTCGTATAAAACTTATTTCGATAGTTCTTACATCGTTTGTATAGTATGACGTGTTTTTACCTCTAGTTCTATTTTTTTCTAAATTCTAAATAAAGAGATTTGGTATATGCCAGTCTGAACCCGAGAATATACTATTACATCTATTAATTGTAGTGTACTATCTTTCAATGCTGAATTCAAGGGGGTAGGAAAATATATGTTCTATCGTCACGATACAATTCTCCCAGGCATTATCTCCTACTTTTTCTTGTAGGAGTAGTGGGGAGGGGGTCTCATAGTGTTTCTAGTATAACTAATATTACTGGGAAGTCGTTAAAGCTATTTAATATATATTTTTTATATAATTATTGATTGGTAACGTAATGCTTTGATATGGTGATCGTTTAGAATACGTTATTAGGTGGGTTTTATTTTCATCTTGAATATGTTCGTTTTCTTACATTGAATTTAGCATAATATGCTTTTGTGAAGTATTTATATGTACTGCAACACATTTTTGTAGATATTCATTAGTGTAAAGTTACTTTGAGAATTTTTTTAATCCGAACACATTATCAGATGTGTCATTAGAAGTCTAAAAAACAGCTGTGCTCCCATTTACTTACCACCTTCCCTGAGATGGCAGAGGTAGACACAATGTCGTTTATTAGGACAAATCTAGCTCCCTAAAAATAGGCATTTTTGATTGCAATTAAAACAAAAAGTGTCTTAGTCTAGAGGGATCCTACCTTCTCCGATTCACAACAGATAATATGAATGTAGTATCAGAAGATATACTACAATTTGCTTCTATCTAAAAGGCCAAGGAACTGACTTAAACAGCTGTTTTAGTTGGCGCGTTGTAGGTAGCCAAATTATTCAGTTATAACAGTAAGAGTGGCAATGATGACCGTGGTAGTGTTTACATTCTATATGACTCTTTCCTTCTCAGCCGTAGGTGTAGGAATTTATAAAAAGCATTGTCACCTCTGCAGCTTTCATCTCCTTGGTACAGATTCATTTTCTTTTTACCCAAAAATCGTGTGACATATAATATATTGTAGAGGATAATACATTTATAACACGCGCCCCGTCGAGGTGGATAAGTGCGCAGAAAACACGTCCGCACAGATCACAAGTGCAAGCCAAGGAGAAATCATGGTATTAAACAATTACCAGTGTATTAAAATTTTACAAATATCTAAATATTCACGAAGAGCTTTCACCAGCACTTTCCCCTTTGCAAAAAAACAAAAGCTAAATATACACCATATTACCTACCTTTACGCCTGGCATTGGTGTTCTAAAATTGATAATGATAGTTTAATTTGTTTGGGAGTTAATTCTGTACATGTCTGAATATATACACAATGACCACTCTATACAAATAGATAAATATATGCAACATATAACGACATACATAGAAAACTGAGCTCAGTACAGTGTGTTAAGTGATGAAGCAATCAGCACTATGATAGAATACATGCGTTGGATGTTTGTCGTTTTGTGTATCCGTTGTAGTTAGTGAATGACATTTTTCTATTCTAACACAAATTTCTCACCTGCTGAAAAGATGTAATGTATTTTCTCGTTAACGTGTTTGTGAGAAAAAATAAAATAATTACATATGTCTTTGTCGTTCCACTGTTGATATCCCTTGCCGATTACAAGGCAGTTCGTATTAAGATCAGCACCTTAAGAATTAGATGGTCTATACACATGTCTGGTTGGTCACCTTCTGTTACTGAGATAAAATTGATACATTCTGAACTATGTTTGCGCAATTAACGGTGTATAACAAAAAAGAGTCCTATTATCCGAAACCACACTTGGCCAGGCCGAGCATTATTTAAGTCCAGTGCAAAGGAGACGTCCAATACAATCGAAAGTAATAATATGACAATCGAAGAATCTGTTTAATAATGAATGGTTTCCATCTCTGAGATTTGTTGCCTAACAACGCTCGAATCTAGTTTAATCTACCAGAATAGTTTTTTCATTATTTCAATTTATTATGTATATTTCGTATCAGTTAAAATGTCAACGAAAGAACTTAAATTATTTAAACAGTGTGCTTTCATTTCCACTAAAAGGCGGGTTCACACATTCATATGTGTCTAATGAGTAAGTATGAACATTACTTCCTAACAAAATTCAAACTCATGTCAGGTGGTATTTCCAAGCTTCGACCCTACAACTAACTAAAAAGATTAGACGTTATTAAATCACGGTGCTCCAATAATATCGGACGGCGTAACGTTATAAGATGAATAAATATATAGACTACAAATATACACCAGAATTAAATAATTAGTGATACACAAACGTAATTAAATCATTATGTCATTTATCTGACGACATAATCGAATAAAAATATATATTCTTTTAATATTATTAAATCTTATTTGTGTTTAACAAATCGAATTACTAATGTCGCAGCATCTTCCTCATATACTAGATATGTGTGAACGGTAGTTGTCTGGCGTACAAGCTCTGTTAAGTTGTGTGATGTAATTGGGTGAGACATCTGTTGATATAATCATTAATTATATTGACTGTTTTGGTATTATATATTAAGATCTGGGATAAAAAGTAACTAGCAAAAGTTGAAATTTTGTATTGGCCCACCACGGGAATAGTGTATGTAATACGATGTAGCCGGACTTGTATTGTTGGTCAAATCTAGGTATTATAATTTACTTTCTACTTTCTCGTCGGAGTAAATTTCCTTTACTTGGTACAAAGAACAATGCATTTATGTCTTTGTAAAATTTCTATTTACAAATGACAAAAAACTACCTCGGATACTTGCCGGTTTTGTCAACCAAAATGGCTCTGCTCTAGGGTCTGTCAGTCAGACTCTCTGCTTTGGGCACGAAGTCAACTTGTTAAATATGCTTTGTTTACGTCACCCGACGTCGGTACTTTTATTACTGGCTGTGACTGCATTCAAAATCACAGCTTTTAGTTTTCGACCAATTAAATTATTTTGTATGTCGTACTTATTTTTACTTATTGACGTTACGATAATCAAATATTTTCTCTTTGTCATTTCTTGTTAAAATAATTCGTTTATTTAACTCAAATCTGGCTACATATGTCGCGGGTGGTACCCCGAGTTTCATCTAGTAATATTACACGTAAGAAGACGACATGAATGGAATTAGGAAATATACGTAAGAGTTAGGGTTAGCATGTGATAGAAACCGGTTAAAAGCGAATCGAGAAAAGATAATAAAATAATGTCTGTAAATATTAACCAGAGTAAAACTACCATACACACACACACACCTTCAACCACTCCGACAAGAAATTTAATAGAGAGCGAATAGGTTCGTACAATATACGTCTTAGAATTGTTTAATAAACTCTAATTAATAACGATCTCTCCAGAGAATAACCTCTCAAATAATCTATCCTTATTGACGTTTCAATTTTATTGGAACAAAATTAACAATATGGCTACAAGTGTTATTTTTCTCCCCATGTTCAGATGTAGGCTGGCCCAATTTCTGGAGATTGTTGTATCTTCAACTATACAACAATCTCCAGAAATTGGGCCAAACTACATCTCAACATGAGGAGAAAAAATAATAGATAACATTTATAGTCATATCGTTAATTTTGTTCTAATAGAATTAGAACGTCAATGGCGATAGATTATTTGAGAGGTTATTCCCTGTAGAGATCGTTCTTAATTACAGTTAATTAAGCAATTCTAAGACGTATATTGCATGAACTATTTCGCTCTCTTTTGCGAGTCTTTTATCTCCATAGATAGTAACGAGGGTTTTTTGTTATTGTTCGCTAGTGTATTTACGTGGAATTTATTTTGTTTTTCTTTCTCTTTTTATCTATGCCGAATATTTTCCAAAAATATTTAGTCCTAATCAAAGGTAAGTAACTCTGTATATAGGATACGGAGTTGCGTTCTTTCTTAAGATGACGGACATTTGTAAAAAATTCCGATTTGAACAACATAACTTCCGGAATGGATTAAATCGAATGAAATTGTATTAATCTTAAAACATACTGCATCGATCCACAGAGAAAACTAATCAACCAAAGTCAAATATTGAAGATCTACGAGAACTGGATCAAAAGTTTCAGTTTACTTTATACATTAGATAACGTAACATGACGTACAGTTTTTGCGATATCTGGCGGCAATAAAATTGATGTTCTATCTTCAAACCTTTCTACGTGTTTACCTCATATATTGACTGTGATATTTTCATTTTGATTTCCAGCTAAAATTGAAATAATTACATTGTATACAGTAAGCAATCTATACAATTCACTTTAAAAGTATGACAGTCTGTGAATTTGGAAATTGGGAAAATGTAAATCTTGACTTGGTTTGAGTGCATTTACGTAGAATTGCATTCACAAACAACGCAGTTATTTCGATATTTGCGTAAATATAAAACAACTAAGTTGTTTCCCCCAAGATTTGAACTCATTTCTTGAACAAGAGTTTCTTTTTGGGGTCACATTTCTGTCAAAGAACTGTTCTTGTAAGATTATATATATGGTTTTAATGAAATTAGAACATCCGAATATAGGATTTTTTAATCTATATTTTTAGTTTGTGATGTAAGATTGCGTTGAACCTTAAACGAAACTAGTATAAACTGGTAGCGAATCTTGAGTTACGAATTCGAGTTACTTATGATCGGTTAATTTAACTTTCTATCATTTTATGTTTGGTGTGCATTTCAACCAAGATACAGAGTAAATCAAAATTACCAATGTTAATATACTATACAACGGAGCTAAACCTACTTTATGCGTAATTCTCATGTTAATTTTAGACTACTGTACGCACAATTACAATGTCATTTTGCTAACGCTATTAGTTTTGAACAATTGCAAAGATAACATCTTCCAACTACCTGTGAGAAAGAGGAGAAACATGTGCCCATAGTTATCAAATATTTTCAGCCGTGTTTTAATCACACACAACACTAATTTAAAGCAAATACATTTTCAGCGTAGATACAGATCTAAAGGTTAGACTAGTGATGTGGAACAACTATGCAGACAAGACAATCTACGACTTGAATGTTAAAGATACTGTTTAGTGTTAACTGCGTAATTTATTTATTGCGAATCATAATTGCATATCACTTTCATATATGATGCATTTCATTACGTATATTGTCCAACTATTTCAATGTATGTAACTATAATTAGCTTTAGTCAGAACTGGGAAACAGCTTGTCTTATTTAGATTACAGGTGAATCTTTTCGAACTCGAGAGGGTTTCAGTCGAATCCTATGCCAATTTTTTAAACTGAAAAGTATATTCAATAGACGACAGTAGACCGCGTAGAAGTTCTAAATAATTATGTCACCCTGAGTTATTATCGCTTGCAGTTAGGATTGAACCTTCAACAGAAAACTAGCAGGTAGGACTGATTTATCCACGAGACAATGATAAGAACAGTAGTTAGAATAATCTAAATAATACAAATGATAATTCTGAAAAAAATTCGGAAAAATAATAAGGAATGATTATGTTTATATTTTTTAATTAACAAGTTTGAAAAAGAAATTGTCCGCTCAAAACATGACATATTGTCACTGAATCGCAAGGGATAAGAGTCAAATATTTTGGAGCAGCCTTTGTGGGGAGCTGAACAGAAGAATGTCTGGTCACATTACCTTATAATTTCTGCATGTACGTACGGTCGTGAAAACAGAGAGCAGTTAGGCAAGCGACCCGTGGAAAGAAGCTATTAGAATAGGAAAACGTTCCGGCATCCAGGTACCAACGTAGTGAAATTGTGAGATGTTGCTGCTAGTTGAATGGGTCGGTGGTATTTTTGTTGAAGTAGTACGTACAGTAAGTTCATCAGAGACGCATTCCGTGGAAGTACTTGTAAAACAAGCATATATATATAGTATTGCGGCGATGTGACAGGGGCTCGAGCTTGACAGAAGTTGTGGGGCCTATTATGTTAGAAATTATTTTATACACAATCCAAGAGGGTGAGGCTAGAAGTTTGTGCAGCAGTCTATATGTGCCAACAATACTTCATGCATGAACGAATGATGGTTTTATAAATATATAAGATATTGGCCAGTCAGATAATTTTCTAGCCCGGTAGAGAGAACCTACGTTCTTTGCTGTAGACTTGGCAGTAGCTTCTCCGTACTTATTCCACTTCATGTTGCCTAAGAATGTAAATCCGGATGATTTAAATGTTAACCCCTCTGGAAGGGCACTATCGGCCATGATAGAGTTTTTGTATGGAACTTTTGGATCGGCACTAATGCTTTTATGCTTGTTTTTAACAATTTAGTTTCCTCATTTGTCCACTGTTCACACAAGGAACGAAAACGTTATTCTGCTAGGTGTATCTTTGAGCGATTCCCCCTTCAGCACGTAGGTAATATCTTGTTTTAGTAACGGCGCATCTGTTTGTGATTATATCAACCACTATTATGAAAACCTCGGGAAGTGTTGTCAGAAATAGGTCTTGCTGATCCTCACTATCTGGGAAGCCGGGATGGAAGGGGACAAGTGAAATAAACCAATTTTTATAAAATTTTGGAATTTTCATTTAGATGTAGATTGATTAAACTTAATTGCATTATTTGAATAGCTACTTTTATCTTTGTTGTTGTATATAGAATGATTCAGTCGATATAACCTCCGGTTTTTAGTTTGCACCCGCAGTTTTACGAATTTTAGAACCTACTACTTACACGTGAAAATGTGTATTTCGAATCCTGTAACCTGTACGAAATGTTTAATTGAACCCTTTATTTTAGCCACGCAGATTGATTATTCTCATTGTGTCAACCATGAAAGGGGGAAAGCGTTACTTTTGTTATACTTAGTTATTAGTATAATAGTAAGAAAACTCTTACTTGGAAGTAATTTAACCAAATGTGTCAACTGTTAGCCATGTGTTCTAGTTCGAATAGAAAAATCGTAAGTTTGAAAAGATACAGCTGGAAGTCAGACAAAAAGTTTGAAAACAATCATGCAATTATATGAAACTATCGGGACCCCGTTGACATTCGAGGCTACTTCTTACATCAATAGGTATAATTTAGTTTTAATGATAATATTCCTTTAGAAATAATCAATGCCTGCCACAGTCAATACTATTAGGAATTAATGAATTTCTTTTTCCGTAAAATAATTGTAATTGCCAGCTAAATATAATTTTAATAGATACAAGAATATGTCTCTTCATTATTGTAGTAATTTACTTTTTATTTCACAATATATATTCTGTGTTTTTTTACCGTAAAAATAGTGTCATCTAAATAGTATTCAAATCAATAAAACGAGTGTAACTTTTTGGAAACGTATGTTTTAGTAGACAGGACGATGTAATTTGATTTTGGCACAATTCAGTTTTAAATTGGTAAATTCGGAAATATTTACACGGCGACATCAGATAAATCACTGATCCACATAATTTGCTAATCGGACGATCTCGTTTATTAAATGTGTGTGAAAGGTAATAAAGTACGTACGAACATGAAATTCTTACCGAATTATTATATATATGATATATTTTTATTTAGTTTCTTACATATATTTATATGCCATAGTGTATATATATTTGCTTTATATCTGTTTAATTTTGGTTCAATGTGCACTGCATTTATTAGATGTACTATTAATATTTAAAATCTTAAGTCTAGGCATAAATTTAAAGTATCTGCATCAAAAAGTGGTTTTTGCATTATTACACACACTCGAACATTTACGGCAAACTTAAACAGATGAGGCATCTATCTTTTTAACATTATACATAAATAAACAAATATATTATCCCTACTCATCGGAGAGACATGCTGTTAGTCCAGTGTTGCGTTTATATGTCCGCTAACAATGAAGTCAGTAAACCTAAAAATGTGAAAATGGTATTGATTATTCGCAAGCAACACACTTTTATAGCTATATACTTTTTACCAATGATATTGTACTTACAGCATTACGTTTCCACTGTAAGAAAACAAGAACGATGTGTCTATTTGTGTTTTCTTTCGAAACACAAATTGTTCACCTGTTGCAAAGACTTAATGTATATCCTCGTTAACGTGTTACAATCTTTGCCATCATTCCACCGTCGATACTAAATTGAATTATACTTCCAACCAGGGAATGGCTGACTCCTGATACAATTCTCTATATAAGAGTGAAAATTATCCATAGACGAAGTACTGCTGCAGCATCTGGGAAAGAGTCGCTGTATTTAGAGAGTACACTCTAGCAGGGAGTATATGTTCTCTTTGCTATAACCCCTGTCACGCAGATCAAACGCTACTAGTCTTTCTCCATGGGGTGTGATCGATTGAGCTTCAATCTCTATTCTCCCTGTATAACATTCACACCACGAACTCGTCCCTCTACCCAAGCTACAAAAACTTTCCTTCTTTCTCTGTGCACCGAGAACTAAACAAGATTTCCGTTAACAGAGTTTATTTCCAAGAACTTCCCCTCTGTGGAACATATGACAAGGGGGCTGCTTCCCTTTAGATTACAACATGTCTGTTTTCAATTCTAATTATAACAAATTCTTGTCAAGCTGTCCTGTTAAAAAAATCAAATTTTGTCTATTCCATTAATTGTGATCAACCCTCTTATAATGTTTCTGATTATCCAACTATCATCAACCCTTATCCTCGAGTGGCATTTCTTCTTGCCAAGCGGTGACTCATTAGTATAAAAAGGGCATATATAGGCAATACAGATTTTAACTATTATCCTTCGGTCTCTGTGAGAGAATTTATAGCATCTGAAAAGAGATTGTTCTCTGGTACCGCTATTTCCGACCACACATCTCCAAGCCGAACATTGCTCAATTCAAGTGTCATTGAAAGCAACCGATGTAATACTAAAATAATCAAAGAATTTAGGTCATTAGGAAATTTACATTTTCGTAGATTAGTTCCTTACACAGGCTCGAGTCTAATGTACTCTACAATATGTGTATCCTTCATTTTTATTTATTCTCGTATTTTTCGTATAAGTTAATGTAAACGAAACAATAACAAATCTTAAAACTCGGTGTTTTTCGATTCCACTCAGGGGGTCGAATGACGCATTTCTACCTTTTCCATGAGTAATAAAGAATTACTTCGTAACCATTTCCCAATGGATGACACTTGTATTTCCTAATTCGTCACTCATCCAGGTAATGACCAGATTAAACGTTGCTCAATTTCGGTGCCGCGATAATAACCGTTCACTAAACGTTATACATTCACAAGCTCAATGTATTTATAGACTACACATATAGACTACAACTCAACCATTTCTGATGCACACGCTTAAAGTATTAGGTCATTGTTGCGATTAATATATATTTGGTTTTAATCAAGTAAGAAAAATATATGAAAATCATGTTGCTTTAAGTTTTAAAAAACACGTCGTTCCAGACTATTTTCCGTATACAATATTTTTCTGAATGTCATTTAAGTTAGCTACTTTATAAAATTAAGTTAGTCGTATTTACAAATCATAACAGAGCAATGAATCGAGAAATCAAAGTTTAATTCTGGCTCGGCAGTATTGTTTCCAATTTATCACTGTGTCATTTACCAGAAAAATTGAAATTCAAATAACTTTTATCGTTTATATAGTTTCTCCGGTCGAATGATTATATTCAGTAATAGAACATTACAATGATTCACTGTTTGTTACAGAAATGAAATTCAATATGACGCCTACATTTCATGGGACCTTAGAGAACATATAATGTAGCCATGGAGTACTGAAATGGTGTAACATTTCATTCTCCAATCTAAATAATTACATTTAATTCTTACACTGATTCCCAAATAAATCGCACAAAGTTGTCAATTATTCATTGATTGCACACTTTTTGTATGTGTAATCGCCCAAAAGACATGCGAGGATGAATCACTACGATACGGAAAGGAAGAAGCTCTTTCTTTCTAAATGTCAGCGGGCGATTAATTATTTTCTTAATACGCAGGGTGGTTACATATTTTGCGGTTGTTTCTTAGGCTAGTTTTATAGTAGAATTGCAGAGTACTACTGTGTAAAGAAAGAACGGCCATCAAGAAAACAGTTGATGAAACTATCATTAATGATAATTCCATTGATAGAAAAGTATTGTCTTTTCTTCAATGCATATGAAACTCTGTGTAATTAAGCAATATATCAAAAGTCTACGCAACTGTGTAGGATTCTGGCCCTTAGTGATAAAAAGTTGTAAGAATATTTAATAAATAAAAAATAGGTGCAAAGTGTGAAGGTAGGTAATTCAAATAAACTGACTGAGAGAGATGATCAACGTATCGTACACTATTTTTTTATGCCTTGAAATAAACGTTATAAAATACATTATTTATTTATAGGAAATATAACAACGATGAATATTGAACGCATCATTGCCTGAACATTTTAGTTTATTACGTTAAAGGAAAGATATAACCGAAACACAAAAATATCGTTATGCCTCTAATTCGATTCTCAAAGAAAACGGATAAATCTGAACTTTTGATCTACATGAAAAGCTTTGGAATCTTTGTACATATTTTCTCTTATTGATTTCTTACATACTTATCTGCATTATATTGTCATTTCTAATTCTTTGTTAATAACTGAATAATTAATTTATTGTTATATTGTGAGTAGAATCTTCGTATTCTGCAATCATGCAAGAGTCTATAGGTCAAAACGTGATAAGAGTTGGATTCAGCACATCAAAATAAGGTTAAATGCATTAGCATGCCATGCGGCAGAAAGACTGTGAACACTGGATTATTTTTTTCCAAACTATTGAATGATATTTACTTGAACAAATAAGTGCTAAAATTACAAGCAAATGTTCTAAATTTAAATTAAAAATGAATAATTAAAACTAATCAAGGGAGGGGCGATAGCGTTCTATCCCTTAATAGACTTTAAAAACGGCCTATGCTAGAAATCTCATTTCTTTGATCAATCATAACTCAAAAACCAATGAACAAAATTAGTTAAAACTTTGCACAAAAAAGTTTTTTGATAGGTTCTATAAGTGTGTAGAATTTCAGCATCATTAGTCAAGGCAACCCAGTGATCCAGAAAGGTCAGGCATGATTTTGTGCTATCCGTGTGTACGTACGTATGTGTCACCCTGTATCTCATCAACTGGATTCAGCTGATTTTTGGAAGAGATAGAGGTTCTAGGGTCTAGTTGATGGCATTTAAATTTCAGTTTACCATATAACTTAGTTTTCCAGAAAATTCCAAAAAACCTTATTATCCAACGTATTCATGTACTGATCCGATAAAAATGCTGAGTCACTGAAAACCTCCCATAATCCCTTGCCGGATGTACCCGCTCTTGCGATAAATTATGTCCGGTTGCATCAGGTCATACCATAACTTCTGTCCGGATGTATCAATAACAATTTAGGAAGGCTACGTTAAGAGTGTGCAGATGAAAAGGAGGAGGAATCAGTAAGAGTGATTTTAGTAGTTCTCTGGATGCCTCCTCCATTTTCTAAGTACTCGGCGCTGTCCAGGAGAAAAGTGCTCAATATCCTATATAGAGCTACTGTAGTGATAAGTTTGTACATATATTTTAACGCCATCTACGTTTCTCTTAAGACACATGGAAATGAGGGGAAATTAGTAAGAGTGATTTTAGTAGTGCTCTGGATGCCTCCTTGATTTTCTAAGAAGTCGGCGTTGTCCACGAGAAAAGTGCTCAATATCCTAGATAGAGCTACTCTAGTGATAAGTTTGTATAATATTTTAACGCCATCTACGTTTCTCTCCAGAATATTGTGCACATGTAAATGAGGGGAAATCAGTAAGAGTGATTTTAGAAGTGCTCTGGATGCCTCCTTGATTTTCTAAGTACTCGGCGTTGTCCGGGAGAAAAGTGCTCAATATCCTAGATAGAGCTACTGTAGTAATAAGTTTGTATGATATTTTAACGCCATCTACGTTTCTCTTCAGACTATTGTGCACATGGAAATGAGTGGAAATCTATAAGAGTGATATTAGTAGTGCTCTGGATGCCTCCTTGATTTTGTAAGTACTCGGCGTTCTCCGGGAGAAAAGTGCTCAATAACCATAGATAAAGCTACTGTAGTAATAAGTGTGTATGATATTTTAACGCCATCTACGTTTCTCTTCAGACTATTGTGCACATGGAAATGAGGGAAAATTAGTAAGTGATTTTAGTAGTGCTCTGGATCACTCCTTGATTTTCTAAGCACTCGGCGTTGTCCGGGAGAAAAGTGCTAAATATCCTAGATAGAGCTGCTGTATTGATAGATTTATATAATATTTTCTACAGTATAGGACCCAGCACCGGGGGTGTTTCTACAATATAGGACTCGGAGGCTTCTGCAGAATAGGGAGCATGGGTGCTTCTGCAGTATAGGGACCAGTGGTGCTTCTACAGTATAGGACCCAGCGCTGGGGGTGCTTCCACAATATAGGACCCGGGGGCTTCTTCAGAATAGGGACTATGGGTGATTCTGCAGTATAGAGACCAGGGGTGCTTCTACAATATAGGACCACGCACAGTGGGTGTTTCTACAATATAGGAGCAGGAGGCTTCTGCAGAATAGGGGGCATGGGTGCGTCTGAGTATAGTGACCAGGGGTTCTTCTACAGTATAGGACCCAGCACCGAGGGTGCTTCTACAATATAGGAGCCGGAGGCTTCTGCAGAATAGGGGCATGGGTGGTTCTGCGGTATATGGGCCAGGGGTGTTCTACAGTATAGGACGCAGCACCGGGGGTGCTTCTACAATATAAGACCAGGAGGCTTCTGCAATATAGTGACCATGGGTGCTTCTGCAGTATACGAACCGGGGGTGCTTCTGGTGCTTCTACAGTATACGGTCCCAGCAGCGGGGGTGCTTCTACAATATAGGACCCGGAGGTTTCTGCAGTATGGTTCTTTGATATGACCAAGGCGCCTCGGAAATTGTGTTTTCTTTCTTTAACTAAAAAGTTTTCTATGTATGGGGAAGGGTAAAAAAAAATGGGGGCGGGGTCCAAATTTTTTTTTTTTTTGCTTTAATTAAAAATATATGTATGGGGGACCATGAAAAAAAAATTTAGGGGGATCAAAGAAAATTGTTTATCTTTTTAATTAAAAATATTTCTATATATGTGGAGAGTAAAAAAAAATTGGGTGTTTCCAAAAATGTTTAATTTAAAAAAATGTTTTTATTAAAAATATTTCTATGTATGGAGGAGGATACAAAAACAAATTGAGGGGGGGCTAAAAAAAATATATTTCTTTTTTTAACCTAAAAATATTTATATTTATGATAGTGACACTACATGAATGAACACTATTTTGTTTTTATGACACGACAGGGGTACATTAATATGAGTTTATAGATATGCGAACTGGCCTGGAGATATGTACATATATAGTATGTTCACCCTTGCAGAGATAGGTAAGTATATAGTATGCGCATCGGAGCGGGGATAGGTATATATAGGGTATGTGCACCGGGCTGGCAATAGGTACTATATAGTAGTGCAGAAGGGTGCGGATAGGTACGTATAAAGCATGTACACAGGGGCGGAAATATATACTATATAGCATGCGCACCGGGGCGGCGATCAGTACGTATATAGCACACGTTCCGGGGCTACGATCAGTACGTATATAGCACGCGCACCTGGGTGGAAATAGGTACGTATTTAGCATTCGCACTGGGGCAGCGATAGGTATGTATTTAGCATTCGCACCGGAGCGGCGATAGGTATGTAGTTAGCATTTGCAGTGGGGCGGCGATAGGTACGTATTTCGCATTCGCACTTAGGCGGCAATATGTACATATTTAGTATTCGCACTGGGGCAGCGATAGGTACTTATGTAGTATGCACGCCGGGGCGGCAATAGGTACGTATTTAGCATTCGCACCGGGGCGGTGATAAGTATGTATTTAGCATTCAGGGGTGGAGATAGGTACGTATACACCATGTGCACATGGGCGGCAATAAGTACGAATATAGCATGCGTACCGGGACGATGATAGGTATGTATTTAGCATTCGCTCCGGGGCGGCGATCGGTACGTATATAGCACGCGCACCCAGACGGCGATAGGTACGTATATAGGTTGCGAACCGGGGCGGCAGAAAGGTACGTATTTAGCATTTGCACCAGAGCGGCGATAGGTACGTATTTAGCATTCGCACCGGGGCGGCGATATATACGTGTTTAGCATTCGCACCAGGGGCGGCGATATGTGTATATTTAGTATTCGCACTGGGGCAGCGATAGGTAATTATGTTGTTTGCACGCAGGGGCGGCAATAGGTACGTATTTAGCATTCGCCCCGGGGCCGCGATAGGTACGTATTAAGCATTCGCACCGGGGCGGCGATAGGTACGTATTTAGCATTCGCACCGGGGTGAGGGATATATATATTTATTCAGCATTCGCACCGGGGCGGATATAGGTACGTATTCAGCTTCTGAGCATAGCGGTGATAGGTACTTATATAGTATCTGCACCCAGGCGGCGATAGGTACTTATATATTATCTGCACTGGGGCGGTGATAGTTACGTATATAGTATGAACACCGGGCTGAGATAGGTACCTATATAGAAGGCGCAGACAGAGGTTGTACTTTTTATAGAAATATGTCATACTATTGCCCTGGACAACGTAGGAGGAATGGTGGGGAAGAAACAGCTTTCGCAAAAGGCAAAATTCTAAAGTAGCGGTGAAATGGGGCGACCATTGTATTTACAAAAGTAGTGACATTCCATGAAAAATGCCAGTATACTGAACTCATATGCCCTTAATAGGGTTAAAATGAAAATTCATATACACTAAATACTAAATGTACAAAAGCTTTTGTACATTTAGGTAGATCACGTAATAACTTAGATTTTGGCTGTAGGCTACGTGTTGAACCCTTAGGCAAGGTTACAAAGTAAGAACCGAAATAAAGTGCCATTCTATTGCCTATATTTGTCATATTAGAGCCGTAGAGTACTGTTTTTTAGTTCAGAGAAAACGAAAATTTCAGAGAAATGAAAAATATCAAGGTTTACAGTTCACATTTTTTAATTTATAAGATTTAAAATTCTTGTTTGAGGATCTTCAATCTGAATTGTTAAAATATGTATTGTATTGTTGAAAAAATACAGTAAAAATCGTGTATATATTAAAAAAATGGTGAAAGTTATTAATTCTAATAAATTAAAGTGTGAAACATAAAATTGACTTATATACAACAAGAATACCTTCATTTTCCTTGATACATAACAATGCTGCTAGTGTCGTATGAATACTGGTTCGACTCGGACGTGATTGATAAAGATACTATAAACGTAAGTGAAATACCAGTTAAAATGTTTATTGGCAATGCTTATATTAACAGTGCTAAAATAGTAACAATGTTTATATTTTTTCTAAGAAAAATTCCTACCAGTAAAATACATAGCCCTGTTGTGCTCGCATACCCTTAATGACAATAAAAGTGTAAATATTTTGGAATTTCTTTGCTTTTGTACATTTAGTGTTTAGTGTATATGGATTTTCATCTTAGCCCTATTAAGGACATATGATTTCAGTATACTGGCATTTTTCATGGAATATATTTATAATTGGTAATTTAAGATGATACGCTAATTTTATATCTGGAACTTTTGTTACGTATAAATTAAAAAAGTAAGTAAATACTTTTTTTATAGATTAAAATACTGTTTGCTGTGGATAATATATGCGGCATAATGAAGTTGTCATACCGGTTCCACGTTAGATCAGAAGTTCAGCGACGTTAGGCCTGGTCAGTACTAAAATGGGTGAACATTGCGGAATCCTAGGTTATGTATCTGCTCTCCGCTTATCACGATATTGTTTCCATTTGCCACTGGAACAAGAAGCTTGTTTGAGATTGCGCAACCCTCGCTTTACAATTACACGCACAACCACTATTACAGGGGGTATATATGGTATCTCAAAACTGAACGGACGCCATGCTGTAGATAAAATCGAAACCGTATTTCACTCATATGCATCTATCTTATATACGGACAATTTATAAGTTATACAATGATTACCTTTTGCTAGCTATTTAGACTTACGAATAGCTTTTTGAGATGTTGAGTTCTTGTTTGGAAGAAATAATTGAGTTGGCTAATCATTTGCTGCTAATTTTCTTTTTGTTTTTCTCTTATTTTCGATCGATCTATTTTCTTTTCTTACGATGTTTACATTTTTTCAGTGATACTTAGAGTCTTTATTTTTTGCTGTTTCATGAGTAATTTGAAGGGTACAAAAATCTTCGTAAACAATCAAAAATATTTATTGGAACACGATTGTGCAACAATATATACAAAGAACATTATTTTGCTTACTGATAGTATGTATCGTATAAGGAACCTCGGAAAGTTTGCTCTGGAGATGGGCTTGATTTGGACGAACTTTAGTCTTTGTCTATTTACTCTATTGTATTAAATCGAACACCTTCCTGTGAACTCTTGAATAGGATTTTATACAGAATTTCCACGCGTGGCCACCACTTCTGATGACAAAATCACTAGAGGGCGTTTCGATGTATAACTAGAGCTGCCTATTTAAAATATGTGTTATGGTACCTTACCTGTAACGGACTTTTGACTCTTACATTCACCATAAATACTGTGAAAACCTGCTCCTCAGTGTTATGGCGCATCCCAGCCCGTTGAGTCTCTCATCAACTTCGGCTGATTGAGGATGCCGGGATGGGGTAATACCAGTCGAGGTTTCGTTCTCGACAATTAGTCCGGCAAGAACTGGGCCATTTCGGTTGCCTGTTATCTGTCGGGCTGAGCCTACTGTCCTGGGTTCTCCTAGGAGGTGCACCCTATTATGCCTTGCATCTCTTATTTAAGGTGGAGTAAGTTTATTGCTTAATGCCTGAGGCGCCTTGACCGGGGAATGTCGATGGGGTTGCCCAGACTATGTTTCTATACCAGACTGCTCCTACTTTCAGGGCGCTGGCTTGACTCTCCCCCATTTTTTACCTTGTGTAACATATTGCCGCGGTGGAAAGCAATTAAATACCTGAACCAACCTTAGTCTATACTGGCAGTACAGACTGACGTACCACCACTCGTGTTACTCTATTGTCTTATGTTTCTTCAATAAACTTATTTTTTCAAAAACCCCAGTTCGTGTTTTAAATCTGGCTCATTTACAGGGCCAAAACAATATAAGACCTTAATTAATTCAGTAGACACATTATATATATATATATATGTGTGTAGACATACACATATATATATATATATATATATATATATATATATATGTGTGTAGTCATATCATATATACATGTAGACACACACACGCACACACACACACACACACACATATATATATATATATATATATATATATATATATATATATATATATATATATATATATATATATGAAGTCACATTATAATATATATACACATTTTATTGCTATTGTATTGGTTCCACAGTCGATGTGTTACTTTCACCAGATGGATATGTCACTCAGCGTAAATAATTAGAAAAATAGACAAAGAATACAAAAAATATATATAAGCAGACGCATAATGATAACCGCGGAAATTAATGAAAGCATTAAAAGCTGAATTCGACAGACGTATTCGGAATATTGATTAGAAATAAATAAAATAGACCCAGAAAATAAGATGTCGTCAATCAACTTCAAATTCCCGACTGAAAATTTACAAAGGAGTGCCTGTAACGGTCTATTCTATCTGCACTTCCACTATGACTTTGCCCGAGATCTCTTCGAAATGTACATTTCAAAATATATGCTTCCTAATTTAGCGATGAAGTCGCAAAGAAAATGAAACGAAGTATATAAAATAAAATAAAACATTGACAATTTAGATTTGCAAGCCTATAAACCATCCACTCCTCCGACACACTTCGTCTCTTGTATCTCGGCGAGTTCAATACTCTTCACTTGGAAACCAATTGGATTACCTGACAGCAAGTGTTATAATTTCCATTCATCTTTCATATTATCTATATTGAAGTCCAATTCTGTTCACTGATGGAAAGTAATAAAATGGCAATGCAGTCGAACTTCTGTTCATTTTGAATTTACCGATACTTATAAAGTAACTCGCCCCCCTGATTGTCCTATTATATATATATATATATATATATATATATATATATATATATATATATATATATATATAAACTTCTTTGTAATATAGCAAGAAAAATCCCAGCAGAGTGCTCGATTAATTAAGAATTAAAGTTAAAAATTAATATATATTTATTTCTTTTGGTACAGAAAAAATAGTACAACATTCGTACCGTCGTTTTCAAGCGGGGAAAGGCTTAGCCATCCGGCTTTCTTCAGCTTCCGTTGTAATCTGTTTCAGAAATGTGAAGATGTGGGTAAGTACTAATAATTAATATTTACTTACAAAATATTATATATATATATTCATATATATATATATATATATATATATATATATATATATATATATATATATATATATATATATATATATATATATTGTTGGTGATTTTATTCCATTAATTGCGACAAAATGCAAAAGTAGCAATTAGTACCCTAAATTAAAATTATCAAACATTTTTATCTACACGATAATTACCTATTACAACAAAAATGACAGTTATAACTTTATAATTATAATTCTATTCTCATTATTAAATTTAACCCACCCTGCCCCCGCCATGGCTGGAATTGAAGTCACGATGACCCAGACACGAGAGAACATCCCACGCAACTTTTTGAAACATGTCTTGTTGGGGTCTCCCCCTCTCCCTTCTCATGCCCCCGTTATAGGCAGAGCTTCATCTCTGTCCCCCTCCCTCTAATGCATCTTCAATTTCCGGTTGAGGTTGAATTTAAAATCTTTGCCATTTGATTCCATTATCGCTTGAAGAGTTGACGTTCATTGCGAGCGTTAATGAAACAGCATATATTTTGTCGCAATTAATGGAATAAAATCACCAACAAAAAAATATATTTTGCTCTGAATTTTCATTGAGCACTCTCATAAACCCGGTTTCAACTTCCTTCGGATTTATACCCCCTGGATATTTGTAACAAGTTAATTACATATATATATATATATATATATATATATATATATATATATATATATATATATATATATATATATATATATATATGACAATTAAATGTTCCATAATACTGACTGAGCATGACCGTACTAATTTGTTAGATAAATACATTTAAACACTGCCTAGTACTATATTGAGATTTAGCTTTCAAAATGTCGCTTATGTACACAGACACACATATATTTTATATAAATAGTAATATTTATTTTTCTTGCGACAATTCAGCAATGCATAAAAACTAGGACTGTCTAAATAACAATCGTGTTTTAATTTTAGCTTAAAGCACATATTTGCCTAATCGCTGTCGAACGATGATACAACGAAACAGTATGCGGATGACTATTTATTCTCTCTATACATGAATATAGATTTAAGAAAAACCAAACCTTGCTTATTCGGCTTCAGTATGATCTCGTTTTGGTTATGATAATGAAAACTGTAATATGCATTCGCTTGAAGTCACAAGGGATCACATTAGTACTTTGGGATAATGCCCTTTTTCTATTCAGGCAAAACATTATTCTGTCTTTTCACTCTGATTTGATCGGAAGTATAACACAAAAAGTAGGTCAAACAGTTTATTTTGAACCAGTTTTCAAAGTTTGGGTGAGAATGAGAAAAGTGTTAATATAAAAAATTGTAGCCATTCTTTGTACACACATATTTCCATCTTCTATTTTTACCTATACCCACGGTTCGCCCTGCTATTAAGTTAGGGTGTGGTTTCGTTATTGTTATCGACAAGCACTTCCAAATAATCCGACTAAAAGAACTACGAAAAACAGTAAAATACCTCACACAACTAATAAGAAAATGTTTAGAAGTCGCGGAAAATATAACTACATCTGCTACTAAACCTTGGAAAACGCCAAACAAATTATAGCATACTTCTCAACATAAAACAAAACTAATCCAGAACTTCTACGAAAATAACAAGAAACCTGCAATTATTCAAGCGAAACGAGAAATTAAGAACAACAAAATAATGAAAAAGGAAATGCCAACCCAAAAAACTAAAACACGTCCTTATCTCATCTCAACTAAACTTTTTATAGAGGTAGACTCTAGTATGTGTGTTAAAAAATTCACAATTACGGAAAACTTAATATGAACCTATAAAAATGTATATGTCCTTAGATGCAACACATCTTATATAGGTGCCACGTAACGACACAACAGGGTTTTTCTACACCATAGCACCATAAAACGTCCAGACAACAGAACATTCTGTTTCTCAACATTTTCATTATTGTAGCAAGGGTAAATTCAAAATGATGTCGATTCATCAACCAGATAATTCAAAGTCTCTGATAGAAGGAACACTTTATAGACAAATTTAACACCAGCACTAAAAAAATCATAAAGCAACACACACATTATACGAAGTGTATGTGTGCATATGTATGTGTGAATATATATATATATATATATATATATATATATATATATATATATATATATATATATGTGTGTGAGACAGTATGAACAGCTGTATATATTTTGTTCATTTAACTTCACTGTAAGTTTTCAAAATTGAAGGGGACCTCTATTTCGTGTAACAACTGATCTCTATATGAGATACATAGATAGGCACTCTAAGATAATATCTAGTAGGCATCCATTTGGTGTAACAACTGATCTCTATATGAGATACATAGATAGGCACTCTAAGATAATATCTAGTAGGCATCCATTTTCTCTTCAGTAGGCATACCAATTCATATGTGTATGTGTGAGATATAAAAATGAATTACAGGAAACTGTGATACGCACTCTAAAAAAACTCGTACATTAAATAAAACTCAAGTAAAAAAAACAGCCTAACGAGCGTAGAAAGAGGGGGGGTCGTTTGGTCGTTTAAACCGCGGAATGTGGATTCGTGTTCTCTAGAGGCGACTGCATAACTTTCACTAATGACCTTTCGAAATGTATGAATCCGTATACTTTCCCTCAAGCAACGGATTAAATATCAGAATAGACAAGTTTTGCTTGTGCAACTAATCTTGGAGAATGAAATTCCCAAATATGTCATCAGCTTTTATCTGCTTATCACGAAATTGTTCTGGTCTTCGTTGACTTCTTTTTTGCCAGTTGACTTAAGAACTAACGATTCGAGAGAGATGCGGTTAGAAATTGCGCAATCCTGTATTCGCTATAGATTTTCTGCGTAGAGATCCTTACAGTGAATTTCTATTGTGTGTCATGACGGAACAGAGTTTTTGTTTTTATATTCAACATGACACTATAGTAACAAAACATGATTTGCATATTCATTTATTCATAATTCACGTTTCTTAGTTGATTATTCTTACTGTAAAATAGACCATAGAAATGTAGGTGTTCAGTAAGCCTTTTTTGGATCTCATATTTTAATCAATTATCCTGTTGCGTTTCATCTTTGTGTCATACATGTCGTCATTATTACAGTAATACATGGAAGTTCACAATTATTATCTTACCTTGCTAGCTGCTTGTTCTTCTACGTGTCCTTCTCGTGATCTGAAAAATTGAGAGCTGGTCGTCCTGAAATACAGGTCACTAAATTATACTTTTAAAACTGTTGGAAGATAGAGGGGATTAATGTGTCTTGATCTTCCTTCCAAATAGCTAGCCAGTAGCGTGAAGGGAGAGAAGGATCGATCATCACTGTTAAATCATATCATTTCAATTTAAGATTCTTACACGTTGCTTGCTTCCAATGAACTAACAGTGTCCTTATCATAATTTCTCTTTTACCCATGTCATGTCGCATTCGTTTCTATTAATTCCCACAGACTAGTATTCCGAACTTCTAGTTCAGCAGGTTGACTGCAACAACACTTTCATTTACTGTTTTTATCAACGAACTGTTTCATATAGTAGTGGGTTTACTTGCGCAAGACTTAACAATCTTATTTAATCTTTTATCACAAAACAGGATGATCGAGCAAAGCCTCCATCTTTCCCGATCTGCGATAGAAAGATTTATTTTGTCCGCTTAACGGCATATAAATAGTTTTTGTCGAACGAGTCTATTAGAAACTGTTCTCTTATAAACGACTCTTTAAATACAAGATTCTATTTTATCAAGAGGTGGAAAGAATGTCAGTTAAATGGAATAGATAAAACTTGATGTTAATGCTTTTGGCCGAATGTGTATCTCGAGCCAGTATCCTAACACGCGACCCTCACCATCACCAGTGATGGCCAATCGTGGAAAACAACATATTTCGTTAACCAGAAAGCGAACAGTTTTTTTTTTGTTGTTTGGGTCGTTATTTTATCAAAATGAAGAAACACTGATTTGTAAAATACGTAAATGCACACCTGATTATAAACACAATCCAACCCCCTTCACTGTAGACATCCTTAGATGCCGAAGTCTTTTTTCTGTAATAGTTTGCATTGGAATTCCGTCACTACTCTCTGTTTCTCTGACCGTACAATTTTATTATAAATTTAAATGTAACAGCTATCTTTCTTCTCAACAACTTACATAGGTTTTCCCTATGAATCGGTCTCTTGTGACCGTGACACTTTACACTTCAGTAGCAACATGGTTTGTATGAGGTGAACAAAAGTTAAAAAGAGTTGAACTTTCTATTTGTAAAGGATTTAGAAAACCAACTATTCCAATTGGTCAAATATCTGATCAACTTTGAAATATTTAGCAGTTAAGTCGAGCAGTTCATGATTTAATAGTAGACCGTGACGCCTGTCCAGATGACCGCCTTGATAAAATTCTCTTCATAAATCATATTTGAGTGTGTTATAATTTGGATTACTATTCTCATCTTGGTTGTTGATTTTTAAACCTTTTGGCCGATGTAATTCCCGACTTTTTTTCAGGTGCATATTTTCAAACGTGTGGATAGTTGGCGAACTTTCTAATTCTCCATAGGTTTAACTATGGAGAATTAGAAACATAACCCTTTTATTCAATACATGGCGATTGATTGTTCTAATTCCGTCAGTCATGACCAGTTGTAAGTTTTAATTAATTATGTTATTCTTAGTTATTATCGACTGTAGTAAGGATTAATCATTTAACCTCCAGAAACCTGTTACTCAGAACTGATTGTACTTTAATGCCAGTATCCGTTGCAGCACGGATTCATATGGGGCATTGATGTTATTGTGTGTTCCTTTTCCTTCGCAAAACTCAGTCATGTTCTGCGAAGCTAAAAACAAACCAACAATTTTCCTCTAAAAACGCAAAAGCAAACACCATGAATTAATATTTTAACATATCAAATACTTGAAGCATGAAAACGTTTACCATAATCACCGGATTCGGCATTAAATAACCCGAAAAGGGTTGCTATGTCGTAAAACGAAACAACAAAACCCAGCCTAAACAATTATATGGACAATTCTATCGTGAATTTTCAAGAGCTTTGAATCTAATCTTGTCCGGATTTGTAGCATCCTTACATATAATATTAAAGGAAAAATTGTAAAAATAACAACGAAAATTTGAATCATCTTCCGAATAATCCAAATAAATATGAGCACTCATAATCTACAAAATCCGAAAACATTCTACTTTGTTTATATTCATTCATGCAACTTAAGCCACCTTTCAAGCTCCGAAGACGAAAACCTTTTTATGGTGCACATAACAATGTGGAAGGTACAGATACTAAAATAAAACCGCAAAGATTGAATATCCAACACCTCCACGTGTGAACGACGTTGCTGCTTGTCAAATAATATTCTTTATTACTCGAATCTATATTTGATAAATTGATGACTACAAGCTACTTAGAATATACAACATATGTATTAAGCAATAACCTGTCGGTGTGTTGCATCATTAATCCCTTTGAACTTTAAAATGTATTTGTCCAGTTCCCCACTTATATTCTATGAACTGCATTGCTACAATGTGCATCACCGCATGTTTTTCCGTTGTATAATTTCAAAAAACATGGAAAGAAGGCACTAACAACTTACTTACAGTTGATCCGCTATATTTCCTTATTACGGTGGTTACGCTGTAGAATATAAAGCCCGTCAGTGAAACTGACAAATCTCCAAATGTATTTCTAGTTAAAAATAGTCCTTTCATCGAAGATCTGGACCTAAATAGTTCACATGACCACAGCTTAATTAAAGCGTATATCGATTTTTTGATCGAAAACAATTCAGAGCTATAGAAAGTTTTAAAGAAAATGCAATGTGACTAAATAAAAAAGTTTTTATTTTCATATAAATAAAAGTTGCGATAGAATCGAGATCTACTGAAACATCAGAAACAGCGAGGTTGGACACGTCACAAACGCACAAGCTATGATGAAACGAAAATCAATGAAGTCGATCGAGAACGATTAGCGTTCACGTCAGTGGGAGAGAAACACGAATTATTTGGTGGCGAAAAAAGACAGTCGTACAGATGAAGAATCCGACAAAAACGAACTTCAATCTCTTCTGTATGGATTTGTCATTCGTGACTGTTTTTTTTATGATAGTCAAATGGCATGAACCACGTTTTAATGTTTTTGCATCTGACATTTTCGAAAGCACTCTTTACTTATTTTCCACAGAAACAAAATAGTAAATGATTCAAGTCATTTGTACTTTAACATGCGTCTTTACAAGTCTATCAGAAGCATTGCCCAAGTGTTTTTTGTCACGCATCGGGTTGAAGAAGAATTTCCAACGAGAAACAGGTAGATTTACCAGACACGAGTTTAGATATCTTCTCATAAAGTGGCTGGACCTGTGTTCGTCTGTCATGCTTAAGTTTGTTATAGAATTTTCCTCGAGCTCCAACTAGTTACTTGCCCCACGCGAGCAGTTGGACACAAGGTAGGTTTTTAATGTGAGGAACATCTCTAAAAAGGGGCATTTTGGATTGGGACAAAAAGTAAAATGCCTGGGTCTAGAAGAATTCATCCTCTCACTGACCTATGGGAGAGAAGATGAAGTATTGTATCAGAACAGCTAAAAGTCAATAGAACGACGTCGATCGGTATTTTTACTTTCTAAAAGAAATGTTGTCGTTCCGTAACGCTGTAGATAGAAATAGCATTTTGTTGATCTCTCACATTCTATCTCAAAACAACATTTTCGTTGGTCTGTCATACACTAAAGTGAAGTGGTATGATCGTTGGTAAGGCATACTGTAGATTGAAATATTATTTAGTTGGTATGTCACGCTGTAAATTTAAAAAGATTTACGTTGGTCTGTCAAGACTTAAAATTAATATAGCAGTTTTGTTTGTCTGTCACACTGTTGATTGAAGTAGCATTTCGTTGGTTTTCCGGTTGAAAGGACATGTATATTTCTCTGTCACGCTGTAGATTTAAGTACTACTTTTGTTTGTCTGTGAAGTAATAATTCATTTAGCGTTTTCGTTGACCTGTCAGTCATTACTTTGCATGTTATGACGTTGGTTTGTAAGCAATAGTATCAATTGCATTTTTGTTGGTCTGTCACGATTACTTTCAAATATATTGTTTCGCTTTACGTGCAGATTGAATGGACGCATCTTTAGAATATCCGTTTTCTTTTCTTTTTTCCTTTGTGTTGAATACTGTATTTCTTCCAGAATCAAAGAGTAACGCCATTTTGTTCTATTGCGTGATTGGTATCTACAACTTCCTTTTCTTTTTTGAAGAAACCAATCAACCACAATTTACCAAAGCGTAGAGATGATTGAAGTAAAAAAAAATCGATCGAAATGGATCGTCAATTGTTTTCCTTATCTCGTGACAGTTTATCGACATTCGATAACTCCTGCTACGTGATTAAAGTATAAGTTTTTCAGTTATGTAATACTTGGTTCTATGTTATTCATCTACAAGAAGCATTACACACACAAACAATAATATTGCCAAGGCTGCCGCAAATAAGGTTGGCTCCCTCTACCGTGCTAGTAAACTCCTCACACCTGACATTATCCTGTATCTCTACAAAGCCACCATCCGCTCATGCATGAAGTATTGTTGTCACATCTGAGCTGGTGCATCCTTGTTCTTGTTTTACAGATACTTCAATGGATTATGCTCCGATGAATTGGCTACTCTGGTGCCCCCTCGACGTAAATTCACTAGACTAACTCGACAATCAACTAAATCTCATTCGTTCACTTTGGAGGTCCCCAGATGTTGGAGAGCCTTCTAATCAAATAGCTTCTTTCCTCGTGCTGCTGGCCTCTGGAACTCATTCCCTTCCCCCTGTTTCCCCGACAGTATAGACATGCAGAAATTTAAAACTAATGTAAACAGACATCTCGCTGCGCAGATCACAATTTAGGTTGACCCCCCAACCTTCTCCCCTTTTCTTTTTTCTCAGTAGCCCCTTACGTCTACACTGGCGGCCTGCCTTGTTTGGGGTGAACTATGTTAAAAAAAAATATGCGCTGGCTGTTTCGGATCCATTGAAGTATTTGTAAAACAAGCACCAGGATGCTACATTGCGGCGATGGGACAGAGGCTGGAGCTTGGCTGACAGTGAAGTACCTATTAGGTTGGCGATTCTTTTTTGGACCTTCTGAAGGAGGGAGAGACTAGTAGATGATGCGCCAGCCCAGATGTGACAACAATACTCCATGCATGGGCGGATGGTGGCTTTGTAGAGATACAGGATAATGTCAGGTGTGAGGAGTTTACTAGCACGGTAAAGGGAGCCAACTTTCTTTGCGGCAGCCTTGGCAATGTCTTCAATGTATTTGTTCCAATTCATGTTACCTGTGAAGGTTAGGCCTAGGAGTTTGAATGATGAACTTTCATGTAGGGTGTTATTTGCCATGACAATCGGTGGTTGAAAAGGTTTCTTTGTAGTTATTGAAGGAATACTCCTCAATCGAATGCCATAAGTAGCAGATTTGACGCAAATATGATATGCTACGGAAGACTATTAAATGAAAAGTTTATTTAATAACTATTAAAACTATATTCGATAAAAGAATTATGTGATTGTAATTTATTTAATACAAGTCTTACTTTTTTTCCGGTCAATCTTTCTGTTGTTAAAAAGTACACTACTGCGATTCAATAAATATACAACTTTCGTTTTAATAATGATAATTATTCTGTCAGACTTGTAATTTTGACTGAAAATGTTCTGGTCAATATTGCTGAGTCATTACAGGACAGATATAACGAAGCCAGAAAGTACTAGTCAGATGAATTCGTTTATTTTCTTATGTAAACATGCAAAATTATA
>OY744517.1:57021037-57096037 GCA_963556195.1 Sepiola atlantica | reverse complement strand
ATATATATATAGTGTCTCTTTTTTTCATTTTCCTTTGATTAAATGTTGAAAATGGATTGATTAAAATAGAAGCTTAAAAACTCTCGAGACTGTTTAATTTTTATTTATAATTTTTATTTTTATTCTTTTACAATTTGATCAATTTAATGTCAGTGTTTCAAATTAATTTACTTGATAAGAATCGTGAAATAACGTCTGTGTCTTTATTTTCTTCGAAAGTTCAGACATAATAACGTGAGTGAAATAGAAAGATATTCATCAGAGGCACTAATTAAACTCTCCACGAATGGACGACTCTCTTCATTCGACGCCCATCTCAGCGAAACATTGCTTTCTAACACATGAAAAGATACGCATGAAAAAGTAAAGGAAAACGCGTTATATTAATGTCTTTTTTACTATTCGACGCTGACAGTTTCTTATTTTGACAAACATAATTACTTCGAGATTTCAATCTTCCGCATATCAACGAAGAATACAAAAACACCAACCGTTTTTTGTTATTGTGTGAATAGAAATCTTAGCATTGTATAATACATTGTAAATATGTATCAAAATTACTCTCTAGTTTTTCTTTTACTCTAGACGAAAATAACACGAATAAATAATTCTGATTTGTAATGATTTTTTTTTCACTCTTCTTCGTGTCAAGAAACTTAATTATTCTAATCTATTTACACAATCGGATATATTTAATTTTTTGTAATAGCAAAACGTCGGGGACTTTTCTGCATGACTATTTTTCTGACCGTTGTTCGCTAAGTGTCTTTAATAGAAGGTTTTCAATACTGAAGTCAGAACGCTCTCTCAAAATGTAATTAAGATCTGTTTCGATTTGAAATATCAGTAATACAACTTTCTTGGAAATAGGCAAGACAATGTTCTTAGTTTACTTAATGAGACAACTGAAATTAGAAGTGCAATTCACACAAACATTTTGGCAACATCTTTGCGAACAATGATTAAGCTTTAACTGAAAATGAGGCCAAGTAATTAGTAAGAAATCAGAGGTATATATTAATATTTATTTTGAAGTTTCGCTAAGTTATAGCTACACAAAGTCAGAGAAAGGGAATTTATTGACAGTGGTTGTAGCTAGTTGAGTTTTTGTTGTGAATGTTTTCTAGATTGAATCTCAGCTAAGCACCTGCCATGAAAAAAACGATAGAGTATTGATTTACTCCTCTCCAGGCCAGTTTTATCTTACTCCCACAAGTAAGATGTGACCCAAGGTCGGGCCGGGAAAGTGGGGTTTAAAAATTGCCTGGGCAGCCCCGTCGGCATTCCCCGGTAGGGGCGCCTCTGGCAGTAAGCAATAAACTTACTCCTCCCCAAAGAGGGAAGGCGAAGCCTGGGTGGGTTGACCTCCTATAACTGCACAGGACAGACCCATAGACCGGCGTAAATCAAGCCCCGAAGGCCAAGACAATACCAGTCTATGGGGTGCAGTATCCATCGGAACAGATACTACACTTTGATCTTAGCCAAGAGTAGCGAAAAACTAGCAACATCTTTTCTGTGAGTAAGAAGCTGTAGGGTTGAGAAAATGACATCGCCCACTAGATTTCGAAGTTAGTTTTGTACTCTATCAATGCCAGGAAGCTGCTTTGAGCGGCACTTTCCAAGAGTTGGCAATTGTACCTAATCTTAGAAAGTATTTGACTCTTATATAGCTAGAGGAGTGAGGTACTCTTTTGGAGCGGTAGAATGATCCAACATTTTCTTGAGCGGCTTTGGCAACGGATTGCATGCAAGTTCTTTACTTCTAATGCCATTTTCTCGATGTTTATTTAGACAAGCTTTATGTAAGAAATTCCGTATTTTACATCATCTTTACACGCCCGCCTGCATCTTGCTACATATACAATATCGACTTCATTTTTTTTTGTAAGGTTTATTTCTGCAGTTTACTATATATGAAAGAGTTTATCCCAAATGTTATCTGTTCTTTGCTTGGTTAAATGTATTTCTCATCCCTTAGTTGACATGTATTTTCTTTGAGTAACACCGGACCCTGACTTCAAATCAATCAACACAACGTGTAGGGGAGTTCAGCTCGGTTATTGAAAGCACTACAATACTATCAGCGTCCTGGGAACTTAACTACCACTAGAGGTATTAACCCTCAGCTGTGAAGTATACATTTGATAAGCTGTGACTAGGTGTTAATCACCTGCACAGGTGAAAGGCGTTGGACAGTTCTAAATAACTACCAGTAATTAAAGATCAACACTTTAGTTGTAAATTGGATGGAAACATAAAAAGAAAACAAAACAACGCTAAAGAAGATTCCGAGGGGCACATACATACACATATATACATTAACATACATATACATACACACACATACTTACATACATAAAGATACACATACCTACTTATACACATACACACACAAAAATAGATGCACACACAGAAATCCTTGCATAAGTAGAACATGAGATGGTAAAGAAAGAGATTAAGTGCATAGAGAAAGTGTCGGTTATCGCTATTATATGGTGTAATAACTCTTTTCTTTGTGATTAAAACAAATCTAAACATAACGTACTATCTTTCAGAATTTCAACGTAATTCTGTCGATCTTCATATCCATGATGAAATGATGCATTAATATTCATTTTTCTGAATAAAATGTCATATCAATTTCTACGTTCACAAAGTAGATAAAAAGAGTGATATCTAGGGTGCTTAAGGTTACCAATACGTGTGTGCGTGTTTACGAATTGGTGTAGGAGCGGATTTTCTTAAATAGATAAATTAACTGATGCAACAGTAGTAGACAATAAAATCGTAAAAGTAAATCTACGAATAAAGCAATCCTTTCAATTCCGGGTCATTTTCGAAAAACTGGCATCGATCATCTGGAGAGCCAACACTGAACATATCTTTAACGTATTCACTCTTTTCTTTTTTAAATCTTACAATTCCAACTGACTGAAGTCGAACAAAGGTTTTTGTTTATTTTTTAAATGAAAGGAAATGAAAATGAACGGAGAAAGTTTTCGAGTTAATACACATAAAGAAATGGTTGTGGTTTTCCTATTCCGAGTATAAATCTGAATCCCCGACAACAGATGAAAAATGTATTCGTTTGGCATCAATCAATGGCGAAAGAAAATCACTGACAAAATAAAGACTATTTTGAATAGAGCACAAGTTGTTTAAACACATCGGATATATTTCATTTGGCATCGGGAATAATCGGAGATTTCTACGTTGATGAATTGGTTCTTTTTGGAAGTCTGTAAATCACCATTGATCTATGTGTAGATAAATTAGTGCCTTTTCAAGATTATGAATGATCGTATGTATCTAGGTTAACGAATTAATATCTTTTTCTTCAATATCAAAAATTAGTTAAATATTCACTGGCTTCTCTTGCTCGCTATCGCTTCGTGATTTAATTCCTATCACCTACGTGACGTATGTGAAACGAAAATAATGATACTACTACTACGACTACTACTAATAATATTACTATTAATAAAACTAATACAAGTATGGGAATATTTTGAGTATATATTAAACGTGAAATAAAATATTTTCTTTTATAATTATCAGTTATGATTAAAATTAAGCCGCCACTTTGCTCATAAAAGTTGTATTTACATACGTAATTCTTATTTTTTATTATCAGTTATTATTAAGATTAAGCCTCCTCTGTGCACATAAAAAATGTGCATACGTGATTATTGAAGCGAACCGGACACACATAATTATTTTACTACTCACTTTTATTACATATATGTTTATATATATATATATATATATATATATATATATATATATATATATATATATACATATATATATATATATATAAGAAGGAATAGGTAAAATAAATACCTTTTGAAGCATAAAGATGCGATATCAATTTTTTTTATCAAAAAGAAAAATAATAAATCGAAACCGATTTTTTTTCTTTATATTATTATACACTAGCATTTTATTTGTTAGTTTAAAGTGATACAGATATTTCGCCAAAATCTTGGCATCATCGGTGTGTAATATATTCTGATGTCATCGGATTTGTATTTTTTTCCTACCGGCTTTTGGTGTTACAGCCGGGCTAAATAGGTTAGCTGTTGTTTCCCACTATCAAATATGAGGACGGCAATGCAGCACGTGATTTGTATAAGTGTGTTAAGGTTCATATTTTTTTTTAAAGCATCTATTGTTAAATTTAAGAAGGAATAGGTAAAATAAATACCTTTTGAAGCATAAAGATGCGATATCAATTTGTTTTTTTTATAATTCTTTTTTATTTGACAGCATCACAGATAAAATAAGCCTGGTGCTGGTGTTGCCATACACAATAACAAATCCATGAAAAGTTTAATACCAAACAAATGAAAAAAGCTGTGGGACTTAAAATAGCGTCGTGATCGGGGGGGGGGTCCTTTTATAGCCAACATGGTTGACTCAGATGGCATCCTGCGAATGTTAGTCTATCTGAATGTAGGTAATAGAATATAAAACAAAATACAGGTAAATAAGTATGATCAGCAAAACCCAAAGACGAATGAGAAAAAGAAATTGGCCAGAAAAGCACTTAGAGTATTAATGGAGTGTTATCAGAGCAACCACAAATAAAAAGCCTCCTTTATTCGCACAGAACATAATCCCGAAGTTATCCCAGCAGTTTTTCAAACACCCTCTATGGTCTTCAGCAAACACATCTCTATTATGTTCTCAATAAAGTTTCGTATAATTTA
This sequence comes from Sepiola atlantica, assembly GCA_963556195.1. NCBI lineage: Eukaryota > Metazoa > Mollusca > Cephalopoda > Sepiida > Sepiolidae > Sepiola > Sepiola atlantica. The sequence continues at coordinate 57,091,322 of OY744517.1, read as the reverse complement.
CTGTTTTACATGTGTTTATTTCTCATATGCATTTGTTTGTGTGAGTCAAGATATGCATGGGAATTTGGTGTTAATTAGTATTGCATGTAAATGAAAATATGTTTGTTTAATCTAGAAAACCAAATAGTAACCAAAATCAGCTTTAGTGTCAGAAACCACACAGCAAAACGTGTGGAATGATTCTGAAGATACTGATGATTGTAATCGTCACTGATACAGGCTTCAAGTACTATAAGGAAATTTCATGTTACCAGCATTTTGATGAATTCGAATGCAAAACTAGATAAATCATGTTTAAATTGAATACATTAAAAAATAAAACGAGCATATCAATTTTAGACTTCAACTATAAGTTTATTTCAATTGAAAGCCAAACAAAAAAACCGATATCACATTAAATAAACATGATTTTGGCGTGTTGTAGAGTGTTGAAATGTAGCACGTTTGTAGTGATAGCGTTACAATTTTTTAGTGGCGTTTATCGCATTTTGTATGCAAACTTTTCTATTTGCAAGCCATAAAATATCAATCACAATAAAATGCATCCCAAAGAAGTGAAGCTTGTCGTATAATTCACATTTCACAAACACAAGAATATTATAGATCATACTAAATGAGTTGATGCATATCAGATAACTGTTCGTTGTTTAATGAGCAGAAATCGATGATCGATCCATAAAAATGGATTACTAAAACAGAGCATCATATTACAGCACTACCAAATAAACTGTATTCCAGATTGGGAGGAATCGTTCTATTATCATGAATTAATTACGAAGACTTGAAATATATGTGTCGGCTTTTATCATAGGTAGGAGACACTATAAATAGGAATAAGTGTTGATTTCGTATTTTGACTTTCATCAAAAAGATATCACGAACAAAGTCTAAAAGATTACTGACTTATTATAACGGCATTTCTATCAAATATCTGACGGTGATTCATTACTTGTACCACTAAGAAGTTTATCAAAGCCAAAGGTGCACACACCCACCGTATTAGAAGTATTTGTTTTTAGATTAATAGTGTAGATGCCACCAACGTCATATTCTCTATATTCAACATTTATTATTATGATAAAAATAGTTGAATTATCTCATTATGTTCAAAATAATACCCCAGTGAAGCAGATTATGTTTCCCAGGTCGGGGAATCATTCATTCTAGACCTGAATCCCAATATAGGTTTAACGCGATAATTCCCGTTAGGTGGCTTTATGGAATTAGTTGTATTCAACTTGGTGACTCTTCGTCAACTAGGCGTAACAGAAATCTGGTTGCACACCGGAGTGGGTGATTTCACACAGCGTTTGAGGGGAATTAAATATTGGTTAAGACTTTACATCTAGCTATCTTCTTTTTTACGGCTTACTCACGTCGACATCGGTTATCGTTACGTTGAGCCCGGTTGGTACCATATGGGTTACTATTTTGGAATACCAAGCGTTATGAGAGCCAGGCGACACATCTTCGCAAAGAAAAAGCATGCAAAACCTAACGTCGTTGAAATAATCTCTTTTAACCGGGATATACATGCTTGTAAATATAATCTTCCCTAGAAAATTCCTTCTTTAGAAGAAACCGACTTATTCCGCTCAGGATCGATTCAGCATCAGAAACGAGAAATCGTTTGCTTATCAGGTATGGATTATACAAGTTTTGTTAAAAGCAAACGCATCATAGATAGAACAATTGGAAAAGTCTAATTGTAATCGATCAGAATCATGGGAATACAATTACGAAAGAAAAGTATAATTATGTATATCGATGTAGCGCTGCAAATGACCTGGAAAACTACTTTTTTCATGCCCTATCGATGTTCTACCTTCCTGAGTGTGCTACCCATTACAAGCCCTGTTCACTCTCCGATGTTGTAATCACACCTTTAATTTTATCTGTCCCTTCTTCTATATTCCTCTTCAGTTCCTTACAGGATTGTTTTTGCGAGACCTGATTATCGTGGGACATGGTCGTACCACTTCATTCTCCTCTTTTCCACAATAGTCAGTAGATCCTTATATGGTCCAACAGCTTTATGAGTCATTTCCTCACTTGTATTTGGTAAGTGTATATGATTTTCCAAACCCACGTGTATTTCTACAGAAGGAGTATTTATTTATTTAGCATGTGAAGAAGGCGAATAAACTTTTAAAGATAACTTTCGATATAATATTTACATTTTCGACAGTCATTGTAAATAGTGAATTATTGAGAGAGAATGGAACAAGTGATAAAGAGCGGGAATTGATAAAGAAAAGGGAGATACTGAATATGACGAATAATTCAAAGAGTCACAAGTCCTCTAGTATATAATGACATTGACCGATAAGTGGGCAGGTTCGCTATTAACCTTTGTCAGAAACAAACAGAAATCAAATATCAAATTATATTAACAACATTGAGAAACAGGAAACAAAGACATGTGTGTGTTATTAGCATTAAATAACATTGCCACTGTTGCTGTTTTTTTTATTTGGCAATGACTGCTTGCGATGTGAACGATTCTTTTTTTTCATTAATTTTGTGTGAAATGAAATATGAGTTCCGACGTTACGTGGCTTTTCGCCAGGGAGGAGAGTACACGTCAAAAAGCTAGAGTAAAATCAATTCATAATGTTGAATTATGTTGAAGAGGACTTAACTCTCGTTTGTCCCTTTTTATAAACGCTCGTGACATTGCTGCCCAGCATGCCCGCGAATATGTCGGAATATCTTGGTAGTATTAGCAGTAGTATTAATAGTGGTTACAATGTTATCTTTATTTTAGAGGAAAAATAGAGAAGATATATAATTATGTAGCTTATGAGTACAGTGTTTTCTCTGGTTTAATACAGATAAGAATCATAAACTGAAGGTCTTCAAGGTATTTCTGAGCATATAGAAAGCAAGCTGTATCGTTTTATCTCATATTCAGATATAAAATCTAACCATAACAGTTCTGTTTACAGGACCTGTGTGCTTACTTAAATAAAATAAAATAACATGTATTAAAAAAATAGGAAAGTGCAACTAGCAATATAAAATGACAGAGAATGTGTGTATTATATATTCGCTAAATCTTTTGTACAAGGCGACTTTAAACCTGGATTTCATAGACATCGTCAAACTTTTTGTAGGCTGTTTTACGGAGCAGAAACGCGGACAGAGAATGATGTCTTTCTTGTAATGTGACGAAAGCAAATATGGTACTCCTTTTGATTTATTCGGTAGAGACATCGACATGGCGCTGGGGTGAAAAACTCATCGGAAAGTATATGCAACTTTCGGTTGATGATGTTTAACGCCAGAATCGCGTCCCCACACATCGTCCGCTGCTCAAATAAGGGGTAATTATCCAATGATCAGCAGCCAATGTGCACCAGGTTTCATCGTCTGTAACCTGACTACGGCTTCTGGCAGCTCGTTCCACGGTGCAGAGACCCGAACCAAAAATGATGATTACCTACGATCAATCCGAAATCATCTCGGGTACAGCTTCTCTGAGTTACCACGAACTCTTCTTGGCTGAGATGGTGTGAAAAAGAGAACACAAGGCACATTGTAGTTTTTGTAAAAGATGAGGACTAGCTCGCAACGCAGCCGCTTTCGTCTCAGAGAGTACAAGTCTAAGGCCTCTAATCGTTGTTCATGGAACTTATGTTGAGTCCACGGTGTGACTGTAAGACGAGGACTCTCTCTTAAATGAATTAACGTGTCATTATCAAATTGTGAAATAGAGCTTCTTGGCGTAAGGGTGTGTAATGTGGGCAATAATTAGTTTAATTCGTTTGATGCAAAGAGTGCAACGAATCGCTAGGTGCCCATCGTGAAGATTCAAATACCTCCAGTTTTGGGAAAATTTTAATAATAGATACTATACATCAATGAATATTCCACAAATGTCAGTTTCTTTGGAGTATTTTAAAGGGATTTTAGGTGGCATACTATGGACAAAATTATTTTTTAGAAATTAAAATATTTCAAATTTACATCAGAATTGGATACATAGTTATTAGACATCCATTATGCAAGATTCTTGTAATTTCAATTTATATTTCCGACCCCTTAAGAATAAGACTTAATTATTGACATGTCTTGGAATCAAAATGATGTGATGGAGTTTTATCAAAATTGGAATTTGGATTATAGACATAAGTTTTAATATCATAATATCTTGATGTTAATCTTTATAAGGGGGCATATAAGTGGTGCAAACTGCACTGTAATTCTGTTTATGTACAGCTGAGTGTACAAATAGGATGTTCACAATTCGCCACAATAAAAACGCAATTCATAAAAAGTTTTTTTTTTGCTTCGACTCTTCATTTAACTGTAACAGATGTCGCATTTAGGGACTTGATAAAAATTGTAGCATAATGTGACACGTGTCACTGAATTCTACAAAAAAAAACCCAAGTTGAAGCAAATTGTTACGATAATTTCGTTGTTTGTACTTTCATATAGTTTTGTTAATGTGTAATTATTTTTTTTTAATTTTTCATAACATTAAATCGCGTTTTTCAGTGTTCTGCCCAGTCTTTTTCCTTCTTTCCTTGTATCTCTTCACACTCACCCTTCTTCATACAAAAGCGTAACAAAAAAGTACACATGCGTTAATATATAAACATCTGCTGCTAAAAAACGTGTAAATTACATTTTACTGTATAAAAGGTACCATGAAGTAATATGATATATAATACTAGCAGGATTTCCCAGTGTTGCCAGGTTGCACTAAATGACACTAAAAACAAAATAGAAGAAGTTAAAATTGTAACATATTTCTATTAAACATGCTATCTCTCTACCTCTCTCTATCAGTTCTTCTTTTTTTCTCTTCCCCCATCGCCTATTCCCACCTCCGTCTTTCTCTTTCTCTTCTGCGCATATAGAATTTTAAAAAATGAAACTGAGGAGACATTTAGAGCGCTACTGAAACCACTAAAATAAAATTAAGAGAGCCTCCATAGCACTAATAAAACTACCATCCCTAGTGTCTTGCCATAATCTCCTTTATTTGAAGAGAAATGATGTTGATAATGACAATAGTCTGAAGAGCACGTTAAGAAACGATAAATAACACCCGGAGTTGGCGTCTAATAATTTTGAAATAAGTCGGCATTTACTTGCGAATTAGTATATAATAAGATTTAAAATGCTTGAAATAGCGCCCCGCCCCTGACGAAACCTGGCCTAGTTGACCCCCCAAATAATAGATTTTTTAAAAAATGTAGATATTATTAAACCGACCATACCAAGCAAACAAAAATGACTGGCTGTCTATTTTAGCTTTTTACTATCAGCTATACATAAAAACAGCCAACTGCCCTTTATATAATAGACTAGCAGGGCTACCCGGCGTTGCTCAGGTTATAGAATAGAAGAAAAATCGCGTGTGTAACATCTTTATATTCAAACTTCTATTTCTCTCCCTTTCTCTATAGCCGTCTCTTTATCTTTCTACTTTTCTCTTCTCTGGTCGCCCAATTTCACAGCTACTTTCTCATTTTGCCTTTTGCGAAAGCTGTTTCTTCTCCACCATTCCTCTTACGTTGGCCAGGGCAAAAGTATGACATATTTCTATAAAAAGTACCACCTCTGTCTGTGCCTTCTATATAGGTACATAATATATAAGTACCTATCGCCACTCTGGTGTGAATGCTAAATCCGTATCTATTGTCGCCCAGGTGCGCATGGTATGTACTTACTTATCACCATCCCTGTTCACATGCTATATACGTACCTATTACAGCCCCGGTGCGCATACTATATACGTACCTATTGGCGTTGCACGGGGATCACTTCTCCAGTCGCCCTCCTTCCACAGTTGCCAGGAGTAAAAGATGTCACGTACATGGTTGCCAATTCACCCTGGCTACACTATCTCCGGCCTCCCCAAAACTCTGCACTACCTCTCCATTCCCTTGAGTAAAAATGTAATATTTCTATTAAAAGTACCATATTTGTCTTCATTATTAATGTTAATAAGGGTGTTTGTTTATTTACTTCTTCATGTCCGTGTATGTTAGATAAAATAACCTAGGTCAATCAGGCCCCTCTGACAGCAGTCTTTGTTAATGATAATAATGGTGTCTATTTACTTCTTTCATGTTTGTGTATGTTAGATTAAATAACCTAGGTTGATCACCGATTAAATATTTTATATGAATATAATAAATGGTATCAATGGGGAAGAATAATTTTTTCTTTTAAACAAATGTCTTAGCTGGAGAAACATAGAAATATTAATTTTTTTCATATGTTAGAACAATGATGACCGACGACACTCTTTCCCACACTTCTGATGGTCTTGTGTCTAATTTGTGTTATGAGTAAATGTGGTATTGTGGTGACTAACATTCTAGTTATAGTAGGATATACATTTTTATTACTTTAGAACACTTTTGAAAGCCTTGTTTTGAATGTAATTTTTTCATATTTTCTGCAAGTAAATAATTCAAAGTTTAGTATTTGTTCAGATGGATGGTTAACGTCCGTAAAAACTAAAAAGAATGAAAGTTTACAACTTGTTCAATAAAGCAAAAAGCAAATATACGGTTATGAGTAAATGTGGTATTGTGGTGACTGATCATTCTAGTTAAAAGTAGAATAGACCGAATTTACAGAAAGCTGCTGTATTTAGGGTAAAGAACACCGACAGATTAAGCAGGTACACCTTACCAAGTTTTACACTGTTCTATCTAACATATTGAACAGTTACTGATTTAGTATATATCCATTAGTAAATTACACACATGCTATCTCTATGATATTGTGCACTGTTAGATTCACCATAAGACATATTAAGAGTCACACTATATTATAACACATACTTGCTCTATCTAGAGTATTAAATACATCCGAATGCAGCATTTACTATGTTTTGAGTGTCCTACTGCATTATTGCACACATCTGTTGCATCTAGGGAACTGATCAGTGTTTTCTACAAAATATAACATTTAGAAAGTGTCCTAGTGCAGTAATAATGTATTGCTCCTGAGTTTGTTTCAGATTATAAACCTAGGCATGAACAACAAAACAATAGTAAAAAAATGTGCTTAACATATTTATGAAAAATGATTAGTTTATTGCTCAATATATTGAAACGCATTTATTTTAAGTTTGTTCACCACTTTCAAGCAAGAATATATTGTAAAAAAACAAAAACAATTTTATATTTAAATGGGTGATTTTTATTTTAATGTGTCTTTTGAGAATGTGTAATTGTGTCAAAAGATAAAAACACAAATTTAAAAAAGGAACTGCAGCACTTAATGATATCAATCACAGAAACACATTGTTCAACCGTGATGTTTTAGTAATAAAACGTTTTTTTAACCGTTTGATTATTTGTAATAAGATTTTTGCTATAGTCTTCATTTTATATAAAAGAATATAAAAATAAATTTCAATCAACCTGGAGATTTCGATGATGACAATGTAGCTTGTGTGGTTAATGAAACTAAGTAGGCAAATTCACTTAAATGAAAGATGTAATTGGGAAAAACAACCAAATTGTCTGAAATGGAAGATGAAATTAGAAAATATACTATTCAATTGAATGAGTACAGTAATCAAAATGATGTGGCTAAAAATGTACATCATTAATAATCACTTTTTAAAACTCAAAATATGAAAGTACTGAAATGTTTGTGTTAAGTTCTTATTAGTGACTTGCTATCATCAAGAATCCACCCCAAAGAATGTTCTTTCTTTTATGATTTTGAGGAATAGATAATTAAAAACATGAGAGCTATGACGTAGTTATTATTGCAAGAACAGAGTCCTTCGTTTGTGATGATCACTGATCTTTTTTTTTAATTTTTTTTTTACTAATCATACATCAAACTAAAGTCATGTATTAAAAAGAAATTGTTCATAACGATTACACACAAACACAAAAAATAACTGAAGCAGTGAGTCCTGTGTTTATAAGAATAAATGGTGTCTATTAATCCATGCATAAGATAATGGGTAGTCTGAATTTCTCTTAATTCAAATTGTGGTAAAGCCGGACTCTGATAATCAAATCTGAAGGAAAGAAAGCATCAAATATATAGAACATAAAGGAATCTATTTAAAAGGTGTTCTGAATTGTGAATAGAAAAGGATAAAATGCAGTTTGTTTAAAAATAGATAGTTTTGTAGTAAAAGATATATAATTACAAAGAACAAATGCTGTACTCTATTGAAAAAGGCTGCTTCAATTGAGATTTTCTGGTACTGGGGGGTCTCAGGCTGTTAAGCAATTCCAAACTGAAACAGAACTAAGATATTGTTTAGTAGTAAAATAGCTTGGCCATTTTGCTAAGATCAAAGTGTGGTATCTGTTCTGATGGGTGCTGCACTTCATGGATCGGTGTTGTTTTGGCCTTCGGGGCTTGGTTTCCGCCGGTCTGTGGGTCTGATCTGTCCTGTGCAGTTCTAGGAGGTCCACCCTCCCAGGCTTTACCTCCCCTCTTTGGGGAGGAGTAAGTTAATTGCTTGCTGCCTGAAACGCCCCTGCCGGGGAATGTCGACAGGGTTGCCCAGGCAATTTTTAATGGCCAGAGTGCTCACCTTCTCGAGCGCTGGCTTTTCAAATCCCACTGTCAGTCCTTGTGTCACATATTCCTATTGTGGGTGGGGGTTAAATAACGCCTTTTGGCTAAGATCAAAGTGTAGTATCTGTTCCGATGGATACTGCACTTCATAGATCGGTATTGTCTTGGCCTTCTGGGGCTTGGTTTCCGCCGGTCTGTGGGTCTGATCTGTCCTGTGCAGTTCTAGGAGGTCCACCCTCCCAGGTTTTACCTCCCCTCTTTGGGAAGGAGTAAGTTAATTGCTTACTGCCTGAGGCGCCCCTACCGGGGAATGCCGACAGGGCTGCCCAAGCAATTTTTAATGGCCAGAGTGCTCCCATTCTCGAGCGCTGGCTTTTCAAATCCCACTTTCAGTCCTTCTGTCACATATTCCTATTGTGGGTGGGGGTTAAATAACGCCTTTTGGCTAAGATTAAAGTGTAGTATCTGTTCCGATTGATACTGCACCCCATAAACTGGTATCGTCTTGGCCTTCGGGGCTTGATTTACGCCGGTCTATGGGTCTGTCCTGTGCAGTTCTAGTAGGTCCACCTTCCCAGGCTTTGCCTCCCCTCTTTGGGGAGGAGTAAGTTTATTGCTTACTGCCTGAGGCGCCCCTACCGGGGAATGCCGACGGGGCTGCCCAGGCAATTTTTAAACCCCATTTTCCCAACCCGACTTGTGGGAGTAAGATAAAAACTGGCCTTGTGCCTAACTCCTGGAGAGGAGTAAATCAATACTCTAGTGTAAATTTGTGTTGACGTTTTCCTTTGTGTAACTTTCTAATAGGAGATGTATTTACTATTGCCTGTTGGGTGAGGTGCTTTACTATATTCACGAGGGAGTCTCAATGGGACTATACAGTCATTTCACTTCTCACCAAAGTGCCATTGTTTTCACTAAGTTTCAGTGCTAATAGTTTTCAAACATTTACTTAGAAAGTGAAAATAATTATAAAAAAAAGAATGTGCACCAAAAAAGTAAACAAAAATATTTTCTCTGATAATGACTGTTTTCCCCTATCTGTCTGACTGTCTCCCTTGCTTCATCTGTGTGCATGGTTTGGTTTATATCATGTAGCAGTATTTATATGGTGTTGCATAGTTAATAGAATAATACACATGCTGTTTATTGAATGTAACATCGACAGACTAATAGATTAAATAGCAAGCAAATAAAAATACTTGTTTGAAACAAAATAGTTGAAGAATACATTACCAGAGCCTTGTTAGCCAGGGTTATACAGAGTGAAACGGGCTATAATAACTGGTGTAAAGTTACATCCATAACCTCCTAAGCATTTACACTGTTTTACCCTGTTACCACCTCCCAGAACGGGGACCAGAGGTTGGATTTTGGGAGGCATGTTTGGATGTTAAACAACCAAAACCATGTTCTTTTAGTCAATTCTCAACTGTCATTCATTTTTAAGTTATTCTCAACTCTGGAGAGGTGTCATTCATTTTTAAGTCATTCTCAACTCTGGTGGATGTGTCATTCATTTTCTAATTATTCTCAACTCAGGGGGGGGGCATCATTCATTATTTAATTATTCTAAACTCTGGGAGAGTTGTCATTTTAGAATTGGTAATTTGTATAAACAAAATGTAGTTAAAATGAGTTTAGAATTCTGAAAACTCTTGAGGAGTTTGAAATTGGTGACTTACTGGAAAAGAACATGATGACAATTAATATTGGAATTTTTATTGTGTTCTACACATTTCAGTTGTCAATTTTGTTTTGTTTATCTGTTTGTTTTAGATTCTTACGTACCTATTACAGACTCGGTGCGCATACTATATACGTACCTATTGGCGTTGCACGGGGATCACTTCTCCAGTCGCCCTCCTTCCACAGTTGCCAGGAGTAAAAGATGTCACGTACATGGTTGCCAATTCACCCTGGCTACACTATTTTCAGGCCTCCCCAAAACTCTGCACTACCTCTCCATTCCCTGGAGTAAAAATGTAACATTTCTATTAAAAGTACCATATTTGTCTTCATTAGTATTGTTAATAAGGGTGTTTGTTTATTTACTTCTTCATGTCCGTGTATGTTAGATAAAATAACCTAGGTTGATCAGGCCCCTCTGACAGCAGTCTTTGTTAATGATAATAATGGTGTCTATTTACTTCTTTCATGTTTGTGTATGTTAGATTAAATAACCTAGGTTGATCACCGATTAAATATTTTATATGAATATAATAAATGGTATCAATGGGGAAGAATAATTTTTTCTTTTAAATTCACCGATCGAGACATTATTTTATATGAATATAAATAATAGTGCTAACAATGGGGACCCTTCCTATTACATTCTACTCAGACTCCGTAATATACCATTCGGGTTGAACTCCAGGCCTTGACTCTTTCCTGAACATCAGGCTCTGACTCCTACCCGAACAATTAGGACCTGACTACTTCCTGAAGAGCTGGCTCCGACTCCTTAAACATCAGGGTGACTCTTTCATATACTGCAAGCTCTGAATCTTTTCCCGAACCTCCAGCTTTGACTGTTTCACTGTTTCACTGCTCCCCGAACATCAGTTTGTTTTTTTTTAATCCTGTGCTATGGTGTGTATAATAAACACATCTGCTCTATCTAGGATATTGAACTCTATTTAATTAAACACTCGTTCTATGTAGGATAATGAGCACTTGTAAAATAAGGAGGTCAAGAGAGCACTATCACAATCAAGCGCCTAGAACTTGTTAAATTTCAATGTAAAAAAATGATGACTGATTTGCTATTCTCTTTTACTGGATAACATTAAAAGCAGTGTTTAATTATTGATAACATTAAAGGGAAAATGCCAATGTTACCTTACTGTAAAGAATTTACTATTTTATGTTAACCTTCCACTAACCTTGCTCAGCAAAAAATGTCTTAGCTGGGGAAACATAGAAATATTAATTTTTTTTCATATGTTAGAACAATGATGACCGACGACACTCTTTCCCACACTTCTGATGGTCTTGTGTCTAATTTGTGTTATGAGTAAATGTGGTATTGTGGTGACTAACATTCTAGTTATAGTAGGATATACATTTTTATTACTTTAGAACACTTTTGAAAGCCTTGTTTTGAATGTAATTTTTTCATATTTTCTGCAAGTAAATAATTCAAAGTTTAGTATTTGTTCAGATGGATGCTACAACCCTTAATTGGTAACTGAAGTCGGTACCAGTCTAAGTGTTTGGTTAACGTCCATAAAAACTAAAAAGAATGAAAGTTTACAACTTGTTCAATAAAGCAAAAAGCAAATATAAGGTTATGAGTAAATGTGGTATTGTGGTGACTGATCATTCTAGTTAAAAGTAGAATAGACCGAATTTACAGAAAGCTGCTGTATTTAGGGTAAAGAACACCGACAGATTAAGCAGGTACACCTTACCAAGTGTTACACTGTTCTATCTAACATATTGAACAGTTACTGATTTAGTATATATCCATTAGTAAATTACACACATGCTATCTCTATGATATTGTGCACTGTTAGATTCACCATAAGACATACTAAGAGTCACACTATATTATAACACATACTTGCTCTATCTAGAGTATTAAGTACATCCGAATGCAGCATTTACTATGTTTTGAGTGTCCTACTGCATTATTGCACACATCTGTTGCATCTAGGGAACTGATCAGTGTTTTCTACAAAATATAACATTTAGAAAGTGTCCTAGTGCAGTAATAATGTATTGCTCCTGAGTTTGTTTCAGATTATAAACCTAGGCATGAACAACAAAACAATAGTAAAAAAATGTGCTTAACATATTTATGAAAAATGATTAGTTTATTGCTCAATATATTGAAACACATTTATTTTAAGTTTGTTCACCACTTTCAAGCAAGAATATAATGAAAAAAACAAAAACAATTTTATATTTAAATGGGTGATTTTTATTTTAATGTGTCTTTTGAGAATGTGTAATTGTGTCAAAAGATAAAAACACAAATTTAAAAAAGGAACTGCAGCACTTAATGATATCAATCACAGAAACACATTGTTCAACCGTGATGTTTTAGTAATAAAACGTTTTTTTAACCGTCCTCATTTTGATTATTTGTAATAAGATTTTTGCTATAGTCTTCATTTTATATAAAAGAATATAAAAATAAATTTCAAGCTACATTGTCATCATCGAAATCTCCAGGTTGATTGTGTGGTTAATGAAACTAAGTAGGCAAATTCACTTAAATGAAATATGTAATTGGGAAAAACAACCAAATTGTCTGAAATGGAAGATGAAATTAGAAAATATACTATTCAATTGAATGAGTACAGTAATCAAAATGATGTGGCTAAAAATGTACATCATTAATAATCACTTTTTAAAACTCAAAATATGAAAGTACTGAAATGTTTGTGTTAAGTTCTTATTAGTGACTTGCTATCATCAAGAATCCACCCCAAAGAATGTTCTTTCTTTTATGATTTTGAGGAATAGATAATTAAAAACATGAGAGCTATGACGTAGTTATTATTGCAAGAACAGAGTCCTTCGTTTGTGATGATCACTGATCTTTTTTTAAAATTTTTTTTTTTACTAATCATACATCAAACTAAAGTCATGTATTAAAAAGAAATTGTTCATAACGATTACACACAAACACAAAAAATAACTGAAGCAGTGAGTCCTGTGTTTATAAGAATAAATGGTGTCTATTAATCCATGCATAAGATAATGGGTAGTCTGAATTTCTCTTAATTCAAATTGTGGTAAAGCCGGACTCTGATAATCAAATCTGAAGGAAAGAAAGCATCAAATATATAGAACATAAAGGAATCTATTTCAAAGGTGTTCTGAATTGTGAATAGAAAAGGATAAAATGCAGTTTGTTTAAAAATAGATAGTTTTGTAGTAAAAGATATATAATTACAAAGAACAAATGCTGTACTCTATTGAAAAAGGCTGCTTCAATTGAGATTTTCTGGTACTGGGGGGTCTCAGGCTGTTAAGCAATTCCAAACTGAAACAGAACTAAGATATTGTTTAGTAGTAAAATAGCTTGGCCATTTTGCTAAGATCAAAGTGTAATATCTGTTCCGATGGGTGCTGCACTTCATGGATCGGTGTTGTTTTGGCCTTCGGGGCTTGGTTTCCGCCGGTCTGTGGGTCTGATCTGTCCTGTGCAGTTCTAGGAGGTCCACCCTCCCAGGCTTTACCTCCCCTCTTTAGGGAGGAGTAAGTTAATTGCTTGCTGCCTGAGGCGCCCCTGCCGGGGAATGCCGACAGGGCTGCCCAGGCAATTTTTAATGGCCAGAGTGCTCATCTTCTCGAGCGCTGGCTTTTCAAATCCCACTTTCCGACCTTGTGTCACATATTCCTATTGTGGGTGGGGGTTAAATAACGCCTTTTGGCTAAGATCAAAGTGTAGTATCTGTTCCGATGGATACTGCACGTCATAGATCGGCATTGTCTTGGCCTTCTGGGGCTTGGTTTCCGCCGGTCTGTGGGTCTGATCTGTCCTGTGCAGTTCTAGGAGGTCCACCCTCCCAGGTTTTACCTCCCCTCTTTGGGGAGGAGTAAGTTAATTGCTTACTGCCTGAGGCGCCCCTACCGGGGAATGCCGACGGGGCTGCCCAGGCAATTTTTAATGGCCAGAGTGCTCACCTTCTCGAGCGCTGGCTTTTCAAATCCCACTTTCAGTCCTTCTGTCACATATTCCTATTGTGGGTGGGGGTTAAATAACGCCTTTTGGCTAAGATCAAAGTGTAGTATCTGTTCCGATGGATACTGCACCCCATAAACTGGTATCGTCTTGGCCTTCGGGGCTTGATTTACGCCGGTCTATGGGTCTGTCCTGTGCAGTTCTAGGAGGTCCACCTTCCCAGGCTTTGCCTCCCCTCTTTGGGGAGGAGTAAGTTTATTGCTTACTGCCTGAGGCGCCCCTACCGGGGAATGCCGACGGGGCTGCCCAGGCAATTTTTAAACCCCACTTTCCCAACCCGACTTGTGGGAGTAAGATAAAAACTGGCCTTGTGCCTAACTCCTGGAGAGGAGTAAATCAATACTCTAGTGTAAATTTGTGTTGACGTTTTCCTTTGTGTAACTTTCTAATAGGAGATGTATTTACTATTGCCTGTTGGGTGAGGTGCTTTACTATATTCACGAGGGAGTCTCAATGGGACTATACAGTCATTTCACTTCTCACCAAAGTGCCATTGTTTTCACTAAGTTTCAGTGCTAATAGTTTTCAAACATTTACTTAGAAAGTGAAAATAATTATAAAAAAAAGAATGTGCACCAAAAAAGTAAACAAAAATATTTTCTCTGATAATGACTGTTTTCCCCTATCTGTCCGACTGTCTCCCTTGCTTCATCTGTGTGCATGGTTTGGTTTATATCATGTAGCAGTATTTATATGGTGTTGCATAGTTAATAGAATAATACACATGCTGTTTATTGAATGTAACATCGACAGACTAATAGATTAAATAGCAAGCAAATAAAAATACTTGTTTGAAACAAAATAGTTGAAGAATACATTACCAGAGCCTTGTTAGCCAGGGTTATACAGAGTGAAACGGGCTATAATAACTGGTGTAAAGTTACATCCATAACCTCCTAAGCATTTACACTGTTTTACCCTGTTACCACCTCCCAGAACGGGGACCAGAGGTTGGATTTTGGGAAGCATGTTTGGATGTTAAACAACCAAAACCATGTTCTTTTAGTCAATTCACAACTGTCATTCATTTTTAAGTTATTCTCAACTCTGGAGAGGTGTCATTCATTTTTAAGTCATTCTCAACTCTGGTGGATGTGTCATTCATTTTCTAATTATTCTCAACTCAGGGGGGGGGGGCATCATTCATTATTTAATTATTCTAAACTCTGGGAGAGTTGTCATTTTAGAATTGGTAATTTGTATAAACAAAATGTAGTTAAAATGAATTTAGAATTCTGAAAACTCTTGAGGAGTTTGAAATTGGTGACTTACTGAAAAAAAACATGATGACAATGAATATTGGAATTTTTATTGTGTTCTACACATTTCAGTTGTCAATTTTTTTTTGTTTATCTGTTGATTTTAGATTCTTACCTATTTAGACTTTAGGTCATGTTGGGAGTTAAAATGAATTTAGAATTCTGAAAACTCTTGAGGAGTTTGAAATTGGTGACTTACTGAAAAAGAACATGATGACAATGAATATTGGTATTTTTATTGTGTTCTACACATTTCAGTTGTCAATTTTGTTTTGTTTATTCGTTTGTTTTAGATTCTTACGTACCTATTACAGCCCCGGTGCGCATACTATATACGTACCTATTGGCGTTGCACGGCGATCACTTCTCCAGTCGCCTCCTTCCACAGTTGCCAGGAGTAAAAGATGTCACGTACATGGTTGCCAATTCACCCTGGCTACACTATCTCCGGCCTCCCCAAAACTCTGCACTACCTCTCCATTCCCTGGAGTAAAAATGTAACATTTCTATTAAAAGTACCATATTTGTCTTCATTAGTATTGTTAATAAGGGTGTTTGTTTATTTACTTCTTCATGTCCGTGTATGTTAGATAAAATAACCTAGGTCGATCAGGCCCCTCTGACAGCAGTCTTTGTTAATGATAATAATGGTGTCTATTTACTTCTTTCATGTTTGTGTATGTTAGATTAAATAACCTAGGTTGATCACCGATTAAATATTTTATATGAATATAATAAATGGTATCAATGGGGAAGAATAATTTTTTCTTTTAAATTCACCGATCGAAACATTATTTTATATGAATATAAATAATAGTGCTAACAATGGGGACCCTTCCTATTACATTCTACTCAGACTCCGTAATATACCATTCGGGTTGAACTCCAGGCCTTGACTCTTTCCTGAACATCAGGCTCTGACTCCTACCCGAACAATTAGGACCTGACTACTTCCTGAAGAGCTGGCTCCGACTCCTTAAACATCAGGGTGACTCTTTCATATACTGCAAGCTCTGAATCTTTTCCCAAACCTCCAGCTTTGACTGTTTCACTGTTTCACTGCTCCCCGAACATCATTTTTTTTTTTTTTAATCCTGTGCTATGGTGTGTATAATAAACACATCTGCTCTATCTAGGATATTGAACTCTATTTAATTAAACACTCGTTCTATGTAGGATAATGAGCACTTTTAAAATAAGGAGGCCAAGAGAGCACTATCACAATCAAGCGCCTAGATCTTGTTAAATTTCAATGTAAAAAAATGCTGACTGATTTGCTATTCTCTTTTACTGGATAACATTAAAAGCAGTGTTTAATTATTGATAACATTAAAGGGAAAATGCCAATGTTACCTTACTGTAAAGAATTTACTATTTTATGTTAACCTTCCACTAACCTTGCTCAGCAACAAATGTCTTAGCTGGGTTATTTAACATATATATATATTTTTTTTTTCATATGTTAGAACAATGATGACCGACGACACTCTTTCCCACACTTCTGACTGTCTTGTGTCTAATTTGTGTTATGAGTAAATGTGGTATTGTGGTGACTAACATTCTAGTTATAGTAGGATATACATTTTTATTACTTTAGAACACTTTTGAAAGCCTTGTTTTGAATGTAATTTTTTCATATTTTCTGCAAGTAAATAATTCAAAGTTTAGTATTTGTTCAGATGGATGCTACAACCCTTAATTGGTAACTGAAGTCGGTACCAGTTTAAGTGTTTAGTTAACGTACGTAAAAACTAAAAAGAATGAAAGTTTACAACTTGTTCAATAAAGCAAAAAGCAAATATAAGGTTATGAGTAAATGTGGTATTGTGGTGACTGATCATTCTAGTTAAAAGTAGAATAGACCGAATTTACAGAAAGCTGCTGTATTTAGGGTAAAGAACACCGACAGATTAAGCAGGTACACCTTACCAAGTGTTACACTGTTCTATCAAACATATTGAACAGTTACTGATTTAGTATATATCCATTAGTAAATTACACACATGCTATCTCTATGATATTGTGCACTGTTAGATTCACCATAAGACATACTAAGAGTCACACTATATTATAACACATACTTGCTCTATCTAGAGTATTAAGTACATCCGAATGCAGCATTTACTATGTTTTGAGTGTCCTACTGCATTATTGCACACATCTGTTGCATCTAGGGAACTGATCAGTGTTTTCTACAAAATACAACATTTAGAAAGTGTCCTAGTGCAGTAATAATGTATTGCTCCTGAGTTTGTTTCAGATTATAAACCTAGGCATGAACAACAAAACAATAGTAAAAAAATGTGCTTAACATATTTAAGAAAAATTATTAGTTTATTGCTCAATATATTGAAACACATTTATTTTAAGTTTGTTCACCACTTTCAAGCAAGAATATAATGAAAAAAAAACAAAAACAATTTTATATTTAAATGGGTGATTTTTATTTTAATGTGTCTTTTGAGAATGTGTAATTGTGTCAAAAGATAAAAACACAAATTTAAAAAAGGAACTGCAGCACTTAATGATATCAATCACAGAAACACATTGTTCAACCGTGATGTTTTAGTAATAAAACGTTTTTTTAACCGTCCTCATTTTGATTATTTGTAATAAGATTTTTGCTATAGTCTTCATTTTATTTTATATAAAAGAATATAAAAATAAATTTCAAGCTACATTGTCATCATCGAAATCTCCAGGTTGATTGTGTGGTTAATGAAACTAAGTAGGCAAATTCACTTAAATGAAAGATGTAATTGGGAAAAACAACCAAATTGTCTGAAATGGAAGATGAAATTAGAAAATATATTATTCAATTGAATGAGTACAGTAATCAAAATGATGTGGCTAAAAATGTACATCATTAATAATCACTTTTTAAAACTCAAAATATGAAAGTACTGAAATGTTTGTGTTAAGTTCTTATTAGTGACTTGCTATCATCAAGAATCCACCCCAAAGAATGTTCTTTCTTTTATGATTTTGAGGAATAGGTAATTAAAAACATGAGAGCTATGACGTAGTTATTATTGCAATAGAGTTATTATTATAGAGTCCTTCGTTTGTGATGATCAGTGATCTTTTTTTTTTTTTACTAATCATACATCAAACTAAAGTCATGTATTAAAAAGAAATTGTTCATAATGATTACACACACACAAAAAAAATAACTGAAGCAGTGAGTCCTGTGTTAGTCTGAATTTCTCTTAATTGTCGTAAGTGTTTATTAAAAAATTTCAGCAATTGTTTTTTTATTTTTTTTTTGTGAGTTTAATTTTTTTTTTTTTTAATTTATTATAATGGAAAATATCCGAATTTGTCAATTGTTTTTTTATCGTGTAAAGTTCTAATGCCTTTAAAAGAAGTGTATCATATTTAATTATCGACGTTTACGAATGCATATGTGATTATGTCGGATGAGTTTTTATACTTAAAAATATTGTAATATTATTTATAAAAATATTGTAATATTATTTATAATGGGTGGCACGTTATTATGTAGTCGCTGTCTCTTATATATTTAGGTGGGGGTGGGTGGGGGAACATTTAATCAGTTTACACGGATTTTTCATTTTAAAAAATAAAATAAAAATAAAACTTTAAACTCTAAAAAATAAGAAAAAAAACAATACAAAAACTTTAACAAATTCTGATATTTTATTGTAATAAGTAAGGGTAGTTCTGCATTTCAAACGTCACTTGGACTTAATAATTGAAGAGTTCCATTCATTCCACCGAGTCAACCGGAAGTGCCAGACTGAATGTAAAGTCATCGATTTATCTTATTGTATGAATGAAAAGTTTCTGAAAGTAGGCAACAGTAATGTCTGAAGTGAAAATTTATCAATGAAATGAGTAGTTAGTGATTTTTTTCATTGTAAGAATTCAAATTCTATTGACTATTTTGTCAATAGTGATCGTTTAAAACGATTTTAAGAAAGTTCAAATTCTGTATAAGTAACAGTTGTTTTAACTTCATGTAAATAAGTAAAACGTAAAATTATTATATTAATTGTTAGGTGATTTTTTTTAAAAATTATTATAATATGAAATATCGGATTATTCATACGAGAGTTGAGATTCGGTGGACCAGAAATGCGTGCACACTTTACTTATAACTTATATAGGAAAATACCCCCCTCCTAAATTATAAAATAATAACAATTTTCATAAATTTTTTTCTTAGCAGATATTTTTTTAGGCTGTTTACATGTAATTTGCCAAAAAAAGTAGAAACTTTTTTTTTTAGGGGTCGAAATACGAAAGGTGCACTTCTATAAATTTACCAAAAAAAAAAAAAAAATGATATAGTGTTTTTTTTTCTTACGATACGTTTAATAAACAAAAAAATTAAGTTATAGAAATATTTGTAAATAAAATTAGCGATCTTAATTGTTGATTATGCCTAATGTACGGTTATGTTTTAAAATGTATACATTTAGTTTATTTATTAAAATATATTGCGTTTCACGTTGCGAAACTAAACAAACATGTTTTTGTATCAGTATTTACTTGTCTCCCCACGAGGACAGAATGCATAATAAACTCATATATATATTTTTTTTTTACGATACGTTTAATAAACAAATAATATTAGCAATAAATATATTTTAATTTGTTGTGTTTTTTTTTTTTGGGGGGGGGGATGAACACTTGTCAGTCAAATGTATTTAGGTGGGGGTGGGTGGGGGAACATTTAATCAGTTTACACGGATTTTTCATTTTAAAAAATAAAATAAAAATAAAACTTTAAACTCTAAAAAATAAGAAAAAAAACAATACAAAAACTTTAACAAATTCTGATATTTTATTGTAATAAGTAAGGGTAGTTCTGCATTTCAAACGTCACTTGGACTTAATAATTGAAGAGTTCCATTCATTCCACCGAGTCAACCGGAAGTGCCAGACTGAATGTAAAGTCATCGATTTATCTTATTGTATGAATGAAAAGTTTCTGAAAGTAGGCAACAGTAATGTCTGAAGTGAAAATTTATCAATGAAATGAGTAGTTAGTGATTTTTTTCATTGTAAGAATTCAAATTCTATTGACTATTTTGTCAATAGTGATCGTTTAAAACGATTTTAAGAAAGTTCAAATTCTGTATAAGTAACAGTTGTTTTAATAAACTTCATGTAAATAAGTAAAACGTAAAATTTTTATATTAATTGTTAGAGGTGATTTTTTTTTTTAATTATTATAATATGAAATATCGGATTATTCATACGAGAGTTGAGATTCGGTGGACCAGAAATGCGTGCACACTTTACTTATAACTTATATAGGAAAATACCCCCCTCCTAAATTATAAAATAATAACAATTTTCATAAATTTTTTTCTTAGCAGATATTTTTTTAGGCTGTTTACATGTAATTTGCCAAAAAAAGTAGAAACTTTTTTTTTTAGGGGTCGAAATACGAAAGGTGCACTTCTATAAATTTACCAAAAAAAAAAAAAAATGATATAGTGTTTTTTTTTCTTACGATACGTTTAATAAACAAAAAAATTAAGTTATAGAAATATTTGTAAATAAAATTAGCGATCTTAATTGTTGATTATGCCTAATGTACGGTTATGTTTTAAAATGTATACATTTAGTTTATTTATTAAAATATATTGCGTTTCACGTTGCGAAACTAAACAAACATGTTTTTGTATCAGTATTTACTTGTCTCCCCACGAGGACAGAATGCATAATAAACTCATATATATATATTTTTTTTACGATACGTTTAATAAACAAATAATATTAGCAATAAATATATTTTAATTTGTTGTGTTTTTTTTTGGGGGGGAATGAACACTTGTCAGTCAAATGTTTTTATTTAAGTGTGAAAATACCGTTTTATTTCGCTTACGAAGAGAAATGTAAATATTTACTTGCGTCCCCACGAAGGGAGATTGCATAATAAAGTCATATCGTGTTTTTTTTTTTACGATACGTTTAATAAACAAAAAAATTAAGTTATAGAAATATTTGTAAATAAAATTATCGATCTTAATTGTTGATTATGGATGGTGAGGCCAATGTACGGTTATGTTTTAAAATGTATTTATTTTGTTTATTTATTAAAATATATTGCGTTTCACGTTGCGAAACTAAACAAACATGTTTTTGTATCAGTATTTACTTGTCTCCCCACGAGGACAGAATGCATAATAAACTCATATATATATATATTTTTTACGATACGTTTAATAAACAAATAATATTAGCGAATTTTTTTGTTTAAATAAAAATTAAGTTGTTTATAATTGTTGATTACAGAAACAAATAAAAAAAGTACGTAAACTTACGTTTTTCATATTTGGCGCGTTCAAAATGGTCTTATTGAGGAAGTGACATATATTTCACGCATGCGCAAATCGTTTTTGTACTATGTCTTGATTTTTTAAAACATCCTCCCCCCCCCCCTCAACGTTTCGAGCCATTTCTATACGAAAATATGAACGTTTCCCCCCAATTTTCAGAGATTGCACGTCTGGGGGCTGGCTGGTTTTAATAATGTCATCTGCGTAAGTGTCTGTTGGGTAGTATCGGAGGAGAAGACCAACATACATACATACATACATACATACATACATACATACATACATACATACATCCATACAGACAGGTGACGTTTATATAATAGATAATCTTGTCGGCTTTGCCATACTGGAAGTTCATTGCAATGCATCTGAGTATCGATATTTTATTATGACTGACGATGTCTAACTTGTTATCTTTGCAGCATGTTATTTACACTATAAAAAGTGTGATTCCCTCGGTTTCTTTCTGAAAATAAGTATACCAACAATAAACATTATTACAATGCGGACAGGTTTAACTAATGAGCAAAAAGTCCTAAAATGTAAGGGGTAAAATTAATATGTTAACTTACAATGTAAACGAATCTGTTATCGCCCTTATATTTTGCGCTTTCTTTTTTCAATCCCTTTGTTACTTACACATTATTTAAATAATTAAACGACACTAATAAATACCGTCCTACGCCAGCTGGGTACAGCTTGTCCATGATGAAACGAATATAAATAAATTCAAACTTTCTGAGATGCAGATTAAATACGATTTTAGTCAAAATTAAAATTATCAGGATAGCCTGGACTTGATTTACTAAGTATTAGCCAATATAAATTTATTTTTAACACAATTGAGAAAATCGTTTTAAAATGGATGAAGAAACAAACATATGGATGTGGTAAACGTCATTTGAAACCAACGAAAATATGTCTAACATCCGACGCATATAATAATTATTATTATTATTATTATTATTATTATTATTATTATTATTATTATTATTATTATTATTTATTTATTTATTTATTTATTAGGAAATTTTACACAGTCCATTATTAGTGATTGCTCATTTGCAAATTCAAGTGGTGTTTGTGTGTTTTACTTACATATCCCATACAAATTAATGATTTTCTGTTTCTCTTACTACACCTGGTGTGTGTCTACAATTATTCCGCATGCTTAAAGCGCAGACATCTCTATATACTACTACAAATGCCGCCGTAAACACTATGAGCATTTCTCAATTTACATAATTAAGTGCTTGTAAACTTCTGATAAATTAGTATTCGCAAATATACACTCATGATTGTTTTCTTCAGATTTCCACATGTGTTTACGCTATTTTGCTTGCTAATAACCTTACTTATAAATAATAATTATTTCTTTTATTATTTATATATATATATATGTATGAAATGAGTTACGCAGTTAATTTACCTACTGCGAAACTGATTGAACAGCTGGCGTCACTCCATTGAATCGGTTACCTTCCTCTGATTATTCAGTATGGGCGCAAGACAGGCGCGTTATTTCAAATGTAAACAAAACGCTGGTGTTCACCGTGTTACTTTTACTTTGTTTTTTTATTAAAACGTTCTGAGTTTGTTTATTTTCTTAATCTTAATAGCCATGTTGTTTTACAACAGAAATTTATTGAATCAAATTGTTTAATTAAAATAATAATTGATTTAAAAATTACTATTTAAAAACACACGCACATTATAATGAATTTAGTGTAGGTTAACTTTTCTTTTCGATAGCATTTAAAAAACTATTCGTGTTTACTGTAATGATTTTTTAATACTTTTATTTTAGGTACACCTTCTTTTCTGATTTGAAAAACTACAAATATAATTTTTTCACGACCGTAACTGTGTTTATGATTCGATTGTACCTCATACGCTGTAAAGCTTTTATTTACAAACTGTTTTCTTTTATTATTCGGTAATTTATTTATTAAAATAAAAGATGTGATTTTTTCTTTTCTGTCAAAAAAAAAAATTAACACATTTTACTGGAAAACTATATGACTGATTTTAGAATCAAATTGTTTAATTAAAGATGGTCATTTAACAAATACACACACAAACACACACATTATAATGAATTTAATTTAGGTAGACTTTCTTTCCGAGAGAATTCAAATAGCTAATCGCGTTCACTGTATTTGATTTTTGGTGATTTTTTTTACTGTAGGACCGCGTTAATTTTGACCCCGTCGTTAGTGTTAGGCTCAGGGTCAAAGTGGGGGTTAGGGTTAGGGTTTAGAGTTAGGGTTAGGGTTAGGGTCATGGCCAAAGTAAGCGCGGGTCCTATAGTAAAAGAGTACCGATTTTTTTAATGTTTTATTTTAGGTAAACATTTTCTTCCGATTTGGAAAATACTGTTCGCAGTATTTAGATTATTAAATTGTTGAGTTTAACAAATTGATTGAATCAAATTGTTTTATTCAAATAATAATTGATTTAAAAAGTATTATTTAAAAAAGCACACATATTCTAATGAATTTAATTTATGTAAACTTTTCATCGAGAGCATTTAAATAACTAATCGTCTTCGGTTTTTTACTGTTTATTTTAGGTACACCTTTTCACCGATTTGAAAAACTTCGATTATTATCATTTTTTTACGACCTTAAGTGTGTTTAGGATTTCGATTTGATCTTTTACGCTGTAAAGTATTAATTTACAAACTGTTTCTATTATCAATGTTTAATCACCCAAGAAATATGACTGGGGTTCCATCGATATACGGGTGAGCATTCATTTCTGACGCGTCAGCCTAGCAAAAATATGCGACCGGAGGGAGCATATTTTTACTAGTATCAATAATTCCCACTGAACTAACTTTCTAACACAATCATGTATGTTTTGGGGTTGGTTTGCTACATTTACTCATAATGATTTACCGTTTCTTCACTTTATTCACAGATTCTATATAGTTGTTACTTTGTGTGAATTCTAAAGCAAGACCATTAGCGTGTTCCGAAGAACAAACATGTCATAGAAGAATAAGCAGATTAAACATGTTTTACATACATATATCGCATCATGATTATTTGCCATGTCCTTCGATTGACATTGAAAGTTATGCAGATCGATAAAGCTGATGCTTATTAAATTAGCTATGGAATAAATGCTTTTAATGAATATAAACGCTGCTATTGCTTCATACGTGGATTAATTGAATATTTGCATCATTACTTAATCAAATTGCTCATTAATTCTCATAAATACATTCATATATATTAAAACTAGTGAAACATCATGGAATTTCACAATACCTTGTGCATCAATTTGTATAATTTACTGTTTTTATTAATATTCTCATTGCAATAATAAATGTTTGCACGCGTCAATACTATCTTTTTTCGTAAAATATTTTTATTGTTAGCTAAATATCCTGTAAATAAATAAAACGAATATGTATCGTCTTTATTTATATATTGATGTATTTAAAATGCTAATCCTTTCTGAAACACATTCTCTGTCTTCTTTACGTAAAAGTTAATTGTCAGGTAAATGTTTTTCAAATCCAATGAAAGTAATGTCACTTTTATGAATTTATTTATTTAAAATTGAACTGTTTCAGTTGACTGGACGACATAATTTGATTTTGGAATATTTCATTCTAAATCGGGTAAATTCGGAAGTGTATACCTTAGCGATATCAGATTAATCATAAATTACAATATTTGCTGACCGAACAATCTCATTATTTTAATGGTTAAAAGGTGATAGCGTACATACGAACATGAAATGCTTCAGCGAATTGTTATAGAGTTGTTTTATTGTTCTTATGCTTTGTATAACTTTCTACAAGAAAATCGGTTTTCGTGGTATGAGGTCAAACTCCATGCAGCTTTGGGGATTGTGATTGTTACAAAGAAGATTCAGTAAAAAATATCAATACAGTACTAGGTTACCAGCATGGTGCAAAAAATACCCCGCCCGTATAAAATAAGGGTTAGAACCTTTTGTGGTTACGTGCTTTCAAAGTTAAACAAGGTCAGTTTAATAGGGGCAGCTCTCTCGTAGAGTACAAAAATAACCGTAACCGACCCGTCGGCATTTCTTTCTAGATGTTTTTGGGCGACAGACAGTAACCATTGGCCTGTCGTTGGAATAAAAACGTAATGACTGCAAAGATGGCACCCTGGGAGCAAATCGAACCTACATCATTTCCAGAAACTGCAAACACAGTCCTTAAGTTGACTAAATGATGTCAACTATTCATTCGGCTGGGATTTTTAGCTGCATCACCACTCGCAGCAAGTTTAAACATAGAGTGAGTTAACCACAGAGTTAAATCCAACTCGCCTCATGGGAAACTCGTCAGCATTCCTCGGGAGTGGCGTTAATCAACAAACCCCTCCTCAGAGAGGGTGTAATTGGTTGACAGAGTAGTGTATGATCGTTTTTCATGATACCATCCACACAGGCATTTCGTCAACTATTTTGGTGGAGAGTAGTGTAGAATCTGTTCTGTTTTCATGAGACAATTTTCCTCGGTATTACGGACACACACACACATGATTATTTTCGGTACGCCAACAAATAAGTGTTACAATCGGCGGTTCATTAGAAAACTCAACGCTTACATTATATATATTAACAAAAATATGCGAGCGTTAGGTACATATTTGTTACTAATATCTAAATGAATAATTGCGAAATATTTTTCAATTTATTCTAACTACTTTCATATCAAAACACGTTACGTTTATTTACATCAATTGTGCATATAAGTATTTTAAAATACATTATATATAGCCAACAGAACACTGCGTAAACACATTCATCCCGATGCTTCATTATCATAATAATTTTATAAACACTTTCTAATAAATTAATATTCTGAAAACTTCATTTCCATATTCGTTTTACAGTTTTCTTATATATATTCAATAGTTTTGTTAATATTAATGTTATTATTATTAGTAGTAATAATATTAATCTCAACGATTTTATGAATAACATTTAACTTTCAAAATGATTATTTTAAAATTCGAATAACTTCCAGTCCCGTTTAAAGCATGCGTATGTTTACACGAACCAACAACTTTGATTACCTGGAATAATTTATTTTTAAAAATTACACTCCGCATTGAACGCAATGACAAAGCTTTTCTTTAGATATATTCTTTATATTTAAAACTAAATATTATGTTGTTTTCGACGACGACGACTATTGAATATGATTATATTTGCTATAATAAAGAAAAAAGAAACTTCCCCACCCTCTCAGCTTTTTAAATAAAAAAAATAGATTCATATTATTTTGAACTTATGTGTTCCTGTCTTCTAAATGAATACATGCGAAAGTTGTTTTTCTTCTATTTATCCAAACTATATTTATATCAAAACACCAATTAATCGGGGATGGGTATAGTTAAGACAATGGTTTTCTACTCAGAGACTTCAATAATTTTAACAAAAAACTTTAATAATTTGTAGATTAACACCCTCAGTTAGGTTTAAACAATGTGATTATACTTTTTTAGCGTCATTCTCACTTATTAAGACAGTTAACTAATATATGTTTACACTAACCCTAAGTCCGACTGGCAAAATCGTTAACCACACATAATCGGCTTAAAGAGTGGACCCCTGAACCCTACCGCAAATAATAACGCACATAATCTATCTCCAATAGAACAAAGAATGGTTACTGCCATAAACCCTAGAATGGCCCGGATATAGAGAATCATTTTAAGTTAAATTTATACGCAACACTGATGCCCAACTCTAAATTCTTAAATAATTTTGTTTTTCCTTTCTATTGCCGCCAGTTTTTTTCTAGGTATCCACACGTACTCGCCTAAAAAAGTAAAATCGTATTTTTCGGGGGGGGGGGTAATATACAATAATACAAGGAAATTTAATATTTATTTATTTATACATGAAAAATAAGGTATTTAGAATCTATTTATTTAATTTTCACGCGAGAAAATAACAACACAATTGCTTAAAATTAATATAAAAAGGGATTACAGTTAAACAAGATAGCTGACAAAAATAAAATATGGATAAATTTGTAGATTAACATTCTTCACTACCCCCTCCCCCCAAAAAAAATAGATATATTCTGCTTTTTTAGACGATTACGTGTGAACACCGTGGAAAATGGAAAGAAAGAAAACATATTTTAGAATTTAGAGTAATGGATCAGTTTCAAATATATTAAACATAAATTGTGCGTTATTCTGCGCCTTATTTTTTCGCAGGGGGGGGGGGCCTATTTTAGGCGATTACATGTCAGGCGGACTGAGGGTTAGTGTTACAAATATATTAGTTAACTATACCCCCCCCCCCCAATTAATTGCTGCCAGGGTAGGTTTTGCTAGTTTAGAATAAATTGCAATCTTTTCTAAATTGCAAGCGCACCTTCTGAACTCCGTTCTATCGTAGTGTCTAACATGCGTATGACAGAGATAAACGGGGAAATAATTTGTCCATATAAAAAAGCCATTAAAAGTGCCAAGGTATTGATCTTCTTCGGGGTTAAGTGTATCGACGTGCAATCCCATTTACGTGATATAGCCTGTTTAGAACGAGAAATGTCATGTAAAATTCCGTGTAATTCTCGATGTGAATATTTCGCTGGCAGTAAAGGGCATTTGGACGGTGACGTGGAAGATAAGTCTTTGCCAGTCTAGGCTTTGGGGATTTCTGTAGTCCATTCATATTCAGGAACGAAAAGTCATTCTTTGGCTTGGAATTTACTCGGGGCTTTTAAGTGCAAATTACTCATTGTGTTTGAAGTGAATCGCAATCGCATTTGCATATCCTCGAATCCAAGTTGGCAGATTTACGATTTCTATGTTGTTAGCTTTATATATGCAGACATCCATGCATATGTATATATATATATATATATATATATATATATATATATATATATATATATATATATATATACTTACATATATGCATTTATTTATATATATATATATATATATATATATATATATATATATATATATATACTTACATATATGCATTTATTTATATATATATATATATATATATATATATATATACAATGTAAATGATACATGTTTCTTATATAGAAATCTACAGATCTCTCTATATATATGTATATATATATGTATATGTATATATATGTATGTATATGTATATATATATATGTATATATATATGTATATATATATATGCATATATATGTATATATATGTATGTATATATATGTATGTATATATATATGTATGTATATATATGTATATATATGTATATGTATATATATATATATATATATATATATATTGTAAATTACATCTATTACACACATGATTCATTTGTATAAGCATAAAATTACCTAAGTATGCAATAAGTATATACATTCGCGTAATTTTAATACATTAGCATGTATAATCACACACACACACACAAACACACACACACACACACATATATATATATATATATATATATATATATATATATACAGGTGGTTTGAGACTAATTTAATTATTTGTTGTTTTTTTTCATTGCAGAACTTGTTATAGTAGTCAATAGTGGTAAAGTGCAGCAGGTAGCTGTTTATGTCTACTATTTGTGGGTTTTAGATGTGGAGACCATGAACGACTAGAATATAGAAAGAGTTACCTGCATCAGGAAGTAATTCGTAATTAGATTCTTAGTATCGCCCGCACTGAGGATTTCATCTTTAACCTCTAGACGAATGTTACTTAGAACAGATTCTTACTTTAGCACTTTATTCTTTTTCTATTTCGTTAGGATATTCAATAATTCAATAAAATAATTTTCGAAAAACATTTTCCTTCCTCAATATATATATATATATATATATATATATATATATATATACTACTCAAGTAAATAATTCTAATTCATTTTTATGGAGTTATCTACTGGATATCAGCACAATCATAGTTGTACAAATGTTTTTTGTGAATAAATAATTCCACAGTATCGATCGGCCTGGGCAATTGAAAATATACTTTTTACGCGAAAATGGAAATTGTTGACAAGAGTCAAAAACAGAGCTGATATTAAGATGCGTCCATTCTATCTGTGCTGAGTGATGGAACTACTCTTTCACATACACGTATGCTTGACCGCCGGAAGAAGAATAAATTCTTATAGAGCTATGTCTACTAATTTTAAAATTATTTCCGAAAGATAGGTTTCACACACCGACGAAAACGCTATATCGCTATTCCCTGCAGCCTCTTTCAGAGAGAATAGATATTGCTAGCATCTCTAATTAATCGTTATATTAATGGTACGTGTTCGACTGAGATCCAATCTCTGTAAAACATTCGCAGCTAGAACTCGCCATGCTACAACCACAGCAAAGTACTTTACTTTCTCTCTCTCCGTATCACAAACCAAACGGAATTTGCATAAATAAAGAGTGTTTTCTGTAATATCCTATACGTGGAACCAAATACTACGATGTTGCTTCCAAACTATCAGCGATATATTTGTCCTCAGATCTAATGTGAACAAATACTTCTTCAGCCGACCTCTAGATAATTAATTCTTGATAAGTAAGTTTCGGCCAATTATAAGCATGAAGAGCATACGATTTCAAAATTAAGCCTGAAGGGCAGAAACTCTTATAGAATCCAATGACGCATATAAAGGATGAATTCCTGCCAAAACATGAAGTGATTTTAAATTATCGTTTTAATTCTAATGCAGAGCAGAATGCGGACTATTATCCCAGAAAAGGTATTCGCAAATAGTGTATATATGTTATTCTTATAAAAGATGTGTTCAATATTGTGTGATCTAAGACATTTAAATATCTTTAGACGGAACAGCGGCATTGGTTTATCAATGAAAATGGCATAGTCTTCCATCAGTATAACGGAGGTTCTAATGTAATCCTACAAGCATCACATTATAAAATTTGATTTTTATACTTATGGTACAAACAAATATTTTTTCCAAAAACCAGTCCAGCCTTATATGTATAATACTACGCTAAAGCATATCATCTTCGTACGCATGTTGTTAGCATTCACACGCATTTAAAACAATGTGATCGACCGAATCTGATGTCCCTAACTTAATGCATTCCGACTTTACCCGTTTTAAAATGAATTGTTCCAAAATCAAATTATTTCGTACGGCCAAATAAAACCGTACAATTTTAAATCATTTTACATTTTTAAAAAAAAGTAAAATTAGTTTTATTTATTTGAAGAATATTCAGCTGATAATCTTTTTTTGATAAGAAGACATAGAATATTAATTGTTTTAAAAATAGTTAAAATTGTTACAATTTTAAAAAAATACTTAAACAGGCATTTATTTTATCCATTTTAAAATAATTAGCAGACAGTGACAATTATTTTTACGAGAAAAAGAGTCATTTAATTTAATAATATTGACCCTGAGGGACATTTCTTATTCTTTAGAGGAATATTATAATTAAGAATAAATTAAACATGTTAATGTAAACAGCACCGTCAAATTTCCAAGGAATCCCGCTCGTAATAATAAGCCATCAATAACAATGCTAGTATATTACTGCAATATAAAATAAAGTTACAAATAAATGACACTAAGATTATCACCCGTCAATGCGTTAAATATCAAACCTGAAACAATCGTGTCGATAAGGGATCAGCAGAAGAATGAACGAAGATTACCAGAGTAGAAAGTGGAATGAGTGAAAGAGATTACATGGGACATTTAAAGCATGCCATGGGAATTGCTGCCTTACGCGTTATTAGACTGGATCAATATACAGGCGAGCTAGTGAAATATGTAATATTAAAGATTATAATGGGGCATACATGAATAGGAAGCACATGTAGGTTTTGAGTCCACCAACATTAGTAACCTCATCTTGCATCTAGTAATAAAATATTTATAGGTAAATAAAAATATTAATCAAGTACAACCTCACTTTTTTTTACTTAATGAAAAATAATAAAAACGAAAAAGAAGAGATTATTGAGAATGAGACCTTATATTTACGAATAGTTTCGTGTCAAGAAGTTTCTTTTAAATAGATTTTTCTGTTACAATATGTGTCCTCTGTGGTGTTATCATAACTGAATCGTGTGTAAAATAACGCAGCTCGAGCTGATAAGACCTAAACTCTTACATTTCCCGCTAATCAGCTTCTCCTCACACAATTATCCACACATGGTGTCGGGGTAATTTTTACCATCACGCTCACATCTACTCTCGCAGTAACTCATTTTACCGGGAACTATTCTTAATTAATAAGTTCACTATTTTGGTCTAGCACAGTTTCATTTTCACGCTATTCCTACAGTCTATTAACTACACGACATCTTCAACCAAAATAATGGGCGCTCTTTTTACCTACTGTATTTCTCGGACGTTCTAATGTTCCCAATACTTACTCTCATATTTTCGAATGACCGAATAAAAAAAAGCAGATCGTTTATCAAAAATAAACTTATTCGAACTTAACACGAAGTCACTATTCGTAGTTATAAATATTATATTTTATTTCAATTTATTTCATATTTTTCAAGGCTATGCTTTATGTAATAACAAGAGATTCATAACCATTCGCTATCAACCTACAAAATTTTCTTTTTTCCCCTCATATTTCCATTTGCGATTAATATTCTAGAATGACGGAATGTTTTGAAATAGTTTTTTTAATAGGCCAACGTCGTCGACGTTCACTAAAACATGTGCGCGTTCATTTAGTGTGAAAGCATTTCTCATTTTAACCTACTCCGAATATTTTACATAACAACGTTTATCTAACCAGAAAACACCGGTCATAGTTACCGACATATTCCGCATAAAATTACTTTTGTTTGCATTCTGAATTGTTTTTTTTTAATTTTCGATAACGCAATAGGAATGACTAACAACAAAAGTTGACATACGAAAGAAATATCTGTCTGAGTTATAATACATAATCTTTTTTATAAACCTAGAAATTCTCGCATAAAATGATATTGTTTACATTCTGGAGACATTTCTTCTATTTTTGAAGATGACATCGAAATGATTGTAGAATGCCTCCGTTTTACGGAAAGACCTTACAGTCCACAATCAATCTAATATACGGATTCATAAAGTACATTTTTACCGCGTACCTCGCGCAATTCTGTCGCTCGTCTGTTCTCCTCCCAATAACTGAGGACACCTGCAATTCATTATTTTACGACCACGCAGAATGAAAAACCATCGATTTGAAAAAGACCTTTTATTAACGGTGTGGATTGGCACTTTTTTTCTGCCAGCGGTGAAGGTGGGCGCATTCCCGGCTACGGATTTGTCTTAATTATCGTCGGTGTCCAGACATTCTCGCACGTCTGTCGCCCTCGAAATCTTCCCCTCGACTCTTGTTTCTACCTTTCTCTCTCTCTCACACTGACGTCATGTCCGCTCTCAGTACAGTCAGGGTCGATATGACATTTAAAGCACTCGCTGACAGGTGTCGTGTCGAAATAGGCCCGTTTTAGATGAATAATGGAACAATACTCTTAAAAAATTGAGAACTGTGATTAATTCACAGAACGACTCCAATAATATGTGGTTACATGAACTTAAAAAACTATATATAGATATGAGAGAGAGAGAGAGAGAGAGAGAGCTAGGAAGAAAAATCTATAATATTTTAAGGCAGTCATTGAGAGACAGTGTATGACCAATTATTTTATTGAATGGCATGAGAAGTTATTCGCCACAAGAGAATTCACATAATAGAAAAAGGTTGTTATTCTATGTGTCTTCATTCTTTCTATATAACTGCCTCCGCAAGCTTCATTAAACTTGCACAAGTGTCCCTCAAATATTCGAAAGGGCACTTCTCTAATTCTTTTAATAGTATATTAAAGAGAGTCGACATTGCTGTGTGATGTTCTGTGTGTATAATGCTCTGATACGTCCCCAATATCATAATCTAAAGGTTTTAGATCTGGGTTACAAGGTGGACATAAACATTATTTGCAAAGATCTTGTATTTTTCTAGCTGTGTGCACTGAAGCATCCTCATGTGCCAATACCTAAATACTATCTGGGTAGTTTTCTTTCAGCCATAGCAATACCATGTATGTAAGAGTCTTTTCATCAGATTTGTAGAATTTTATAGGCATTTTATTTTCATCGGAAGCCACAACACGATAAGCCATAACTTGAGCAAGATTTTGTTCTAGAATTCCCCATTAACCTCAGCTTCTGATTTTGCAATAACTCTGTCATTTCCTCGGTCCAGAACAGCATCGACACTGAAGATCATTTCATCTGAAAAAAACGTTAAAATGGAAGACTTTTTCTTGCCCCATGTAATAATTTTATTTCACCTTTTAAATCTCTTATTCTTCATAGCTGTTGTGACTAAGTGTTTTGGTTTTCTTGTGTAAGGTTTCAACTTCAACACACATTTTATAGCACTTCTAATAGGCGTGTCTACATCTAGTTCAATTGTGATGTTTAACAGGGAGTTCATTCTATCCTTTAGGATTTTAGATCTTGAAGCTTTAATAAAAGTTTTGGTACGTTTTTTGTTAATTCCTCAACTTCCAGACTTTATCATAATAGAATTGCCCGCTTAACAGATAAGGTACTAAGTGTAATAAGTTCCAAGTGACAGTCTGCTAGGGGGCAATTTCTCAGTGCGAAGAAGAACATTACGAATTAGTGAAGACCTTTACCCGGTCATGGCTGTAGGAACGAGAGCAAGTTACCCTTCGGGGATTAAATGAAGGGTTCCGTTTAAAATTATGTACACATTTCTAAGTTTGATAGAAAGTTTCACGAGTTCGACAAGATACACCTGAATAAGGTCAGAGGTTACATCGACTGAGACGTTGTAGGAATTGCATCCAAGATACGAACAGTAGTGCGATTAATCCAAATAACACAGAGTATTTTGTAGTCTGTAAGAAACGTACTCCATAGGTTAGAAGTTCCATAGGATTTTAGGTAAACAGAAGAAAAAACGAGAGTATATTAGCAATGAAAGCTAAGAAATGGTGGTACCGATAGAGTAAGGAAAGCCTAACAACGTCTCTTCTGTGAGAAAAGAATTGCAGAGACGATATGATCTCTCACTAGATTGCGAAGTCAAGTTAATACTCTCTAAAGGCAAGTAAGATTTGGCAGCAGTACTCTATCTTCAGCCGAATGCGACTCTTATACAGATAGAAGATTGCATCAAGAGTCAGATAACTTAGAGTTTCTGGATTATATTTAACTTAAGTCCCGCCTAATTTTAAACAAAATAAGTCCGTATAATATACACAACGGCAATGCCGGGCCCATTTACAAGTATTAAATATTTACATCCACATAACTCATATAATTGCAAGCAAAATTGATGTAAATTTATATTTTCATGATCTAAATCTTTCCTGGAGCCCGAATAATTTTCTAGCAATAGAATGAATTGTTTTTCTTTTGTCTTCAGGAATATTTATTCTGATAAAAAGTAACAAATCTTTGTCTATGTATATATTTTATGAATAATTTAGTTGTATTATTGATTAATAAAATTATGATCAAATCAATCCAAGTTCTTTAGGTCAGAGTGCGATTACCATAGTGCGCTGGCTTCTCAACACAACACCTAGCAGACATTGCGTCTAACCTTCTGGAAAGGAGGCAAATAGTATTTAGTTTATTTGTAATAAGTTATGGTGTTCAGAAATAAAAATCGGATTTATTTATTCTACTTGAAGTATATCTCCCCGCACGAGTTAATACTATGAATGTGTGTGTACTGTATTTAGTTTTTATTACATGTTGTCAAATTAATGTCACGCAATGCATCTTGTTTACTATATGGTTTAAATTGTCTAGAATGTTGCGATTGAAATGGCTGTCATAGTAACTGCATCTAAATTATCAGATAACATTACTCCTACTAGTTTTAAATATGCGCATTAGTTGGTTGCAATTGCGAACAGTAAACTCTATTTCTATTATTTTCATTTTAATTAGCAATGTAGTAGATGTGCATTTTCGTGAATACGATCCTATTTTTACTTAACAAACCCAATGAAAGCATTTATGTATTAATCTATTCACGCAAGTATGCTAGTAATCACGCACATATTTATCAAGAACGATATACCTCGCTTGTTATTATTGGATATGACATCTTCTCAATGAGATTAATTATATTGAAAAAGATGTAGTTTTTTTAATTATTTTTGATATCAGATGCTTATGGAAGAGAAAAATAACTATTCAGTATAACTATTGAGTAATGTAAGTTATAAAGTTGACCCTTGTCAGTATTAAATGGTTACAATTTGTGAGATATAGAAATTGACTACAATAAATTAATGTCAATAACAATCGTAATCAAACATAATAGTATAAGTTGTAATTCTTTTTTTTTTCATATACTTATAAATTATGTGTCCTAATAAGGTGGCAATCTAATATGTAAAGTATTATAAAAAGTTCGATTTTTTTCTGGTCGCTTGATATAAAATTGCAATAAATTACCATTAAAATAAAGCTAGTCCTCAAAAGTATGAATAACTAGTGTATTCTTTAAAGGGAAATGCAATATCTCAATGAATAAATACGACTCTTTCTCCATCTATCCTAACTTTTATTAACATCAAAACAGCTTATTCTTATTTAATTCTAATCATACATATTTTTGATATACCGCATATATAGTAATTTTCAAACTCCCTCAATCAGGTATCGCTAACTCTCATTTACACATTAATTAAAAAAATAATTCTAATAAATTAATATTCTGTAATATATGTTTCCTATTTGTATTGCCAAATGTTCTACTATATACGCAATAGATTGTCGATAGTAATATTATTATAATTATAAATAAATTTAATTAAAACGATTTAATAAAAAGGAATATCATTTTAAAACCTTTTTCTTACTATTTCATCTCCAAGAGAGATATAATTTACATAAATACTTCCGTCATTAGTAAAACGTCTGGTGTTCATGTTATGTGGAGAAAAGCTATTACACATTGATCGAAGCCAAAAGGTCAAGGAACCATAACACATAATGTGTTTTTGTAACTAAACCTATGTAAATGAATAAAAAAGAACTTGAACTCTTATTTAATCGTAATATTCTTCAATATGGGGACTGGTAATGTGGGGTCTGTTCTGGTGTCATTATATTCTACTCGTAAGCATTACATTTTCCTTTTATAGGGGATACGCACAAGAATTACCCCCTCTTTTAGAAGAGTTGATAATGTTGTATAGGTTCTGTTATGACACTATCCTACCACAAATTACCTCCTACTTTGGAGGCAGCGTCCATTGGTATCTCCATTGGTTTTATCATGGTTTCACCAGGTATTACCATCTCCTTATTTGATGAGATGAATCCTCCAAGTTTTACCTCATCATTTCGGGGGTAGTGCAGAATATTTTTCTCTCATGTATTACTTCCTTTTTGGGAGCGTTCAGTATAGTATATGTCCGTACCATCCTCCCAGGATTACCTTCTACTTTTTAGTGGTAATGTAGTGTCTGTTCTGTTGTCATCATATCATCCTCGAAACATAACTCCTTATTTTGTGGGGAAGTGGGGTAGTACAGTATATGTTCGTTAATCATTATCTCATCTTCTCAGTAATTACCACTTTTGGGGGGAGAGGTTTTGTGTAGTATATGTCTATCACTATGACACGATTTTGCTTGTATTTGGATATAAAAAGGTTTGCCTATTTTTAAATAGTAAATTTATTTGGTAAAAAAACGTAATGGGGCGAGTTGACTGGATTGTCCCATTACGTATAAAATAAAAAGATATTAGAAATACTGAGGCATGAGTGACCGTACAGATCGCTGTATATGTGGTAGAAAATGACTTTTAAATAGGCAGTTTGTTTGTGGAGACTAGACCAGATAATAGGTGACCATGCTAGTCTGTCTCCGTTAATGATGAGAGAGTCGTCGGACTGTATTAAGCAACGAACCAGGTCAGTGATATTTGGATTTACGAGTCATAAACTAGTATCTTAAAAAGCCTTCCGTTATTCATAGTCATAATTGTATTCTATGTAGGTCTCAACTAGGAAAATACTATATCCAAGATAGTTACACTTTTCAGGCGTGAGGTCAATCATTATAGTTTAAAATTCCATAAACGAATATATAACAAAATTAAAAAAGGATACTCTGAGATGTAATCGATGCATGCAACTAACGAGAGAATTTGCTGTAAATCCATTAATTTTCCTTTTTGCATCGAATTGATCACATATAGCCTGGCAAAAATCTTAATTCCATTACTTTGGGGGCAAGTAAACATAAAATTAATCCACACAGTGTAAAACACTGAAAAGCCACAAAGAATAAATTCAATAGTGATGTAAGAATTTGGATTATTCAGACTATAATTCTCATCTTTGTTCTTATTAGCAAGACTTTCAGCCAATGTACTCGCTGAAAAAGCACACGTATAAACGTGTGCTTTTTCACGTGACTCGATATTCTCGAGTTCGACAAGTTTACTTGTAGCCCGAATAATCCAAATAATACAAATCATCATTCTCATTTTAAAAAAGGTTCAAACTCAATCGTGATATGTCCGTCTTAAATTGTGCGTCTAGATTACATAAATTAAGCAATACAACGAAAATATTGTCCTGAATATCTCACAAGACTGTATCTGATAGGGAGGTCTCAATCTTGCAGGTCTAGTTAATACAGTATATGATTCGAAGTATAATAAACATCTGAATATGTGTATGTCCACTTGATGTAAAATAGCATTAAACAACATGATGATGTAAGACTTAACTATTTTATTATGATAAGAATCATTACTATCAGTAGTAGTAGTCTTTCAAACGCTATCTGGTGCGACAGTTTGCATAAAATATATATGAGAAACTGATCAGTATATAAAAAGATGGTGCATCTATTGTGTAAAGTTGAATTAACTTGACATTCGGCGTTTAAACTTTACCATAAATTGGAGTAATAGTCGTATTTATTCATTTAGATAATAAATAGGCCACATGCCTTTGTTATTTTATTAGGAAACTTGTCGAAATATGTTTTTGATAAGTAAAATATACTTTTTCTAATGTTATGTAAAATTTTAATACACTTGTTCATGTCCATAAAGATAATTATTCGTAGATGTTATCAAAAACAAAATAGTTTAAATGTAATGAGTACAGAATACACCTTGAGCGGAAATAAATTTAGAGGTGATGACTGTCTTTTCTAGCAAGATAAGGCAACACCTGTTTGGCTTCAGTCCCTCCGAAAATGTGTATATACAAACAACTGTTACACTTTTACGTACTTACCTATGATTCGATTGTGTCAATTCGTGAACGCTTCTGATTTTTTTTTTTCAACCTTATGTCCTACATGCAGAAAACAAAGTTGCCGTCATTATTACAAAAACACAGAATCTGTATGTATACTTTGTTTCTGTTTGTTTTGTACCGGCACCTACGTGTCCTTCCAGACTGTTAGCGTTGTCGTGTTGAAATGAACGCTAATTAATTATACTCTTAAAAAAATTAGTCAATACCAAAAAGTAAAGAAAGACGGCGGAGGTTTATTTGACGTGATCTTCGTACAATATCACTGAACTGTGTTGTGAGAAAAGACGGAGAGCGACATCCACTGTTTCATCATCTCTTGTAGCGCATTTCAATAAAACATGTTTACACGCGGCGTTCTCGCAAAGTAACTGGCGGTCTCCCTTCATCTCTGTCTTTGTATCTTTCTCTGTAGGCCATGTGACGTCAGATCGGTTTCTTTTAACTTCCACAATCTAGTAATCCTAACTTCTAGCTCAGCAAGTTGACACCCACTGAACATCCATTTCCTGTTTTTTTTTTTTTCTTAACTAACCGTCTTATATACTAGTTGGTCGCCAAACAACATTGACTATTTAAGACCGAACTTAAAAGGATTTATTTTACCTTTTTACCTATAGACCTATCGTTCTTTCCGTTACTGCGTGTGGCCTTGTGATCACTTGATATGGCTGCAAAGTAACTTTTTATCTTCACCCCAAAAAGTTGAGGATCGAAAAAGTTTTATTTCTGGAAGAATATATATCTGGAGAGAGATACCGTTTTTCCTTATCTATCAGCTTTATCACGCTCTTCAGTAGCTCGCGACGGATTAACTTATTGCCTAGGCTGGTTTGACTACAGACCTTTTGGGCTATTTTGCTATTTCTCACTGCATATCTTTACGTATGGCTCGCTCAAATCCCATGCGCCAACTGACCAACAGCCCTTCCGTTTCTTTCCCACGAACATACAACTTACGTGACTCATGTGACCATCCTGCTATTCCTGGCTTTCATGGCCAAATGACGCATTCGGTTTATTTCGGCCTGTTTGGACTATCCTGCTATGCGGAAAATGAACCATCTCCTCCGGCCTGTGTAAATCTAACTATGCAGTTAAACCAACATTTCTAATAATTTATATTAGTAGATTTCGTTTCGCTGAAATATGGATCACATCAATGTAATATTGTCATCGCGTCTAGCGCGATTACGTCTTACACCCAAGGTTTACAAATTTAGTTAACACTTAGATGCATTATCGGTACGTAACACTGATTTTCGTTCAAGCTTTTGACGAAATTGAAGAGGTGCGTAACAACATTCGGCAGATAGTGTAAATCGATTAACGGTTTAGAAATTTTAACAATTAAAACGCGAGGATTACAACTTATAATATGTAACCTGCACATGATATACGTTTTGATGTGAATTGTTAGACTTTTAAGATAAACGTTGAACCAACCTTTAAATTATCGATCTGTGAAGTTTGGTGAATGTTCGAATTTCCGCAGCTATAGTTTATTGGCATTTAGTAAACATTTTAGATGCACTTAAGGCCTACTTAACAAAATAAAAATTAATTCCCTGGCAATTATACGCATTAAAAGTGAGCACACGTGTATTCGGTGAACTTCGCAATATGAAAATAAGGATGTAGAAGAAGACACTGATAAGAGTTTAGAAGAACAAAGTATAAAACGACAAGAAAGGAGTAAGCAGAAGAGAGATGGAGAAACAATTTAAATCATGAGTTAATATATCGAGCAACAATAAATAAACATGTCATACAAAAAGTAATTACGTACAGTTTTAGGGTGAAATTAATTTTAACGGTCCTGTCTACTTTATTTGGTTACAGGCTGCTACTACTACTACTACTTCTACTACTACTACTACTACTACTACTACTACTACTACTAATAATAATAATAATCCAACCACTACTAATAAAAATATTACTCGCAATAATACTTATACTACTGCTAATAATAATAATAATAATAATAATAATGATAATAATAATAATAATAATAATAATAATAATAATAATAATAATAATAATAATAATAAGTACGATATTTTTATTAAAAATAAATATTATCAGTATTAGTTGAGTAAATTAAAGTAAGCTGAAATTTTAGCTGTGAAAATATGTTTATTAAAAAAGACTGTTTAAAATTAAGTGGGGCCTAATGTTTTTTTTTCTGTGTAAAATATACGCTGATACATGTAAACAGTAAAATAATTACGTATTGTTTCATGGAGAAATTGATTTTTATTATATATTTTGTTATAGAGTACTATTACTACTACTACTAATAATAATAATGATGAAGATAATAGTAATCTATATAATAAACGTGCAGAAGAAATTGAGTTGGCAGAAATTTGAAAACTAGAACGCTATCTCAACTTAATATTTTATTTTATTTTTTTAAAGTTGCTTAAATGTGTAAATTCAGATTCATTAGAAATTTCATTCATTTTAAGAAAATTTTAAAATATTCATATTGTTGAAAAAAATAAAATAACATTTCAGTTGCTTGTCTGACTTTCCGTTGAAAGAAAGACTTTCATTTTTTTAAATGAAGTAAAGTGATTTAT
Organism: Sepiola atlantica; assembly: GCA_963556195.1. NCBI lineage: Eukaryota > Metazoa > Mollusca > Cephalopoda > Sepiida > Sepiolidae > Sepiola > Sepiola atlantica. The sequence goes on along the minus strand of OY744517.1, from coordinate 57,049,674 downwards.
ATTTAAAATTTTATTGTATATTTTACTTGTAGATTAGTTTCGTTTCAATGATTTCAAGTTGTGTATAGGAATCAAATTGAGAAGCGATTTCCAACAGATACGTCCATTCTCATAGGGTCATTATTCAACACATCCTGGTGTTATTAAATGTTACGGGTTCAAGGACATCAGATTTACTCGTTTAGGGTCACTTGTCAAGCAGATGATCAGAAGAAATAAAGTTGTATAATACTAGGTTGTCCGAAAAGTTCGTAAACACTTGGTTGTAACGAATCAAAACTCGACGCTCAATTTTATTCATGGGCATCTGGAATATAAAGATGAAGATAACTATAACAATATAAATGCAAACAAACAATTAAAAATTGCATAACAATTCAATTTTTCGCAAGTGTTCACGAACTTTCGGGACAAACTAATAGCAGAAGCAGGGAGCCAGCGGGTAAATTTATTACTCTTATGGGATAGTCTGTTCTCATGACTTTTCATTAAGTTGTATCGTATAGTTAGTGTCTGTGATTAAACCTGTAATTATCTTAATTGGCAGGTAAATAAGCGAATCCCAATAAGATATTCCTTTAGTTTAAAATATCACTGTAACTCTTTTTAGTTGCGCCTACTTTCAAATATCAGCCCAAAGGCACGTGTGGTACGTTAAGATAAGCAGACTATATTTTAATCACAATCTAGACAGAGTAAAAGTGGGTCTAAGTTAAGCAATATTCATTCATTCATTTTTCAGGTGTATTAAATCTTCCTAAAATAACGTTAGTAACCTCTTAGTTTACGTTAAAATAATACGAATAATTGCGGTTACTTTCATGCTACAAAAATGTCCATAACTTGAGAATACGGTTGTTTTTTGGTATAAATAGTCAAAGTCAGTTCAATTTTACATGACTAGTGTTAGGATAGTAAGAAGTTAGTGCGGGTCAAAACCTAGGTGCTATTTACTATATTATTCCTTTCATTGCTATTGTTATCGCCCCCCAAAATGTGTTTTAAGTGCAACGTATATCCGGGACGTTGTTCAACTGGTTTAGATATTATTATCTGAAGATTTCTTTCCAAACAAAGTGATATTTTCCATACGTTCACCGCTTGAAGCAAGCAATAAATATACCTTTATATTAAATTCTTGTAGTATTGTATGAAAAGAAATGGCCGTTTGAATCTTACAGATACAATTTGCCCAGAGCGATTTTTTTGAGGAATAATCTAAGAATGGACTTTACATCGGAAACATATCGACAACCATGAGTAGATTCGCAAAGATCAAATAGGTTTGTAATTTCTGCGAAGTCCAAAACGTGCCAGCAATATGATTAATAATACTAAAAATCAGCTCGTGGTTGCAGGCCATAAATTTAGTGAGGTGTCTGCAATTCAGCTTAGAGTAGTTTACTCGAGAAGAGAAACACTTACAATACATATTACTATACTAAAGCTGGACGTTTGTATCATATGGTTGTTTTCCTATATACTTTCAGAACTAAATCTACGCGCAAAAATATACCTCAGTTCTGTGATTAAGTTATGCGCAGGAACATTATGCTTACATTAACCGTAACTTTTAAGTAACTGAAAAAGTCATAGATCTTTCTCTTAGCTATCTATATATTTCTATCGCTACTCTCACTCAATGTATTCAAGTCCTCTCAAATATTTTCTTACGTCTCTGTGAACATTTAAAGAATCGCTCTTTTTCTCCTATCGAGTTTTCCATCTCTTTACATAGTGTATGTACACATCACAAACACGTATGTAAACTAAATGGAAAACTAATAAGTCACTTTAATTCTATATTGTACAAATGGGTGATATCGAACTAAAGTTTTAGTTATGCAAGAGGAATGTCTTAACCGATATGTTGTAGTTTATAAATTTTCGAATGAAATGAACGTAAAATAAATAGTGGTTGTGATCAGACGGTTCACGGGTATGGCTAGCATATACATATATTTATATATATTTGTAGTTGGTGAATATCGGGTTAAAAATGATGTGTTTTTATTCACATTTCTATACAGTGATCGGCTCTTTATCGAGTAGAGCGTTATAATAATTCCGTTAAATGTCTGGATTATTCGGTCAAAACAGTCGCATTGTACGTGAAACCTTTAGTTAAAACTTAATAATAATAATACAGTTACGGGTATATAAAGTATTTAACTAATTGAACATATCCGGGCCTGGTGCTTTTATTTCTGGAAAATAAAAGTGTTAGTTCTCGATTCCCAATTGACCTCGGCGAAAAGCTAAGAGGAAAACTATCCTCTTACTATTTCTTTTCCAGGAGCCCGTCTATATGTATATGTATATCTGGCTCTATGTGTGTCTACCTCTTTGTGTATAAGAATGATAGTAAGAATTTTTAAGAAAATCGGTTTGGATAAAATCATGAAAGTCCCAATCTCGAGGCAGCGCAAAACTAGTCAGCGCTAAAAGGTCTATAGTTGTGTTTCCATCATATATTTTAAAGACCCATTTCAAAAAGAAAAAGTAATTCCTTCTTTCGTTGACCCAAATTCATGCTTGACTGTCTTTTCACCACTATGAACAATATACATATATGTTCCATCCTATGCAAAAAATATTTTACTTAATTCAAGATTAGTATATGTAAACGCTATGTCTAAATACATGTATGCACACACACAAACAAGCATATATATATATGTATATATATATATATATATATATATATATATATATATATATATATATATAAACCATATTTACATCTAATTTCAAAAGGAAACATTCCTACAAGACATATCACACGTGTGTCATAATATTTATTCAGGTTGGATCAAGGCTTATGAATAGGAACCCTTCCTCCTGTATAGACAGCTCATGTGAATTTTTAAACTTTTTAAGTTTTGAATTGAATAGGCAATGCCAATTGTTTTCGTAGGTAAATATTATTATAAAGCAAAAACACGCGCAGATGAAGAAGCCCATCATGGCAAACACTCAAAGAAAAAAATGAGTCATGTGAACATTCAATTGTTAAACCTTGTAAAAAAGATACACGCAGTTAAATGTTGTTGTCAGCATCAATTAATCAACAGCTATACGCATTCGTAGACAAATATATGTTTAAGCAAAAACAACTGAACAAGTTCATATATGTTAAAAACCTGGCAAGATAAAATAGGTAAGTGACCATTTAAATTTTTAAAATGCTTTCGAAGAGCCTAACCTACTCTTTTGCTATTAATTTGCATACAAACAAACAATTTACCTAGTAATGGAGACTATTTTCTGAAAATTAGATTTGTTGATAAAAGTGATTTTTATTGGTTAAGAGAGGCAACCTCGATATTACAAGTATTTCAATTATATTATCTTAGAATATTTTAAGTTTTAGCAGAATCTTTTCGATTTGATAAGATTCTCTATATGTAAGATCTTATGTATTTTACGAGACACCTACTTTAATAATCACAAGTTATATATTTAAATAGTTTTATTTAAATTAGATGATGCAATAACTAGCTAAATTAATGAGAACCAGTCCCATATATTTTAAACTTTAGCTTGATTTATCTCACCAATATTATGCATAACGAACTATTAGTACATTTGTACATTGTTTTACTAAACACTATAAGAATTTTTGGTAAATATTAAAACATAAAAATATTTAACAATATGTTAAAATTTATCCCAGCAGTATTAATTGCGTAAAATATATAACTTATAATACTTATTTACATCGGATATCTCCTAAAATATATAAGATCTAAAATAAAATATAATTTGACTAAGTCTATAAAAAGTGTTTCGTTGACAAATTAATCTTATTTATACAAAACTGTCTCCCTTACTATAAAAATATTTAATTTGTTTATATACAAAGTTAGTTTATAGGGGACGCGATTTGCCTACGTAGAATCGTCACTATGTATAACAAATGTATAATGACAACTACATTAGGCAGTGTGTATTCCTTTTAAACGATTGTAAAATTAAATGTTCAAATAGAATTGGTTTTAGAATAACATTTAACTTCTAATACTTTTCAACTAAGATTTTAGATAGAATTTTAATGTAAGCTTATAAGTTCTATTACTACTTGACCACATGAAAATATACATAGATTAGAAAAAATAAGATTTTAGTATAAATTGAATGTTTATATAATTACTTTGATTATATTACCAAACACACATCATTGCGCATATACATGTATACATAATTAAATAATATTTATATAAATAAATATATATATATATATATATAAAGTTGCATCGATATATGCATTTATATATATATATATATATATATATATCTATATATGGCACGTATCACAAGTCAGTAGAAAAAGACTATGAAAGCGCTTAATCGTAGATGTTATAGTAACTATAATTAATTGTTTTATTTAAATCCTATACAGATGTATACCATGTATAATATTTAAATAAAATGATATATATATATATATATATATATATATATATATATAATTTAAATAAAATTATATATATATATATATATATATATATATATATATATATATATATCCACAATTTCATGAATGAATTTTTGTTGAACTGATAGAACTTGCTACTAAATCAGTTTCCTTCAATTTTAACAATATAATGTATCGGCAAATTGATGGTATATCCATAGGGTAACCTTCTTGGTCCTTCGTTAACCAACATTTTAGTTTGATTTTGGAAAACCAATTATTTTCCAAAAGGACCCAGCCGGCTTTTTACACACGTTACGTTGATGACACCGTTGCTTGCTTTCCCTCACAGAGTGATGCTGAAAAGTGTATTCGTCTTCTTTGAGACTTGCATCCATCGTTGCAATTCACTATGGAGGTCGAAGATTGTGGGGGCCTCCCATTCTTTGATGTTTTAGTGTCTATGTTGGTTCATCGTTTGAAACCTCTGTGTATAGAAACCCAACGTTTACAGGCCTTTATCTAAGTTGGTTGTGCTTAGCTACAAAATCAAGAAAAATAAATTGTATTGGTTCTCTCACTCATCGAGCACTTATGATTTGTTCACCAACCCGACTCGATGCGGAACTTGGTGAAAGTACTAATATTTCTCTTGCTAATGGATATTCCATCAATATCATAAAAAGCACCATTGCACGCAAAGTTGCTATATTTAATAGTAATTCATTATTGGCCCGTCATGATGCCCTATTTATTTGAAACTTTCTTTGGTTAGCTTTAGACGGCCTTGACATTGTCAAAAGGATGTTTGCTTCTACTCAACGTTGTTTTCCAGCAACCATGCTGAGAGTAGTTTACACGACTGGAACCTTTTTCTCTTCTTTTCCTACAGATGTTTTGCCAGCCATTCAAAAGTAGTCTGTTGTTTATAAATTCCTGTGTCAGTGTGGAGTTGACTACGTTGGCAAGACATCCCATAGATTACAAATGAGAATATCCCAAGACACAACACGTGGCATTCGCTTACACAAGGTTTTGAGATCATCCAGGAACTTTCAAACACCTGAATCTTCCATCGGTAATCACCTAGTTGGTACAAATAGTTGTTCTGACAAGTATTCTGATGGGTGGTTTTCTGTTTTACACATTGCCAGGTCGAACTTCCAATATCAATATTATTGAGGCGTCAGTTGTTAACAATTCTTACCTAGACTGTGTAGACAAAAGATTTTGAAGCATCAGTTGGAGATATTTAATGATTCAAACCCACCATAACGTTGAGAGATTTACGTTTTGTTTTTTGTTTTTCTCTCAATCGTTTTCTCCAACTAAAACAATTTTCCCAGTATATCTCATTCGATTTTCTTAGTTTTTAATTCATCATTCTGACGTTTCCTCTTAAAGAGTCAGACGATGATGCCTTAAGGAAAATTTTAGCAATTTTCTTTTTTTCCACCCGCCTGTTACATTAATGTTTCCTCTGAAATTTATCCTACGATTTTGCCGTACGCGAAAGTAATCTATGGACACGTGTGTCTGGCTCACAGCCGTCATCAGCATGGCTAACTTAGACAGAGATCGAACCTTCGATATTGATGTATATAGTCAAGCGTTTTACCATCGGACCAAGACGCTCTGTCTAGATATATATACGATTTTTATCACCTAAATATTTAATGTATTTTTATGTAATTATTTTTATTGGTGATTGTAGTGTTCGTTGTTATTTTGCTTACTATTATTTCGATTGTCTCACTTTCCTAAGTGATTAAGATGCAGAAAATTGCATAATAATGCAATTTTCTGCATCTTAATCAGTCGAGAGTACTCAATATGCGGGTCTAGAGTCATGCATTACGCAGAATGACGGCTTGTCATATTTACTGATGTACTCTATCATGTGAGAGCTTTGAATAATAATTTATAAATGAATATTATTTTCAAAATTAACCCATATACACATATGGTTCATGCCAAATCTGCAATCATCAGTATAGGAGAAGACACTCTATATGTAGTTATACAGATAGTCCAACATATATCTGAACAGGAACAATACAAATACATTGGCATATAAGAAGTCAATACAATTTAACATGCCAAGATGAGAGAAAAATTGACAGAGAATGTGTACGCTGAATAAGCAAAAATTGCAAAACACAGCTCACAACAAAAAACAACGTAACTCTTATTAATCAACAAACCATGTCAATGATTACATATAGCTTTGCAATTATTGAGTAGCCACAAAAAAAGATTAATAGGCTAGACACTAAAACGAGTAAAATTTTGACATTGTACAAGGTTAATTACAGAAACCAGTATCTACCAAGGATGTATCTCATAAGAGGAACAACAGGTATAGGTCTCTCATAAATTACCCATCAGCATCAAGCCATATTTGTGAGCACCAGCTAATATCTGATGAGCTCCAAGAACCCAAACCTTATGATGGTATATCAACATCAAGAAACAAGAGCCAGTAGAACAACATCAATCACAAAACTGGTCAAACATTTTGGATAAACTTCTTTTTACGAATTAGACAGAAACAAAAAAACAAGTCTGCCAAGAAAATAGCTCAAAATGGCCGCTATAAATACACCAAGACCTTCCCTTGCAAAAAACCGAAAAAATGTCCCTACTTACAACGTGCCAAATATCTTTTGGATGAACTATAACAGGAATATATAGTTAATAAAGGCTCTGTATAATGGCTTCAAAGAGAAGATCATAATGATGGTTCAAAATCAAGGGTTGATTAGCAATGCTTTTAAGAAGTTGAGTTGTCTCGGCAATGATAACATGAGCAGGTTCTGCCACATAGAAGTAGAGAGTGTGAGCCACCTGACATCCATTTGTAGGTTGTACTGGAGGCGGCTACGATACAATGCGACACAATGGAGTGTGTAAATATCTCAATTGGACCATCTGTAAAATGTTGATTATGCAGTGTAGCTGCAAGTTTTGGGAACATATAGCATGAACACAGTGGGAAATAAGTCATACACCATCTACTATAACTGTTTAATTCCTACAGCTACATACTAAAAACACGGAGCTGTTAAACCTTGCATAGTGATATTGCATCAGAATTACAGAGTAGCAACCCTAATTTAAGTCAGTGTACCTAATAATAATGCCTTAAACAGAACTGAGAAGGAGAAAATAACGAAATTAAAAAGGTCTTATGTACGACATAAAAAAAAACTAAAACCTCAGGAAGATCTCAATCATTCCAGTATAAGAGCAACCGGATTCATGAAACAAAATTTCAAAAACTAACTGGCGAATATACTCGGTGAACCAAGCGCAAGAGATATACCAACAATTGCGCTTAAATGAAAGGTTAGAATCTTTAAAAGATCACTCGGTTGAAGTAGGCGAAATAGCGTGTGACTACTATGAAACTCAGTATAATTCTCCATTCCCAGGAAAAACAAAAATATTTAAAAAATCCAAAAAAGAACGTCTACCTGCTCATTGGTTAACCTAAGTTTCAGTCTGAAAAGTAAAATGGGTACCTAAAGTAACAGTTCTTGCAGAGAGACACTAAGGTTAGACAAGGATTTCGCAATCTCCAACTGTAACTTTGCTGCACCGGCATTGATGAAGTCCAGTTACACATAGAAATCTAGGACGACTAGAAACAATGCCGGTATAAACAGAGGAAGACAGGTACTATTTTTTCTACTCGTCGTGTAACGGTTGGAATTGGCCTTATTAGTTAGAGCGCTTGAAATTGAGTTATGAGTCGACTCGTGTTCCGGGGTTCGAATCATGCGATCTATCTCCACACTGAAGCTGCCGCAAGGATGAAATGTATGATGTGGATAATAATAAAATATTTGTTATTAATTTATATACATATACATATATATATATATATATATATATATATATTATATATATATATATTATATATATATATAGAGAGAGAGGCCTATGTGTAGCTTAATTGCGAAAAATATATTTTCATAGCTTACTACTTAGCTCTACTTATGTATCGAGCACTGTTGAAGTAAATACTGAAAATTGATACATAAAAAATGATATCTCCTTATGAAATGTTATGTGGATACATGAAATAGTAATATATATATATATATATATATATATATATATATATATATATATATGTATATATATATTTGTTTCATTTTACTTCAGTTGAAATAAACATAACCGGCCGTCTTAACAGTGTTAAAAAATGCATGTATAAAAGAACTTGCATTTTAGCCTCGATTAGACGGCTTATATCATAAAAAGGAACGGCTGAAAAGAAGTGGTAGGAATTGATTGATACCGGATATTACAAAAGGTGTGGAAAATACGGTCTGTTAGGCAAGGAAGTACACGAAATATCAATCTTCAGTCGGCAAGCCTACTGGCAAGTTATGGGGAAGTAAAAAAATGTTTTTAAACACAGTGACCGGTTGGAGTTCACTGAGCGCCCCCCAAAACATGGTGTCTATGAGTGAAAACTAAGCATCAGTACACGGAGGCAAACAATGGTAAAAAATAATATGTCATATACGGAAGGGTATAAATGATAATAGTAGTTAATAGTGAAATAAAAGAAAAGCAACATTTAAATGATACTCTATGATTATATATTTATCATTATATTAAAGCTGAGTGTGTTACCCTAATGCTTTTTTCGATACACTTTGATCACACAAAATATATACATAATCATACTTCAGTTCTGGGATTGAGTTATGTTTCATAAATACAGTGTAATTCTTTTAAATTTTCAGTAACTGAACAAATGACTAATATCTCATTTTGCTATCTATGTATTTTTCTCGCAACTCTCATTCTATTTAACAACTTTCTAATGTTTCGTTATGTTTTACGAGCATTGAGAGTAAGATTTACTCTCTTTTCTCAGCGTTATTATCTAATTTGCACACGTGTACACACTACACATTTGAATGTAAATTAAATGTCAAAGTAAGTATCTTTATTTCCTCTACAGGAATAATAAAGACAGATATATACGTCTATATAATAATAATGATAATATTAAAGATAAGTATAATATAAGTATAAATAGACTTATTTTTAGTCTTGAAAAAAGTGTATCTTAAAATATATGTCAGGTTATGAATTTTCAAATTATATAACAGTAGACTAACAGTGGTATCAGTTGCGCCCCAACGGGTCACGTTATATCTAGTCTCTTGTCTCTATCTCTCTCTCTCTCTCTCTCTTTCTATCTACATATCAAGGTATCTATCTCTATATCTATAAAGCTATATACCTATCTATCTCTATATATCGATATCATTCTCTCTCTCTTTATATATATATATATATATATATATATATATATATATATATATATATATAAACGAATATTTCTAAATTTATTTGGCGAATTATCTATATTATTATCGTGACACGGTAACAGTCTGCATTTCTTAATTGTTCTGTATAGTTTTTGAATATTAAAAGCAAATAAAAATTAAAAATTAAAATGAATCTATTGCATCTCGAGCAATGCCAGGTTGGGGCAACTAGTATTATATATAAGCTAGTATGTATAAATGCATAAGTAAAAATGAAAGTGTCAATTCTACATATATTCATATTGCTATCGTAACACAGTGCGTATGTTAAGGTGTATATACGTAATGTATGATTAATAGAATATTCGGAATAGACTGCACGAAATTATTTCTCTCTACGTGGTAAATACAGTTCATCGATTTACTTTGGCTATTTCAATTATTTGAAAAAGATTTTTGCAGGAGATATTCGTACTTTTAATTCTGTCTTTTTATCGAAAGATTTTATTTCTTTTGTCAAGAGATTAAAAGTTAATTGCGTATTTTTCTTCCGTTTTAAAGTGAATAATTTTATTTTAACTTTTATATTTCATCATGAAAACTGCAGCTGCAAATTTTAATCAGCCTTTCGCCCGGCAGGACAAAAGATTTATTCAAAACTCCCAAAAAAGGAGTTTAGCAAGAACAGATATTTTTTAAAGATGCGTCCATTACATCTGAGAGTTTAGCAATAATAATGTTATTTCGAACTTAAGCTTAAAGGACAGCCATAGATTATGTAGGCCCAGCAAAATGTTTCGAACTCGTGCATAACAGACAGACTAAATAGATGCAGCAAACAGTTTCGAAATCAGACAGACGAAAATAACATTAAAAATTAAAACTTGACACGCAAATAAAATGGCATTTCAACCTTAAACGTTACAGACAGATCGAGCGAATCGTTGATATGATGTCCCAGTTTTATAGATGTGTGAACACATTTAAAAGTGTAAGATAAGCGTGCGAAAATACAATTTTAAATTTCGGATGCCCGACAAAACTACAGATTGGCAGATCGTCAGAGGAATATCTCTTATCATTTATGGAAGAATTACCGTTCCTTATTTCTTTTTCTCTTAGATACTGAACTTGATGAAAAGGCGTGGTTATTAAACAGAGAAATATGGAAAAAGAAAATATGAACTAATCTATCCCGGGCAACTCCTGTAAGACCAGCTAGTATATATATATATATATATATATATATATATATATATATATATATATATATATATCGATACAATTATTTATAAGTGATTATTATTTTCAAATTTTTCAAATTGACCATTTGTTTCATGCTGTCCTGCTATCATCAGTATGGGAAGTGACAATCTCTGCCAGTCACACGATTCGAACCCCAATAGCAAGGTCATCCTTGACTTCGGACTCGGACCGCTAACCGATGTGGCGAACCCGCATTGCCGTGGAAATGGGAAAGTAAATTAACGTATAAATGCCAAATTTAGCGGAAATATTAGCAAGCAGTCAACATTAGTCAAATAACAGGTCCTAGAGCATTAGTGTATTACGCTATAAATTACTGCTAGTTGTTAATCTACTTTAAATTGTTCCATCCAGCGAAGGCTTTGAAAAATTATTTATAAATACATATTATTTTCAATATGACTGATATACACATGTTTTTCTATGATGCCCTGCAATCATCAGTATAGAAGACAATCCCTGCTAGTCACATGATTTGCACCCCAAATAGGAATTTATGAACAGAAAACATTTAACAAGACATTCATTGATACTGGTGTAGGAGCATTTTAGAATAAGTATTTTATGATAAATATTTTAAAAAATTATTATCCAGATACGAATACGTTTCATCCTAATGGTACCATCAGTGTGGAAGATAACTGTTCAGCCGACCGCACGATTCGAACTCTTGGGTACGAATCACTTTTAACTCAGATCCGAGCGCTCAAATAAAGAGGCTAACTTGAACAGACATGCGACAAGTCGATAAATAAACCCTTTTCATGTTATTTCAACTGGACAATGTTATAAAATTATGTCAGCCGAATTTTAAAAGACATTTACAAAGCTTATGCTTGCATTACCTTAAACAAGATGATCATATTTAATATGTGTGTGTTTTAGCATAAACAATGTTATTTCGAACTTGAGCTTAACGAACGGACACTGACCCCGTGGACGCATCCATGTTTCAAACATGAACATGACAGACCGACGAAAATTATTTTACGATGTTGAATGTGGTGCGCCAAATGAAATGATATTTTAAGCTTCAACGTGACAGACAAACCGAACGAGCATAAAGTGAACCTTTTATAGATAAATGGACCATTAAAAAATTGCGAATTCGCTATTTTAAACATAAATGTGACAGCAGGTCTGACGGGAATACAGTTGGACAGATAATCTTATAGACATGGTTGCATTATTTAAAATAAGATGCTTGGATTACATCTGCAAGTTTAGCGACAACAATGGGTCAGGAGCTTCTACGATGAAATTAAGGTGATTTAATATTCCAGTGTATATTTACAGCTATTCACCCAGTAACAGAGAATTATCAATTTACCATTCATATATGTCGAAGGATAATCAGGAATATAACATAAATTGGGTTGTCTATGAACAGGCAAAAGTATAAAAATCAGGAAACGACAGGTGCAGAGGTGAGCTGGAGTCAGGTATGGCATGAATGCCGATTAGATCTGATTGGAGTTCCAATCAGGTTCCTGGGAACCGACGAGTGAAATTAAGACTGAGGCTGAAGAGAGAGCCAATCAAAGTGCGTACTGTCTATGATGTATGGATTTATTCTTAATGTAGCTAATCACTTTGTGTATAAAGGTGAATTCATAATGTGAAATTATGTTTTTTTTTGTGTTTACAAAGGTTTTTTAGGCAGTCAGCAAAGCTGTGTAGCACCCTATCCTCTCTTTCTATTCACATGTTTTAGTCGTAGCCGGACCGACGACTGCCAATAATTCTCGCTGCAGAAGAAAAGAGTCGCGAATCATACTAATTGAAGATTTGCACCTAGCATCACGAATCCCAGTTAACACCCTTCATTCAAGCTTCCTGTAAATACAAGACTATATGTTTACCTGAAATACAAGACAATCGTCTTGTTGTATTTATTTGAGATGACTGTTTACAATTACTGTATGTTATCTGTTTATTATTTTTAGTTGTAAACCACCCGTCTGCTCAGTAATTCCAAAAAAGCTGCGAGACATACTACGTGATTAAACAAACACAACGTGGCGCGTGAAGTGTGATCCTGCTAAAAAAAAACAGATCATCGATAGCTGTCACTGTCACGGCCAACTACACAGCGGCAACAGCATATACACCTAGGTGAATAGCAGAGGCCTGAACGGATACACAGCGGTATCTGAGTTGTAACGGAGGGGGTAAGTGGTTTATACAAATAGTTACTCTGTGGACCCATCAACGTTACAAATAAGCTTGACAGACCGACAAATATTTCCACTATAAACAACTACCATCTAACGCACCGAATACAATGTTATTTAAAGCTTAAACGAGACAAAAAACAAACGTACCGACGGTGTAGGGACAGTGGCTATTTTATAAATGCGTGGACTCCTCTAATAATCAGGAAAAACGTAGGAACACACTATTTCGAATTTAATTGGGATAGACCGACCAAATTACAGATGCTCAGATGATATTATAAACACGCTTGCCTTATCTAAAATAAGATGTTTATGTTACATAGTACCACTCCTGCCTGGACCGCGGCAGTTCTCTTAAACCAATCCAGCAACTGGTTACGGCACCAAAAAGGCATTTGTTGCCTAACACACCGAAAAGGGCGCGGCATAAAAGGCATTTGTTACATAGCCACCGGAAAGGGGCGTGGCACCAAAGGGGAATTTGTTACATAACGCTTGTAAATTAAATATTCTCGTAACCGAAAACAATACGAAAGTTTATGAAAAGATTATGAAAGCGTTTTCAACCTTTTTTAAACTCATTTCAGTAAGGCACTTCTATAGGCATTTTCAACAGGCACTTTTAAACACAATCTCCTTAGGGCGATTTTAAGCCTTCAAACTGTCAACCTATTACACATTAAACATTTTAACCACTTCTAGTCATTAAAACCTTTTTCTTTTTAAACATAGTTATTTTTAAGCATTTTAAACATTTTTCGTTAAGCATATCAAATCTTCTTTCGATTTTTAATTCTTTCAGTTTTACAGATTAGGGCCCCCCCCCCCAAAAAAAATGTTATGCTCAAAAAAGTAACCTTACATTTTCTTTCTCACTGTTGGTCGTGGGTTTGCTCACACTCTCATCTCCGTTGCTGGCTTGTGATCGTAGTGGTGTACCTGTCTTGTGGTTAAACTCTGTTTTCATGCACGGGGACAAACACGTTCAAAGACAAGACTTTTTGAGAGAGATTCTAACTTTTTATTCCACACTTCAATCGGAGAGATTTCCATTCGTCGGTTCGTTCACTCAAACTCTGTCTTTTCTTCATACTGCTTTTGGAACGTGACGGGATGCAGTCGGCTATATTCTTCAACATCTTAGCCCATATCTCGGAATGTCATCCAGACTCTACGCATTATGGAGCTCGTTGGTCGACGTCTGTCCACTGCGCGCTTCTATGGTGAACTGTCTAGAAACCTCATTTCTCACCAGGGATCTGTGACGTCAGAGCCCTTTGACCCTTCAACGAATGTCATAACATAACTCAACATCGCTTGTAGTCTAACCTTTTTGATCCGAGCGTTTCATCTCGGTTTGCATACATCCAGTATGTTATGATTCCCAGAATGAATCATTTTGTTTGTCCCAAATTATCAATGCACCTAATTTGCACCTCATTCTATTTCTTTTACGCAGTTCATAATTCATACTAGCTACTTTACCCGTTTTCAAAATACAGGGCTCGTCATAATGTGACATTTATATTTAATTTGTACGATTAGTATTAACAATAAAGCATGTTGTTTAGCTTGTTGGCTCGGATCAAACTGTAGTGTTTGTTCTGATGCTGCACTTTGTCTTTTCTGCTCTCGGTATCTGAAAGAGATATCTCGTAGTTCGAATTCAGAGTGTCCCTTTTCGGGGGAGCTTGATTTCCCCTACATTTTAAAAACAACCTTGTGTCCCAGTCTGCCCTCGTTGGGAGGCAAATAAATAGGAACAATGTTATAATCTCGAGTTTAACGGACGTCTGTGGACGCATCCAAGTTTCGAACTTAAGCATGATAGCCCGAAAATGATATTTAAAACTAAACCTAGACGCGTGAAATAAAATGTTATTTCAAACTTACGCATGACGGACAAATGACGAACTATTAACATCATATGCATCTTTTAAAGACGGGTAGGCCCTTATAATAATAATACGGGGAAAGACGTGCGAACATGCTATTTGAAACAAAGTATGGAAGATCGACAGACCAAAATACAGATGGACAGATCATCGTACAAAAATGCTTGTAATATTAAAAATATTCAATCTGCGCGTTTAACGATGCAAACGCAATTTTGAAAAGATGACAGACAAATAGATAAACAATTACAGAGGTTTATGTATATATCTATAAAAAAAATACTTGAATGCTAATCTTATATTTTTAATTTTACACTATTTGATTATAGTTTTTTTTAATTTTTTATAAACTTAAAACTTTATTTAAATGTTTTCTAATAAATTAAGGAAAAACAAAAACAAATACAAAGCGCATCCGGTTTTTGTTAGCGCTAACCGCTGATAATATGAAAACAACTTTTGGCTAATGTTTTTTTTGTCTTCGATTTAAAATATAGTTTCACCGACTTTCACGGAGTTCATATGAAATCATTGTTTTCATAAAAAGAATATTTATTTTAAACGATTCAAATAAAAGTGTTCCTATTTTTGAATTAATCACGCAATGGTTCAGCTATTTATGCACGAGTGGATAATTATATTGCCCAACTAGACAATTAAGTAGGCAAATTGATGATTAAGAAATATTTTCTCAGAATCATGATCGATATTTCTGAATTTCGTACATGAATTTAAAGTAGTTTAATAACATAATTATCCACAGTGTTACTTCAGTAATGGTTAAGTATTTGATATTTACGGGAGATATTGAGGTTAAAACTCACATATACGATCATAGTAAAGAAAGGTACACATTAATTTTTTTAGTATCAAAATGTCAAATGGAAATAGATAAGCTGTTCGCAAAAAAGATTCGATTGAAGCTCACCTTCAGACAAAATTGTAGTTGATCTAATAGCGAACTGCCATGTGGGAAAACATTATTCAACACCGATTTTAGTGATAACGATCTATCTGAGAAAACTCTTAATGTGTGTAAACAACTTGGCCTAACACGTACATTACAAGAAGAAATCAAAACCTAGATAATATTGTTACAGAAGCATCAGCAACAGTATCATTAGAACAGTTTACAAATGCATCATATGCGAGCCTGTATGCAAATTATATATTGAAGTATGTAGCAATAAGAGACACTCTATTAGAGTTCGCCACGTCTCTCTCTCTCTCTCTCTCTCTCTCTTCTCACGAGTCAGAAAAAATATAAACATTTTATCAGCTTATTAGCTACGTGTCTCTGCCCACTTTTTGTCCGTGACTCAATGTCCGAGCACATAAACTTAATTCTAATACTTTAATTTCTTGAGACATGGTACATTTTTGCTTAATCTAATCTCATTTGAATTATGCCATTTTTCACATGTTTTTACATTTTTTTTACACAACCCATTTTAAATATCTCCACAGCAGAAGCAAAGATATTCTTGAATCCACCTCTGTGATGCCTAAATACAGACGACTACGATCATATCTAAATGTGTTATTTATCAAAACTATCGGAGCTCCATTCTATTTTATTCGCTAAAGGCTACGCAACAACACTCGCACAGGACATTCAAGATAAATTTGATATTTTTTAAATATTTTTTTTTGATTTCATAACTATCTAACGTATTAATAGCGGTAAAGTGTAATAAATGACTGGTTCTGTGTACTATTTGGTTGTTGTTAGAGGTGGAGATCATGGATGATTGTAAATCACCGGAATAGTGAAAGCGAGTGAACTGTATCATGATTATTCTGCCGGATTAAAACATTCGGAAATATTAGCTGCAACTCTTTGAATACGTTCAAGACCGCAACATTGGAGTTGGAAAATTGCGATGAAGATTTGAAAGCTGTTGATAGCAGCAATAATTACAGCAGACATTCTTATTGTGTTAGTACAACGAAATGCGTCGAAACGCAGAAATAATCTGCGGTAATATCACAGAAAGGCAAGGCAGACCTTAACCAGAGAGATATGCGTCAACATTGCAACTATAATGTAAGCGATAAACTAAGATTTTGGCTACTACACATACTAGATTCGCAAGGGAACACTACATACCGGCAAGCCACAAAAAAAACCTTACAAATCGAAAGGAACATTTGAATAAGACTAATCATCGATGAAGACCAAGGTCCCTCAAACCACGATGTTTTTTCGTGTATTTTCAATCACGTCACCGGTATTGTCCGGGCCTTCGGGTCTGGATTTACGCCGGTCTATCGGTTGTCCGTCCTGTGCAGTTCTAGGAAGTGCATCCTCCCAGGCTTTGCATTCTCACCCTTTGAGAGGGGGTTAGTTTATTGCTAATCGCCTGGGGCGCCCCTACCGGGGAATGTGGACAGGGCTGCCCAGGCAATTTTTAAACAGCCAGGATGTTCAAATTCTCGAGCACTGGTTTTTTCCCACTTTCCCGATCTTGTGTCACATCTTACCTTGTGGGAGAAAGATAAATCAGTTCAATCACGTCATGCTGCCCCACATCTTCAGAAAACGCACTCTGATTCAATTTAGATAGCTATATTGTCATGTTCTCTACGGTTGTCAAGCATAGGATGGAGAGGATGGCGATAAGAAAGCCATACGTTTTGAAGCAAGACTAAGCGCCATGTCACATCCCGCGAAACGCCAGTTGCCCTGAAGTAAACTACTATCCCATTCATGCGTATTAACCCCCTCACCTGAATAATTATATTTATAGTTAAATGTCAAACTATATAACTGCTAAGTAATATATCATTATAAATCTTTTCATCGTCAGAAAACCTGAGAAGATTTTACCTTGAAAATTATATCATCAGTTTCAAATGATAGGTGATATTAAGGATCAGTCTGAAGGTTAAGAAAGTGCGTGGATATGTTACACACTGTATGTAGCACGTAGAAGCGTTCAAAGTGTGAAATATCTTACCAGACAGCCGTAGATGCATAGCAAACAATATAACTTTCAGATTGACGGTTAAATCAGGTTTGAACATATAAAGTCACTCAGTGCATGATCAAATTAAATAAACACATTTAAAGATTTAGTTACGCTGTATGTGCGCATACTTTAAAATTATACAGACCAAATATTTGAGATTGCAATAAATTCATTCTTGTTTGCTGGGAGACCTGTTTAGATGAGGAGTAGTTATTTGGATGATTAGGATTATTATTCTCATCTCGATTGTTATTTTCACAACAGTTCAGATGATGTAATCTTATTTTTATGAACCGGGGAATTATTATGTCGAATTCAGGAAGCTATACTGAATTTAAAATTACACTCTTTATTTAATCCACGGATGCACATATGGTCAGCCATATCCAGGTTGAACCGTTAAGTAATTAAAAGTATTCTTAATTTTTATCGCTTGTAATAAGAATTGTACCAGAAGACTATTACTTAGAACGTATTGTTACTCGGCCACATTTATTGATTGCGCAACGTGTATTGGTTGCCGAGTTTGGCAGAAAGATTCCACAATTTCGGAAAGATTCACGTGAAGAAGATCGCCTCTCTCTCTCTTTCTCTCCTCCTCTCTCTCTCTTTCTCTCTCTCACTTCTCTTTTTATCTGTTTGTGAACTGTCAAAAGTAATAAAGAAAAGAAACAATAAAAAAAATCATAATCAAAATGGACTATTACGATTTACCACGTAACTGGAGAGAGAGGGGGTTAAAGTGAACAGCAATGTTCTGAAACCTCAAAATAAGAATAGTATTCCGAATAATCAAACTAATAAATCTGTATTTTTGAAGTACTGAATTCGGCTTATTTGTTCACTCTCCACTGAGTTATTATTCAACCGATAGTATAGATTAATTTTAATTATCAGTTTGTAGTTGATGAACGTCACTTGCGATGGAAATGAGCCGTTATGTCATTTAATCAGAACTCGTTGCAGTGAGGAAACCAAGAATCGCAAACCCCAGAAATTAAATTTACCGGAAAGGACTGAAAATACTCTTTTTACCCGAATTACTAAGCCAATATATAAAAATATTCGAAAATCTACCTGTGTTATAGGTAAATGATAACAATGATTCAATTAGAAAACGATAACAAATAGTTATTAATGAGATATCCTTCTGCAAAGCAATATGCTAATTATTTCAACTTGCACCCGATCAATGATTTTGAAAGCTATTGCCATCTTATTATGAAAATGGGTCTCGCTTTAGATATTTCACCGGTAGTGCGAGAAATTCCCAACGTTATAAATATACATATGTTGAAATATCACTTGGTTTATTTCAAATCGTAGCATACTGTTGGAAGGGCGAATCCAGTATACTTAGACATACTTTGACATTTTAATAGATGCAAGAAGACTTCAAACAATCAAAACGCACTTGTCTGGTAACATTTGTGTCAGATATTGCTTAAAAGACTGGAGGCATAAATGTACAATTTGTGGATGAATGTTATTGAACTTTGCTCAACTTTCGTGAATCTGTAGATTTTTTATGTATGTAATTTCATTAAAATTAGATGTTAAAAATGTTCATGTTGAGAGAAAAGAATGTTTCTCTCTCTCCCTTTTTGTATTATGAACAGATCCAAGGACTGGTATTTTATACCGTTGTTAATAATTTTTTAAAAAGAAACATAAAATCATGAAAAAATTGTATTTGGATTTTACGAACTAGTATTCTAAACTTGGTTATTATTTTTACAATTTTCAGCCGATGTAACCTTCGACCTTATTCAAGTGCAACTTTTCCAACTTCGGATTTTTTTATGTGAAACTCTTGAATCTATAAGGAATTCCGAATTAAACTTTTCATTCAATTCAATAGGATATCTTTTTTTGATACGGCAGCCATTAACGAATAGAAGTATTAAATATAGTTATGATATCCTGTAGTGGGGATTTAACTTTCAAATCTCAAAAGGCTGTCAGTTAGAACTAATTGATACTCCAAATCGTTATCAATTGCGCCCTGGGTTCAACGCAATAAATTTGATGCAGCTTATTTTTCCATTCGAAAAAACGAAAAAGAAAGATTGTTTATTAAGGCTAAACAATAATCTTGCTTCTCCAAGAATAGCATAGAAGTTCAACCTGTTGGGATCTGTGTTGGTGATAAAAAGACATTTAAATAATTTGGGGTATTCTTTTATGTCGCAAGGATCTATGATGTGCATTAGGCCTTAACCTGGTGATCATGTTGCGATCATAGTGTTCAGCTTTATAAATGGGAGAGGATTTAATGATGAATATTGAATATTCATAACATTCATTTGTACAATTAATTCCGGAGGCAAGGATCTGCTTGCTTAGTTACATCATACATTCTTAGTGATTTACAAATATTAATAGAAAAACATTTACTCGTTGAGCCACGCATAGAACTCTGGCTAGATTATTTGAATCAAGAAAAAGTGAGTTTGCAAGGCCAGTTGAATTTTTAAAAGTAAAGACTAAATCCAAAATTAGACACTTCTTGCTCACTGTATAACTCTCTCTATAAAGATACGTGTTAAATGATGATGCTCCCTTTTGTTTGTAATGAACTTTTATATCGATTTTTTTATTGCTTGTTTTGTTTCATTACTTTTGAATGCTCACTAACAGAGATAGGGAGAGTGACGGAAGCGATGGTATAAGATCCCTATGAAACAATAGCGGGTGTAAAATAACATACAATGAGAGTGGTTCAGAATGATAGATATAAACTTAGTAAAGGATGAGTAAGTTGGTGAGTTGATTACAAATTACGACCAATTGAAAAAAGTGAAATACATGTTTTTGCAAATCTAAAACTTCAAAAAATCAAAAACGAATAAATATTTTAACATGTATTTTGTGTGACTAAAAAATCGATGAAAAGTTTTTTAGGCGAAACAAAAATTCAGTCACTCTACTTTAGTATAATAATAGATTTTCGACTCTGACATATGTAACCACCCCCTCTACCACTAACCTGAACCCTAACCCTAACTCTAACCACCCCCTCTACCACTAACTCTAATCCTAACCCCTCTACCATTAACCGCAAACTCTAACCCCTAACCCTAACTCCTCTATCACTAACCCTAACCCTAACTCTTCTACCACTAACCCTAACCGTAACCCTTACCCCCTCTACCATTCCGGCGTCAGAAAACCACTGATACTACAAAGTCATGGCTTATGTTAAACACCGACTTTTGTAGAATGCCCTTCTCTCTATCTGCTGACCTTTATTAACCAATCAAAGCTGTCGATTTATCTACGTTAGCATTCACTCTCTAAAACTCTCCAAAAGAAATAACAGTCGAGTAAAAAAGAAATCATGAAAGTCTCCCAGTAACACGATTTTCTCTTTAGATATTTGAGTCCGTTTCATAGTCATCTCATTAGTTTTGTGGCAGAAACAGACGTAAATTCTCAAAGATGAAATGTTCTCGACATTCTAGAACTAAATCACGTCTAAACGTTCAACCAAATAAGATGTCTGTCAAATGTTAAGATGTGCCAAACGCTGCAAATATACTATTCTCAAGTAACCAAAACGACAGACAACTGATTAAATTGTCATGTCGAAAAAGATGGAGAAATGATTTCACACAGAAATAATCCCGATTGTAAAGTTCATAAACACAAACTAATCTATATCACACGGTCTTCTAAATTAGTCTATATATAAGTCTCTCTTTCTATATAAATCACTCTCTCTCCTTCTACCTCTCTCTTTCTCCCTCTTTCTCTCTCTCCCTCTCTCTTTTTATCTTTCTCTCTTTCTCCCTCTCTCTCTCACCCTCTCTCTTATATATATATATATATATATATATATATATATATATATATATATATATATATATATATATATATATATATATATATATATATATAATTCAGTAGATTACAAAATTCTTAATTTTCGGTTTAATTAGTATTTTGTAATTATGCTCAAAAATTAAAGACTGAAGTGTTGCTCAATATGTACACGTGTTTCAGAAAATATGTTATTACTATTACATGAGATGTTCCTCTCTTAAATATGAACTTAATCAATTCTAATTTTGGTAATTTCCTGTGGAAATATTTGCAATCAGTTAAAACACATAACAAAGTTCAGATGGATGCATCTGATACAACATTCTTTTTCAATAATGATGACAGACAAGTGTAATTAATATAAAGTCAAAAACACATTTCAAGATGGGATTTATTTTCTATATAGCAAATAGTATTTATAGTTAAAATATTTATGTATGTCAGAAGACAATAGGATATCGTTTCATAGTTTCGATTATTCATATATCTCTGATATTTTAATATACCGTTTCCAAACATCATTGAACACATCCATTTGAAACTTTAAAATTTAGGGAAGGTAATTACTTTATAAGGATCAGTATAAAAAAGGGAAATATTTCTGCTGCAATTCTTATTTATATATTTCAGATAGTTAAAAAAGATAACTCTCATAGTTTCGCATTTTTTCAACTTTAATCTCAATAGATATAAGGCAAAAATCTATGTGTATGTATGTCTCGCTAAAACTTGAAAAATACACAACAAACACCCACAAAGTAAGTATTTTTAACCGGCATAATCCCGGCAAAATAATATAACTTTTTTAAAATTCATTTCTGAGAAGTCAAATGCCCATTTTTTTCTTTTAATGTGATCACAATTGTTAATGTTATCTAGCGCACATGAAATCATATTTATAGTTACATAACGTCTGATGATAGGTTTGTTACGTTTCTCTTCGGACTACTCTCCTTATCCAAGGGAAAGGGAATACGAAAGAGTAATATTTATAAATCCTGAACGCGTCCTTGATTCTAAATTTATAGGAGTTTCTAATGCATTTATGTACTGATTTGTAGTAATTTGTAAAAAAAAAAAATGCAAATCATTTCCTTAAATGCTGGGTGGGAGAAATTAAAAAATAATAGACGCTAATACTGGAACTTTCGTTGATTCTGTTGGTCTGAGTCATCTCTCCTAGGTTTTACCTTGATACCCGTATACTTCCTACATCTAATCCGACAATTATGCCATAAGGAGGTTGGGCGGTGGGGTATAAAAAACAAGTTCTTATGGTGATTTTAATAAACTAACCACATCTGGAAGGGTGAATGTACAGGAGTGGGAGGGTGTACCCGACTATGGCTGCAACCCGTTAGCATTCTCCTGTAGAGGCGTCTCAGACAGTTAGCAACACACTAACCACCATCTTTTTTCTTATTTTTATTCTTCGTCTTCTTCTTCTTGTTTGCCTTCTTTTTTCTTTTCTTTTCTTCCTCTTAGACGATAATTAAAAAGTTAATGAGTCAGCATTTTTTAAATTTAACATTTTAGTAGATAATGCTCGCGACTACCTGCTAATACACGCCACTCTCTGACAATGTCTGTCATGTAAAAAAAATTGCAAACTAATACTTCAAAAAAGTAAATAAGTAAGCATTTTTAAAATTTTATATTTTTGTAGATGATGTCACCCACTACGTGTTAATATCCGCTACTTTCCGCGAATGTCCGTAACTGTCCGATGATGTCAACCGTGAAGCCAAATTGCCAACTCAAAATTAAAACCAGAAAATGGGTTAGCATGTATACATATATGTATGAATACATATATATATATATATATATATATATGTATATATATGCATGTGAATATACATATATGCATATATATATACGTATATACATATATGTGTATATGTATGTACATACATATATATACATATATGTATATATATAAATATATATGTATATAAATGTATATGTATATATATGTATATATATGAATACATATATACATATACATGTATATATATGACTACATATATACATATACATGTATATATATAACTACATATATACATATATATGTATATGTATATGTATATGTATATATATCTATATATAAATATATACATATACATATATATGTATATATATGTATATATATAAATATATGTATATATATGTATGTATATATATATATATGTATATGTATATGTATATATACATGTATATGTGTATATATGTATATATGTATATATATGAATATATACACATGTATATATATGTATATATGTATATATATGTATATATATGTATATATATATATATATATATATATATATATATATATATATATATGTCAATATATATGTATATATATATATATGTGTATGTATAAATGCATATATATGTATATATATATGTGTATATGGAGATATATATGTATTTGTATATATATATATATATACTCGTGCTGGTCAAAAAAATAGAACATATGTATAAAACTGTAAAAATCATTCCGTTTGAGATAATTTTCGGCTTTTAAATTGTGTAGGCGAAATATTCTATATGTAAATAACAATTACAACTATTTTTAATCATTTGTCATATTTGCATATATCAGACTTGATTGTCACAGAGTAGTTTATTGTCACATTAGGAAATTCAACGTTTCAATTTAATAGAACATTATTCGTTGAGTAATCTCAAACTCAAAAAATTTATGTGTTTAAAAAGATTTTTCAAGTAATTTAATCATAATCTCTCATTCTTATTGAGGACAATCTGTGAGATGTGCAAAGGTAGTAGGTTTTTCTTTGCGAAGCTTCCTCTTCATCTGATCCCACAAGGCTTCAATAACGTTAAAATCTGGCGAGTTCGCCGGCCATTCAAGAACAGGGATCGATTGTTCTCGGAGCCAGGAAGTTGTGGACTTGGCAGAGTGTGTCGGTGCCAAGTCATGTTGAAAAACGATGTATGTGGCGTCACTGTCAAACTGATTATCCAGCACTTACAGTAAATTAGCTTCCATGATATCTTGGTACACTGTTGCGTTTACATTTCCTTTGATGAAGCAGAAATTACCAACACCCTTAGCACTCATACAGCCCAAAACCATGCAAGACTACGGGAACTTCACAGACTTCTTGACGCATTCTTGGTTATACCGTTCTGTGGATCTTCGCCAAACACGTGGCCCTTGGTCGCCGAAGGAAATACAAAATCGAGACTCATCTGAAAAGATCACACGCCGCCATTCGTCTGTAGTCCAGGTTTGATGACCAGTTGCCCATCGTAGCCTCTTCAACATCTGATTTTTGTTAAGGAGCGGTTTGGTGGCAGCTATACGATTTTGGTATCCCAGTTGCTGGAGCCTTCGGTAGGTAGTGCTTCGTGAAACGTCGGCACCAGAAGCCTGTTTCCACTTTTAGTAATGTGACTTGTTGACTGTAATCGACTTTTCTTTGCCACCTTGTCCAGTGCCCGGTCATGTCTTTCAGTGGAGCTTTTCTTTCGTCCGCATTTCTTGCAATTGCTGTTGGAAACAACCTTAACATCTTTCTGGAGCACTTTGGTCACTACCGATTTTGAACATCCGACCTTGGTTGCGATTTCCATGTGCGTCTTTCCTACTTCCCGCAAATCGAACATTCGCTGCTTCTCAAACAAAGATATGTCTTTAGAGTGACCCATAATGAGAGATTATGATTAAATTACTTGCAAAATCTTTTTAAACACATAGTTTTTTTGAGTTTAAGATTACTCAACGAATAATGTTCTATTAAATTGAAACGCTGAATTTCCCAGTGTGACAATAGACTACTCTGTGACAATAAAGTCTGACATATGCAAATATTACAAATGATTAACAATAGTTGTAATTGTTATTTACATATAGAATATTTCGCCTACACAATTTAAAAGCCGAAAATTATCTCAAACGGAATTTTTTTACTGTTTTATACATATGTTCTATTTTTTTGACCAGCACGTGTATATGTATATATATGTATATATGTATATATATATACAAATATATATGTATGTATATATATGTATATATATACAAATATATATGTATGTATATATATGAATATATACACATATATATGTATGTATATATATGTATATATATGTATATATATAAATATATATACATATATATGTATATATGTATATATAAATATATATATGTGTGTATATATATATACATATATATAAATGTATATATATATGTATATATACATATATATATATATATATATGTATATATATGCATCTATATATGGATTTATATATGATTATACATATGAATATAGATATGAATATGTATATATGTATATATACATATATATGAATATAGGTATGAATATATATATGAATATAGATATGAATATATATATATATGTATATATACATATATATATATATATATATATATATGTACATACATACATACATACATACATATATATACATACATATGTATACATATATACATAGTTATATATACATATACATATATAAATACATATATATATACATATATGAATATATATGTGTATATATAAATATATATAGATATACACATATATGTATATATGGGTATATATATATATGTATATATGAATATATATACATATATGTACATATATATGTATATATATGAATATATATAGATATACACATATATGTATATATGTATATGTATATATATGAATATATATACATATACATACGTACATATATATAAATATATATATACATATCATATATATATACATATATATATATATACATATACATATATATATACATATATATACATAAACGTATACACCTATATATACATATATATATACATATATATACATATGTATATATACATATATGTGTATACATATATATATATATATATATATATATACATATATATAGATATATATGTATACATATATATGTATACATATATAGATATAGATATTGATGTATACATATATATAAATATCTATACATATATCTATACATATGTATACATATATACATATACATATATATATATACATATATATACATATATGTATACATATGTATACATATATATGTATACATATATATACATATATATACATATATGTGTACATATATATATATATGTATACATATATATGTAATCATATATATATATACATATATATGTATACAAATATATGTATACAGATATATGTATACATATATGCATACATATATAGATATATACATATATATAGATATATACATACATATTGAGAGAGATATATACATATACATATATATAGAGAGATATATACACACACATATATGTATATATATATATATATATATATATATATATATATATATATATATATATATATATATATATATATGGGGTAAGGTTCACGATCAGCCATGAAATTTAAATGCCGTTGTAGACAATACGTATGAAAAAAGACAAACAGAAAACAGGTTTAAATGCAGGAGAAAAACATAAACAAAATATTTGACCGTTTTCGTTCGTATTAACGCACGTCTTCAGAAAAAGCAATTCCCATATATCGCAGCAGTACTCCATCTTATGGCGTATTAGTAGAGGATGGCGTTAGGCGTGATATACTTTCTAGATCGGTAGAATCATTCAACATATTTTCCAGCGGTCTCAGCAACGGAGTTTATTTAAGTTTTCAATTTCCAGTCTTAAGAGGATGTCCGTTTCAGGAGCTTATCAAAGCAGTGGGCTTTCTCACTGGGTAGAGCCATTCATTTTCACTGGGACAAAGTGGGGATCGAAGGGTTGGTTGTGAAAGGAGAAGAACTTGGTATTTGACGCATTAAAAGTAACCAGTAATCTTCCCCCCCCATGCACCACTTGTTCCATGTCGAGAGAGAGAGAGAGAGTGAGAGAGAGAGAGAGAATGAGAGAGAGAGAAAGAACGTGGTTATTAAAGCTCTTCGAAATGTTTTATAGATGATTGTATGATCAGCATAAATGTCGACGAATGATCTTAGAATGCGGTTTTGGGAAATCATTTCTGAAGATCAGTAAAAAGTTTGGCGATAAAATAGAACCCTGAGGCACGTCAGCGTTGATACTGTTTGCTTCAGACTTCTGTCCATCAACGACGACTTTTGTAAATTAATCAGAGAGAAACCATTTCATGGTTGAGAGTACATTTCCAGATATTTAAGAGATAGCAAGCTCGTGAAGTAAACCCTGACATAAGCCTTTGATGTGTCAAGAGCTATTGATCTAGAAACGAAGTCACTTGTCCTGTGTGATATTACAGTTAGCACATGTGCTGTTGATCTGAGTAGGCTGTTTTTGCTAAGGTGATTAACAACTTGGTTTATCACAGATTCAAGCAACTTACTCATGACTCACACGAGACTGATTAGTGTGTACTGAGATGAAGAGGACCGGTCACCAGTATTTTTACAAATATTGGACAGACTGTCAAGGTTTTCCAAAGTGTTGGGAAGCACTTCTCTATAAAGCAACGATTGAACAGCTTTGTAAGAACAGGAGCTACTTCAGGATGCAGTTTTTTCATCACTATGATTAGAATGTTGTCAGGTCAAGTCGCTTTGCTGACAGGAAGGTTTGGGATAAGTTTGGCAACATTCCGAACAAATATGTGTATGTCGCTCAGGATGTTTACCGTCATGGGGGGAATTCAGGGCGTAGGCGGCCATGATCGCAAAGGGTGTAATTTGATGCAAAGTTCTTTGAAAAAGTTTGGCTTTGTCAGAGACTGAGGAAACCACCTCTGGTCCATTGATGATGA